>OX439484.1:155591416-156191416 GCA_949320155.1 Melangyna quadrimaculata
CTTATACCATAAGCTTCTCCGTTCTATTGTCTTCATTGCAATTATTTTAGGTAGCCTATCCTCCGGAAGTTCTAAGACATTAATAATATAGCTCAGGTGCAGTTTGAGAGTTTTTATGAAAAGTGGTGACAATCCTGTTTCAATATTTATCATATAGTTTGGCGTAGTGCTGGGCAGATTGAAGCATTTTTTAATAAAGTATCTCAGCAGTTTTTCCACAGTTTCATACTGACAATACCCCCACGCTTGTGCTGCGTACATCATTACCGACTCAGATACCGCTTGAAAAACTTTGTACTTAACACTATGGTCAACTAGGTGGTTTGAAAAACATCTCTTCCAGGTAGCAGATATGGCACTTTTAGCTTTTACTAGTTTCTCTTTTAAGTGACGTTCCATACTAAGATTACTTGTTATCGTCAATCCGAGATACCTGTAGGAGGTTACAATTTCAATGGGTTGTCCATTCAGCTTCCATTTTTCGTTGCTACAAAGTCTTCCAGAACCCCTTTTAAAGATCAATATTTTTGATTTTGACAGATTCACCGTAAGATTCCATAATTGGCAGTATGAATCGAAGCGGTTAATCATAAGTTGCAAAGTATCTGGCGAATATGCGAATAGCACAACATCATCTGCGAATAATAAGGCTTTTAACAGAACACCGGCTATATTTATGCCTCCTGGTAGAAATTCTGTGAGATCATTGATGTACATTGCAAAAAGATACGGGCTTAACGTGCAGCCTTGTCTTACTCCCGCCGTTGTCTCAAACCATTCTGAAATCTCGACTCCACTCCACACAGCTGATTGGTTATCCTCATAAAGATTTTCGAGAACCCTACCAAACTTATGACTCATTCCTGCGTTGTACATCTTGTAAAATAAAGCTCTTCGGTCGATATTGTCAAAGGCAGCTTTGAAATCCACGAAAAATGCGTATAATTTCTTTTTTTGTTCTAAAAATGTTCCAGCGATGTTTTGAAGTACAAAGATATTGTCTTCCGTTGAATATCCATTTCGAAATCCAGCTTGACATTCTTTGATCAGTTTATTGCTTTCAATCCAATCTGTCATTCGATAATTTAATAGTTTGGTAAAAACCTTATGCGCTGAATTCAGAAAGGATATTCCTCTATAGATATTCGGATCCGATGAATCTCCTTTTTTATGAATGGGAAATATAATAGCTCGTTTGAATTCATGTGGTATAAGGCCTGTTTCCAATATTTCGTTAAAAATATCCGACATTTTCTGAATGAATCTGGTCGTCGCATACTTAAGGAATTCTATTAAATTTATTTATTGCAATCCAAAACTGTTTAGTGTCTTTACAACAAGTAAGTTTAAGAGCTTCGTTTTCCATATATCTCTTCTTTTTATTCTTGCACATCTCTTTGAATGCTTTGTTTGTTTGAATGTAAAGCGTTTTGAAAGATTGGTCACCGAATTTCCGAAAAACCTTGAGCCATCCAAAAGATCTTTGCCTCGCCTTTTCGCACTCAGCGTCGAACCATTTTTCCTTATACGCTATCTTTTTTGTATCACCCTGTCTGATCGGTGGGCAGGACATTTTAATAAGGTTTTCGATATCGGTTAAATTGTATTGTAGATCTGGGTTTAAATAGAGTTCAAGATTGAGTCTATACTGAGTTGCATTGACTTCTTTCCACATTAATTTTGGGGGTAGTTGTATGGGTCTTGTGTCTTCACTTTCAATCGGAACAGTGATGAACTGCACCGTAATGGGCATGTGGTCTGAATACTGTTCGGTCAAAACTTCAAAATCACTTATCAAAGATATCCATTCACTTCGTACTAAACAGTAGTCTATGACTGAGCAGCCTTGTTGACCTATGAACGTATGCTTTCCACTTGAATCTGATCTACTTGTACCATTTAAAATACGAAACCCAAATGAATCACATAACTCCAATAATCTAACACCTTTTGCATTTTTAGTTCCGTCTTCAGAATTTCTTGTTTTCCCTGCGAATTGATTTTCTCTTCCTTCTTCACTTCCTATTCTAGCATTAAGGTCTCCTATGATCATTATATTGTCGTATTGACTGCTCTCAATTATTTTATATATAACACTGAAATCTCTTTCCCAATGATTGCAGTTAACGTATGTTGGCAGTATAATTAATTTGGTTGAACCCAAAGATATTTTCAAAAGTTTTATTTCTTCTATAGTTTCAAATTTAAATGAAATGTGGTTTAAATTATTTTTTTTATATCCAAAGAAGCATCCTCCACTTGCTCTGCCTCTATTATTCTGTTTCACAGCTGGTATCCAAACAAATTCAAAAGTTTTAAAACGATTTAAATATAATTTATATTCCTCTTGTATCAAAAATGTTTCATAAAGAAACACAATATCATAACTATTTATTAAATTATAGAAACTAACGTATATTGACTTATTACTAAGTCCTGCTATATTATAACTAAATATTTTTATTTTATTTAACTGAACAGATTTAATTTTATCTTGACAAACGGCAACTTTACCCTATGACACAATATTTGGATGGAATGATGTCTCTGCTATGCAGTTTCTCGTTGAAAAAGAAGATGGCGCTGCTAGTTCGGCTTTGTTGTTGACATCTGTCATCTGCGGCTCCATGTTTAAGCACAGCTGATTGCTCAAATCGGTTCGATAAATTTGATTAAGCACTTCAATCCCATTTATATTATTTTGTAACAGACCAAACGAAGAACTCCAATTAAAAACTTTTTTCTCTACATACATCCTATCATCGCGTACCAATACTTTAACGTTTGGGTTAATTTCCCTAAGGCAACTTCTTATTTTCAAGAGTTTGTTTCGTTTCTGTCGTATTGCCAATGGGAGATCTTTGAATATGTTGACACCTGTGCCTTGCAGTATTCTTGATGCTTTCAGTGCAGTGATTACTTGATGTTTTGAATTAAGCTTAACAATGAAGCTCTTGCAATTGGTATTGTGTGATTTTATTTCACGAATATTGTGACTTTCCATGGACGGGCTTGGTTGAATGAGCTTGGACAGAGTATTTTTGATAAGATCTTTTTCATCCGTAACTCCCACTGTCGTGATTCGTAGCATCAGATTGTTTTCTGTATTCCTCATTTGTAATTGATCCATTTGGTTTTCTAGAATTTCGTTTCTTTTTTCTAAAGCAACTTATGGGACAATTGGAGGTTAAGGTCGATCATTTTTTGGTTTGCAATTGTGATTGCTTCGATGTCGCTCTTGGAAGCCGTATTTTTCATTTTAGAGTCAAGCAGATAACAAAGCAAATTCGTGAGCTCCGACTTGCTCATAGATCCAACTAAATCTTCAGACATTTTTCCAGCGTTTTGCAATCTTTTCTCAGAATTAACAGCTTCAGGAGAAGTTTCAGATAAATGTCTTTTGTTATTCGATGACATAAATGGCTGTGTATAGTGTGTCGGTATGATTGGCGGTTCTAGCGCTTAAATTCAATGTTTAATAAAAACTCTTATAGGTCTATGACTCACATGAATTTATACAGATGATTTTGGCTGTCTTCGACCAACACTTTTATACACTTTTTTTTGGAGATATTTAGCCTTTTACTAAACAAATCAGCAAAAGTGCAAAAGTTAATGAATATTAATAAAACTTACCATTTATCTTAAGTATTATATGAACTAAAAACTAGTTAAAAATTAAAATGAGTACATTTTTGTTTTTTCTGCTAGAAGATGCTTTTATCCTACCAATTTGGGAAAGTAATGATCTGTATATTTTAGGATCTTTTAAATTTATTAAAACTAAAAAAGTTTTTTTTCGGGGCTACTGCCTGTTGCGAGGAATTGAAAAATCCTCCAAGAGTTTCACTTGTCACGAATAAGTGCTTCTCGTCTAGCCGTTCGGATTCGGCATAAAATTGTAGGTCCCTTCCATTCCTGTCGAAAGGCGTACACAGGAATGGTTGCGAGTTGTTAGTCACTAGGCCCTGGTTCTTCATGAGCCGTTGTGCCACCCGATTTATTTATTTTTTTTTTTTAATTTGTGTATAAGGTTATCAACATATCATCATTATTTTTAGGTAAACAGTTTATATATAATTGCGTCCTAAAAAGTTTTGTTTATTCAATAACCTTAACGAAAACTTAGGGAAAATGAAAGTGATACTTTAAATAAGACCAAGGTATAGAACAAAAAGAATGTTGAAATGGATATATATCTCGTTTTTTTGTTTTTACCCCATTTCACTTTATTTTGATTTCGTTATTTTCATTATTTTTGATTTCGTCATGTCTTTTTTGTATGAGATTTTTCGTTTCGCATCAGCAGCGTACTAGGCTTAAATAAAAGCGTTCGTAAACGATAAAGGCTTCATGTTGTCTGCACTTACATATGTATGTGTATTATTATGTGTGATAAGTGCTTTCAAAAACGCTATAGTAAGTAAGTTAATAATTCACTTTTCATTAATTGTTTCGTTTTTTATACATTTTTCATTCACGAATTTTGAAATGTAAGCTACAGCGTTACCGTCAGCTCGGAAAAAGCTAGTTACTAGTAGCTTTGGGTTTTGACATTTATGAACACATCCTAAACCTTTTCTTCAATGAAAAATGGTACTACCTAAGCTGAATAAATATTCGAATTGCTGGTCTTCCGACACTATGCGAATACAATGAATTAAATGATGCACCCATAAAAGATAACTTCAAGAGTCTGTCAATGTCGAAAGTGACAGCCATTAATTTGTTGAAACTGACAGATGCGAAATAGGAAAACCAAAATTAAGGGCGTTGTTCATCCTGTCATCATCAAAGACATAACTTAAATTTGAATTTGTAAAGTGTAATTTTGATAACAACAATTTTCCTATTAAGGGGGTTCACACTCATCGACAAGTTCATCAACTCGTGTGGAAACATAATTTGTAATGTAAACACAAGTTGAACGACTGCCGGAAGTTTTTTTAATTTTTTTATATTTTGCTCGGTCAAACGACCGCTATAGCTAATGTCACTAGTTGAACGACTGATATGTCTGAAAATTTGGATTTTTGTGTTTTTTATTAATTTTTATGTGAGATTTATGGAGATTGGTTTGAAATAGAAGTAAACTCACAAAAGGAAGGGGACAAAAATTAATTTCCTTCGCTGAAAATAGTTTACAAATTTAAATCTACGCCGTTTGTCTTATGAAAATTTATTTACAAATGAAGTTGATGAGGCGGTCGTTGAATGTGAGCATTAGCAAAACGACTCAGGTTGATCGACTTGTCGATGAGTGTGAACCGCCCTTTTAATACAATTTGATATTTAAATAAACAAAAAGATTTTGACGTTTAAGAATAAACGAGAGAGAGAGGTATATTGTTATGTCTTATGCGAGTTAAAAAGCCATGTTAAAGATTTCTGCGTTTCGTTTTGTAAGAGCCTGACTATACGGTTCGTTTTTTCGTTCGTTTCTTCTTTCGTGTTTTTGACAGGCACGAACGTTCATGATTACATGGCTCGCAAAAATACGTCCGTACTTCCTTTCGTTATTTTGACGTTCATGGAATTTGGCGTTGTTTTGTGTGAAAACATTCAGTAGTAATAAAAAGTAATATTTTGTAATCAATTCTTTCTCAAATATACTCGTATATTAGGTATAGGCAATCACGATATACAATTTCCCCATTCATTCATTTTTGTTCAAATCGTTTTTTGGTAACATCGAGGAGCATATTGTAGATGTCAAATCAGAAACGTCAAAATTCATCTAGAAACAGTCTTGAAATTCTCATTCCTGCTTTCGTTACTTCCTTCCCTCTACATTTCTACACCCCTCACCCATTCTGTCAAAAAGACGAAAGACGAAACAACCGACAAAACGGATCCTGTAATCGGGCACTAAGTGAGTCACAAGTTCACCTACAAACATTTTACAGCAGACTGCAATTGTTAGGATGGGTGAACTTTTTGCATTGGACACATCGGGAATATATTTTTAATTATTTATGACCAGTGTTGCCGCTAACTGAAATGAAAAGTCACTAGACCAACCTCCAAAAGTCGCTAGATTGGCTGAAATTTGGGGGGCAAAAATTGGTAAATATAAGAGTTAAAACAAAAATTCTCTTTGAATAACTTTTTTATCTTTGTTGAAAAATTTAAAGTAAATTAACAAAAAACTTGGGTCTATAATAAATTTGAAACAAATGAATTGCTTAAATCAGACTACTGCGCTCACTCGACTTACATTTTGCATATGTTTTGATGTGTGTGTCTGCTGAATTTCAGTATCCAATTATTGGAATTTGGAAATAAAAGATGTCAAATTAATTTAAATGCCAGGAATGTAAAATCACCATTTGTGTGTCACAAGTTACAACTCAGCAATACTTACCCTTAAAAGTCGCCAAAAAAGTCGCTAGAAATAATCTAGCGACATCAAAATATTTTTGTCGCGGAAGAAATTGAAATGTCGCTAGACCTAGCGACAAAGTCACAAGTTACAACTCAGAAGTACTTACTTTTAAAAATCGCCAAAAAAGTCGCTAGAAATAATCTAGCGACATCAAAATATTTTTGTCGCGGAAGAAATTGAAATGTCGCTAGACCTAGCGACAAAGTCGCTAGAACGGCACCCCTGTTTATGACATATGGAGTGGCGTTGCTTTACTTTGACTTGTTTTCATTCTCAAGGCGTCCTTATAATGAGCTTATTTTGACAGCTTGAAATAAACACTTTTAAATCCGCCGACCGCCCTTTTGTTGATGTTCAGTTGTCTATAAATAAGTGTAAATTATTCATATAAAAAGCACGTTCGTGCGATCCAGTCGACCCTTTATTTTTTATTCAGGGTAATACCTAGGAATAGATTCGCACGAATGGCGATACAAAAAAAAACACAATGTTTTAGTTGTTTTCTTTTCTTTTCGTTTTTTTTGTTTTTGTTGCTATTTCCACTTCCATTATTTATTTTACAAACTGTACAGATACGGACAATATTTATGAATGAAATCCATTTGCACACATTCCGCGATCACCGATCGTCTATACTAATCTATATTTATGTGTGTACTTACTGTATGTTATACCTAGGTTTGTTTATGCACCTATGCCCACCCACGGGTGATTGTAGATGGGAATTGTGCTGCTAGAACCTACATACCTATGTGTATAAAAGTAGCAGCTAAGCTTGATTTAGGGGTGATAGTGCCATAAACGGAAACCATATTGTTGACTGACCGACCATATTGGTGGTTTTTGATGGCTCTGGTGGTGCTGTTATAGGTATGGTGGAAGTATTGTATATTTTATTGACTTAAAAGCAGTATGGTAATAACAATCATTCATAGATTAGTTGAATTATTAATATAATTCGTTGACAACCGGATGCGCCGCTGAGACTTTTTTTTTAAGCTGTTGTTGCGCTTAAGGAAGGTTGACATTCTTTTTCTGGATAGATTGAGAATCGAAAGTACTTTGCTTAACACAAGAAACATTTAAAGTGACATTTATCAGACTAACGTGGCGTTGTCGAGTTAAAGTGCTGGCGTTTTAATGTTCAGTTTATAGTTTTAAAAAGTATCCAATATAATATACACGTATAATGTTGGTATAAAAATGATGTTAAATTAATATTTGTATGCGAAGAGTTCAGCTGGATTTACATTTAAATTCGTCTGCAAATATGAAGAAAAGTAAAGCGGAACAGATGTATGCGAAAAAACCGAGCGTGTGAAAGAGAACCATCAAGGAGACGAACATGTTCGACTTGATATCTGCATAATGGCCCTCCCTATAATCTGCATATACGAAAATCTAATGCGTTGTGGTGTCCCCTCCCTGCGCAAAAAAAGAATCTAGTTTTCGATAATGCCTCGGTTTCCAAACTGTGTTCTGAGTTTTCAGGGTTCCTACTCGAAGAACAAACGGTAAAAATACAAAAATATATTTTTAAGTACCGCGAAACCGGCTGACTTTGGCTTATTTTGAAATTAAAATATGAATAACTTTAGCATAGATTTTTTTCATCATCATCAATTCCTGTAACCCTGATCGGGGCATAGGGCTCCAACAAATCGTCGCCATCCTTCACGGTCTGCAGCTAGATATTTTAACTGGGGCCACGTCTTTCTCTGGGTATTTGCTTCTGCTAAGACTGTTGATTTCCATTTTGTTCTTGGTCTTCCAACCCGCCGTGCACCTTGAGGATTCCATTCAAAGGACTGCTTCGCAATATCGTCGTTTGGTTTCCTCAGTGTGTGACCAATCCATTGCCATTTCCGCTTTCGTATGTTGACGTCCAGCCGATCTTGGCTTGTCCTGAGCCACAACTCCTGGTTCGAAATAATTTGTGGCCAGCGAATCTTCAGGAAGTGACGTAGACAGCGATTTACAAAAGCCTGCAGTTTCCTCGAGATCGTGGCCGAGACTTTCCAGGTTTCGCAAGCATAAATGAGCACGGATTTGAAAAAAATTCTTTGGCTGGAGTATTTCCATAACATATTGAAACCTTTTAACATTTGTTGGTGTTTTATAAGGTTTTTTAATAAAAAGTAACTTTTTACTTAATTTAAAAGCTGAAAAGAATGGAAAAGTCCTTTATATTAAAAAAAATTAAATTTCAAAACAACCCAACCCACCAGGCCAATTTTTACCCAGCTACACGATACAAACGTGTTTGACGTTTACAATTTTGTAAGAAGAAGATAAACAATAACAATAGAAAAATTGTTTTTGTTTTTTTGTTAAGTGCACTTTTTAATATGAAATATTAATTTAAAAGGTTTTTGCGACCTATAGTGCAGATGTGTTTCGCTCTGACAACAACAATTGAGCTCTTCAGTAAGAATTGTTGTTGCCTTTCTTAGACACATGTTTTTAGTCGATGGCTACCGACGTATTTATAAAATAAGCTGCACTGATGTGCTGCAAATTATATATACAATATATACAATTTTGTATCGAAGTGCGAACTTCTAATTATTAAAAAAAAAGCAAACAAAAATGATACAACAACACTCACTTTCCAAAAAAAACTTTGAGGCACACTCACATGAAATATAAACAAAAATTGATTTTGAAATGTGATTGTGTTGATTTCAATTTTTTGCTATCATTAAGAGTTGGAGTTTCAAAATATATTTTGAGCTTGTTAAGGTTTCCAAAGCTTAACAAGTTTGGGAACCGCTGCGATAAGGCACTAGAAAGTTTTACTTAGATTCTGTCAAAGGGCTAGCAGGGGTTAGCGTGGGCTAGAACGTACCATATTGCATAACAAATACATACAGAAGAGAATAGGATTTTATGTACTTGCTTTTTAGGTAGAACAACTTAGAGCCGGTTTTCTGTTCTAGCTTGTCTGACGATTCTCACAAATCTGTGCTGTTCCTGTTCTGGTAGGAAAAAAAAGACAGAGAAAAGACAGAAAAAAGTGTCGTTTGGTGTACAGGAGACATTTTTGATGGGATACCGAAACATGTCCGACAAGTTTTTACTAGGCAAGGCCTCACGAGTGTTTGAAAAGTTTCCCTCGTCTAAATTGTTGGTATACTGAAATCCAGCAAGGACTTGCCAAGTATCTGACAAGATTTGCTCGTCTAGATTTTCCCTACAAAAAACATGCCTTGCCCAAACTAGACAGAAACTCGGAATTTTTCCAGCCGGGTCCCTATCCAAAGAATGTAATTTTTCTTTTTTTGCAAAGTCAGACGAAGATACATTTAAAGCCACCATTAATTGACTAACGCTGGCCTTACACGATTCATATATTCCCAAAATCAGGCAAACAATTTGTTAAAAATGGCAATATAATATCGTAAGTTTTTGTATAGAGGTTCTTACAGACCAATGCGAAACATTTGCAACGACATTGTTACTTCTCCTCGATGACACTGCGAATGTTTCAGGTTGGATTGGAAGATCTTTAATTACTCTCCTAAAACTAATGCGAACCAATCGTTATATCGCCATGTGAAATATTCGTTATCGTTTCGAAAGTTTCGCGTTAGCATTAGAGATCTTTAAATCTGATTTTGCCGTGTTGAACCAATAAAAACGTTATCAATACCAAAGTTTTCGCTCCAAAAATTTCACGTTAGCCTAAGTTGCACGCAATTATTGAAAAAAAAATGTTTGAAACGAAAAGATTATATTGCACTCAGTCGTGTCTATTTTTGTGCTAGTTAGACAAGTTGCTCACAACTAATCGCCAACGAGTTGCAGCAACTTCAGACACTTCAATCGACTTTCAGACACTCTTACGATTAGTTTTTTTTTTTCACGTGAAAATGGCTTAATGATTTATGGGCTCACATACAAATACATACAAGTACCCTTTCACATGTGAAAAAAAGTAGGTGGAGGTTTTTTTTAATGTTTTCTTTTAATTTCTTTCAAAATGCCTTGTACCTTTTAAATGAGGGAAACAAAATAGTAGATCATTCGTAATTTCATTTTAAAGGCTCTTGGTTTAATACTGAAGTGTGGAAATATAATGTTTAAAAAGAGTCGTTGACAAGGCAATTTTGTTAACCCCTCTCCCCTACCTCGTGTTTAAACTAAAAGTTGCAGAAAATTGATGTCAAAGTTCAAAGATAAAAACAAAACTGACGTGCGGTAAATCTACGAGAACTTAAGAAGATTAAGACTAAAAACGTACTTGCGATTTTTTGTCACTGAGACTGCGAAAAAAGTTGTATGCTTCTTAGTTTTATGCTCATGCATTCATGTTGAAACTTTTGATGTGCTTTTAGTCGTAAAAAAAAAACTGAAAAATCGTGCGACTGATTGCGATTTTCTAACGTTGCGAATAAAAAATGGTGGTCGTAGGAAATTTCGGACACCCAAGCTGTTGCGATTTTCTGTCATTGCGATTGAAAAATCGTAGTCGTTAGAAACAACAATACAACCTACACCTGTAAATGTAATCGTGGTGAAAAGTAATCGCAACGATTATTTAAATATATTTTGTTGGAATAAAACCAACACTATGGGATGCGATTTACTGTCTTTGCGATTAAAAAATCGCAATTGCAACATATAATTGGGATGTAGATACCTTCTTGCAACTTGCGACAAAAAACCCAATTTTTTTATTAGTTGCTACTTTTAAGTCGCGCATATGCGAACATTTACTTTTAAAATCGCGTGTCTCATTTCTTGCGACTCGTCCGGTTAAAAAAAATTAAGTTTGCGACTACGTTAGTCGCACTAATTTAAATCGCAAGTGTGGGCATGTATGTGTTGGCGCAAATGCTTCATTTAAATTTGCGACAATCTCACCGTTCTAAAACTAAGAGAAATTTCAACCTTTTATATTTTACGACTTCTTTGTATCATTTTCGTGCGTCCAATGTCAAACCGTTTACGCGTCGAATCTTATTCGAAATAAAATACTCTTGCAAACTGACGCGAAACATTCGCTGACGACAATTGTTTGTTGTTGTCTACAATTTTGTATTCCTCCTCGCCTTGGTTCGAGAGAGTTCTTAGTGTCGAAAATAACGTTCAAAAGTGATTACTATATAAAATTGATTTCGCCGCCACTGGAAAATTGGATTGGGAATTGCTTTTAACTGAATTTTGATCATAACCAATTTTAACTGGTCACGAGATATACAAAATTCGATGTTTTCTCAGAATTATGACAGGACAATGCTGACAAATCTGCCTTCATCCAAACATTCTTGGGCCGGAAATTCCTATGCTCATCCTGCGTGATCATTTCTACTGAATACACATTATTTCCACATTATTTCCAGTGAACTTGTATGTTTTATATTTTGTATTTGTGAAGACAAAAAAAAAAAAAAATCAAAAAAATCCACTTTTGATCCCAATTCTGCCACCAACCCATTTTTGATAAACAGCCCCCCCCCCCCCCCTCGAAGCATCGTCTTCATCGTCGTCGTTGTGTCAATGTGTCAACATAAATTTCTCTTAATGTCATGGTCAACTGTGGAATACATTTATCTTTTAAAGCAACCATTCTAAGAACAATATTGTACGATTAAAACCACATGGATGATGTTGTTGTTTCCAAAGAAATTCGCTCTGCTGCTTCAAAAAAAAAAAGGAATCGAAATATTTAAAAAAAAAAACAACTCCTATAAATATCAAAACAAAAGACAAAGATGAAGCGCAGTTTGAAAAAGACACAAAATGAGTCGTCTCGAAAATAGAATTCACCACCCTTAGTATATAGTAAATTACTGTCGTGGATCACTTACGATCACCGTCAGCCGCCACCACCGCCATATTGCCACCGCCACGCCAAATCCCAGACTGACAATGTGCAAATATTTTGAGTAATTTCCTGCCTGTCACTGATTCGGATGGTTCGGCAGAAGGAAGTGGGCTTAATTGGATTTTCAGTATGGCTGATGATGGTTGGCTGAATGGCTTCCAAGACAAGACTTAAGTTGCTGTAAGCTGAGAAATAAGACGAAGAAAAAATAAAGAATATTACCAGACCATAACAATTAAAGTGTTTCCGGCTTTCTGAAGATTCTCCAGCGGAGCATGCTCTGGAACCATAGGAAGTGTAAATCAACTTAAAAACTTTCAAAAACAATAAGAAGACTATTATTTTTTCTTCTTTTCTCTTTGTCTTAGTTAAAGTCTCAAAATCTTCAAGAAAACCTTCATGAAGTATTTTCATAACTTTCATCTCAACTAAAATCAAACATGCTCAAATTAATAAAAATACATTCGGTTCAGTGCAATTGATAAATAATACAACTTTGATAAGGATGAAGTTGGTGTCGTGGCTTCGATAGCTAAAGCGACTCATAAGCTTGGAAAATGATTAAAAAAAAAAAAAAAATTAAAAACACTAGACAATACGCACAACTTAAGGAGTTTGAATATTAAGTACGTCCACGTGAAAAAGCAATGAATTCAGCCTTCAAAAAAATTACATTTAAACTAAGTATGACACTACCCGCGCAAAAAAAGAGATTAAGTTTTTGACAAGGCACTATAGAGTTTTACATAAATTCTGGCAAGGCGCTAGAAAGGGTTAGCAAAGGCTAGAATAAAAACCTTGGCGATTATGAACCCGTTTGCCTCGTCAGCCAAACAAAGTTGGATTATGTAAAACTTGATCCCACGATCTTCGGTTTGTCAGTCCAATGCGTTAGCCACTAGGTTAATCCGCTTTACAAAAATTCATTGTCGAAAGTGAATAAGTTTCATACTCTAACTGCTCGCGTACACTTAAGCCGTTATCGGCCGAATTATGCTCGTCCGTCGTCAGCCGAACTCGGCCGTTTGAATCAAACGTATGTAAAAGGAAGAGAGCGCGTACACCACTACAACCGACATCGTCCGATGTCGGCCGTAAATAACCGATAAACCGTCAAATCCGAACTTGTTTGGATTTTACGTCAGTTTGTCAGTTATGTCTTGCCAGAACAAAATTAAATTAAATTAAAAATTAAAATAAGACAAAATTAATAGTGAATAGCTAATTTATTGTGTTTATAATAGAGCCACGTTTACTTTTTACGTTTCATACTCCGACTGGCATCCCTTAAAATCGGCATTGTTAAAAACAGGCATCGGGCGAGAACGGTAGTAGTGTATGCAGACTAGCGTTCGAGACATTCTTTCGTATAGCTCCAATCCGAAATCGGTCGGTTAATCGGTTTCAGTGTACGCAAACCGTAGTGTTTCACACATCATACCATATTCCATAACACAGAATAAAGTGTGATATGAAAAAGAAGACGAAGGAAAGAAAGAAAAACGTGTGTTATGATACTGAAATTGCATGGTGCTTATAAAAAGTTTGTTTTTGGTGTAATAGAGACATTCCTGATGAGGTACCGAAAAATGTCCAACAAGTTTTAACTAGAAAGCGCCTCACGAGTATTTGAAAAGTTTTCCTCGTCTAAATTTTTGGAACTGAAATCCAGCAAGGGATTGCCAAGTATCTGACAAGTTTTCCTCGTCTAGATTTTCCCTACTGAAAACTTAATAGGGCCTTGCCCAAACTAGACGGAAATTTGGCATTTTTCCAGCCGGGTATTGGACATAAAATAATTTTTTTTAATAAACAGTGTTCCAGATCAGAATAATGGGAAAAGTAAAATCTTCTTACCTTTTTTACTATTGTCCAATTGCATTTTTCTTTCCACGGTCATGGAAATGCTAATTTAACATCAGCTTAAGAAATATCTCGAAGAAAGCTTCTTAATGAACGGCAGTATACCGACCAATGGAACAAATCCTAGCATCGTTTTGGACAAAGTAAGATTATTGCACTTGATATTTCAAAAGTGTTTGATAGAGTTTTTTGGCATTAAGCTCTCTTATCGTAAATGGGCGTAATCGGTATCGATGAATCTCTTCTTCGTTTGATTAGAAATTACCTTTCGGACCGTTCAATACAAGTTGTAATCGTTATACTCGTACTTCTATGAATGCACATCGATTTACTCTCTTAGCGCCATTTCGGACGTAGTGTTATGTACAGTTATTCATTCTTTAGCCGCACCACGCGAATGTGGAATGCTTTAGACAACTCTATCTTTCCCTCCCATTTCAATAAATTACAACTTCGAAACCAATGTGCGTCGGTATTTCCTATTTAACCCTTTCCAGTTTTCCTAACGCTCGCTTTTTTTTTTGCTTATTCACCTTAAGGGTAGGCAGTCAGTAACCCCAAAAATTCCGTGGTGGAAACAAATGGTTGCAAAAAAAAGTACCGGGGTGGCAAAAAAAAATGCCAAGGTGGCAAAAAAAGTATCGGGGTGGCAAAAAAAAGTGTTGGGTGGCAAATAAAATGCCAAGGTGGTAAAAAAAAGTGCCGGGGTGGCAAAAAAATGCCGGGGTGGCAAAAAATTCCGGTTTGGAAAACTGTACAGCGGTGGCATAAATTCCAGGCTGGCATGCCAAAAAAAAGTGCCGGGGTGGCAATAAAAATGCCAGGGTGGCAACGAAAAATGCTGGGGTGGCAAAAAAAGTGCCGGGGTGGCAAAAAAAAAGCCGGGGTGGCAAACAAATTTTCGGGGTAAAATGTAATAATTTTTCCCGCATGTACGTATGTCCTAGTTTAAATGCAATAATAAACTGGTTGTTGAAATGATCATTTATCCGGATTCTTCTTAGTTCCGGTTTTCAGTATTTGAGTAAGAGTTGATAAAAGCATTCAATTTTGGAAACAAAAATAAATTACTTAGACATTAAAAGAATTTTACTAAATAATACTAAAACACGTAGCAACCGTTTTTAAGAAGAATTATATTTTCCGTAGTGACTTACAAAATTCTTATAGCCTGAAACATTATTTCTGGTTCTAACAAGATTTAACTTAATTAATTAGGAATTAGAATCAGCTGGATTTATGTGTATAAAGTTAGCAGGGCATTTCCAAAAATTCATATTAAAAAGTATATAGTCCCGAGTGGCTAGTTTATTGATAATTTGTAACGAAGAAAAAATATTCCTTTTTTCTTTCGTTTGTGAGATACAGGGTTACCTAATAACTTGATGGCAAGTTCAAAACCAATGTGCATCGGTATCTCCTCTTTAATCCTTCCCTGTTTTCCTAACGCTTGCACTGTGTTTAAATTAACATTTTAAGGGTATCAAAAACCCCTTGAGTGCGCGTACTGTAAAAAATCCTGTAGCTCGCAAAAAAAAAAACAAAAAAGCAATATTTTTTATAGCAATATATCTACATTTTTGAGAAATCCAGCAGCGCAATAACTTTTTTTTTTCGTTACAAATTAGCAATAAATAAGCAACTCAGGTCTTTATATTTTTTAATATGAATTTTCGGAAACACTACTTAATACAGATCCTGGATGTGGTACGATATATCGACTTTTAAAACATAGACTCTGTAATATCGATATGAGGCCTTGAGTGCAATAGTGGCCTAACTGCATTTTTATTATTTTCAGTAGATCAAAAATAAGAAACAGATTATTTCAAGCACTTGTAGTTTTGAAACAAAGAGAAACCTGGCTTGGATTTTCTTTTTGCAATAATCTCAAAAAATAACAAAAGTTTTGATTTTGTGTTCATCATTCTTCAAAATACAGTTATAATTGATTTTAAAGTCAGTTAGGCCACTGTTGCATAGGGGAAAAATGTAAAAAAAAAAACTAAAAATCTGTAAAGATAGGCCAAAGATTTGTAAATGCAACCAGTTTTTTTTTTATTTTATTTTTTAATTAAGTTGAAATTTAACATTTTTATTCACTTTCAGCAGTTTTAGGATCCATAAAAGGCTTTGCGGTATTTGCAATAGAATTGTTATTTCTAAGATCATTGCAAAAATTGCAGAAGGTCCAGCAAATCCTAATTCTTCTCAAAATACTTGGGTTAAAAATATTAAGAAGTAGTTGGTCTATAAATATTAAAGCTCAAGAATCTTAAGCCAGTTAACCTTAAGTCCTTTTGTAGAGATCTTTCTATGTGAAATGTTTTTTTTTTTCAATTTCAAAGTGAAGAAAAAGTGATCTTTGGTCACATTTATGACATTGACATTTTTTTCCTCGCTGGGCCATTATCTTGGTCACATTATCAGGGTACCCACTTATGTTTAGTCCATTGCATTGATGTCACCTGTGAGCAAGTGTAAAATAATTTTGGCCTAACTTTAGGTTTTAAACAATAAAATTAAATATGACAGCGCAAAAGTGGACTAAGTGGTAGATAAGCCACTCTTGCACTCAAGTTTCTATTTTGTTGTGTTTGGCCTAAGTACAAGGCCTGTAACTATGGCATGAAATCGAAAGAAATTTAAATGCAGAAATGTTGGTTAGTAGATACAGATTCAATTTTCTTAATAAACCCAATTTCGATAAAACTGCAGTTAGGTCACTATTGCACTCACGGCCTGATATTTTCGACAAGACAAATTTCGACTAATTAAAACAATCGCCTAACAGGTGCTTGAATAGAGATTGAAGACGCTGTGAAACCAGCCAGTGAGAGATTTCAAAAGTCGACATTAAGATCATATTATTGTTTAAG
The DNA here is from genome assembly GCA_949320155.1 of Melangyna quadrimaculata. NCBI lineage: Eukaryota > Metazoa > Arthropoda > Insecta > Diptera > Syrphidae > Melangyna > Melangyna quadrimaculata. Next base: position 155,608,374 of record OX439484.1, read on the forward strand.
GAATGATGTTTACAAGCATATTTACTTGATGCCATTTTAAATTTAAAAACAAAATCTATAATAGTCGATATTTTGACGATTCGACATTTTGTTTGGATCATTCGTACGTAACCTGAATTTGACCAAGAGTTTCACTTTTTTCAAGCTATTAGGAATTTCTCGAATCTAAGCCAAATACATTAGCAGCCGTATTAATAAAAAACGCTTATTGCACCTTTATTCCATGAGCTTATAAAACCATGGAATAAGAGTTAGTCCATGCAATAAAATTTCCTATTTATAAAAACAAAACGAAAATATACTACAATAAGTAGATGACGTTACCGAACACACCTAATAATTCTGTCAAAGTTATTATCATTTTGTTTGACACGTCTGATTTATATTCCTTCGCTAAATCACCATGTTCGGTGGTTTAACTTAGTAAACGTCACTTAGAAGAAATTTTGATTTTTAAATAACATTTTGTACTTAGTCCATGGAATAAGATTAACCCTTCCCTATTCCACGTTTATAAATTTGGCTGTAGGAGTTTTGTTTTCTTCCATAATATTCGTTTCATAAGAAAACAAAATTTAAAAAAAAGAAAACTGCAATCACAACTTGATTTTGCATTCGATTCATTCTGTATAGACTCCCACCTTCCTTTCTTTTTTTACTTTATAGACTCTAAATCCCACTCAAGTAAACATCACTTAGTAAAAAAAAAATAAATCAGATAGCTCATGTCAAAATATTCTAATTAGTTACTCATCGAGCGCACACGACTTCCGGTAATCACCTTCTGCTTAACTGATTTATCTAACAACATTTGTATATTCGTCGTATTTCTTGTTATGAGAAACTCAATAAACTTTTTTTTTCCAGCCTACTATAGATACTATCGCTTTTAAATCTTCTATAATACGAATATACTCGTATGATACGAATGCGAATATCTCTGGCTTTAGCTTCAGCACCTTCGGCTTGCTGACTTCTAATTAACTTTTCACACAAAAATATAGTAATAATAAGAAAATAAATGAAAAAAATGTTCCCGAGTTACAACTCTTGCAGTGCAATGTTGCCAACTCTTTAAAAGAAAAAATATCCCTTAAGAGGCATTTAAGATCTCTCAAAATGTAATAACTTCAGAATTTTTTCCCGAAATGAAAGTCTAATTTGACTAGAGTTTGGATTCGGTGGGTCAAAAAGGTGGGTTTTGGCGAAGTTTTAATTTTCCGACCTTAGCATAACCTATATAAATATATAAAGGTACCCAAAAGTTGAAGGATCCCGCGCAGAAAAACAATCTAGTTTTCGACAAGGCACTAGAGAGTATTACATAGATTCTGACAAGGGGCTAGGGTTAGTAAAGGCTAGAACAAAGGCCTTGGCGATTATAAACCCTTTTGCCTCGTCAAGCAAAAACAACAAATACATACAGAATAGAACAGGATTTTATTTACTTGCTTTTTAGGTAGAACAACTTAGAACAGGTTTTTACAGATGTCTCACACCCATAGTAAAAAGTGTGATATGAAAAGAAGACAAAGGAAAGTGATAAAAAAGTGTCGTATGATACTTATAAAATTTTTGTTTTTAGTGTACAAAAGATATCCCTGATAAGGTACCGAAACATGTTCAACAAGGTTTTCTAGAGAGGGCCTCACGAGTGTTTGAAAAGTTTCCCTCGTCTAAATTGTTGGTACTTTTTCTTTACTTGTCAAGTATCTGAAAAGTTTTCGTTGTCTAGATTTTCCCTACTGAATACTTATTAGGGCCTTATCCAAACTAGACAGAAACTTGGAATTTTTCCAGCCGGGATTGATCAAATAATTTTGTGTAAACGGGAAAAAACATGTTGTTCCAGATTTCACTTTTTCACAAGAATATCAAGGTGAAATTTGTGGCTTATGAAATTCTGCACAATAAAATTGCTACAGTAAAATAAATAGTTACATAAGCTACATTTTCGATCTTCACATTTTTGTTTTCAAAAAGAAGGATAATTTTTAATCTATAGAAACTGAATTTCGTCCCCTTTTAATTTTAACTTTTAGAGTTTTGAGAGTCTTTTGAATTCGTGATAGTCTTTTGAATGTTTAATTCGTTCAACAGCTTGTAGTCTTTTTAACGTTTTTAAGTCTTTTTACTGCCTTCTTCAAGATTGAAGTCCTTTTTCTGCTTGAAGCCCTTTTGACTGGTTAAAAACCTAACCGCCTGAAGTCTTTGTTTGAATTCTTGAAGTCTTGTATACCTTAAAGTCTTTTGTATGACTTGAAGTCGTTTAACTGCCTGATGGAGTCTTTTTTACAACTTGAAGTCTGTGTGCAGCTCGAAATATTTTTGTTTAGCGCTTGAAGTCTTTTTAAAGGCTGATAGTTTTTTTTTAACAGATTGAAGGCTTTTTCTTGGTTAAAGTATTTACTTTCTGAAGTCTATTTTTACAATTTGAAGTCTTTACTGCTTGAAATCATTTTTATATGCTTGAAGTCATTTGACTTCTTGAAGTCTTTTTCACTGATGAAAATCTTTACTGTTTGAAGTCTTTTCTTGATGCTTGAAATCGTTTTACTGCTTGAACTATATTTTACATCTTAAATTCCTTATTGTATGAAGTTTATTTTTTACCTAAATCTTACAGTCTTATATTTGAAGGGACATATTTGGAGATTTAACAATTTATTAATATACTATTAAAAAAGTGCTAAGCATCTCACACAACAACTTGAAGTCTCTTTTACTGGTTATAGTCTTTTTTTTATCATTGAAGCCTTATTACTGGTTCAAGTCTTAATTTCATGAAGTTATTTTTTCAGTTTCAGTCTTTTTACTTTTTTGACTAATTAAATCCATTATTTCCTGAAATCTTTTTTACAGCTTGAAGTCCTTTTTTACTGATTGAAGTCTTTCGAGAGATTTTTAGAGTCATTGTACAGCTTGGGGTCTATTTTACTAACTAAAGTTTTGATTGCCTAAAGTCCTTTATACTTACTTTCTTTACTTTAGATGGCGCTTACAGCCCAGGGTGGGCTTCGGCCTCAACTAACAAGACCTCCAGCTAGCTCTGTCCCTAGCTAGCCGCTTCCAGTTGCGCCACCTTTTTTTTTATATATTCCACGCTCGCAAAAGGGGTTATGGCTACCCTTAAAATGTTTTTAGTTTTTAACACAGCACGAGCGATAAGGTAAGTTAGAGAGGATTTAGAAGGTGATACCGATGCACATTGGTTTTGAACGTTTGCACATCGAAATGCGGGGGGAAAGTCGAGTCAGATAAAGCATTCCACATTCGTGTGGTGCGACTGAAGAAAGAATCTCTGTACATTACAGTACGTCCGAAGTTGGGCTCGAGGGTGAACTGATGGGCATTCCTAGAAGCGCGAGTATTACGGTTGAATTTTTTAAGGGGGGAATGCAACTGGCTATTTCACTAGAACACTGATTATAATAATAGCGATAAAATAGAGAATGACACGAAACATTACGGCGGAGTTCGAGAGATGTAATTGTTTCTGTTATAGATCTTTCGCCTATCATTTTTAAAGCTCTCTTTTGAATTCTGTCCAACAAACTCAAGTGAGTTTTTGGAGCTCCTGCCCAAACATGAGAATTGTACTCAAGTTTTGGACGAATAAAGGCTTTGTAGATCACAGCCAGATCAGAAGGGGAAAAAATTTCTTGCATCTACGGAGAAAACCTAAACACTTAGCAGCGTTTTTGGCGACATCAAATATGTGGTCATTCCACAAAAGGTGGTCTGTGACACACATACCGAGAACTGAGAGCTGTTCGGTTTCCTCGATGCAAGTGCCGTCCATGGATAGCGGCATTGGGGGTGGGTTTCGCTTTAACGACAGGAGACAACATTGAGTTTTAGAAGCATTAAATTCTACGCGGTTTTTGATTCCCCATTGGACAATGCTGTCGAGATCAGAATTTAGTGAGCTTATCATACGCTGCCGTTCAAGTTCCACATCCGAAGGACATGGATGAGAATCTGTAAACGAATATGAGAAGCTGAGGGTACTATCGTCAGCAAAACAGTTTAATGGATTAGAAGTTTCAGACAAAAGATCATTTATAAAAATAAGGAAGAGAGTCGGAGACAAAACGGAGCCCTGGGGCACACCAGCATTTATTTTGTGGATTTCAGACTTGAAACCGTCCAATACGACTTGTATTGCACGGTCCGAAAGGTAATTTCTAATCCAACGAAGAAGGGGTTCATCGAAACCAAATGCGCGCATTTTCGATAAGAGAGCTTGGTGCCAAACTCTATCAAACGCTTTTGATATGTCAAGTGCAATAATCTTACTTTCTCCAAAACGATGTAAAGATTTGTTCCACTGTTCGGTGAGATATACCATCAGATCACCAGTGGACCTATTGCTACGAAAGCCGTACTGCCGGTCATTAAGAAGCTTTCGTTCCGCGAGATATTTCTTGAGCTGGAAATTAATCAGCGTTTCCATGACCTTGGAAAGAAGGGACGTAAGTGCAATTGGTCGATAGTTAGAGGATGAAGAAGATACGCCTTTTTTAGGGACAGGCTGGTAAAATGCTGCTTTCCATCCACTCGGATAGAGACCAGTAGAGTAGGACAGATGGAAAAGCTTACGCAGTGGTTTTGCCAGCGTTGAAGAACACCTCTTCAGAACAATGGGAGGGATACTATCCGGGCCAGCGGATTTGTGTACATCGAGATCCTTTAGAACTCTAGCAACTGCACGAGTGCGAAAGAAGATTTGTCCCATAATATCATTTACGCTCTCAAATACAGGAGGAGTCATAACACTTTCTGGCAGCGTCGAATTAACAGCAAACTGTGCTGCAAGAAAATTGGCTTTATCTTGCGAGCTGACAAAAGGAGTATCATTGAAGACGAGCGTTGGAACCGAGGACGAGGTGGTATTTCGTATGTTTTTTAAAAACCTGTTATGGGTGCTTCCTCTGCTGCGTACACCATCGGGGTTGGATTGGAAGACTCGTCGGGCAGGTGCGTTGCTGTCCATACGTTCCACGTGCCCCAGCCATCTCAGTCGCTGTATTTTCAGCTTCTTGACCATGTCAACGTTCGCTGTATAGCCAGTATAGCTCGTCGTTGAATCTACTCCACACTCCTTCGATACACACCAGACCTGAAATCACACGAAGAATCTTCCACTCAAAGCACCCTAGCAGATTTGCATCCGTTATACTGCTTTGTAGTTATTTTGACTGAATGAAGTTTGAATTATTTTTAAATAATTGGAATCTTTATTGACTGAAGTTTTTTTTTACAACTTGAAACTCTTTTTTACGCATTGAAGTTTTTTTTTTAGAGTTTGAATTCTTTTTTATTCCTTGGAGTCATTTTACAGCTTGAAGATTTTTTTTTGTCTGATTATAGTCTTGATTCTCTGAAGTCTTTTTTACTGCTTGAAGTCCTTTTTACTCACTGAAGTCGTTATAGAGTTTGAATTTTTTGTTTACTCCTTGGAGTCATTGTACAACTGGAAGACTTCAAGGAGTAAAAAAGGCTTTAAGAATTAAAAATATTTCAAGAGTTAAGAATCAAGCTAAAAGCATATCAATGACGCAAGGTATGAAAAAACTTTAAGGGGCAGTTATTACCAAGCCTTCTTTAAATTATGAAGCTTTTTCGAAAGCTTTTCATTAAAAGTTTTTAGGGAGATTTCAGTTCTTAAAAAAAATTTGTTAATTAGGTTTTTTAACCTCTTAACTTTAATTGCGGTTGAAAGTTGACATTTTACACAATTTTTTTAAGTCAGTTACGCGTTAGACTTTCAGAGTAATAACTTCTGAAGGCAATGTCGCATGATCTTCAAAATATGTATCAAAATGTTGGAACTTTAATGAGCTCTTCAATTTAAGTCAGTGTAACTGCTTCTTAACAAACGAGAATAATGCAAAATTGTAAACTAAAATTCAAACGATATAACCCTAAAAGAATATTGCAACGCAGAAAACAAATGTGAGAATCAAAAAAAAAGATTATTTCACTGCCTTAAAATTTGGGCCTAGAAATGTTCGCGCTATTTTGAATAGTTTCGGAGTTATAGATCAAATGGCGTTTTCCAAAATGGCGGATATCGTTTGATGATACAATGCAACGAAAAATAAAACCTCAATGGCAACCATATGCGTGGTGTAATGGTTATCCCACTTGAATCTCGAATTTCATATGAAATGTTGTTCGTTTCGTCAACGCCTTTCAGCAAAAAAGTTTATTTGTTGTGCCTTTGCTGTCCATCATCGTGTCGTCGTCGACGAGTTGCCTTTTTCCCACTAACACTTCTCTTCTTTCTCAAGTGTTACGTGTGGGATCTGCCAACTGTCACAGTGCCTTTGCCTTTGCCTTTGCATCTATCCACTATCATCAACATCATCATTAACCGACGACAACCGCTTGAACCTAACAGCCAGTATGGCGTTGATGATAGTGGGACGTTGTCTTGCCATTTTTGGTTAAAACGGCACGACGAATTTCTATCGTATAAACTGCTGCTGCTGCTGGGGCGGGCGACTCGCAACCATCGTATTGGAAAAATTAATAAATTTCTCCACTTTGGATGTTTTATAGTTGTGGGTTTTTCCGACAACATCACTGCTCTCTGTGAAGCAAACATCCTCCTTGTCAATCTATTTTGGGTTCCAACAAAAACCCACAAATGCCAGAAATAGTAACACTCTAATCGTAGATTTAAGGTTTCTGATTTCAAATTCAAGATTCGTTGAATTTTTAACCATAACCACAACCATCAACGAAATTCGAGTATGTAAATAAAATATCTAATAAGTCACAGTTGGACATTTCATTTATTGAACCTACTACCACGTGTGTTGTATGTTAACGTCTTTTGATGTAATAGCGCATTTACATAGTGTGGTTCGTAAATTAGTAGAAATAAATTATTAAAACAAAAATATACATTTTTTTTCTAAAACATGTCACTGCTACAAGCGGATTATCATATTAGGGAGTTGGATGAACTGCTTGAGCTTTATAATAAATAATTAATTTATGCAGCACTGCCAGACTTTAAGTCTCATTTTTAAAGAATTAAAGTGAAAATCGATAAAAAATTTATATTTTTGATTCCCAAGCATTTATCTACTTTACTTTCGTTGACATAAATTTGTCTTTCATTTATACCCTGAGCCTGAGGTATATTTATGTGGGAGCCTTTTTATAACATGTTTGTAAAGAGGCGTTGTATAATGTGGGCGTTGAGAGTGATACAAAAATTGATTTTGGTGGTGAGATTAAGAGATTTCATCAATAAAAGTTTGTATGTTAAAATTTATAATTCTATTGTTACTTTTTGTATGTTGTTGTTGTAATAAACGATACTTACGTTACAAGAGGTATTTTTATTTGAGTATCTATATAGATTTAATTTAACTGTTTGAGGTTATTTAGCCTTTTGGTTATTTTGTGCTATGTGTATTTGCACCATATAACGATTTTATCTAAATTTAAAACGAATAGATCAACCCTTATGTGGGAAAGTGTTACGGGGAATGGCGAAGAAACTTAGGTTGTTTTAATGTTATTTTCAAATTTAGAAACATGCTGGCTCCATTTTTCTTCATAAGCTTTTAATATAAACTAGTAACAAAATTGAATTAGGACGAGCGCTCAGTATTGTTTCCCTAGATATTTTTTTTTTTTTTGTTTATAATTAACACGCACTCAAGGGGCCATGACTACCCTTCAAATGTTGGCTTAGCACAGTGCGAGCATTTAAGAAACAGTGGAAGGATTGAGTAGGAGAAACCGATGTACATTCCTCTTAAATGTCTGGGCATTGAAATGGGGAGGAAAAATAGGTCGGTTAAGGAATTCCACATTTGTGTCGTTTGGCAAAAGAAAGAATCTCTGTCAATTTATTGTAGCCTTTTGAAATCGAATTATATTGAAAGAATAGACCACGTTTCCGAAATTTGGCTCAAGGGTATACCGATGCGCATTCCCAGCGGCGCGAGTATTACGGTGAAATTTTGTTAGTGGGGCAATGCAACTCGCTATTTCACTAGAACATTGTTTAAAGAAGTAGCGATAAAACAGATATAAGCAAGAGACGTGTCGACGATGTTCCAACGAAACAATTGTTTCGGAAATTGCTCTGTCATCTATCAGCCTTAAAGCTCTTCTTTGAATTCTGTCCAGTAAGTGCAAAGATGTTTTTGATGCACCAGATCAGATATGAGAATTAGTATATTCCAGTTTCGGACGTATGTAGGCCTTATAAAAAAGGGGAAAAAAAGTTTTTACATCGTCTTAGGAAACCTTAGCATTTGGCCGCATTTTTAGTAATATCAAGTATGTGGTCATTCCTCAAAAGATGGTCAGTAATACACATACCAAGAATTGACAGATTTTCTGTTTCCACGATGCAAGTGCCATCCATGAACAATAACATTCTAATCTAATGAACTCAATATATATTGCCGTTGCAGTTCCACATTCGAAGAACAAGGAATTGAATCAGGAAATGCATATGAAAAGCTGTGGGTGCTGTCATCAGCAAAACAGCTAAGTGGATTATAGTTAGGGCGTTAAGGGAGCCAACCTTGCACTTCATTCTGACGGGATGAGCTTTGATACATTAGTAGTCCACATCCTTAATTTACTTTTAAGAAGTATTGCCATGGTGGCAACACTGGAAGACCGGAGATATAAGGGTTGCCTTCTGACCATGTTTTAACACGAATTAACATAAATTAGCCTATAAATTGGGAACCAGACATCGGTTGATTTCGTGGAATATCTCGTTGGATTAAAAATACTTAAAGCCATAGGAATATGTTCATTTTTCGACCCCTTCCCAACCCTTGTAAGCAGGGGGAGCAAAATACCCTCGGCAAATAAGGGTTTTTATTTGTCAGAGAATAATGGTTATAATGTGAATATTCATAAAATTTTAAGATGAGCATCGACGTAGAATTTCATACTCTACAGCATATCCGAAGTATATTTTTATCCATGTATGAGTTTTTTGTAGAATCACTTTCAAAATGGGGGGAGGGGAAAGTGGGAGTATATCAAACCACTATATATTTGTCTTGGTATAATCTAAGCATATGACACATGACCTTAGGGTAATTTTGAATGCCCAATCTTATGCAATCAAAATTATTTCAATATAATTTCCCTAGAAAAAGTTATTACCTTTTTATAAAATGATGACTAAATTTTCAGTGAAACGAGCATAACAATACCAAATTTCAATGGTATGGTGATGAAACTTGGCACACATGTCTCATTTGTCGTAAGAAATAAGAATCAAAAGAATCCATAAAAATGTCAAGGATAAAGGGTGTTTTTTTGAGTGAAACAGAAAAGTGTAAGACTATGCCCCGTAAACCCCTCTAGAACTTGTTGATAAAAGTTGGTAGGAATGTTTTGTTTTTTATTGTTACCGAGATGAAAAAACGATAACTCAAATATCTATTGTCAAAGGTGGTTTTTTAGGGAAAATGTTTTATATGCTCTACTTAAAAAATACATTAATTTTTCCATTAAAACGACGATTACTTTCTGAATGATGATTGTATCGACTTAATTGTACATGAATTGGATTCAGCGTTAAAAAATACCTTAAAATCATGTACCATATTGAATATTTGTACCCCGGTTACATAAAAATAAAATGTTGGCTTCATAAACCATATTTGCCTTCCGCCTTAAAACCCACCCCTGGAATCAATATATTTGCATGGATCCTTTTGAGTATTGGTTCTAACAAGAAATAAATCATTTCTACCAAGTTTCATCAACATACCAGTTTTGGGAGGGGTTTACTGGTAATAGTAATTCACTTTTCCTTTCACTCAAAAAAACACCCTTTCGTCCAGATATTTTTATGGACTCTTTTGATTCTAATTTCTTACGACAAATGAGACATGTGTGCCAAGTTTCATCACCATTCCATTGAAATTTGGTAATGTTATACTCGTTTCACTGAAAATTTGGGCATCATTTTATACAAAGGTTATAACTTTTTCTAGAGAAATTATATTGAAATTATTTTGATTGCATAAGATTAGGCATTCAAAATTACCCTAAGGTCATGTGTCATGTGCTTAGATTATACCAAGACAAATATATAGTGGTTTGATATACTCCCACTTTCCCCTCCCCCCATTTTGAAAGTGATTATACAAAAAACTAATACATGGATAAAAATATACTTCGGATATGCTGTAGAGTATGAAATTCTACGTCGATGCTCATCTTAAAATTTTATGAATATTCATTTTATAACCATTATTTTCTGGCAAACAAAAACACTTATTCGCCGAGGGTATTTTGCTCCCCCCGCTTACAAGGGTGAGGAAGGGGTCAAATAATGAACATATTCCTATGGCTTCAAGTATTTTAAATCCAACAAGACATTCCACGACATCAACCGATGTCTGGTTCCCGATTTATAGGCTAATTTATGTGAAATTTCGTGTTAAAACATGGTCAGAAGGCAACCCTTATATCTCCAGTCTGCCAGTGTTGCCTCCTTGGCAACACTTCTAAAAAGTAAACTTAGAATGTGGACTATTAGTGTACCAAAGTTCATCCCGTCAGAATGAGGTGCAAGGTTTGACCTAAAATATGGCCTTAACGCCCTTACTATTAGTAGTTTCGGAAAAAAAATCATTTTAAAAAATGAGAAAAAGAGTGGGAGACAAAACAGAGCCTTGAGAGACACCAGCATTTATTTCACGAACTCCCAAAACATTTTTTAAAGCCATCCAAAACAACTTGAATTGAACGGTCAGAGAGGTAATTACTAATCCAACGAATAAGATCCAATACATCAATACCAAACGCACTCAGTTTAGATAAAAGAGCAGGATACCAGACTCTATCGAATGCCTTAGAAACATCAAGCGCAATAATCTTACTTTCCCCAAAACGATGTAAGGATTGGTTCCACTTTTCAGTGAGATATGCCATCAGATCACCAGTGGATCTATTACTGCTAAAACCATATTGAGATTGACGGTCATTAAAAAGATTATGTTCTTCGAGATATATCCTTAGCTGTCGATTGATCAGTGTTTTCATGACCTAGGACAAAAGGGACGTCAGTGCGATTGGCCGATAATTAGAGGGTGAAGAGCATGCGCCTTTTTTGTGGACTGGTTGGACGAACGCTGTTTTCCAACTTTTCGGGAAGTATCCTGTAGAATAGGAAATATAGAAAAGTTTGCGCAGTGGTTTTGCCAATGTGGAAGAACACCTCTTCAGAACAATGGGTGATATACCATCCGGGCCAGCAGATTTGTGAATATCGAGATCTTTTAATGTTCTTGCAACTGCTCGGTTGCGAAAATAAATTGTTCCCATTGAAAAGTTTACATTTTCAAGAACCGGTGGATTCATGTCACTATCGGGCAGAGAAGAATTTGCTGCAAATAGTTCTACAAACAAATTAGCCTTATCTATGAAACTAACAACAGGGTAATCGTTGTAATAGATGAGCGTGAGAACCGACGAGGAGGTGGAATTCTTAATTTTCTTTACGAATGACCAAAAGTTTTTACTGCATTTAGGGCACTGGATTATTTTTTGTCTTATTTTTTGTTCGTCAAAGAATTTGGTTCTTTGGATTCCTTGCTTGCTTAAACTTGATGTGGTTTTCGTCAGAAGGGTTGGCTTTGTATGTTCTAAAGCACAACTCTCTCACCCTAATCACTTCTTTGCAGCTACCATCAAACGAAGAGTTTTCTTTTGGATTTAAACTCTTTGATCTGCGAGGAACAGACATTTTCAAACCATTTATGATTATGTTTGTTATCCTGTCAGCACATGCATCCACGTCCCTATCAAGAAAGCTTATCGACCAGTTAAAGAGTCGGAAAAAGTTATTAAGAGGACAACAAATTAGATATAAAGAACACAAAAGGTATGTCATCGAAAATGTCAATAATTTGTCAAAAAATGTCAAGTAGTTTCAGAAATTGTGCAGCAACAGAAAAATTTTAATCAATTGTTAAAGTTTTTCAAAGTCACGCGATTTTTAGCACCGGATTAATTATATTCGCAGCAAAATTATTCCATTTGAAAGGCCACCACATTGTCATAAAAGTTGAGCTAGTTTCAGTAATTATTATTGGTCAGCCATAGATTTTGTTTTGATAATTTGTTTAAAGATTTTTCAAGGTCAAAGCGAGATTTCGCATCTCATTTTTGTGATATTCGAAAAAAATACAAAACCATCTGAAAGGTAATTGAAACCTCATGAAAGGTCAATTGATGTCAACAATTGCTAAGCCATAGACTTTTGACATATTAAATAATATTTAATATTCAAACTAAATTCATCAGAAAACAGACCAAATCCAACTTGATTCAGTAATTGGTCAGCCAAAAACTTTGAAGTGAAACTTCTTTGCGCTGAGAGTGAAATTTCAAGGTTGAATTTTTGTGAAACGAAAAAATGTAACGCCACATGTGCAACGCTAAGATCATTGATTAGATAAGTGGTGGGAGGTAGAGTACAAGTAAAAATTTTTATTGATAGAATAATATATTTTATAGTGCAATAAGTTTGGATTTTTTGATAATCTATATTATTGTAGCAGATAAAAGGGAAAATGTCCTTTTATATCTGTTTTCTAATTTCTTTAATTAGAATGCTCGAGTTTTGAAATTTTGTTGGTGAATAGATAATGAAATTATAAGAATCTTACTAGTTTAAGATTTGTATCTATCTTGCGTTGTCTATTGAATTTTATTGTTTATCAAAACATATCTGGTGTGATGTGTCACGTTACTCGCTCCGAACGCATCTCAATATGCGCCTAGCCATAAGACGGAAGCACACCTGTTTCGTGTGTTATATTGTGGAGTCGTGTGTCGCTATCGCTACTAAAACACAACACAACACAACACATTGACAACTCCAAAAGAACACAACTTAAAAACTATTCTAGCTGTTTTTACTTTTTTTTGAGATGGCAATTTTCAAAATTCAGTTTTAACATCTATTCACGCAAAATTATTTTCAAAAAAACTTAATGTTTGATATTGAACTTTTAGATTGATTTGTATTTTTTTTTTCTATTTTCAGGTAAGTTCCAGATAATTTTGTATACACTTTGAAAAATTACAAAATAAAGGTAAGACAATTTGAAAGAATATCACTTATATTCATCTAAAGTGTGACAAAAAAAGGTTGATCATGTAGGTTTGGTCGAGACAAGGAAAAAATCGTACAGGAGGGGGCTTTATTCGCCCTCGTTTAGGCGAAAGGGGAAACTTTCTAAAAAAAAAATTGGCTTGAAAGCTTGAAACAGAACGCAAATTATTAAAATAAAAAAAAAACAACGGCAACACTTACAATGCTCTATTATACCTTTTTTTCAAATGAAAATGTGCTTCTCGTCCAGCTGTTCGGATTCGGCATACAAATTGTAGGTCCCTTCTGTTCCTGTCGACATTGGCTCACACGAATGGTTGAGAGTTGTAAGTCACTGGTTCTTCACGAGCTTTTGCACCAAGATATTTATTTATTTTTATTTATTTATTCATTTAAATGAACTCGTCGCTTTACGTCTCTCAGGCATCGTAATTCGTAAAGGGAGTTGTTCTAAAAGTCGCAGAATTGACAAACGCATTCATCTTTAATAGAGAAATAAGAAAGGTAGTTTCCCCTCAGCTAAAACTCTTGATCCGCCACTGCCAAAATTAATTTGTTGTAAGATATTGGGAAACATTTTTTCATTCATCGAAAATTCGTTTGTACAAAACAAAAATAAGAAAAGTAAACTTACTGAATGACTTCATCATATAAATATTTTGCCTTCAAAAAAAAAAAAAAAAAAAAATACCGTACTGCTTTTGGATCGAGCATTTACAATAATTATGTATTGTTGTACTTAAAGAAAGTAATAAAACCGTAAAGTGGAAGGAAATAAATAAAACAAAGCCCGCCATAGCTACGCCACTAGCACCATTCACCATATGTCAATATAATATTCTTAAGGCGAGTGGAGCACATTCTTGCAGTTGAGTGATTTATTTATATGCGTCTCGTGGTTAGTGTGGACCGTGTGCTGCTTGGTTTGTGTAGAGGGCGTTGTTGTCGTTATCGTCATCATCGTTGTCGTCGCTATGGCTGACAAAGACGACGAAACGACCGTCTGTCATTTATAAAGATAGAATAGGCCCACATTTGTATTCCTCAACAACAACGGTGCATGAAATCGTTTGATCTATTGACCATAACCAACGAACTTGAGATAAAAGTGATCCATGGAATGCGCTCGCTCCGGAGGACGACAATGATGATTCTGAGAATAGTTCACTGACTAGCATAGGTTCGACTTATCTACTGCTCCTCCTGCCGCTATATTTTGTAGTCCACCACATCTTGGGGGAGAAATTGTGATGTGAAATGCAAACGTGCCTGTGATGGATTAGATTGAAATATTTTTGAAATTTTCATTCTAAAAATAGTTGTACCAGAAGCATACCAGACCAGGACCAGGACGACGGACGAGGATGAGCCTAGGAGGAAAAGAAGAATATGAACAAAATTCATTGAGATGATATAGATCCATGGCGAACGAACACGAGAATTGAGTAGTAGAAAATGAAGAAGAAACGAGCCCGTGAATTGGAATTGGGGAGGAAGTAGTTGTGGTGATGATACAGAATTCTATGACAAACACAAGTAGAATGTGGGAGAAACATTCTGTTTTCGTTGTACTTTTCAACAAAATATTGAAGATGAAGATGATGATAATGGTGGTGACGTGGTGGTGTTGGTTGGTGGTGGATGGTAGATGACGATGGTGGCTTCATTGAAAAGTAGTGGAACATCAACATCGGCAACATGCTGAGCTATTTTTGGCTTTTTTTCATCTCTGTGTTTAGCTTTGGAAAAAATGCTTGTGATTCAGTCTAGTGAAAGATTTTAAGCATCATGCCCAACTATATTTATTTAAGTTTTTTTCTTTTTGTAGAAGCACATGTTAATCAGTGTTTTTTTATTTATTTTATTTTAAATAAAAATAAGAAGCAGCGGGGAAAAAATCACTGGCGATTCTTAAAAAAAAAAATATATTGGTCATTTGGATGGAAGATAATAATCTAATCGAACAGGACCAACAACTATTAACAATAGTAGTTTGCTAGGGCGGAATCATTGGAAGATAAGTTCTGATAGTCCTTCAACTGTATTTTTAAAATAATAACTTGAGGGGGATGTTCATCACCTGGATTTAAGAGGACACCAACGTTCACTGTTTTATTTTTGTGTCTCCTTTAAATACCACCTCTGTTTAGCAAAAATTACTGGCCGCGGTGAATATCGGATGCCTATGGTACCTCAACTAGAAGATTGGGTTTTAAATCCCATCGCTGTGGAAGGTTTGTGCAATCAGAAAATAAGGGGGGGGGAGGAATGATATACACTAAAGCAACTCTAATTGGATCCAGGCAGCAGCCCAAGAATTTGTCTCATATACAGACGAAAAATTAAGACAAACCGATCAAACAAAATAAGGAGTAACTAAGTGGAATGTTAAGTCTCTTAACGTGGATCCAAGAACAGTTAGCGGACTGCTGCAAAGCAGATATCACCCTCCCCCCCATCACGCGAAATGCTGGTGTGCTCCAAGGTGTGCTCAATGTTAAGGTCTTTAGATGGAATGATGAAATGACAGGCTACATATATATATCTGTATAAAAATTATTGGGAAGGGGCAAAAAATTTCATACTAAAATGGTGTTAAAAAAAGACCTCATCAATTTGATTTTGCATTACATTTTTGCATTAAACCTTGAAAACAAGTCGATTTGGCCACTTTATGAGGCTTATAATATAACTGAGTTATCTTCTTCTTCTTCATTAACCGACGATTTTCATGATCTCGAGGGGGACCACAACTCTCCCACTCAACTGCTTCACCTAAGGTTCCACTTGTGGAGTTCGCCGGGTTGACCTCAGAAAACGTCGACAGGCCTCCCGGTTTTGGATTGTTCTATGTCTGAGGCCTACCAAATTCAGGTGTCGTTGCATTTGTTTCATCCAGGAGTTCTTGCGCCTGCCTTTCTTCCGCGATAGTGTTGGAACGTCTTGTGCTATTGCCTTTTGAACTGGGTTCTCATGGCATCTTCTTTGTACATGACAGTACCAGCTAAGATGGTCGTGCTGTATTTTGTCAAAGATGGTATTTTTGACGTGTAGGCTTCCTTCAATTCTCTTGCTTCTTATTCGATCATACTTTGTCACTCCTGCTGTCAAGCGAATCATCTTCATTTCAGCTGCCGTCAATTTACTCTCATACTTACTGTACATTGTCCAACACTGTGAACCCTATGTAAGCGCTGGACGAACAACTGCCGTGTAGAGCTTTCCTTTCAGCTTAGGGGGCATTTTTCTATCACAGAAGGTGGCAGAGTTTTCCCGCCACTTCATCCACCCTACGCTTACGCGATGTTTGATGTCGTCATCACAAGATCCTTCGTTATTGATCATTGATCCAAGATATTTAAACTTTTCGCACTTGGGAAGCACTGTTCCATTCAAATAGATGTCCGGAATAGGCCTGTGTGGATCAGAAAATGGACAGCATAGGTATTCGGTCTTTTTCGCGCTAATGCGGTATACATTTCCCTCCTGAACATCCACCCATACATCAAGTGGGTACAGGATCTTCACTTATGATGGCTCCATGGTCAGCAAAGAATAACTGATTCACTCTGGGGTCCGTCACTTTATCCCCAAGCAGAAAGTCAAGGACAGAGCAAAGGACTGAAGACGCTTCCCTGGTGCACACTTACTCTAATTGGGAAATCTTCGGTGATTCCTGCGGGGCATCTTACCTTTGTTTTAACTTGCTCGTACATGTCCATGATCATCCGCACGTAGACTTCCGGAACTCCTCGTTGCCTAAGTGCAATTACCCATAACAGATCTCGTGGTTGTCTGTAGAATGCGTTTTTTCAAAATCAACCAATACAATATGCAAATGTCTTGAGGAATCCCGATATTTTTCCATTCTGATTCTTATACTCTGAATAGCATCTGTGGTTGATTTACCCGAAACAAACCCGCACTGGTCGTCAGACAGCCGTATTATTTTTCGTAGATCTTCATGGTGTTTGACATCTGCTGAAGTTTGACGGTAGCTGTCGTGGAAGAAGTTAACTTTCCCTCCACTGATAAGGCATTCGGTCGCCGCAGATAAGTTTGGAGATGAGAATCATGAGCCATCTAGACCCAATGTCTCCCATCTTTTTCCAGAACTCAGATGATATCTCGTCTGGCCTAATCGCTTTTCCCTTTGCGGAGTTTTTCACCGCAACACTAACTTGTAACTGTGTTAAATTTGTTGAATATTTAAAAACTAAGTACTTAGGCAGAAGATCATACTAAACGGGCGATTGAGTGAAAAATCAATTCGATTCTTGGCGTTATAAAAAAGTTGTTAAAAAATCGATTCTCTAGAAATAAATTAATAACCTCAAAGTCTTGTCATACTAAGGTTTTGACTGCAACCTTTACCAAAGGTAGGCCCTTGAAAAAAAAAAATATTGCTCTTATGAACTTGCCACCCATTTCGGGTTGAAGTTTAATTTCGGGACATCCTGTATTTCTACTTTAACTTCCTTACTTTGTTTCGCGGGTAGTGCAATGAATCCATTGAACAAAAATATATTTTTGATGGTTATCAGCTTAAAATAAACAATTAATTAAAGAAGCTGTTTTAAATTCTTAAATGTTCATAGGTATTCCAATTTCTAGCTGTAATTCTGTTAACCGTAAAATCGGACAAGCGCATACGTCATCGGTTGTGGTTTATCTATATGCCCGACAAGGTTAAAGGGGTTAGCCACTCCACCCCTATATAGAATCATATGCCAGTTCCATTCCACATTTTTGTTGTTGAATTGACATTGCGCAGACGTTGAAATTTGAGAAATTTTTATGAATGAAAGTTCGTAGCGTAACGTGTGCGAGTATTTATAATGTTTGCGTGTTTTCCTGTTTTGAATGAAGTCTACACCACCATAATACAATAGACACTCAAATAACGGGAAAGGGAAGTTAATGTACATACATACCTACCTACCTTCATAGTGTTTTAATATTATTTCGATTTTGTTGAATAATACTCGTACTCTACGTACAAAACAGTTCAATTATTATACGATTGATATTGAATGAATGAATAAATCGTCGCCGTCGATGCGATGCGATCGATGGCAGCGGCCGTCCGCGTGTACCGGAAAGCATGGCCATCGATTAACGATATATATATTTTATGTATGTACATTCCAATTCACTCGTTTAAATACAGATTCTTTTCAATAAGCTTTAAACTATTTCTCTATAACCTTTTATAATAATGACAAATCTAATTATAGAATTTATTAAGTGAAATATGGGGATTAAGATTAAGGAAGAATTTTGAATCCTCCTATAAAAATTGTTAGTCTTATGGCTCTTTGAACAATTTTAGTCAAAAAATCGACCTAATTTTTGTGTCATTCGTTTAAATACACCTTGAAAAAACAACCAAGTAGCTCAGAAAATCGTTAAAAATAAAATGCAAAAAATCATATAATCAACAGTTAAAGACATTTTATCATGAATTTAACAATTTTTCCAAAAGGAAGTGTTCGAACCGAAGAGAAAAATGCTCAAATTGGAGACTATTAGGACAATGGCCATAGCAGTTGCTGTGAAGGTCACAACACTGCAATAATTATGCAGCTACCATTGATATAGAGAAAACATTGAAAAAACAACAAACTGCTAGCCAACATGACTACAACACCTCAAGAAAGACAACGCATACCTACTCCGAAAAGCCTCAAATCCAACATTATCAGTTAGGAAAATCAATGGTAAAACCGTAGTTAAAGCCACCAAAAATGCTTTTTATCAGATTGTTCGGGAAGCCACACATTTTAATCATCTGAAAACTAAAAAAGATCCACCGAAATCAGACTGGTAAAGATCTCATACGTGAACTTTTAAAGTTGATTTAAACTTTGTATTAATACAAAATACGGTGTGAAAGATAATGGCATCAGGTGGGTCTTACTTAAAAAAAATAAGTTCAATTTGGATGGTCCCAGCGGGTATACCTTCTATTAACATGAGTTGAGAAATGATAAAATAGGTTTGGGTAGTAGACAAAAGAAGGGAGGCCATTCAATGGTATGAGAGGCAGTATGCTATTAATGCCCAGTTTAACTCAACTCTAAAAGCTCTCGAAACAGATCTGTTCCGGCCTGATTTCGGTGGATCTTTTGAAATTTTTAGATAGTTGAAATGTGTGGCTTCCCGGACAATCTGATAAGAAGTATTTTTGGTGGCTTTGACTACGGTTTTACCATTGATTTTGCTAACTGATAATGTTGAATTTGAGACTTTTCGGAGTATGCATTGTCTTTCTTGAGGTGATGTGGCCATGTTCACAAGCGGTTTGTTGTTTTTTCATCGTTTTCCCTATATCGAAGGTAGCTGCATACTAAGTCCAATGTTGGGACCTTTACATCGACTGCTATGACCATTGTCCTGATAGTCTCGAATTTGAGCATTCTTCTCTTCGGTTAGAATACAGTCGACTCCGCTTAACTGGAACACCATAATTGCAGAACATTTGTTTTAGTTAAGCGGAGTTTTCAGTTAACCGAACTTCGGATAACTGAAACTTGTTTGAAATAAGTGGAGTTTTGTCAAAACAAATTAAATTTCATTTAGGCTGAAAATCCAAAAAAAATGTGGGTTTGATTTTTTGTATTGTGTCAATATAGTTATATTTCCATATGAAACAATTCAAACAACAAACGTATTTACATTTTTAATCACAAATATTGCGTCAGCCATACGTTTGCTGTCGAAAATACCAGGAGGTAATGACAAGAAATGAGATTTTGACATTTCAAATTGGCATTGCAAATTCAAAGGCTGTGTTCGATTTAAAATTTGATGGCAGCAAACAACGGTCGTTTCACTTATGCGGAGTTGAATAAGTGAAAAATTTTCATTTGAGGCAAACAATTTTGTTTCAATTATCCGCAGTTTGCAATTAAGCGGAGTTCAGTTATGCGCAGCAGTTTGTGTGAAAAATTCTCAAAAAGGCTCCGGAATAAATTTCTTGTTTCAGATAACCGATGTTTTCAGTTAAGCGGCAAAATTGTTAAATTCATGAGAAAATGTCTTTAACTGTTGATTTTTTGCATACTATTTATAACGATTATCTGAGCTACTTGGTTATTTTTCAAAGTGTATTTAAACGAATGACATAAAAAATAAGGTCGATTTTTTGACTAAAATTGTTTAAAGAGCCATAAGACAAACAATTTTTTAGGAGGATTTAAAATTCTTCCCGAATCATAATCCCCATATTACACTTAATAAATTCTATAATTACAAAAGTTTAAATAGAAATCGTTAAAAGTTTATTGAAAATAAATCTGTATTTAAACGAGTGAATTGGAGTGTATGTATGTATGTATTGCATGGAGAGGTGATTACTTTTAATTTTATAGCTAATTGTGATTGAGTAAGAAGATGGCTGTTGTAATAAGAATTACTTATTATAAATATGCTTTTAAAATTTGAAATATAAAATTATGGTGATTGATAGTAGCGCAGGAAATGAGACTGAATAAAAATTTAAATTTGGCTAGAGTTCTGAGGTTTTATTGTATGCCAATTTGGCTTTATTTTATTTATTCTTATTTCATTGCTTTCAATTTTCAATTGAATGCTAAAAATCAAAAAATAAAATATTGGTTTTTGGTAAATATGATTTTTTTTTATTTTACCTACCAAGAAGAGATTTTTCTGAAAAAACTAGATTTAGTAATTTCCAATTTTTTTCAAAATATAATACGCATTTGCATACGTACATATGTATACATATAATTATATTTAAAAATTTTTTATATTACTGGAATTCTAAAAAATAAACAAATAAAAGTTTTGAATATCGATAACATAAAAAAATGAGGGCGGGTCGATGTTGGAACTGACTACAAAAATATATATAGCAACAAACGCCCATAGGGAGAGGGGAGAAAGGCCCCTCCCGCCTCCAAGAGATTGTTTCACTTTATTAGCTAAATACAAGCAAAAACTTACATACTAACTTAAAGATTAACATTAAAAACTTACACTAACTTAATATTATGGCAAGGAGGGGTGCGAGGAACGGTAAAGGGAGGTTTTGAGGCTGTCTTTGGTTAGATGGAAGTCGAAAAGGTTGTGCACGCTGTTAGAGGTACGTAGCATACGGTTTATAGGTTCGTTGCTACCGTAATTGGTTCGGTGAAACTTGATTTGGAACAGAGGTATGGATCGGAGATTATTGGAATTTGTTTGCAGGGAGATTTTTTGAAGAAGAGCTGGACAATCGATATTGCCAGCTAAGAGCTGATGGGTGAAGACAATATCAGCCACTCGGCGGCGAAATTCGAGGGAGTCCATATTAATTAACTTTAGACGATGTTGGTAGGGAGGCAGGTTATGTGCATCAGACCAGGGAAGGCCGCGGAGGGCAAGACAAAGGAATCTACGTTGAACAGCTTCAATTCGCTGAGAGTGATTAAGGTAATAAGGTGACCAGACTTGACTTGCATATACGAGGAGTGGCCTAACAAATGTGGTATAGAGAGATTTAGTGACATAAGGGTCGGAGAATTCCTTTGACCATCGTTTCACAAAGCCCAGTGCGGAGTTAGCTCTCTTGATGGATTTATCAATGTGAGAACGAAAATTCAATTCTCTATCGCAGATAATTCCTAGATCGCACAGTGCATCAACCGAGGGGACTGGCACATTGTCGATAAAATACGTCCTAGGTGGGAGTGGAAAGCGCTTACGGGAGAAGGTGATAGCTTGACATTTGTTAACATTGAGCTCAAGAAAGTTTTTAAGGCACCAGGTTGAAAATCGGTTAAGGTCATTTTGTAGTAGAATAGAGTCGGCAGGGGATGTTATGCACCTAAAGATTTTCTTATCATCGGCGTAAACTGATATAAAAGAGTCTTTTATTATACAGTCGACGTCGTTGATAGTCAAGATGAAAATCAGTGGGCCAAGGTGGCTTCCCTGCGGGACGCCAGACGTTGCAGGGATGGGATCAGATTCAGAGGATCTAAAGATTACTTTATACTGCCGATCTTTTCAGTATGACTGAACCCATGAAAGGAAGATGGGTTGAAATCCTAGGGCATTCAACTTAAAAAGGATCAAAGAATGGGAAATTTTGTCAAAGGCTTTGCTAAGATCGGTTGCAATAACATCGACCTCATTACCGTTTTCAAGAAAGCATAAGTTTCCTGAAACAAATTCTAACAAGTTAGTAGTAGTAGACCTGCCCTTGACGAAACCTTGTTGGTTTGGGGAGACTATATGCTTGCAGTGGAACAGCATTGTATCATAGACGATACTTTCAAAAAGTTGTGGGGTGTGGTGGGGTATCAGCGCTACTACGCCATACCATCATGCATAACATTGTATAACTCGAAATCTTTGCCGAATTTTACTCAAAAGACGTTTTGTTGGAAATAAGATTTCCTATCACAACCCATCACGGCTGGAAAAATGTCAAGTTTTTGTCTAGTTTGGGCAGGGCCCTAGTTAGTTTTCAGTAGGGAAAATCTAGACGAAGAAAACTTGTCAGATAACTGGCAAGCCCTCGCTGGATATCAGTACCATAAATTTAGACGAGGGAAACTATTCAGACACTCGTGAGGCCCTCCCTAGTAAAAACTTGTTGGACATGTATGTAGGGGGAGGGAAGAGATTAAATTATAACAATTAGGGTTCTTAAGTTAAAATTGTTTTTAATTCACAAAAAAAAAATAGTGAATTTAATTAAGTTTAAAGTTTTAATTCACAAAATTAAGTTATTTAAAAAAAAAATAAATGAAAATATAAAAGAATACAAAAAGGTTTTTTCTTCAATTTGACTTGACTTTAACTTGACTTTTACTTGACTTTCACTTGACTTTGACTTTTTACTTGACTTTTCCTTGACACACTACTATCGAATGAATCTTAATTATATAAGATAATATTTAAGAGGGTTTGAGTTTGTACATAAAGTCTTCTTTCCATATGAAATGATTTGAAATGAAATAAAATAGGGTACATTCTTTAATGTTTTGTTTTAATTAAGGATGGTTTTAAGGATGTTGTAAACGTTGTGATCCTACACTCGGCCATCCTACTGGTCGGCTGCCTCAGACAGTGGCGGATCCAGGGGGGTGGCTATAGGGGCTAAAGCCCCCCCCCACACCCGATTCTTAAAATTTATTGAGATATAGAAGTGAATACATTACAACATGAAGATTTTTATGTTTGTCAAAAAAATATAGCTGAGCAGTGATGTTTGATATGAGTTATGAAATTAGGTTGGGGCTAAGGCCTGAAAGTAATTGTACAAAAACCAAGGTGGGGTCTACGAATAATTGACAAGGACAGAAAATTGGAACGAAAAAAAACCAGCTCGGGACTAGGGCTTGACAAGAATTGGACAAAAAAAAAGTGGTCGAGGTTAAGCTAATAATTCCCTTAAAACTTACCTTATTTCAGAAAATGTTGGGGTTTGACTCTAGGTACTGTCAAGTCCAAGTTGGGGCTAAGGCTTGAAAAGATAACTGAAAAACAGTGTGGGGCTTAACAATTAATATGCCAAATGAAAAAACAATTTACCATAAAAACTTAACTAATTTTGCGTAAGAAAACGTAATTGGAGCTAAAACCAGAGGAGAATTTGGGAACAACAATTCAAAATCTATGTTTTCTCTGTGCACTCAGAAAATCATACATAGTTGCATGTGAATATTTGTTCAAAGCTTGACGTGCTTGAAAATTAAAGGTATATAATAAGTAAAGATTATAAGTCTATAAATACAGCTGAGCCTTTATGTTCTATCTCCGCTTAAAAATATTTTAAATATTAAATGGCATATGTTAATATTAAAAACATTTTAAGCCGGGGATAGAAGCTGTTATAAATGCCCAGAAAACAAGGCTGTTGTAAATGGAAAAGTATGCAAATATCAAAATACGATTTCGACTATATAACTTTACATATTTTTCACAAAAAAACCTTATACCTAAACTAAAACTTTATTATTTGTTATAAATTATAAAATTAATTTGAGGACAAACAAATTAAATTACTTAATCACCCATATTCTGAAACTCGTATTTATGACTCGTATTCGACCACAGACGTATGTAGGAATTCATAAAGTCGTATATCCGACTTCACTTCTTGAGAAACTCACAACATCGCAATATCGCATAGGTATGACTGTTCGTATTTTATCATTATTCCGAATCTAATATTGATTCGAATTAAAGTCGTATTTGTGTTGTTTATTCGTCTTTTGAAATCTTTTAAACGAGTATTATATTTTTTCGATAAAAATGGACAAAAATGTGTTGCTATGCATGTAGGTAACTTTTTCGATATTGCTTCGCATGAGAGCGATACCGCTCTATGAAAATCTATCTAAGACTGGCCGAACACAATGGTGTAGATGAAGCTGTTGCATGTAGCACTGTCAAAGTTGAAAGATACGAAAATGGTATACATTGACACAATGGGAAGCTATAGCTGTAATAAGAAAATTGTCTGCTGCGAAAGTTGACTCAACTATAACTTTTGGCGGTGCTACAAGCTGTATTTGAGATGACGTGTTCAAAATATTGTATTATCAATATCTCCACTCAACGGTTACTTAGGAAAACAATTTTGTTTTATACACACTAAGAAACACGATTTGGGCCAACAAGACCACGATTTGGACCAAGAAGACCAAGTTTTCAACAAATGTCTATGCTTTGGCAGTTCTAATTTCGTACATGTCGGGCAAGTTACAAAATTGTCGGGCACGTTACGGCAATTATAATGCAAACATTCAGATTAAAAGTACACTGTTTTCAACCAATTTTGTTTATAAAAAAAATCCTTATTTGTGCATTGTTATGTATTATATGCTATTTGGTTATAAATAATCAAAGTTTATCTAAAATAAACCAATGATTAATGAAGTTCTGAACTTTGATAGTTTTAATGTCGGGCACGTGACACAAACTATTCTTAGTATAATTACCGGGGTTTTGAATTTTTAATTACAAATCCTTTGCCACATCAAAGCAAGGATTTCAAACGATCTAAAAATGTATGAAAATAATCTAAATTCAAGTCTTATGTTGGTTTAAATTTATTTTAAATAGTAAAATAACGTACGAAAGTCAGGTGTGTGACAATGGAATGCCCCCTTTATCTGGTTTCTACCAAAATGTTGACCATATACCTTTAATACTAAATCGTAATTTGTTTTTCTCAAAATCGTTAGAGCCCTTTCTGAAATAAATACATCTTTATATATTGGTTATAAGGCAGGTACCTTTACTTGTTGAGGTACAAAAAAATTTAAATTCCCCTCTATAGGAAATCCTCTAAATTCCTCTAAAAGTTTGAAAAAAATCTCTTCAGTACTTTAGGGCAGCGGTTCCCAAACTTTGTTAGCTTTGGAACCCTTAACAAGATCAAAATGTATTTCGGAACCCCAACTCTTAACGAGAGCAAAACAACACAATAATCACATTTCAATATCAATTTTACTTGCGATGTACGTAGTATAGGGCAAGTTTAGGATTCGTACAAAAAAGAAAATTCGAGATAGAGAACGCGAAAAAAGTGGGTCTCGCATTTCTTTCTGTCCGTCTGTGCGTCTGTCTGTACCTCGACCTGCAGCCTAAACGGCTGAAGCGATTTTCTTCAAACTTTGGACTTGAGGTTCTTATGTGATTCCCTAGAGGGGAAGGTAGGTAGATAGGTTGAAACGGCGGCGACGGGCAGTCTAGCCCATAGCCCAATTAGCGCTGAAGTGCGCCGTTTTGATACCATAACTCGTTTGAACCTGTGGATGCAATTGAAGAGAGAGAATATGGACATATCTTCAGGATATCGGCCCTTTTTATTTAGTTAAGAATAGGATTTTGTTGAAGCTTTTAGCACAATCATCAGAAAGTGGATCACTCACTCAACCAGATCAGCACCCGCACCATCCACAGTTAGCCCACTAGGCAGTTCGTTGGCTTGCACTGGAGCGTCCACTGATCTGATTGGATGATCATCCGGCCACTGTGCACCACAAACCCCCACCAGAACCCTAGTCCACTATCTTGTGATCATAGGTCATCGACGGAAGGTATAATGCAGAAGTAGCCGAAATTTGTCCTAGAGCCATTCCGTCGCGTTGAGAAAAGAAATCAAGTCTTTGATCTTCATTTCAGTAAGTTCGTTAATGTCGTCAAAGAATGCTCTTCCGAGTGACTGTTTTCTAGCTTTGGCCAGAGCAGGGCATTTGCAGAGGAAATGAACTACTGTTTCCTTTTCCTGCTAGTCCTCACAGCTCCGACAGTGAGTATTGTGAGATATGCCCAGCTTCGCTGCACGCCCTCCTATTGGCCAGTGTCCGCTACCGGTTGCAACTACCCTGGCTATGTCTTGCCTGGGTCTGCGTATTAGATCAATTGTTCGGTTCTTGTCATAGGTGGGCAAAATCTTCCTAGATATAATACAGTTTGATAAACTGCTCCACCTACGGTTTGCTTTAGTAAAATAAATTGAGAGAATGTTGCCCTTCATAACTCCAAGCGGAATGTTGACTCTTTCCGCAAGTGAGCCATGAAGGGCTGAACCTTGCCTGGCCAGCTCGTAAGCCCGTTCATTGCCCTCAATGCCACTATGACCCGGGACCCAGATAAGAGTGACATTGAGGTCAGTGTTCAGACCCGCAAGCTCATACCGGCATTGCTGGACTAGTTTGGAGGATGCTGTAGCTGAATTAATGGCTTTAACAGCCGCTTGACTGTCTGTAATAATAGCTGCATTACGGTGTTGGTTTGGATCTGCTTTCAGTAACTTGCAAGCTTCCCTGATTGCCAGCAACTCAGCTTGAAAGGCGCTAGCAAGGTCAGGTAGGCGAAAGGACCTAGATACATTTAGAGACTCAGAGAAGATTCCTGCACCAACGCCACACTCCATCTTTGAGCCATCAGTAAAGATAGTTGTCGTACCACGGCTGTGTACGTCCATAGGATCATCTTCGACTGAAGCCCCCACTTTTTACCAAAAGTTTTACTACAGGCATAGAATGCTATGCAGGCCTTCTTGACCCTTTCTTCAATGTTCAACTTCCAATTTAATTTCGGGTCGAGAATAACACCTAAATATTTAGCTTTAGAGGAGAGTGAGAGTGTTTGGCCGTTGAGTCGGGGTAGAGTGAAGGGGTGTATCTTAGTCTTGGTAGTAAATAGCATCAGTTCAGTTTTGCTTTGGTTAACTCCTAGTCCACAGCTCGTGGCCCAGTTGCTGACCGTCCTTAAATCCATTTCCGTGATCTCACTTAACACAGGAGTAATATCACCAAATCATCAGCATATGCCGCCGCCTTTACTCCACATCTTTCCAACTTAACAAGAATTTTATTCATGACTAAAAGCCATAGAAGAGTGGACAGAACACCACCCTGGGGTGTACCTCTACTTACATGTTTGGTCGAGTTTGTATTACCTAACGTAGCTTGAATCCGTCTGTCTCTGAGCATGGATATTATTCATTCCCTTATGTAGTCTTCTACACCAAAATCAAGACTCTAGAATGGATTCAGTAAGCACGTTGTTGAAAGCCCCTTGAACATCTAAGAAAGTGGCAGGAGTATAATCTTTATAGTTTATAGTTTTCTCAATAGTGCGCACTACCTCATGCAGGGCTGTTTCAGTGGATTTGCCTTTAAGGTATGCGTGTTGAGAGTTTTCTAGTGGACATCTATCCAGGATGTCTCTAATATGGATGTCGAGGATGCGCTCTTAGGTTTTAAGCACAAAAGAGGTAAGACTAATTGGACGGAAATCCTTCGCAGATTCATGCCCCCGCCTACCGACTTTCGGGATAAAAACCACTCTTACATGTCTCCAGGACTCGGGAACATAGTTAAGAGATAAACATCCTTTAAAAATTGTTTCCAGCTAGGGAACTGCTATCTCTTCCAGTTTCTGGAGCATAATTGGCAGTATGCCGTCCAGGCCTGGAGGCTTATACGGTGAGAATGTATTAATTGCCCAGTCAATTTTTTCTTTTGTTACAACGGTATTGATATGCTCTACTCGAGCTGAAGACATGTCCCAAGGTTCCAGATACGTCTTCATTCCACCAAGGGGGTAGTGTTTTACGGCTATATTTTATTGGACAGGAGACCTTAAAAGCAGTGCTCATTGATGCCTCAAAAGATTTCACCTTTGACCCAAGATCTATCACCGAGTCTGGACTTAGGTTCGGTATATTGCCCAGTTTAGATTTTACAACTTGATTGAATTTCTTCCAGTCTATTCTTTTGGGATTTCTATAAGGGGATTTATTTTCGGTTTTGAAATTAATGCTGAAGAGTATCCATCTGTCGTCCGAAAAAGATTTCAGAAGGGATACCCTCCAGTTTTCTACTATTAGATTCATTTTGTTATTTACGATCGTAACATCCAGGACGTCCTCCCAGCCTTCATGATTATCCGAGCTCGGAAATACAAAGGTGGGAGTGCTTCCTCTGTTGCAGACTGTCAGGTTATTTTCAATAATAAAATCAAAAAGAGACTCACCTCGTTCATTGGTCTCTGAACTACCCCATAGGGTATGTCGTGCATTAGCATCATTACCAATCACAAGGTTAGTCCCTTTTGCTTTAGCTTCATTTGTAAGGGTTCGCAACTCTTCTGGCGGTGACTGCCTGTCATGGGCCGAGTACGCCGAGGCCAACAATAAGCCGTCTGCATTTTTATCCTCCAACCTTACAACTGTTAGATCAGGAGTGCTAAGATTTGGACACAAAAAGCTTTTAAGTGTTTTTTAGCTAAAATACAAGTTCTAGGCTTACCTTGGTCTGGGCTTGCGATTTTATAAAACAGGTCGTATTGGTGATCTTGGAGGCCTCTTACTCTGAGTTCATTCACCCATGGTTCTTGAATGACGCTACGTCGACGTTTCCCTCCCGCAGATTATTCGAGGCACATTCCGAGGCTTCCCCTAGAGGGGAAATTGAACTTTTTTTTTAGCTCAAAAACTAACGGTACCTGTCATACAGCCAATATACAAAAATTGATTTATTTCAAAAACGGCTCTAACGATTTTCAAAAAAAAAAAATTGAGGTACGAAAACATATTACTAAAATAAATATTTTGGTAGAAAACAAAAAAAAAATATTTTTTGGTTTTCAAATTGCTCGTTAACTACTTTACCAATTTCAACCAAAATTTTTATACAAATGGTCGCTTACAATTTTAACAATTTTGCATATACAAATTTTCGAAAAAATAATCTTTAGATTTTTAAAAAAATATTGAATTTTTTTTTTTTGAAAATTCAATATCTTGAAAACAGGCTACAAATTTTTTTTTTGATGTTGTGAAAAATTGAATTTTATTAAATACTAAAAGTTCGCATACCAAATTTTATTTTTAAAACTGTTCAAGAATTTATATATATACAAAATTAATTTAAAAAACACCGCTCTAACGATTTTTGATTTTTTTTTCTCATAAATTCATATTTATTAAACAGATCAGATGGCATACTTTTTTTTGAGCTCTATCTGATTTAGCTATTAAAATAACTAATTTATAATAATTCATAGTTATCATTCATATTTTCAATTGTTTTTAAAACTTTTTTTTAATGATATCAAAATGTTATGGCACCAATAAATATGTACATTGTCTATTTCAAGCTACGTTAAATCTGTTAGCTACGAGAGCAAGTTTTGTGCGAACCAGTCGTGCCCATTTTTTTGTTTATATTTCATGTGAGTTTAACTTCTTTGGAAAAAGAGTGTTGTTGCATAATATTTTTGGTTGGTCTTTGTAATTATGAGAAGCTCAGACTTCGATACAAAAAATGTAAACGTCAAACATGTTTGTAATTGCGTAACCGTGTAGCTTGGTAGAAATTGTGCTGGTGGGTGGGGTGAATTTGGCCAATGAATGTACATTTTTTCAATTTTTTTTTGTAATATAAAGAACTTTTATCTTTTCAGCTTTTTTCTAAAAATGTATAATCATGTCGATTACAGAATCCACATAATTTTATTCCCGGTGAGTTGACTCAATCCGCAACGACTTTGGAGAGGATTTGAATTTTTCAAAGATAAATTGTATACGGGTGATTGTAAAAGCTTCATTAGGATAAATTAAGAAAAATAGTTAAGTTATATTTGAACCGAGGGTTTAGGCAGCAGGTCGAGGTACAGAACGTCAAACGGACAGAGTTAACAAATCACTAGTGATTTTCTTTCTTTCAATCGCTTACCTTAATTATTCTAGTACAATATTTTTTCAATATTATTTTTACCACTTTAAATTTTTTAGATATGCCAACTTTGTATAGTTCAGAATATAGATCCATAAAACTATTTTGATGCTTCTACATAAAACAAAAATTATATATACGGAAACGAAAAGCCCAATTATACCTAGTAATATTTTTGTTCCTACTATTTTTTTTTCTATAGAAGTTTTTAACGACATGTTGATTGTAGGTCGGCACACTGTACAAGTAGGTACACACTAGCTAGCACCATAATTATAATTTCTATGACTGCAACAAAGAGGAAAACTTGTAGAAATATGTATATTTTTTTTAACATAAAAAATACATTATTTGCCTCGTTCGTTCACCTGTTGCACGCAAACCTTTATTAGCTGCAAGAATATGAATTGCATGGGAGAAAAGTATCAAATTACTTCACCATCACCATCATTGAAATCACCGCACATCTCTCTCTTTGAAAAATAATTCAAACAACAACAACAAGAGCAGTAACAATAAAAAAAAGAAGAAAAACCAAAATAATTACATCATAATTTCCACGCAACTGTTTTCCATGGCTTGGTATTCTTTTTTTTTATCTACGCTCATATCAATTGGCATCTGAAATAAATTGTTACTCTACCCTGCCGCAGCAGCCGCAGTGTCTTACAGAGAGAATTAAGACACATCCTATATAGACTGGGTTAAGTTAATTTTTTTTTTTATTTTTTTTTCTACTTTATGGTCTAACATAAGCCATTCATAAAAAAATCATGTTACCTTCTTAATTGCGAGCATGCAATGAAAAAGAGAACGTCTTTATGTGATATCAGAAAGTGCTATAAGTTGTGAAGATGTTGAAGAAGATTCTGAGAGTTTTGATCACAAGCTTGGTTTCAAATTAAATAGTCGAGGAAGTAGCGTTTTAATTTGGAAAGATTTTTTATAAGGACTTGATTATGTTTCCCTCATGCCAGAAGCATGAATGTAAAAAAAATAGGTAGTTTAGTCAATGAAGGAAAAACATTCAACAGTTTTGTAACTCGGCGCACTTACTACGAGATGACTAGTGATAACCTTAAAAAAAAGTCCCCAAGAATCCGACAGGAGCGCTGGCGACAATGAAGAGAAACATAGTTTTTTCCTTTATTTTATTTCACAATTATCTTGAAAACTGTTACTGGAGTCAAAAAATAACAAAACAAAAAAACGTAACAAAAATAAAGCTTTGAAAATTTCCTAAAAAAAATAACGATAATTTTTTGGTATCTGTTATATTTTAGAAAATAACTCTAGCGGTAGTTAAGAGAAACTTTTTTTTTTGCTTTTAAGAATTTACCTTGAAAACTGTTTCTCGTATCAAAAAATAATTTTCTACAAAATTAATCCGACACAATTTTCTATAAAATCGGTTATAGGTACACTACGTCTTACTTGATTAGGGACAAGATTTTTTGTTTTAATTTTAAATATTTTCCAAGATATTGGTGTAATTTAGAAAAAAACATTTAGGTAAAAATTTTGTTTAAGTAAAACAATAGATTCTGAGATGTACATTGTACATATGTATGAGGACTTTGGTCGTTTCGGTGCATTTACTTCCATACAACATTTAAGGTAGAATGCAGGGCGCGTTTTTGCTTACATGTAGGCCTAGTTTATGAATCAATATTTTGATAGTTAAGAGTTTTCTTTTTATTTGGGATGGAAATTGTCAGGACTTGTTGTTAAAAACGATAAAATATGAGCGTGGCAGTGGGTGAAATTTTATTAAAAGTACATTTTTGATCTGGTTTTCGGTAATTTTACTTAGCCGACACAGAAGAAAGTTTATAAAGTCTTATAATACTTTCAAGATAGGATTATAATAAACTTCTTATACGCTGATGCAGTTCCACTTACAAACCCAAATAAAAGGGTTTATGAATTTAGAAATTAAAAGCAAAGGAATGCACATCAATTTACTCTCAAGTCCAATTTCGGACGTACTGTCAAGTTCAGGGATTCTTTCTTTAGCTGCACCACGCGAATGTGGAATGCTTAACCCGATTCTGTTTTTCTCTCCGTATTCGATATTCGAAACCTTTCCTATTTTCCTAACGCTCGACCTGTGATTTCATCACCTTAAGGGTGTACTCAAAACCCTTTTAGGTTAGGCTAGGTTGAAGTGGCTGCCAGCAAGAACTGACACACTTAGACTCATTTGGGGTGATCGTTTAGTTTGTGTCCAAACACAAATTGTTTAGTTGCTCCCATCGGTCACTGAATAGTTTCTGCATGTGCGCTCACTTTCATATAAGAACATGGTCCGTTGTGATACCACGTGAGTCTTGCGAGATTTTCTCCCCACTCGTTAACACCAGTTGGAGCTTCTAATGAAGCGTGCGAAACTCAAGGGGAGGATGTGTATACAAGACATGTCAAACTTGCAGTTGGTTGCTTGGTTTTCGAAAAACTGCTTATATACCACATTACCGACCTTTACCACATTACCTCAATTTACTCTATTCTATGTATACGAACCATTGGCTTCCATTTTTTAAATTCGGATAACTGTGCTTCCTCACTGAAGCTCGTCTGGGGCGAAGAATATCTACCACACAAGCAGAGCAACTTATTTGGGGTGATCGTTTATTTTGTGTCCAAACACAAATTGTTTAGTTGCTCCCATCGGTTACTGAATAGTTTCTGCATGTGCGCTCACTTTCATATAAGAACATGGGATTCATTTAAGCAACGAAACAGTTTCGTGACTGAAAGTTGCATATGCGCGCTTAACCTTAAGCGTAAAGTGTTCAAATTGTAAAAAAGAAAAGTCAGTAGGAAGTTGGGGATAGGGATGCTCATGGCAAAAATACATCGATGTTTTATTCTATGTAATGTATTGAAACGTCACATCGATGTTTACCGATTCACGATATAAACATATAAAACCATCCATGTTTTCGATGCATCGAATGAAAACATCGACACCCAGCGGGAAAAATTGAAAAATTCATTGAGGAAAGATCAGCTTTTTCCTTGAGGAATGGCGGCTGCACCCTCCACTTTTCAGCTGATTCCTTTGATGAAATTAACATGGGCATGTCCTAGGCGGGAAGCACATGCTGAAAATCCGATGAAAATTCGCCAACGAAATCACTACTTCGTTGGAAGTTATTTATTCACCGACCCAGATGATGAAAAACATGATGATTGCATAATCTGTGAAATCACTACATAAATATATGTGGTTTATTCATCAGTTCAATGTTTTCGATGAAAATGGTAATGAAAATTCAATTATCAAATCCCAAGACTATTGGTAGTTGTTTATTCAGCAATTATAGTTAATTCAATATGAAAAATGTGAAGAAAATTAAATAAATAGTGAATTCATTACTCTTTTGTGTATGTGTTGTGAATTTGTGATTGGTTAATTAAAATAAAATATAGAATTAAAACTTTAAATTTAATTAAAGTGAAATCACTAGGTCAGTAGTTGTTGGTTAATCACCACTTCATATGCGAAGTAGAAATAAATTGACGCTCGGTCGTCAAAAATAAAATGACGCCCGGGCGTCAGAAATAAATTGACGCCCGGGCGTCAAAAAAAAAATGACGCCTGGGCGTCAAAAATAAAATGACACCCGGGCGTCAAAAATAAAGTGAAGCCCGGGCGTCAAAAATAAATTGACGCCCGAGCGTCAAAAATAAAATGACGCCTGGGTAAAAAAATTGTATGCAATTTTATGAAGTTCAGTTGCCGCTTATTGCTAGCTCATACCATTTCATACAAATAACATTTTGCCGTCTAACCTTTAAGCTAAATCAGTATTGAAATGTTTGGTGAATTTACACGATAACTCTGCAATAACTAATAGGCAGAATCACTGTTAAGCTAAATCAGTATTGAAATTTTTGGTGAATTTACGCGATAACTCTGCAAAAATTAATAAGAAGAATCGCAGCTAAGCTAAATCAGTCAGTAATAAAGAACAACTTTTTGTTGAATTTACAAGATGACTCTAAAATCACTTATAAGCGAAAACACTGCTAAAGTTAGATCAGTATTGAAATTTTTGGTGAATTTACGCGATAACTCTAGAATAACTCATAAGCAGAATCGCAGTTAAGCTAAATCAGTAATAAAAAAACAACTTTTTGTTGAATTTACAGGATGTATCGGAAATAAGTAATAACAACAAGCAAAACCACTGTTAAGTTTCTTGAATTGTCACAATAACCCTTAAATTACTTATAAGCAGAATAACAGTTTGGCAATATCAGTTTTTAACAACAATTTTTAGTTTAATTAACGCAATGTGTCTGAAATCAGTTATAAACAGATAATTCCAAAAAAAGCTAAACCATTAACCATTATTAATTTTCAGAAGTCAGAATTGAGCAATGTTTTAGGAATTTACACAATGCCTCTGAAATCACTTTTAAGCATAATCACAGTTTAGCAAAATATCAGTACCGAAGAAAATGTTTGTCTTGAATTTTCTTTAATTTTTTATTTTTGACCCCCAGGCGTCATTTTTTTTTAGACGCCCGGGCGTCAATTTATTTCTGACGCCCGGGCGTCTTTTTTTTTGACGCCCGGGCGTCATTTTATTTTTGACGCCCAGGCGTCATTTTTTTTGACGCCCGGGCGTCAATTTATTTCTGGCGTCATTTTATTTTTGACGCCCAGGCGCCATTTTTTTTTGACGCCCAGGCGTCATTTTATTTTTGACGCCCAGGCGTCTTTTTTTTTAGACGCCCGGGCGTCAATTTATTTCTGACGCCCGGGCGTCTTTTTTTTTGACGCCCAGGCGTCAATTTGTTTTTGACGCCCGGGCGTCATTTTATTTTTGACGCCCGGGCGTCAATTTTTTTTTGACGCCCGGGCGTCTTTTTTTTTGACGCCCGGGCGTCATTTTATTTTTGACGCACAGGCGTCATTTTTTTTGACGCCCGGGCGTCAATTTATTTCTGACGCCCGGGCGTCATTTTATTTTTGACGCCCGGGCGTCTTTTTTTTTGACGCCCGGGCGTCAATTTATTTCTGACGCCCGGGCGTCATTTTATTTTTGACGCCCAGGCGTCAATTTTTTTTGACGCCCAGGCGTCATTTTATTTTTGACGCCCAGGCGTCATTTTTTTTGACGCCCGGGCGTCATTTTATTTTTGACGCCCGGGCGTCAATTTGTTTTTGACGCCCAGGCGTCATTTTTTTTTAGACGCCCGGGCGTCATTTTATTTTTGACGCCCAGGCGTCATTTTTTTTGACGCCCGGGCGTCAATTTATTTCTGACGCCCGGGCGTCATTTTATTTTTGACGCCCAGGCGTCATTTTTTTTAGACGCCCGGGCGTCAATTTATTTCTGACGCCCGGGTGTCTTTTTTTTTGACGCCCGGGCGTCATTTTATTTTTGACGCCCGGGCGTCATTTTTTTAGACGCCCGGGCGTCAATTTATTTCTGACGCCCGGGCGTCTTTTTTTTTGACGCCCGGCGTCATTTTTTTTGACGCCCGGCGTCATTTTTTTTGACGCCCGGGCGTCAATTTATTTCTGACGCCCGGGCGTCATTTTATTTTTGACGCCCGGGCGTCTTTTTTTTGACGCCCGGGCGTCAATTTATTTCTGACGCCCGGGCGTCATTTTATTTTTGACGCCCGGGCGTCAATTTGTTTTTGACGCCCGGGCGTCAATTTTTTTGACGCCCGGGCGTCATTTTATTTTTGACGCCCAGGCGTCATTTTATTTTTGACGCCCAGGCGTCATTTTTTTGACGCCCGGGCGTCAATTTATTTCTGACGCCCGGGCGTCATTTTATTTTTGACGCCCGGGCGTCATTTTATTTTTGACGCCCAGGCGTCATTTTTTTTAGACGCCCGGGCGTCAATTTATTTCTGACGCCCGGGCGTCTTTTTTTTTGACGTCCAGGCGTCAATTTGTTTTTGACGCCCGGGCGTCAATTTATTTCTGACGCCCGGGCTCATTTTATTTTTGACGCCCGGGCGTCAATTTGTTTTCGACGCCCGGGCGTCTTTTTTTTTGACGACCGGGCGTCATTTTATTTTTGACGCCCAGGCGTCATTTTATTTTTGACGCCCAGGCGTCATTTTTTTGACGCCCGGGCGTCAATTTATTTCTGACGCCCGGGCGTCTTTTTTTTTGACGCCCAGGCGTCAATTTGTTTTTGACGCCCGGGCGTCAATTTATTTCTAACGCCCGGGTGTCATTTTATTTTTGACGCCCAGGCGTCATTTTTTTAGACGCCCGGGCTTCAATTTATTTCTGACGCCCGGGCGTCTTTTTTTTTGACGCCCAGGCGTCAATTTGTTTTTGACGCCCGGGCGTCAATTTATTTCTGACGCCCGGGTGTCATTTTATTTTTGACGCCCAGGCGTCATTTTTTTAGACGCCCGGGCGTCGTGTATTTCTGACGCCCGGGCGTCTTTTTTTTTGACGCCCAGGCGTCATTTTTTTTGACGCCCGGGCGTCAATTTATTTTTGACGCCCGGGCGTCATTTTATTTCTGACGCCCGGGCGTCATTTTATTTTTGACGCCCGGGCGTCTTTTTTTTTGACGCCCGGGCGTCAATTTGTCAATTCAAAAAAATTGACGCCAATTTGTTTTTGACGCCCGGGCGTCAATTTATTTCTGACGCCCGGGTGTCATTTTATTTTTGACGCCCGGGCGTCAATTTGTTTTTGACGCCCGGGCGTCAATTTTTTTTTTGACGCCCGGGCGTCTTTTTTTTTGACGCCCGGGCGCCATTTTATTTTTGACGCCCGGGCGTCATTTTATTTTTGACGCCCAGGCGTCATTTTTTTTGACGCCCGGGCATCAATTTATTTCTGACGCCCGGGCGTCAATTTATTTCTGATGCCCGAGCGTCATTTTATTTTTGACGCCCGGGCGTCTTTTTTTTTGACGCCCAGGCGTCTTTTTTTTGACGCCCGGCGTCAATTTGTTTTTGACGCCCAGGCGTCATTTTTTTTTTGACGCCCGGGCGCCATTTTATTTTTGGCGCCAGGGCGCCATTTTGTTTTTGACGCCCGGGCGTCATTTTTTTTTGACGCCCGGGCGTCAATTTATTTCTGACGCCCGGGCGTCATTTTATTTTTGACGGCCAGGCGTCATTTTTTTTGACGCCCGGGCGTCAATTTATTTCTGACGCCCGGGCGTCATTTTATTTTTGACGCCCGGGCGTCATTTTATTTTTGACGCCCGGGCGTCATTTTATTTTTGACGCCCAGGCGTCAATTTGTTTTTGACGCCCGGGCGTCATTTTATTTTTGACGCCCAGGCGTCATTTTTTTTTAGACGCCCGGACGTCAATTTATTTCTGACGCCCGGGCGTCTTTTTTTTTGACGCCCGGTCGTCATTTTATTTTTGACGCCCAGGCGTCATTTTTTTTTTGACGCCCAGGCGTCATTTTATTTTTGACGCCCAGGCGTCATTTTATTTTTGACGCCCAGGCGTCATTTTTTTTTGACGCCCGGGCGTCATTTTTTTTTTGACGCCCAGGCGTCATTTTGTTTTTGACGCCTGGGCGTCAATTTATTTCTGACGCCCGGGCGTCATTTTATTTTTGACGCCCGGGCGTCATTTTATTTTTGACGCCCAGGCGTCATTTTTTTTTTTGACGCCCGGGCGTCTTTTTTTTTGACGCCCGGGCGTCATTTTATTTTTGACGCCCAGGCGTCATTTTTTTTAGACGCCCGGGCGTCAATTTATTTCTGACGCCCGGGCGTCATTTTATTTTTGACGCCCACGCGTCATTTTTTTTAGACGCCCGGGCGTCAATTTATTTCTGACGCCCGGGCGTCATTTTATTTTTGACGCCCGGGAGTCATTTTATTTCTGTCTAGTTTCAACATGGCACTAGTCAGTTATCTTTAGGGAAAATCTAGACGAGGAAAACTTGTCAAATATACGTCAAGCCCTTGCAAGTTTTCAGTAAGTATAATTTAGCCGAGGAAAATGTTTCATGCTCTCGTGAGGTTCTCGCTAGTAAGAACTTGTTGGACGTTTTCGGCATCCTACCAGACTAAGCACTATCGTTGTTGATACTTATGCAAAATTTTAACTAAAAAAATTGAATCGATGAATCGAAAAATACAAATTTTAACTTTTATTATATTTGATCAGTTTTGGTTTAAAAAAAAAGTTAAAAATTTCACGCTCTTGCAAATCCTGCCAAGATAATCATATCGAGAATCTCTATTTTCACACCCCCGCCAAAGGCTTTTTGAACTGTTCATTAAAATTAGTCAAAAATTATAATTTATTGTCTCAAACTATATTTCAAGTTGTTTTATCGGTTGTTTTTGTGGTGGGATGTAGTTTATATTAAGCGCATTTTTGTACGCGATACTAAATCAAATAATATGATATAAGAGTATTTTACAAAAATGCCTCGTATCATACTAAAATTGCTTTAATATCGTATTAAATTCATAAAAATCTGCGCTATTATTTTTATTATTCAGGTTTTTATTTTTGATCTGAGTTATTTTACTATCGAATCACAACCGATACTAAAATACCCTTTTTTAATGTTTCTAGCAAAAATATGAACAAATCTATTTTTTACTGGTCCGGGGCCTAGAGTGGTTTTTCTGACGAGGCAAAAGGGTTCATAATCGACAAGGCCCTAGTTTTGGCCATTACTCAGCTATGCTAGGGCCTTGCCGGAATTTATTTAAAACTCTCGAGTGCCATGATGAAAACTAGAATGTTTTTATGCGCAGGAAACAACAACTGAAATCACTGATAAGCGCAAGCACAGTTCAGAAAAATCATAAATTAGATAAAAAAAATTTCTCGATCTATCAAGTTTCCAGGAGAATAGAAATTCACAAGTCCTCTTATAATATTTACTGTCAGCAGACTATGTCAACACAGAGAACACAAAAAAAAATCAACTTCTATCAAAACACACAATGGCGGTGCACACTTTACAAAGCATATGTGTGTACATAGACGATGAACTGATGAACTTCTACATGACTTTTCAACAGTTTTTTCATCTTATAATTTTCCATATCAAAAGCAATTTTTAATTCAACGAAAGAAAGGGTTGTTTTCACACAAAGCAGAAAGTGGGTTCAAATCTATGAACTGATCATCAGTATAAGTCGGTTGAAGTCTTAGACGAGCCCATCAGAAGGAAGGTGTGCGGCGGATGAATTCATCAGAATCAACGGTGTCACCAACAG
The DNA here is from genome assembly GCA_949320155.1 of Melangyna quadrimaculata. NCBI lineage: Eukaryota > Metazoa > Arthropoda > Insecta > Diptera > Syrphidae > Melangyna > Melangyna quadrimaculata. The sequence continues at coordinate 155,647,913 of OX439484.1, forward strand.
TATGGACGACAGAGACCTTACGTGAGCTACTCTGAAATATTTAGAGCTGAGGAATTTTCAGTACTAGCCAGGGTGCTGAAAAAGAGATGGTGGCGGATGAACCCTTCAAGGGTCAACGGCAGCACTCATATCCCCGTAGTGGGCTACTGGTATCGGATTATCCGGCCTGCTGTCCTAAGGCTACACAAGGATCCGGCCCTCCGGGTCTGGGGGTCGTGTGACGGGTTGGCAACCTACCACATGTAAAGAAATCAACCGCTTCGAATCGGCAACTACAGCCTCGGATAAGGAATGATCAAACGATGACGACTTTTGGCTATCGAACAAGGACAAAGATTGGATTCTGGAATGTTAAAACTCTTCTCGATAACCGCGAAGAAGGCCCTAACAACGCCAGATTCCTCCAACTTGAGAAAGAATTCCTACGGTACAACCTAGACATCTTGGGTCTGAGTGAAGTGAGATGGTTGAGCGCAGGGCAGGTGGATTCACCTTCGAAAAGCACTTTCTTTATTTACTCCGGAAAACCAGTTGGAAGCTCCCGATGTTACGGCGTAGGTTTAATGTTGACTCCAAAGGCGCGGCAAAGTCTTATAACCTGGAAACCCATCAACGACAGGATATTGACAGCCAGGTTCCAGAGTAAATTAAGAAAAATCTCCATCATCCAGTGCTATGCCCCAACTGAGGAAGCGTCGGACGCCGAGAAGGACGAATTTTACAGCCAACTTAGCGCGGTTTTCAGAAGCTCGCCGAATGGAGACATCACTATCGTAATGGGAGATCTTAATGCTAAGGTTGGCCAGGACAACACAGCGTTGAAGCACGTTCTGGGTAACCACGGTATCGGGGAACGGAACGACAATGGAGAGCGGTTTGTTGACTTCTGTAACGCAAATCAGCTAGTCATTGGAGGTACTCTGTTCGAGCATAGGATCTCGCACAAGATAAGTTGGTTATCCACAGATCGTCAATGTACAGCGAACTTAATCGATCACTTTGCTATTAGCAAGCGCTTTAAAAATTGTCTTCTCGACGTCCGAAACAGACGCGGTGCTGATGTAGGGTTAGCTCGCGATCACCATCTTATGCTTGCCTACGTTCGTCTTCGAATTGCTTCAGTACATGGAAATCGGCAAAACTTCCTGCGTACACCCAGGTACAATACCGACAGATTACGGGATCCTACAGTGCGCCAAAGATATAAGGACCGCCTCGCCGCAGAAGCAGAAGTCATCAGCATTGCCACGCCAGAAAATGCAGACCAACACTGGAGCAATGTGAAAAAGGCCTTTGCAACTGCCGCAACTGAGTCTGTGGGTAAAAGGCAGAGAAGCCAAAGCACATGGCTTTCTGCAGATACATGGAGTAAGATTGAAGAAAGGAACGCGATTAGATCCCAACTTGCGGCTGCCTCAGTAGGTGAGAGATTTAACATCGAGTCTCAGTACCGTAGGAAAAGGAAAGAAGTGCAGCGTAGTGTCAGACGTGACAAAAGGAGGCGCGTAAATGTTCTCGCAGAACAGGCAGAGGAAGCAGCATCTAGGTGCGACAGTGGTACCGTCTACAAGATAACCAAGGAATTGGTTGGAAACAACAACTCCCGGAAACAACACCTCGTCAAGGATGTAGACGGCACCCTGCTAGTTACGGATGAGGATCAGCTCAGGAGATGGAAGGAACATTTTGCTAGCGTGCTCAACCACATAGGCGATAGCGGAGGTGTTCCAGCCCCTAACCCAAATGAGCTATTCGTAGAAACTAGTTCCCGTATTCGCACCTGCCCTCCCAGTTTAGCCGAGATAACATCAGCAATCAAATCCCTCAAGAACAACAAAGCGGTAGGTTTGGACGGAATTCCCGCTGAGCTCTACCAAGCAGATCCACAAACATCAGCGAAGTTGCTACACCCCTTAATAGCACAGGCATGGGAGAACGAAAGTTTCCCCATTGAATGGAAAAAAGGGATGATCGTCAAACTGCCAAAAAAGGGAAATCTTACGGATTGCGGAAACTGGAGAGGGATCTGTGTCCTCCCAGGAAATATCGTCCCCAATGAATTTTAAAGCTGAATTTTTCAATCAATTCACTAGCCAAATAACAAAAGGAAACGTCATGCAATGATTTAGTGAGTGAAGAGTCATGCGAGGTTTCCTCAGTTCATAGATTTGAACCCACTTTTTGCTTTGTGTGTAGAAAACAACAAGACAACAGCAATCAATTCACTACCCAGTAGGAAATATTCAAATAATCGCTACTGAAAAAGTAGCTTTTTCCTCAAGGAAAAGAAGTATCATGAATGAATTTTCTGGTGATTCCTCTTATGAATTTAACATGGGATTGGCCTAGGAGGTAAGTAGGTGTACCCATTCTCGATGAAGATTTTGTAATGAAGTCATCGATTACATGGAATCACGAAATTCATGAGTTCAGTTTCTTGGTGAAAAAACTGATACTTGTGATGTGATGATTTATTCAATGGAAAAAGATATATGAAATCGCTGTGCTCGTGGAATCGGCGAATTCATAACTTCTTTTTCTTGGTTGAAAATACTGATTCCTGAGATGTGAGGATTTCGTCAAAGAAAAAGGATACATGAAATCGCTGCGCTCGGGGAATCCTCGAAAACGTAACTTCTTTTCCTCGGTAACCTTTACACAATAGTTCTTATGGTGTGATGCTTTCTTGAAAAGAAAAAAATAGATGAATTTCATGATTTCATGAACACAGTGATTTTTGAATTCTAAACTTTTTTTAAATTTTAATTTCCTGCATTTCAACAAAAAAAATTCATTAAAATCGGAGCAGCTTTCCCGTCGTCTTGGACAAAAAGCTATCTATATCCTCCACTAAAAGTGAACAAAGAAACTGGTTCAAAGTATGTGTTTTGTTTTTTTGAAAATACATAAGACCACCAGTTAAACGAAAAAAGTTGTGATTTAGTATTAACAAAATACTAAAATCTGAAAGGCCAAATGGTCTTGCACTCGGTGAGATTTTTGTAAGTCTCGTCTCGGTCTCGTATAATAAAGGCTCTTCTCGGTCTCAGTATCGCCTTTTTCATGAGAAAATTTAAATTTGCACTCTCGTCTCTGACAAACAAAAATATTTCAGAGCAACCTGTTTACCATTTGAACGAAATATTCTCGATGCTTCAAAACATAGTTTGTCGCCAATCTGTGGAGCTAATAACTGTCAAAATCCATGGAAGGATGGCTGCAATGTCGATGGATTAAAAAACACCTAAGACTTCCAAACTGTTTTGGTTTTGGTCTGGTAAAAATACGATTTCAGGGCAACCTATTGAGTATTGGAGCAAAATATTCCCGATCGGTCAAAATATAGTTTGTCCCCCATATAGTTTGAATAAGTGCAAAAGAAAATAAATATTAAAATGTAGTTGCATTTTTCAATTTATTAGCATTTTTGAAATGGCTTTTTGCCAAGACAAACAAAGCCGACGAGACTCTCGGTAAATTGCGGTCCAAATAAACAGTCTCATCTAGTGGCCAGACCTACCTTTCACCGCATTTCAGCTTCACGTTTAATTTCGGGACACCCGGTATACACTGCGGTTCCTTTTAATAAAGGCAATTTTTGTTTCTTCAAAACAGAGTGTTAATTGAATGTATTATTTAAAATCATAAGTGGAAGTTAAGTTTTAGAATTTCTGAAGAGAATGTTCTCAAAAAAAAAAAATAGAGTCGTTAGCCTAAGAGCCCACCCGTTAATTGAATGTATTATTTAAAATCATAAGTGGAAGTTAAGTTTTAGAATTTCTGAAGAGAATGTTCTCAAAAAAAAAAAATAGAGTCGTTAGCCTAAGAGCCCACATGCAACTAATTCGGGTGGGCGTTTATTTTGTGTCCAAACACAATGTGTTTAGTTGCTCCCATCGGTCACTGAATAGTTTCTGCATGTGCGCTCACTTTCATATAAGACCATGGGATTCATTTAAGCAACCAAACTGTTTCGTGACTGAAAGTTGCATGTGCACGATTAGACTAAAGCTGGCTTTAGACTTTCGGTGTTATCATCGGTGTACGTTGTTCGTTGTTGTTTGTTCGCGGAACAACGAAAATGTAAATGAGAAAACCGAACAACGAACTAAGAACGAATGAAGAACGTGCAAATTCAAATCAGGTCAGAAATTTCGTTGGTCGTTGTTACCCTAGCAACTTGTGTTTAAATGCTAAAACTGTTTAAATGAACATTGTTTTGGAGTGTCGTGCAAATTGTAGGGACATTTTCGAAGTTTTTTTAATTACTGAATGACACAAGAAGCCTGTTTATATAAATAAACAATTTTGTAAATAGAGTTTAACTTTCTAATGTAAATGCTTTCTTCGTTTTTCGTTGTTGAGAGAAGAACGAACACCGAACAACAAGAACGAAAGTCTAAAGCCAGCTCAAAAAAGTTCATTTTGGTAATGTCACTTGTAAAAAAAAAACTAGTGAACAATTGAAGTTTAGTGAAGTAAAGGTTGAATACACATATTGTGACCAATAATGCGCAGACGCAGAGGAAATGTTTTAAATACAACTGAGAGAGCAAAAATAGACGTTTACCACGGTTATTCAAACCGCAATAATTGGACGAAGCGCAACTTCTGTTGACAGTTACTTAAGGAATACCCTTTCCTATTGAAAACAATACAAAGGAAAGATATCTACAGTGGTTTTACTTACTGAGTTATTCCACATCAAAATTCAAATTCGAAGCTAGGAATTCTACTAGCCGGCGCAGAGTGCAATTTTCTCAATCTAGCGGAACTTTAATGAAAAATATATGTCTCTCAGAAGCAATAAAATAGGTATCATATGAAAGGTAAAACCTTCGGCAATAAAATGGCAAAAACAAGAAAACAACTGTATTTACCGTTTAACAGAATTACAAACATCAGCGGCGGCCTGCGTTTGAAATGGGTTATGTTTGGGGAAACACAGTTAACCATACTTAAAGTACAAAGGTGTTTTCTCGTGATAACACTTGCAGTTAGGCTGCATAGCTTTCGCGCCGTCATATTTAACATTGAAGGTTTTGAATGAACAACAACCAATTGTGTTGGCTACCACCGAGTATTACGTTTGGCTGGAATTATTGCAATTTAATGGCTGCCACACCAACCATCAGAGTCCTTTTAGTGGTGCTTAGAATATAGTTCCAATTTTAATTTATAAATTGTTTTTGCCGTCAACTGGATTCGAACCTAGACCAAGTTACCTCAGAGGCCGTTGCACTACGCATTGCACCTCCGAGGTCACCTGATCGTGTCCATCCAAATGAAGGTTTTTTCTTATTTACAATTGCATTTGGACAACTAGCATTTTTTTTGTTTTTTTAAATATTTTGCAATCTCAAAACGTGTGGTTTATGGTGCCGAAAATCTGAAGAGGTTAAACGTTAAAAACTGATAGCCGTGCGTAACTGCAACACTTACAATTTCATGGTATAGTTTTAATTTTCCTAAAACCATTTTAAACCCATTTTGTTTAACTTTTCTTTCAAATGAAGCTTGTTGAGTTAGAAAGCAATGTTTTTCAAAAAGTAACGGTACTCGTGCCTAAATTTTGCAAACTATCAATTTTTAATCCTCGTATTGCATTCGCAAACGACAAGCAACATTTTTGAGGATGTCAGGTTTTGTTCAGAATTGTGTATCCTTCATTTTTTCAACCATTTGAACACTGAACCAATTTTTGAAATCGTAGGTATATTTTTTTTTTTATTTCAGCCGATTTCACCCTATAAATAGCTTAACTTTCCCTAATACGCTTAGTATTAGTTTTTCAATCCCTAAAATAATTTTTAAAATTACAGGTGTGATTTCTAAGACTATCCGTGACAAAAAATAATCAATCCAACTCGAAACAAAAATTAAAAACCCATTTTTCGGAATTTTATTTGTTTTTTTTTTTTTTTTAATAGGATAGTTCTATGGCGGTCATGCTGTTTTGCCGACGGCGACAACAGATGGCGCAACAGCTCGTGAAGAACCAGGACCTAGTCACTAACAAATCCCAACCATTCCGGTGTGCGCGTGTCGACAGGAATGGAAGGGACCTATAATTTTATGCCGAATGCGAACAAGAAGCACTTATTCATGACAAGTGATACTCTTGGAGGATTTGTCAATTCCTCGCAGAGGCAGTACATACCTTATCTTAATTTTCTCAAAAATTCAATCCTTCAAGGAATAACTGTACTGTGGTGCGAAATGGGGCTGGTAAAAATTTGGCCCCCCAATTTAGTATAAATTTGAAAAGTTCTAATCCCAATCACTTTTCAGATTATAAAAAAATACTTTAAATTAATAGAATAAGCGAAATCGCGTAGGCAATTGAGAGGTGAAAGTTATGTATGACCATTGAGTTTATAAAACCTAATGGTATGACGGAATAATTTGTTTTCGATACAAAATTAAAACCTCCATAACTCAACCAAAAGGCGGTCGAAGGAAGTAAAATTATTATACGTCGCTAATTTAGAACAAATTGCTTACCAGCCTAACTAAGAATCTTTTCCCACACAAAAAGACTCTTTTACGCCAAAAAAGAAAACGATTTCTCCTAAATCAACCTAATTGAAAACTGCACCTTTCCAATCTCGCTAACAGATCAGTTAACATCTGGACGTTAATCTATAATCCTCCCCGTACTAACATCCCATATTCCTACATACACACATGCGATTAAAGTAACCCTTCTCAATGATGGATGGATGGGAAGAGTATCATTCATTCATTCATTTTTTAACTCATTCATCCCTTAGCCTCATCCATAGAAAGAAACATTGTAACCATCTGCCTTTTTCACAAAGAATGAAATAATATTGTTACAACTGCGCAACATTTTCATTCATAAAAACGGCCATCAAACGGCCTCGTCGTCGTCGTAGTCATCGCCATCGTCATCGTCGTTGTCATGAAGTAACAACCACTTCTTCCATCCATCCATGGTCTGGATATGGTGGATAAAGGCATTTCATTATGTTGCATTGCGACAGCCAGAGCAGCACAGCAGCAGCTGAGTCCACACGGAAGCACCTTTTGTCCAAGAGAACAGAATGCTTTGCTGTGTTATGTGTTCTGCGCGCCAAAGTTGATTCGTTTGTTTCTTGGTCTTCTTGTAGTTGAGTTCTTGTCGGTCGCGTTTTATGAATGTAAAAGTTTTACCGTCATCGATTTTATTCCCATTCATCTCGACACGTAAAAAAAAAATAGAATTCCCTTAAGAAGTTTCAAGAATGGGGGAATATTTTTACTGCTTGAGCTTGTTCGAGTACTTCTGGATTATATGTATGAATAGGAATTCCTTTCTTCGCAAGAATATTATTATAAGAACGCAACGATTTTTGTTGTTGTGTCACAGAGGGCGCTCTTGATGAACCCATTATTCTCAATTGAAATAATGGGTCTCCCATGAAGCATATAGCGTAACCTTAAAACAGGGTCCTCTTGGAACTGGGGGGGGGGGGGGGGGTTATAGTCATGCTGCGCCGTCATAGTTTTAGACGAACCGAAATGATGAGCAAGTTCAATTATATGTTTTTTCTTAATGGCACTGAGTATCGCCTAATCGGTATCATCAAAGAATTCCAAGACCCCATGTCTAACTTCAGCTTAAACCCCCTTCCTTCAGTTATGGCTCATGGATGGCTCTCCATCCAGCTGATGGCTGTTGGTTAGATGGGCAAACGATGGAATTTTGTCTAGCTTTTCCGGGTGGGATAAGAAAACTGTCTGGCGCTCCACTTCGTCAATTCCTAATAATACAACAGGAAAAAGCATACCTACCTAGGTTAAATTTGGCGTGTTTCTGTGGCCATAGCTATTGGGTGTGTAATGTGCTTCTGCGAGCAGCGAGTAGCGAGCAGCCAGCATATGTAAATGCTGTGTTTTTTGTTGTTGTTGTGTATCTTCCTTAGATCGCATTGTTATGGTCATGCTTGAGGAAATTCCCATTCATTGTTTCGCACTGCCGAAGAAGAAGCCAAGAATTTGTGAAAATGATGATGATTTGTGCTTCCAAGTAGAAGAAGCTGAAATTTCCACCATATTTGATGAATGAATGAATTCTATGTTTTTTTTTGTGTTTCTTCTTCTTCTCTAAGAAGATTTAGTCTTCGTGTATAAGTGCTTGTATGTGAGAGAGATTTTCTTGAACAAAAAAAAAAAAAAAAAAAAAATATGAATGGCAACATCCGGAATAAAATAATATAAAATGGGGGAAGTGTTTTTCGTTGCATAGCATACGTAGACGATTTAATTAGACATATTCTGAGAAAAAATATTTTCATTCATTAAATACAAAAAAAATATGCTTATAAAAGTCATGAAAGTTGTAAGTAGGATGGGGGTCAGTAGCTGATTTTAATAGGTAAATGCGAAAATTTCTATGTTGGAGTTGCTTTTTTATGCCCGTAAAAGTAATCTTGATCAAATCAATCTTTCATTTTTAGATTCCTTGTATTTTAGTCTTCGCCAAAAAGGTGTTTAATAAAGAAACAAAAAATGTACCCGAAAGTATAACAAAATAAACCTTAAACTAGGCGAATTTTTAGTTGCGCAATAATATGGTATGTACCCAGATCGCAACCCAAAAAGGTTGTTCCATCCAGCTTGGTCATTATCTTAGCTACTTTCAGTTTTGGACGTCAGGTGGCGCTACTTGATATTCATGTACCACCTGAGCCGTGGTGGTGGAGCAATCTGGTTAACCCCTAGGCCCCTAAAAACATAATTTTCCAGCCAGCTTGCGCTTTAGCTAGCTATCTCCTATTTTGCACTGACTACTCCGGTATGGACTAAGGTCGTAAACGAATAAGCTTCTTCCATCTTCTTCCGCGATCAAAGTCGCTTAACACAAAGCTTTTCCAGCCCTTTTAGTTCCTAGCAAGCTATTCCAGTTTTTCACTACAATCCAGCTAGTTCGGCCCCTAGTTGACAAAGGACCTCTACTACTTGCTTCTACACGGTGGCGCAATTATCTGTGACCAAGGCCGCAAACCAACAAGGTTGTTGCACCCAGCTCGTGCCCTAGCTAGATGTTTTCAGTTTCGCACCCCAGGAGGTTCTACTTGCGTCTGTCTCCACAGTCGTGGTGGCGGAGCCATCTGGGGTGGACCAATGCCCCAAAACAAGCTTTTTTCAGCCAGCTCGATCCCCAGCTAGCTGTTTCCATCCAACTCGGTCCCAAGTACGCTGTCTCCAGTTACTCTTGCCAGGTCTAAATTCAGTTGTGGATGAAGGCTCCAAGCCGCAAATTATCAACAACTCTCGGAAAATATTTGTTTAAACAAAAATGAATGACGGGTTGATATTGCTATTCAAAATTTACGATGGTTGGGAAAGGCATCCCTTATCTAATTTTCCACCTGCTCTTCTTCTCTTTCCTCTCTTTTTAATAATCTTCCAACTTAATCCAACACAATGTAGCCATTGAGAACGGAGTTAGAGTAATGAATAATGAGGCTTGGCGTATTACCATCGCTTCCTACCTGTGCAGTTATTTCATCTACCAAAATTCACCCGAAATATTTTTTCTCAAAACAGCTTAATCCTTTACGTCTGTGAAGTTGGCAGGGCAAATTTCACCTAGACTAATGCAACCAGCGCAGTAATTTTCAGTTTTTTTTTGGATTTTTTTCAATTTCTGTTCCCGATTTTGCAGATCACCAAATAGTGGGTGTAATCGAGTGACCTACTTACTTCACAGTGAAGTTAGCAGGTCTCGAGAACCAAGCATTCTACAGATCTGAAGTAAGGCTCCAAAGTTGCAGTTTATTTTGCATTTCAAGAAATTATAGTTTTAAATTTTGAAGTCCTTCACAGTGAAGATAGCAGGTCAGAGTGTATCTCGAGAACCAAGCATGCTAGAGACTGGAAGTATGGCTCCAAACTTGCAGTTTATTTTGCATTTCAAGAAATTTTAATTCCAAATTTTGAAGTCCACAATTTGAAAAAAAAAAAAAAATTCATACTGCCCTGCTAACTTCACAGTCAAGTTTTCAGGTTAGAGTGTATTTCGAATTTTTGACTCTTGGATGCCATGGTTTGTGCATTGAATACCGTAAATTGAGGTAATGTAGTAAAGGTCAGTAATGTGGTTGGGTATTGAAACCAATGGTTTGTGCAATGAATAGTATCAGTGACATACTATATTATCGACTAGAAAGGTAAGACCGCACTCGACGGAACTGCACTGCAGCGGAACTACACTTCACTCGAATTCGTATGACATTTTATGAAGTTCAGTTGCCGCTTAGTGCGGTATAGCTCATACAATTTCATACAAATACTGTTTTGCCGCGTCACGAAGTGTAGTTTCGCTGAAGTTGAGTGCGGTTGAACCTTAAAGGTTAGACCGCACTATAGGCAGAATTGCGATTCATAATAATTTGCATTGTATATAAATATCTATAGTACTATTAATCAATCGACGCAACAGTGGTGGTTCCACAGGCCTGGGAGGGCATTTGCTCTGTTGATAATGTAGAGTTAAAAATACATTGAAGCTTCTTATTAAATCTCACTAGCGATAATACACCACCTATAGGCAGAGACCGTCGTGAAAAAAATGACTCAAATCCACTGATTGATAGTACCATAGGTAGAAAGAAAGTGAAAGCATTGTAGATTAAACCTATAGTACTATTAATGAGTCGATTTTCGGGACGATAGTCTACGCCTAGAGGTGGTGTATTATCGCTAGAGAGATTTAATGAGATTTTCAATGTATTTTTAACTCTACATTATCTACAGAGCAAATGCCCTCCCAGGCCAGTGGCACCGCCACCGTCGTGTTGGTTTTTTGAAAGTACTATAGATATTTATATACAATGGTGAAAGGGAACACAAACAGACTAGAAAAATCGTTCGACTTTTGAGGTACAAACGATTTGGTCCCTACCCCTCACTTTTCGGGCTTTAGTTGCTTATTACACGACGACTTTTTCACTGACTTTTTTCAAAATTCAATAACGCCGCATTTACACGAATGACAAAAATGTCATAAAATATGTTATTAAAATGGCAAAATAATGACAAAATCAATTTATTTATGTCATTCATGACAGATTTTGGACCATTCCCTTTAAGCAAGCGACTTCGTTTTGAATCCGAAACCACTTCATAAACGGACCCAAAAACGTATCCAAAACGATTCCAAATCGGATGAAATTAGTATGGGAATTAGAATCGCCACTATGACGGTAGAATTCATTCACTTGTAGTTGTGGTATTCAAAAACGTAAAGTAACGCAAAAAATAATGCACTGAACAAAAAAATGCACATATCTTTTCTTGTGGTTGGGATAGACTTTTTTTAATTTGTTTTCAGGACGGTCATAAAGTCTACTATAAGGCTTTCCAATGTTATCCATTATTTACTGGACACCCTGTATATATCGCCTCTATAGATGCTATCATATGTGGCCTTGAAATTTCTGTTAAGGTGGTGTGTGTCGATTTGCAGTTCCTAGTTTTTTCCCCCAAGATCTTCCGTCATGTGAATATTTGATCGATGGCGGATGGCTGACAGTTGGTCTTGTTACCGTCACACTTAGATCAGTGTAGATCCATTGTGGTACCCAAGGGAAGAAACCCATGATAAAGAAACCCATGATAAATCCTATGACACAGCTCCATGCAACGTCTGGTGGATGAGTTTGAAAGATCGGTGGTAGGTGTATCAGACTTCTTTGTTTAGTCAGTCCAGGGGGTCAATTCTCGATCTGTGAAGTGATACATTTTTCGGGTTGAGGAGAGGCCAACGCACTATTGTCCTTTAAGGGCGTGTTCCCCCCTTACCCCCACCGGTTAAATCAAATTCAGTTCTTGCAAGGACCTATATATCACATTGTTGACAAACGTTTGCAGACGCCCACATAACACGGCTAAAGAAAACTGGCTAAGGAAACTGATGCCTCTGAAGTTGAAGTTTGGCATAGTTCAAAGAGTCCCCTCTTTTTGAGGATCGGGCAACCAATGCTGATGTTCCATTCATCGACGATACTTTTTTCTGATCGTATTTTCCAAATGAGCTGGTGCATACTTTAATCAAGTCATCTCCTGCCACTTTGATCAGCTTGGAAGCAAGGTTGTATTCTTCTGAGACGGCAGCGTCTCTTTCTCCTCTTTAGCTCGTAGAGCTTGCGACGATCAGCTCGGGCTGGATGTGCTTGATGGCACTCATATTGGCCTTGTAAAATATTCACTTTAGAGGTGGCATTCTCCATAGTTTTTTTTTTTTAAATAACCCAACAAACTGCCAATCTTTCCTGTGGGGTTGACGATCCAAGTCATGAACAAATTTAATCCTTTTTTTCTTTCCGCCTTACCCAATTAATAATTTGCATTGTGACATTTACAGCAAACTTTGCAAGTTTAAGTCGAAAAAAAACACCTTCCTTAATTCACCGGAAATGAAAACGCTATTCCATACATGTAAATGGTGGTGGTTGTGGTAGTGGTGATGGTAGGCGGTATAAAAGTAGCTTACCCACCGCTCTACTCCATTAACGCCCACATCTTTGATCTCGCACCTAAAACCGATAATTTAAATAGTTATGAACGTTCTCCTTCTTCTCTCCTATAAAGGATGCTGTTTTTTTTTTTTAATTTAACTTAAATATCACCTGCATCTCGTTGATGTTTGCTGCGGTTATAGACTGCTATTTGCGCCCAGCCATATGTTGAACACATGAATCTGCTTAAGAAACACACAAAAAAGCAGTTGGCGCACAAGAAGTGGGCAGCAGTCACCACTCCAGCCACAAAAGTGAAGTTCCCATAAATGCAATATGAACGAGATAAAGCTTAATATCCCATTTGAAATTTCTGCTGCTTTTCCAAAATTGTGGGGTCGAGGAAAGAAATAGTTTTTTTTTTTTAGTTGGGCGTGGGTATGTTCATTCATTGATACAATTTCCGTTGGACTAAAATTTAATAAAGAGTGTCAATTAATTTGGGATTTTTGTCCACACGGGAATTTTTAATGTCGTTTACGCCTTTTAATGCGGGTTCGTAAAAAAAAGAGTGCATTTCTGACTGTACTTTTGAAAAAAAAAAAAAATACACAAGAGAAGAGCTGAGGCAGAAAAGGAATCTATTGTGATAAATATTTATTAAAATGGTTAGTCAACTCCGCTTAACTGCACTTCGCTTAACTGAAAACTTCGGTTATCTGAAACAAGAAATTTATTCCGGAGGCTTTTGGAGACTGAACTCCGCTTAATTGCAAGCTCCGGATAATTGAAACAAAGTTGTTTGCCTCAAATAAACATTTAACACTCATTCAACTTAGCATAAGTGAAACGACCGTTTTTGTTTCAATAATTATATTTCTTTTGTGATTAAAAATGTAAATACATTTGTATATTTGTATTTTGCCACAATATGAAAAATCATACCTAATTTTTTTTTTTTGATTTTCTGGCCAAATGAAATTTAATTTGTTTTGACAAAACTCCGCTTATTTGAAACAAGTTTCAGCTATCCGAAGTTCGGTTAACTGAAAACTCCGCTTAACTGAAACAAATGGTCTGAAATTATGGTGTTCCAGTTAAGCAGAGTCGTGTACTCGTATACGTATATAAAATGCCAGATAAATGGATAAATGACAGTTCAGTAATTTCTGTGATATGTTTTTACTTGCTAAATGCAGGGTGATTCAAAAATGCTACAGCGTGTAGGTTGGATCGAGACAATTAAAAATTGTACGAAAGAATGAAGCTGAAGATCGCTGCTTTTTTTTTCTTTTAAAGTAGCAGACCTTGAAAAGTGTCACTGATATTGCAAAATTTAAAATACCAAAATGTTGTGCAAATAATTTTCCAGGGGCGATGTCCGTTACTTTTTCAAAATTGCATCCTGTTATATTTTTATAAAATAATTTTTTAACATTTTAAAATTTACTTTTTTTTAAACGAGCAGATAGACCAAACTAACGGTTAAAAAAAAATTGCGCTGTGTAGAACAGACCTTTTTCTAGAGGCGATGTTCCTTTGTTTTTTTTTTTTTTATTATTATTAAGCGTTTTTAACAATGAAACATAAAAAAAGAACAACAGAACTTTAACCCCCTATAACTTCGGATCAACGAATGCTACGTAAAAAAAAGTACACAGAAATATTTAGTTTTCCAATCTCTAGAGGCGATGTTTTTTTATTTTCGTGTTCTTAATCCATTTATTTTTGTCTAGCATTAGGTATACCAAATCGAAAAAAATAACAAAAAGGCCAGTCGGCAAGTTTTTTAATTTGCAAACAAATACCGCTCGAATTTTATGATTGAAATTGGTAAATGGGTTGTCTCTGAGTATAGGCACGGCTTTAATTCTTGTGCGTCAGGCCCAATTTTGAATAACGCGATTTAGCAGAACGACTTATCGTACAATTTTTTTTTATATACAGGGTGTCCCGAAAAGGATGGTCAAAACTGAATATGGTGATAGGCCAGCTCATGACCTTTTAGAATTTGGTAACTTGTTCATACCGAAACCTAACGGTTTTCGAGTAACGGCTATTTTTCGAAATTTAAAAAAAAACTTTACTTTGAACCAGTTTTTTGCTCACACTGTCCATAATTGACTTTTGTTTTTTACAATTTTTACACTAAAACTTTAGCTAATAGCTTGACATATTTTACCCAATAAAAAAATGTTCATTTACATCACCATTTGCCTACAAACTAAAAGATAAACTCGAACTTTGACCAAACTTAATTTTTGACCTCAATCTTCTTAAGAACTCCATGAATAAAATTCGTATGACACAATACAGGTTTTATATTTCAAAAATATCCCGTTTTTCTTTAGTTTTTAAAAAGGTATACAACTTGCTAAGGCGGTGCTCAGATAGAAAGTTATAACCGTTTGAATTCAATAAAACAGGTTAAAAATAAAACAAAAATAAAACATTTTTGTTCAAGTATATCGATTAAATTAAAATATTTTTTCAAATATAACTCCGACAAAGCTGAATTTTGGTGGAGGGCGTCATTTTGATGTCTTACGCATTTTTTAAATAAAAATCTTAAATTTGGGCAAGGTCATTCGATTTTGTAGGGTGAAAGGGGAAGAGTCCAGTATTTTTGAAAATTTCTCGAAAAGCGTCCTATGGTGATAAGACTCGCTGTAACACCACTCTTAGCCTTGATTTTAGCAGCAGAGCCGCTTAAATTTGAAGCCAGTCTAATTATCTTTCTTCGGTCTGCTTCTGTTGTGGTTCTTGATTGTCTGCCTTACATATGTATTCATAGTTTTCTTTATTTCTATGGTGTAGACTATGTGGATATTTCGGTAGCCTTTTTGAGACATGGGTAGCACAGTAATCCTTTAAGCGGTTAAGGAGCCAAATGCTACTATAGTAGCCAATCCGACAGCACTGGTGTGGAAGCAAAATATGAAAACTCAATTCTTTCCAACGAATTTGACAGACGCATGGATTCTTCCCTACTTTCAGTTTGACACAGTGGTTTAGTGTGGAAGGGATTAAAGGGGTGTTTATGTAAACATCATGCGGAAAATTATCTTTTTGCAAAGCGGAAAATTATCTCGTTACATGAATATTTTAATACCCTTAATATAAAATTTCTTAATCACATTTAACAGCGTTTGCTCAACGTAATATTTTATACCTAGCTATTTAATAGAGACCCTTATAGTTAGGGCGTTAGGGAAGCCAACCTTGCACTTCATGCTGACGTGATTAGCTTTGGTACACTAATAGTCCACATCCTAAGTTTACTTTTAAGCAGTGTTGCCACGGTAGCAGCACTGGCAGACCGGAGATATAAGGGTTGCCTTCTGACCATGTTTAAACACGAAATTTCACATAAATTAGCCTATAATTTGGGAACCAGACATCGTTGATGTCGCGGAATGTTTTCTTGACTTGAGAATACTTGAAGCCATAGGAATATATTATAAATTTTTTGGCCCCTCACCCACCCTACGCTGGGGGAGCAAAATACCCTCGGCGGATTAGGGTTTTTATTTGTCAGAAAATAATGATTATAAAATTAATATTCATAAAATTTTAAGATGAGTGTCGACGTAGAATTTCATATTCTACAGCATATCCGAAGTCCATTTTTATCCATGTATTAGTTTTTTATATAATCACTTTCGTATTGAGGGGAGGGGAAGGTAGAAGTATATCAAACCACTATATCATGATCTTGGTATAATCTAAGCATATGGCACATGACCTTAGGGTAATTTTTAATGCCCAATCTTATGCAATCAAAATAATTTCAGTATACCTAATTTCTCTAGAAAAAGTTATAACCTTTTTTTATAAAATGATGACTAAATTCTTAGTGAAACGAGCATAATATTACAAAATTTCAATGAAATGGTCATGAAACTTGGCACACATGTCTCATTTGTTGAAAGAAATAAGAATCAAAAGAGTCCATATAAATATCTGGGGCGAAAGGGTGTTTCTTTGAGTGAAAGGGAAAAGCTTATTACTTTTACTACTAAACCCCTCCCAAAACTAGTACGTTGATGAAAGTTGGTAGAAATGTTTTATTTCATATTAGAGCCAAGTGTTTTGTTTTTGTAATCGATAGACTAAAAAATATAACAAAGTCTTAGGCTGCGCGTACAGTAGTGCCACAAAGCGATGCGATGCGAGAAGGTATTCGAGATTCGAGATTCGAGAAAAAGTGGTCAAAAAAGTTTGTGAACGGGATGCTTGCGATAAGTATGTGATAAAACCGCAACACTCGCAGCAAATATCGCTTTACTATGCCACGTTTATAAGAATAAATGTAAATATTTTTCTCGCACGGAAACATTTCTCGCATCGCATCGCTTTGTCGCACTACTATACGCGCAGCCTTACACATAAAAAATAAATCCGAAAAATTTAGGCATCGATATATGATCGTTTAACATGCCGCCTACACAGGCCATGAACGATGGGCGGACTATGGAACATGTCTAGAAAAAATACAATGGAGTCGCAAAAATCCATGTCCAAGCAGTGAAATATCCATACAAATCAGATTGTGAACTGGATTGTAGATTGGATTATGGACATCGTTTATGGCCTGTGGAGTCGGGGTGTAAAAAACAAAAACGGGAAAGAAGACGTTTTAGAAATAATTTGCAGTAAATCAGGATGATGGAAAGGTAATTAAAAATTTATTTACCCATGTTTAAGGAATTTTTGATAAATGTGCTGATTCTAGTCGCACAAAAGTTTTGAAAACCTCAGCTTTTGGAGTTCAATTTTGTCAAGCTTTTGAATTTTATATTTTTAAAAATCTGAAATTCTTAAGAATGATGGAGTTTACTAACTTCAGTTTTGGACTAAAAACTTCAGTTCACCACTGTGAGCGCAGAAAATTCACAATTTAGTATTTTTAGGACTCATAAGACTTAAGTGCTTACATGTAATAATAATTTTATAAATACAATACCTCGGCAAAGAGCCAAACATTTGTATGTATCAGAAGTAAGTGTATTGCTGTATCACGTTTCCTAAATTTAATTAAAATTTTAAGCATATCTATACTACTCCTATAGTTAGTCAAATTATTAGGAGAGTTTGTATTATTTGATTAATTCATCAGGAGTTTTTTGTTTGTCAATGTTTAAAAACTATTTACATATATAAAAAGCTTTAATATGGGTATTCGAAAAACAAACCAATTAAAACAAGATTCTCTTTTAGCACTTTTGCAAAAAGTGTCATTTCTTACTAGAAGAAAAAAATTACAATTTACTTAAAAAATTTTTTTCGTATGCGAAGTTGTTTGCTTACCTACGTATCATCTGAAAATTGACCCGATAGCCGTCATACTGTAATAGCCCGCGGTATATTTGGCGAAAATATATATGGTTCTTACATGTATTTAATGAATGCGACACGACGCACGTCAGCAACTTTCGGTATGGGAAAAATTAAATTTATTGTGGCTCGATGTTGAGCTCAGTGATGTAATTGTAAAATTCAGAAATGATCACGTCGATCCCAAGGACATTGTTACCGCTGGAAATAGATTTTTGGTAGCACTTTATGGAAGGAACCCATCTAAGGATTCCTTAAATGAAATGCGTTACAAGTGATTTGTTAGTTCATCTAAGAAGAAGGAGCCGCAAAAAATCGCTCATATAGGACATATTTTCAAGTTCAACCATACAACAGTATGGTTGAACAAAATAGATGAAAAATGTCCTAGTGATTGGGGGTGGAAAAAAACAACGTTGGGTTGGATGCCTCAAACAAAGCGATGAAGATCAGGCACCTAGTTCGATCCTCAAGCTTATTTCTTGCAAAGGTACCAAAAATTGTGAAAAAGTTTGTGGATGTGAGAAAGCAGGTCTTCATTACACAGCAATTTGCCAACATTGTTATGGGGAGACTTTTAACAATGCCCCCAAGAAACAACCAATCATGGACGATCATTCAAAGGAAGAAGGTGGAAGAACTGTCAGCACGATTTCCTTCCAAGAAGATAGTCTGCCAGGTCCTTCATGTAAGAAACCAAGGTTTCATACACCGGTACTTGAAATTAATTAAAGCCACGTAAGTGTATAGGTATATTATATTTATGCCTCCCAATAATTATTATTTATTTATATTAATCTTATGAACCATAAATAAAAAGTTATTGTTCAATTACATACACGATAACTAGAGTTATAATAATGCGAATTACCGGAATACGATCCGCCACACACGATAAAAGAAACTATTCCATTTACACTGCACATGGACAGTGGGCACGTGATACACACATTATACCATTTAAACACTGCACCGTGCGATACCCTCATCACACACTTTTGTAACTGATTAAATGCTTTTTTCACACTTCTACTTATTTTTTTGGCAATTGTGCGCGTGTACTTCTATTTTGATTTTTTCTGCAGGGTTTAATGGTTTTCCGCGGTCCATCTTTTCTTTGATCAAACAATAATTATTTTTAATCTACACTACTGTTATTATAACAATATTGTTTTCTTCTTACAGTTATCTATAGAGACAAAACGTACACTGTTTCTATTCAAGTGGCGCAAAAAAAAAAAAAAACAGTGTATTTTATATAGTAATTGGAAAAGTGGTAAAAAATAACCTTATAATATTTTCCTGAATTATTCTCTCCCTGCAGTTTTATTCGCAATAAATTTCTCTTTTAGGAACTGAAACCAAAAGGTGAATATATGAATTTACCAAAGCGCCACACGCTCTGATAATAAAAAAAAAATTTGTTTCTATTCAAGTGGAGCGGAGTGTATATATAGAATTAAGTGGATATCGAATTTAGTGGATATCGAATTTATTTAAATGTAATTTATTTAAATGTTTCTCTTTACACTTTTACATTGACTTAGCTTTTTCTCCATTTATTGTAATGTATTATAATACAAAACACTTATTTATAAGATTTGTTTCTTACTGTGTATGCATTCAATAAATAAATTAAACTAAAAACGAAAACAATACGCTTGTCCATCTTGGCAGGGTTGGCGAGATAAATAGCCAGCATCTACACAGCAACCAACTTGTTTAGGTACTGATTCCGTGCAAAATTTGTTGCAAGCTTCAACCTTGTATGCACCTGCTTCAGTGGTAGTAATGAAAAAGGCACAAACCATCATCAGGACAAGTAGAAGGACAGTACAATTTTTGTTGAAAGCAGCCATTGTTATTGTTGATGGTGATGCTATAGAAGAATTTCACGTTAATAATAAAATAATTCCTAATTAAACGCTCTTGCTAATATGGAACTTATATTGTACTCTGATTAATCGAGTGCTTCAAACAACTATTTATATGAATTCTAAGCTTTCAATATTTAAAATATTAACTGTATTAAAATTAAAATGGTTATAACAAGATAATTGGATTATTAATAATAATTACAGAATTAGTTTTTTAAACGATGCAATAACAAGAGATTCGGGTTGCACAACAACCTCACGTGTAACTGAAATTCTGTGAAGGAAACGTGTATTAGGTGAGTAGGTACTTACTAACACGTTGTGACATCATTCAATGCATCAAAAAGTAAAATGTTAATTTGTGAATGCAGAAATAATTTCTATTCGGCGATTTTTCTTAATGATTTTTTCTTGAGGATTTTTTTAAAGATTTTTATTTTGTCTTTAAGGTTTTCCTTTTAGGATTATGGTAAACATCACCAACCCTCCCAGAAACGAGCCAAGTTTTGCGTTGAAACGAAGTCAGGTGGAATTTTAAGAATCAAGTATCCTAGCCCCAAAGCCAACATTAACGACACCAAAACTCACAAAACAAAAATACGAAACAAAACCCCCCAAACGAAAATTCCAAACACTTTCCAAAAACAATATTCTTAAATCTAAAATCTTCAAACCAAAATAAAAAAAAATAAGATTCACAAAATTAATAACCCCGAACTAGAATCCCTTTATCCAAAATCCCCAAATCAAAATCAACAAATTTAAATCCAAAAAGAAAAATCCTCAAAACGATATACAAAAAAAAACCCTTATCAAACATACCCAAATCAGACATACTCAAATCTAAAATCTTCAAACCAAAATCAATTAACCGAAACAACTTAAATCCCCACTGTGCCAACAAAAATATTTCCTTTTCTTCTATTCCTTCTAACTAGTGCCGTACATTGTGTTTAAAAGAGCTGAGGTCCTACAGGCATATATACAGAGAAAAAAACAACGTAAAATCAAAGAAAAAAACTATGATTCTACTATTTTTCGGAACGATTTGGCTCCAACGCCGAAAATTCTCAAATCAAAGTGGAGCGACTTTATTTCAAAGTGTTTCCATACTTAAAAACGAACTAGAGTTTACTACGTTTATATGTTGATTTAAAGTGGAATCATAGTTAAATCAAATTTATCCATCATTTAAAATAACATTTATTTACTTCGAATCAACGTTGATTGAACTTTGCTTGGTTAGGTATTGGTTCAAAATGGCTACCCACGCCACGCTTCTTTGTTTAAATTTATGTAAGACAAAGACAAATGTATATTCATGCTCGATGCATTTCATTTTTGTGGTGAATCATTAATTTGTGACGCCTTAAGTGAATCGTTTAATGCTATGAGTATTTCATAGTAATAAATATAGGAAAAGTAATTAAATATTGATTTTCGATTATATATAAGTGAATTTTAAGTGCGCGTTTAATTTGTTCGCAAATTTAAGGGCGCTACCTCGAAAAACAACAACGCGCTGTCGAAATTCTTTATATTAAGCTAAGAAATACAAACTTTGAAACTACGTTGATGACACTTTAAATGCCACAAAAGTGGATCGCAATGTAAAATGTGGATTTAAATGTAAAAATGAATACTTTTCACTTTGAAGCAAGGTTGAGTGCACATTAAATGTGGATCTCAATGTAAAAATGATAAAGTTTTACTTTAAAACAACATTGAACGGAATGTAAATGAACAAAAGTTGATTTCAATGTATAAATAAACACGATTTACTTTGAAACTAGGTTGAATCTGTACAAATTACGTCGCATTTTCAAATTAACATTGTTTCAACGTAAAAATAAAAATGCGCCACTTCATTTAAAATACTATAGATCAAATACGATCGTATTTAATTTTAGATCGCATTTTTTCCCTCAGTGTACATAGTTAAAATTGTTATAAATTATAATAAAAAGAAATCCTCACATTCAAAATCCCCAAAATAAGTATCGATATGTCGGAAGCCTCAAACAAAAATACACGAATATAATCAGCCCAATTCTAAATATTCCCCGGGAAAATAACTTCCCCAAAATTAAAATGCTCGTGACATCAAATATATTTTCATTTTCCATTTCGTGGACATTTAAAATGCCATCTTTTTTTTCTTAGTATTATTTCTTGTGTTCGAAGTGTGCTTAGAATGAGGAAAAGGGAACAAAATTCCCGGGAATTTATAGTTTAAAATAAGAGAGTAGGGAAAAGGGAAGCATTTCCCCGGGAATTTTTATTTAGAATTGGGCTGAATATCCCCAAATCGAAATCTTCAAATCCAAAATCCCCAATGTAAAATCGAAACCCTCAAAACCAAAAACTATAGAACTAATACATATCCCCAAATTGAAAATTATCTAAGTCGTCGCAGAACCAAAATTCCCACACCAAAAAACCCCAAAACGAGATTCTCATTATTTCGAGTATGTGTATATCTATGTTATGGGGTTGTGATAATCTATATGCCATAATCCCAAAAACAAAAATCCCTGAAACTAAAACCCCCAAGTAAAGACGTCATATGAACGCAATTATAAATAATCTCACGTGTAGTACAAAAACACACGTTTTCCTCCACGAACAATTCAATTACAGGTGTTATTATTTTTAATCGTCGAATTAGCTTATAATTACTTTAATCTATTAGATTTTTGTTTCACCATTATATTTAAAATATTTAAGTCTGAGAGCTAGCAGCAACTTTAACTAACCTGGGGTGGTATCGGCTAAAGTGATAGTTGATTATCAATTGTGGTGATCGTCGTTTTGAAGATAGCTGTCTCTATCACATCTAAAGGCAAAAATAGAGACATTATATCGCATATTGATACATTTTGTATCACTCTTTCTAATGCGTGGTATTATAGGTTTGAGTCTCTCCATTTTTTCATTTATACATGTCTTCCCATTATCTTTAGCCGAACAAAAGTTATGGGCATTTTAGCAAAAAAAATAAAAATCGATGATTTTCTGATTTTTTGTAGGTTGGTTTTTGTTACATTTTTCTGGTTAATTTTTTTTATAAATTTTTTTAAACTGTCAATTATGGTAAACAATCTCAATTCCTACAAAAAGTGTGTTGAGGTTAATTCTCAAATTCGGCTTAGTTTTCGAGTTATACCAAAAACATTGAAAAATGGCCAGTGTGACCATTCTCTCAGAAATGCATAGGTGAATTTGGTCGCATTTTGTGGTTTGAACAAGCTTAAGTTCCAGACAAACATATTCAAAAACAAAAACCCGTAAACGCAATTGTTCCTTCCTAAATGGTATATTGACTAGCCTTGCGCAATTTCGTGACTTCAATTTCAAAATTACCTAAAGTGACCACCAGGGTCGTAGCTAGAGCTTGCGAGGCCCCGAGGCAAAACCGAATATGGGGCCCTATTTCTCAATGGCTGCCTTAATATTGGTTAAATTAATTTCAACAAAAAGTTCTTAATGTTTTTTATACTAGCAAGATTTTTTATCACAAATCTCCTTGAAATCTCAAAGATTTACCATACAAATTTTAATCCCCTCAAATGAAGATTTCAAACAAAACTCATTCAAATCTACTTAGAAACATTAGTTTGTCAAATCAAACAAACTTTTTGTTCGGAGAATAATTGTGGAACCGACCCATTTAAACGCCATTTTCGATTATTGACAGGTGGAAATGTAAATAAAAACTATCTAACTCACTTCCACTTAATACCAACAAAATGAAACATCATTTGAATGTTTTGCCATAATCCTCTTTTTGACCTTTTGTGCAGTGGAAACACCAAACAATTCCCATTACCTAAATCTCGATTTAGTGGTTGGTGCAAACGTAGTATTACAGAAATAAAAGGATAGGTACGTATCAAAGTGATTTTTTTCTGGATTTGCAGAAGCAAACTCATCGATTACTTTTCTTATCTATTTGCTTAGATTTTTAATCGATATCGTTGATAAATTGTTAAGTCTTTGTTGTTCTATGGTGCTTTGTAAGTAATTTTGTATTAATTTCAGCTTTGAAAAAGATCCTTCCGCTTTTGCTGTGGTAAATGGAACCGTCAAAAACATTATAAGAGCGGCGCATATATCTGGATAGCTCGAAGACAGTGAAGAATGTTACCAATTCTTTACCATTTTTCATGGAACTTATCTCATTCCAAAATGTTAAGCTGATAGAAAGCAACTGAACAGAAAAATGAGATGAAAAAGAAAGAAATATGACGCATTTAATGCATTACCATAACTTTTAAGCCATAGCGAAAAAAGTTTCAAAACATAATTTGTAGAAAATTTAATTTGCTACAAGTAGGTATGCCATACAAATTTTTTGTCTGGGATAAAAACAACGTTAATTACGTGTGAAAAAAGAATAAATCGTTAAAAACAAGATGACGGCATAACGACACTAGGTACAATTGTGCAAAATGTGGTCTTTGGCTAGTGTACTGATACCCTTTCAAATACCAAAGTCAAACTTCTTCTCGGACTTTTTCCCAGAGCACCATATGAGTATACTGAAATCAAAATGCACCGTACTAGTTCCACCGTCCGGCTGGCATGAGCTTTCGATAACCATGAACACAATTTTTTAGAATTTTCGACCAATTCTTTTATTTTTATTTTACAACTGAATTTTTCATGGGACACATATACACAAAACGGAACAACGAATACTTTAATATTAGTGGTTAATTAAACAATTTATTGGTAAAATACATCGTAACAGTGAGTTTATGTGTAGGATCTAAAGTTAGAGTTGATTATTATTAGATTTTATTCCTAAATTGGATTTAAGTTGCAATGACTCAAAAAATGGGATTGAGCTGAACGAAGCTAACTTAACAAAGTTAATATCGATTCAAACGATACAAAAGAAGAAATGCTTTCGGGCCCCCCCTGACCGGGGCCACGGGGCATTGCCCCGGTTGTCCCAATGGACGCTACGGGCCTGGTGCCCCACTTGCAATTGAGACAATTTCGTTTAACATCTAGTCAAAAAAAGGAGCTGTCAGATTCTGCATGATTCTTTTGAAAACAATTATTTCAATAATTAATTATTTGCAATTCCGTAGCTTATCGATTAATAAAAAAAAATGCAATGCTTATTTAAACATTGCTAAATCCTTCATTTAAGAAAGAAACTTTAATTTCGTCCCTTGACCAGCAGGATCCTCTGTGATTGAAAGCAGCTGCAATTTCTTGTTAAAATGGCTATTTTTTCGAGCTCCCCGTAGCTGGTCCTTATTTTTCATCCCAGAGCTCGAGAAGAAGATCTTCTTCTGCTGAGTTAAATGTTTTTTTTTTTTTGGTTTATATTTTCTTTTGCACATATTTTTTGTAAATGTATTAAATTAAGAGGAACCAAACAGACAAACTCAAAAATCACTTTTGTTTTGACAACATACATTAACAGTTAACAGTAAAAAGATGCTGTCAGCTCGTTAATTCCGTTTCTTCACCTAATCGAAAAAATGGTATAAACTCGTATAATTCGCAATTTCGTACGCAATTTCATGGAAATTGAGGTGATTTCAGATGATTTTTAAATTGCGTCATTGTATGGGAAATTGTACAATTTCGAAGATGATTTCGGCAAAATAATTTAAAATTGTGCAATTTCGTTCAGTGGGAATGTAGTATAAAACAGAAATACTCAAATCTAAAATCTTCAAAACAAAATCAACTAACCGACAAAAAACCTAAAATCCCCACTGTGCCAACAAAAATGTTTACTTTTCTTCAATTCCTTCCAACTAGTGCCGTACATTGCGTTTAAAAGACCTGAGGTCTTATAGGCATTTAGTTAAAATTATAATAAATCTATATATTAATACGTGGAGACTTAATTTGTTGTTACTTGAAAAATTTTATAAAAAGTGAACAAAACTATAAAAATGTTTACTTTTTTTGTATTAAAACATTAATGTATTATATTTTTGTCAATTAATAATGAGTATGCCCGCCATTTTTTGGAATAATCCAGTGAAATCTGGCTCCAGGCAACGCAGTAAGCTTCGACCAAGACGTCCTTATCTCCAAACAGTCTACCAGCATCAGAAACTTTTCGAGATAGCCAGGCCCAAACGTTTCCGATGATGTTTGGGTCCGGTGAATAGTATGGCCATGGTAAAAGTCCAGCATTTCCCGACTGAATCCAGTTTCTAGCTTCCCAGGAAGTATGGATAGGGGCGTTGTCTTGTTGGAATATCCAAGGTTGAGGTTTAAGAATATTCTTTAGCTTTGGAAATACCCGTTAGAGCAGGCATTTGTAACTATTTCCGTTCATTGTTGTTGTTATAAACTCCAATTCAATTGTTCCATAATAGGTAAAAGCTCCCCACACCATAACACCTGACATATGAATGTGATGTCTTGACAAAATAAGTTCTTTTTTTCTTTAACCGTGAAAATAAAAGTTGTAACCACCGGGTCCGTCAAGATTAAACTTTTTTTCATCTGTAAAGACAACCTTTTTCTATGTGTTGCTACAGGCAACATACTCCCTGGTGAAATTCATCCGTAGATTCTTGTGTAGCTGTCGAGAACCGGTTTCTTTTTGATTTTCATACTCTTGATATTACCACTGGTTTTAATAATCCTTAAAACCGTCGAAATACTGGCTGATACCCCACCTTTTGACCTTATTTTAGGCGCTGATAGTGTGGAATTTGAAGCTAGCCGCTGAATGAGTCGCGTTCCTATCGGATTGTTGTTGCTTGAGATGTCTGTCCTTTTCGTTTTTTTCCATAGTTTTCAGTGTCTGCTAGATAGTTGTTGACAATGGTCTTACTTCTGTTCGGTCTCCTAGCTATTTCTCAGCCTGAGAATCCTAATTCCTTTAAAGCATCTATTGATCCTCTTTCTGCTACTGTCGACGTGTTTCCAAAGCCCATTTTAACTTGAAATTTAATATAAAATATAGTTTTTTATCCTTTCTTAAATATTTTAAACTTTTGTTTGAAAAAAATCGGCGATGTTTTTAGAATGGCCTCAACCAAGTGACGCAACGTTTTATATCCATTTTTTGCAGTCCATTCAGATAATTTGGGAAATTTTTTATGAATTTCCCAAGTTAACTCTTTAACTTTATCCTTTTTTATTGTAAAATATATATACCTTCCCCCACGTATCGAAAATTTGCTTATTGGTATTTATCGAGAAAAAACTTTTATGAAAATAGTGGCCTCAAACAAGTGACAGGGAGTGTATCTATGAAATGGGTTTGTGATGTTCACCTATATGCCATAATCCCAAAAACAAAAATCCCTGAAACCAAAATCCCCAAGTAAAGACGTAATATGAACGAAATTATAAATAATCGCACGTGTAGTACAAAAACACACGTCTTCCTCCACGAACAATTCAATCACAGGTTTTAGTATTTTTAATAGTCGAATTAGCTTATAATTACTTTAATTTCACTACAATATTTAAAAAAAATTAAGTCTGTGAGCTAGCAGTAACTTCAACTAACCTGGGGTGGAATCGGCTAAGGTGATAGTTGATTATCAATTGTGGTGATCGTCGTTTTGAAGATAGCTAACTCTATCACATCTATAAACAAACATAGAGACATTTTATGGCATATTGATACATTTTGTATCACTCTTTCGAATGCACTTTTTATGTGATTAATCTTGTGATACTTCAAAAACAATCATTTTTTTAAAATTTGAAACAATGTGTGGGAGACAATGTAATAAATTCTTGTACATACATTATAAGCAAATGTCTAAACGTTACAAATAACATAAATTCCCTTCTTTTACACCACGAATTCTTCATTTTACCCTAAATATAAGATACTATGATTTTGTTTTTTTTTTTAAACGACTTGATGCTAAATCCCAAGCCGTTAAAAATCCATTAGTTCGCTCAAAATGAAATAAAAACTCGAACGAAAAAACTTTATCATATCGAGGGCATTTGTCATCGAAAGCCATAAAATTCCGAGTATTAAAAATAGTCAACTCATTTCCTTTTTGTTTAACGACAAAGATTATATTTTATCTTTTCTGTACAAAAAAAAAAAAAAAAAAAAACAGTAGGAGCTATAAAATACCCGACACCTCGCTCTCTCAACTCAAATCGACAATTCTATGACAAACAATCTCATTTTAACTCAAAATAAGCATTAGAGAGATACGTATATTAGATTCTGATTCCGTAATCGGATATAAATTTCATAATACAAAAGGCAGTTTAAAACAAAAAAAAAAAAAAATATAAAATCACACTCTCAGCGCTAATCTAACTTCCTTCCGGACGACTATAAGCTTCGCCCCATTTTATCATAGAAATACCACCGAACTGTCTTCAAATTCAACCCAATTCCCATGAGAATAACAAGAAGACCAACAACAACAAGAATAGCCTTTAGTAGCATTATACTCTATGACTTCATCATCAAAAAATTTATTTTGAAAGAAAAGGAAACTGATTTCCATTCATGAAATTTTGTAGCAACAAAAAAAAAAAAAAAAGACTCAATGACGAAAAATAAAAATAATATGTACCTAAGTAAAATAAGTGAACTAAATAAAAAAAAAAATAAAGAAGAAGAAAAAACCGCGCAACCAGAAGCAGAACCTCTTTACTCGCATTTTTTCGTTTTAGCCCCGTTCATCGTCGTCGTCATCATCATCATCATCATCATAACATCATATCATTCACAATTCACATCCATTCACAATGAGAGTTGTGTAATTTTTGTACTGCTTCTAGTAAAAGTATAGTGCCTTCGTCGACAACGAAGGAACGTAACGACTTACGAGTTGGTATGTCAGTCGGTTGGCTTTGGGATTTTCTTTTTCATTCATAAAAATTTTAGATTAAGACTAAGATTAAGACAGTGATGTTATAGTTTTTTTTTTTTTTTGTTGTTGGTTAATTTTTAGATTTTGATCAAACTTGCTATTACGACGGAAGGAAAGATGAAAAAAGTAGGGCTCGCAATTCTGTGTGCCCTCGCGGCTGCAGCATAAAAGGCTTCATGGATTTTCTTCAGACTCGGAATTTTGTCAATTCCTTTTAAGCAGCCAATACCTAGGGCCTTAAATTTAGGAACGATTTAAATATTTAAGGAAAATAGACCATAATAATGATATGGACTATAAAAAGTGAACCATACATTTTATGTTTCATATTTTAAAGTCCATACCATGTAATATTCATTATTCAGGGTCCGAATAAATATTAAAGTCATACCATGGTTGGTTTATTATTTAGAGCCCATACAATTGTGATCTATTTTACTTAAATATTTAAGTCTACGAAATTTGATAATTGGTAGGGCCCCTAATATTTAAGGGTAATATGCGAACAGATTTTTTGGATTTTTTAAGACCAAAAATAAACTACATTTTGTTGGTTTTTGATTTTCTCGGAAACCAATCAGTAAGTTTTCTTTAAATTTTCGTATGTTAAACATTTTTAAGAAAATTTTAAAATATGTTTTCAAAAAACTCAATATTTCGACTTGGGTCAATTTTTTTTTTAACTTCAACGCTTTCTCAAAATGCTTGTAAAAACGTTCTAGAACCAAAAATTACGATAGGTACCTTTTTTGTCAGATATTCAAAACGGGTATCGTGGACCTTGTAGAGGATACCCACACAAGTATTTCTATGTCACGAAAGTTTTTAAAAATGGTACTTTCAAACCCCGCGGTCTTTTTTTATGTAAAAAAACAAGATTTTTTTTTTTTCAAAGTCAAAAAATGAACAAGAAATTCGAGTATCAAACGTGGTTTCACCGACTTTAGAATTTAAATATTTAAATATAAAAGCATACCTTTTTTAACCGATAAATGGCTGAAAACCCCCAACAAAATTGGTAGTTTCCTAAGCTTTTCTCGATTTTAAAGGCCTACACGGTTTCGTTAACGAGCAAGTAAAACTCGTCTTAGAGGTTTTTTCGTGTGCCGAATTCAAATCCTTCATCTATTTTCTGCTATCGGCTCTAGTTTGTGAGATATTCCAATCTGTAAATGGAATACAACCATTTTTTCCCTATTTTTGGGTTTTAGTAAAAATTCGAAGTGCTTTTCTCAAAAAAAAAAAAAAAAAAAAAAAATGCACCGATTCATCTATGAACATGAGTCATAGTAGTTTGATTAAACAAAGTTGATAATTATTTAGCCTAATTCTTTTTAATTTTTTATGAGAAAGTTGTTTCATTCGTTTTTTAATATCTTGAAAAGTTAAAGTCCTTGAACCACCCGATTTTCAGTTTTTGATTAAAAATTGATCAGAACGTAAAATGTTGAAAACAAAATCGTTTAAATTAAAAAAAAACACTTTCAAAATTTTGTGTTTGAAAATTATTTTTTTAAAAACTGTTGAACTTTATTTTAAAATAAAAGAAGAAATTTCTTGCTTAACCAAAAAGGTATAACAGGGTATTGTTACTGTTACTTTGTTTTTAAGTTATTTTTTTTTATAAAACTGCCCCTTACACCTTAACAGAAGGGAATAGACCCACCCATCCTATACGATTTGTGCTTGTTTCGACCCAACCTAAACGCTCAAGCTTTTTGTCACACAAATGATTCATCCTGTATACTACTTTTACCTTCGCGTGCTCTTCAAAAAATACAAAACTTTTTTTTTCCATTAATTTCTAGTAGCCCGTAGAGCGTTCGACTGTCACGCTGGAGGTCTGGGTTCGTTTCCCAGCCTCGTTCACCTAAAAACTAAAAAGTTTTTTTTCAGGGCTACTGCCTCTTGCGAGAAATTGACAAATCCTCCAAGAGTATCACTTGTCAGGAACAAGTGCTTCTCGTCTAGCCGTTCGAATTCGGCATAAAATTGTAGGTCCCTTCCATTCCTGTCGACGGGCGCACACAGGAATGGTTGCGAGTTGTTAGTCACTAGGCCCTGGTTCTTCATGAGCCGTTGTGCCACCCGATTTATTTATTTTAATTTCTAGTTAGTTACAGCAAACTATTTTTGTTTAACCACAAAACAATTTCAACAGCTTGGATTTTATTGTTAGAAGTTTAAAGCTTTTGCTTTTTAATTTTTGAATAATTATTTTTTTTTTACAATAAATAATCACCGACCAGTTTTTAAAATATTAAATTCAAAATTATTTTTTTAATTCCAAAAAAAAAAAAAGAAATATTTAATTTTTAAATCCAAAATATGTTTGTTCTAAAATTTTGTTATGCAATGTTATTAAGGATATTTAATAAATTACTTTCAGGTGCTGGCGAAAAAGTTGGAAATGATGAAATATGGCTCTATTTTTGGCCATAATTTTTATTTTGTTAATTTTTTCGAACTCTGACAAAAGTTCTGAGCAATTAAGTAAATTTTTTCCGGCCTAATTTCTGTTAATATTTTTTTTTTTAATTATTAATTTTGATCAACAACCAACTTGGAAAAATGCTAGTTGTCTCAATATGCAATTTATAAAGACAAAACCCCACATTAGATGGGCATGATCAGGTGACCTCGGTGGCGCAATGCGTAGTGCATAGGCCTCATAGGTAACTAGTCTAGGTTCGATTCCAATTGACGGCACTTATATATAAATTCAAATTGAACATAAAGACTAAGCACCACTAAAACGAATCTGATTATTGGTGTGGCAGCCATGAAATTGCAATAATTCCAGCCAAAATGCAATGGTGGAACATTCAAACATTCATAAATAATATAAATGAACGAAAAGCTCAATAGAAAACATTATGTTCGTCAAAAAATCTTTTTTTATTGTCAGATTTCGTTTATTTTTTGAGTTATACATATACTCATTTCTGTGTCTTTTATAACTAGAATTCGAAAATCCAATGATGTCATAATTAAGGCTCCTTTTTTCCAAATTTGATACTCCTACCCTTGCCCCTTAAATCTATGGCGGTCCCAGCTTGACGGACCTAACAAAAAAAAGTTTATTCTCTAATATCTCTCTATTTTGTGCAAAACTTGTATAAATTTAAAGCTTTTGGTTCACACGTTGTGAAAAGCAGTCTTTTTTTGAAGCATATGATTCTGAACTGAACTGAAGGTTAACAATTGATCTGTGCGTTGATTCTAAAAATGACATTAAATTCTGTTCAAAAGTGTAATTGTGAACGCAGAATACTGTCAATGCATTGACGGCTTCGTTGAAACTCGATTTTCATTGATCCTGTAATCACGCTGTCAACGCAGTTCGGACACGTTGACAGCGAAGAAAAAGACCTCCTTTGGTTTTATTGAGCTCTGTGTACCTGTTATTTTCTCCTCGTTGCGAATATTTCACTCAGATTTCGAGAATCATTTTCTTAAAAAAAAAATACTTCACCCAAAAGTCCAAAACTGCCATCCGCCCATCCAGGGCGTAAAAAATTCACAAACAATATCGGTCGGAAAAAGTGGCATTGAAGATTAAAAAAATATGGCACCTATTATGAATCGCGAGGAAGAAATATCTGACTTTGACATTACCGTTTATGGCTCACATTTCCCATAGCTTCAGATATATTGTCAAAAATATGTTAAATTGAGATGTTGTTCTATTCGAACGCTGCTGTTTGATTTTCTTAAAACCACGATACAAGTGATTTTAAAAACGGTCGACTTGAGTCGAACGTTCGACTCGCGAGTCATTATAGGGCCCTATATTAAACTTATCAACGTTCCACGTCGTCGTTGGAGTGATTTTCAACGTAGAAACCAACTGATTTTTGGTCAACGTGTTGACACCAAAGAATTTCGTTGTCTCGTAGATAACAGGTTAAAACCTTTTAGAGAAATATTGACTGACTGATTTGATTTGAGATTTGACGCAGTTTTTGGTAACGGACGTCAAGGAGTCAATGCGTTGACGGGTTAACCACCTTATGGTAGCCTCAGACGTTTTTTGTTCTTTTATTGGCTGCCGGTGCAGAAGTAAAACTGTCTTAAAAAATCTTTTTATCACAGGAATGGTTTTCCAAGTTTCATTTAAATAAATTTGTATAACATCACTGGTGGTCATGCAATTGAGTAGTAAAATGCGTGATAGTTGCTAGGTACTGCTATCACAAGAGTACCTTACCAATTATTTTTTAAAGAAAACGGATGAAGTTGCTATGACGACGTTTTTTTTGTTGATGTTGTTTTTGTTTCTGGGTTTGTTGTCCGTCGTTAAATCAAAGAAAACAAAAAAAGAAATAAGGCGCAGCCCAAGGCACAAAAACATAACATTCTCATTTGCATACCGAAGTGCGCACTTCCATTCGAGGATGAACAATGATAGTCATGTGGTTTTAACTATAGGTACTTTAATATCTTCGTTGTTGTCGTCGTGGTCGTTCGTCGCAATGAAAAAGATACCATATTGATAGATACTATAAATAATTTAATACAACGCACTTTCCTATATCTAAAAAGAAAACAAAAATTGCGTCATTTACACATCAGAGTGGATATGACGAAAATAGGGCGCTATAAGATCCATTCATGAATTCAAACGTAATTTTTTTTGGTGGTGACAAGGAAGAAGAGCAATAAATTTCATCAATGGATGAGGGGACTTGTATAAGAAGATGTGTGACAGTGAATAAACAGATATTTATGCGTTTCAATCAAGCTAAACGAAAAATTATTTTTTTTTTCTTTCGTTAGACTTAGAGTAAGGCATTTGTCTAGTTCTTTATTTAATTAAGAGAATGGCGCCTCTTGTTTTTAATGTGCTTCGAATAAAAGTGCGGTTTAGATTTTAGTGAATATGAAAAAGGCATATAAACGCAACAAAAAACAGAGAACTAAATTAAATTTACCTAAAAAAATATTTTTTAATGCGAAAAAAACTTAAGGGGAAAGTCAATGGAACAGTGGATGAAATGCTTGTTGAGTGCTTACTAAAGATAGATAGATAGATAGACTAGACATAGAGCTTCTAGCCACGGTGGAGAAGCTTGACGCTGCGTCCTCGTTGAATTGGATTGCCTCGTCGTCATTGGTATAAATAATTCCGTCATCCAGTAGTGCTTTCACATCTAGGTATAGTAGCTCGCGGTTTCTCTCTTCGCTGGTTCTCACTAGCGGGTTCGGATGATTGCTAAGGTTGCTCGTCCAATCTCTTAGCAGCACTGATCGAGTATTTGTCTAAGGGTGTTATTCCAGATGCCTTCGTAGTCTCTTGTTGCTGAAATACTTTCGTCGCCGTTGGTCAAAGTGAAGTCCCGTGCAGATCCGCAGAATTTTTCTTGCAAACAGTCCAAGCTTTTGGATGCTGGTTTTGGAAATAGTAAACCATGAAGGAAAGCGGTACGTGATGATTGGCCTGAGAAGTTGCTTTGTGCTCTGGGTCAGTCCTTTCCTTTTCCGCAATAGAGGGTGCATTCGGTGGAAAGCGAAATAAGCTTTTTTTCAGCGTAGTTGTTACGTGTGGGTTGAAAAGTAACCTCTCCTCGAAGTTGATACCCAGATATTTCACCGATGGTTTGGTCGTCAGTTGCGATCCGTCCGGTAGATTGAGTTTAATGCTATGGCAGCTTGTGGCTGAGGGTGTGTTGCGATGTCCGGCGGGTCTTCTAAAGCAAACCAACTCGGATTTGGCTGAGTTGACTTTGATACCCCATCTTGTATAGAAATCCCACATTCGGCTCACATGTACCTTAGCGAACACAAAGGGCAAATTCATAGAATTTCTGGGTTGAGGTTAATCCGATGTAAAGATGTTATAAAGATACGGTCCTTGTTTTTATCCTTGGACAACTCCTGCTATGATATTTTTGGTTGTTGACTGGCTGCTTTCAATCTGGACAAAGAATGACCTGCAATTGAGAAAACTGAAAATTATTTTTATTAGTGTACCTGGAAAATTAAAAATGGCTAGCTTGTGTTTTAGCCCCCGTATCCATATGCTGTCGAATGCTTTCTCTGTATCCAAGAAGCACCCAACAGCAACCTGGTAGTTGTTATTGAGCGAGCCAACAACGTCGTTCTGGAACGTCAGGAGTGGATGTATGTGGAATGTTTCTCACAAAAGCAATACTGCATATCCGGGATGATGTCGTTCGTGGTGCTGAACGCCTTCAAACGCTGAAGAATTAGTCCTTCAAGTATTTTTCTGGTGTTGTTCAGAAGCGATATAGGAAGATATCCAGAAACGGTACTTCATTCGACCTTCTTCGGTATCGGTACTAGTTTCGCTGTCGTCCATCTTTTCGGAAAATAGCAGTTGTTGACGCAGTTGTTGAATAAGATCGTGAGGAATAGCACCATGACTTGGGGAAATATCCTTATGATGTAGCTGCAAATCATGTCTGGTCCAGATGATTTGTTAGGGCGTCCACTGTGGATTTACTCAGCCACTTCTTCAGGATTGGTAAAACATCCAGTCGGCTCCGGATCACTGGCAGGATTATGATTGTTGAAAATGGTTATTTCAGTGTTTGTGTGCTGTAGGCGCTGGATTGTTGAATAGACTTCTTCTAAGAATGCAGGGTCGTTGGGTTGGCATGGCGAGAAATGTTCTCCGATATATTCAGCAAATGTTCCGATTTTTCCTGAGTCGTCGTGACTTCCCCTTGTCTGGTACTGATTTTATCTGGCAATTGCTGTCCTTTGTCGATAATTAGGTCCAGGTCTGATGGATTCATAAGGAACTGCCTATACTCGAAAGTTTTCGAT
This sequence comes from Melangyna quadrimaculata, assembly GCA_949320155.1. Lineage (NCBI taxonomy): Eukaryota > Metazoa > Arthropoda > Insecta > Diptera > Syrphidae > Melangyna > Melangyna quadrimaculata. Next base: position 155,683,229 of record OX439484.1, read on the forward strand.
TTACCTGTACTGAATCAAGATACGTGGTAGATCCCTTGCGGTTTTCGACGTAAGGGACTATATTCCGGTACGTCGTCGGTATCTTTAGCATATCTTAATGGTTGAAGAGATCTGTTAAATATAATTTCCTCGGTATTAATGCAAGTGCTGGTGCACTATCTGCTTCAGAACGAGATTGAAGAAGTAGCTTGATAACAGATCCGCTTTCCAAAAACCCTGTTTGAAAGAATTATTCCCTGGTCGCACATTGCATCGTGTATTTTCTATTGTCATGCGACACAGCTGAACCGGTTTTCCTGGCACCCCAAGTTTGACCATATACTCCTATCGATAAATTTTGTCATATGTGGATTTGTAGGCGATGGAAAGATGGTGAGTCTGGACCTGATACTCGTCGGTGTTTCCAGGTTTTGAGTTTGAAAATTTGGTCTTAGTCAAATCTGCCCAGTCGGAAGACTTACTGGTACTTGTGGATTGAAATGTGTCAGAGCCGCTTAAGCCGCTCACTTATTAGGTATGCTCAATATGATCTTATGAGTGAATTTTGAAAGGAATTCACCAAAGAGCATGTATGCTGGTTTTATAACCAGCAGCTAGTTGCTAGTTTTGTTTGTATAAGCCTTCGGTTGGTATTTCGATCTCCTTTAGCTTAGAAGATACGTATGCGTAAAATCGTATTCGTAAAATCGTTTACTCAATCATCATAATACCTCGGGTTCTTTTTCTGGAGTGGATGGTTACTTACATTCAGCCCTTTCACGAATTCCACCGTAACCGGAAACTTCTTACGAATCCATAAAAAATGGATCACAGAATACATCGTAGTGGAAAATCCCATACAAATTGCAACTACGAACGGATTTGGTAATAGTTTTTTCGGGATTTGTAAAATGTTTCCGATTACGATGGAATTTGTCATAGGGCTGACTGTCTTCAGCTACTTCTTTGATGATGACGCAACACTGGGACTACCGATTGTTAGCGTCTATGGTTGCTCAGTTGCTCTCTGATGTAGACTCTAGCAAAGCTAGGTGTGCTCAACAAGTAAAGCGTCCATTATCGAATTTATTCTTCTAAGCTATTTACAATTTATTTTCGTAAGACAGTCGAGCCTTGAGTTTCTCTGCATAGAGGAATAGGTAAGGGTTTTCAGACTCAACGTTTGTTTGTTTTCAGACTTGACGGTTGCCCCTTTGAAATGACGTCTTTAATGTAAGATAAGTGCCTTGCATCGATTCACATTGGTTGATTTAGTTGGTGGTTCCACCGTTTGAAGAGTGCCAGTTTGTTGCTGTATGAATTGTGAGTCTTAGAAACCTTGTACCCGTAATGCCCTTGTCAATTGTGTGCCCGTATTCTGCTTCACAAGCTGTCCACCGAAAATATTTCCATTCCGACTTAAACATTGAAACCACATAATACACCTTTGACATTGTTCTCCAGTCTTTAGAATTAACCTTTCTGGAAGTTATGCAAATTATTCATTAAAAAGGCTTAAGGTTTATTAGTGCCAGACGAACTTATTTACTTTCTAGCTTAAAATAGAGCTATAGTCTGACTACGGTTTATATTCTTCACCAAAAAGCTGGATGCCTGTTTCCGATTCTCAGCGTCTTCTATTAAGATTTTTCATGGCTACTCGCGAGAAAGCGACAAACCCTCCATTAGTATCTCTTGTCATGAAAAAGTACTTCTCGTCGTGCCGTTCGGATTCGGCAATAAATTATAGGTCCGCTACATTCAGGTCGAATATTATACAGTAATGCTTGCGACTTGTAAGTCACTAGGCTCTGGTTTATCACGAGCTGTTCTGTTTCAACTACATTATGACGAATAACTTCCCCATTATTTAATAAGTAAGTTCAAATAATATATTTTCAACTGGAAGTGCGAAAACACTCTAAACATCCCTCGTTGGTAATCTTCACAAATCATTCTTTGACTCCGCTACCAACACTAAGTGATGTGAATAAGACGGAGCACGTGCTCGGAGCAGGCGCTCCATAACAAATCAAAGCAATGTGCGTTGAAGATATTCATTAGTACTAAAGAAAGTACCATCTCGGAAAAGTGAAGTTTTGAGCAGATACGACGCAATCACTTGTTCCTACATTTCGGAGCATGTGAGCATGTGGTCCAAGCTCATGAAAGCGTTGAAAATAGTATTTCATATCAAATGAAGCATCTACTCGGAAAATCTAATTTTTGAACAGTTCTAAAACAAATTAAAGGATAAGTTTCTGCTGCTTCAGTCATATCCCCCAACCTCCAGTTTCCTTAGGTTTTCGTCGAGAGACGCCAAAATGACTAAAATAGTGTTTGAAACATCAGAATGAATAAAACGAAGCACGTGCTCAAAGCTAGGGCTGGCCACGAGACGAGAAAAGTCTCGGTCTAGATCTCGGTCTCGTTATGCGACGAATGAGACGAGACGAGACTGCCTTTTAAGCAACCGAGACGAGACTGTATATTTGGACCGAAATTAACAGAGAGTCTAATAAATTAAAAAATCCAATTTCAGTTAAATATTTATTTTCTTCTGCACATATTCAAACGATAATCGAAAATATTTCGTTCCAATAACCGTCAGTTTGTCCGGAAATCGTATTTTTCAGAGACGAGACCGAGACTAAATTATACGAGACCGACACGAGACCGAGACGAGACTGAAAATTTCCGATTTTAACGAGACCGAGACGAGACTTACAAAAGTCTCGCAGGGTCTCGTCTCGTGGCCAGCCCTACTCAAAGCGAGTGCTTCGTGTACAAATTTCAGCAGATGCTGAAAAAATTCTTGCATTACAGAATTTTACGCATACTTTACTATACCAAATGTAGCATTTACTTTAAAAACTGCAGTTTTGATGAGATGCTCATTTTTTGTTTGAAAAAGAACTCACTAGGTACGAAATGAAATAAATATTTTCCAATAATTAAACTGTTTTATTCGCTCTTTATATATTTTTTTTAAATTTTATTTTTAAACTTAAAAGTGTTGTAGTTCTTAAAAGCACGGACTAAGAATCACGGACAGTACTTGTAATTTGTAAATACATTTTAATATCTTTTCTTGTTTGTTGACTTTTGTTCTATTTTTTTTTTTTTTTTTGGTTTTCACTCACATCGAAATTCTCTGCACGATCGTAAAAATGCCCTCATACACTGCAATCATTACAATCAGTCCAATCATCATAATTATCATCATAACCCACATCGCACATTCACACACTTCTTCTTTAATAATAATGCTCTGCTTCAATTACCAATTAGTATCGCTCCAATAAAAAAAAAATTAAAAACAAAACAAAAAAAAAAACAAATTTGTTTCAATCTATTTACGATTTTTTTCAATTTTATCTTCGACATAAAATGAATCAATGAATGAATGAATCCAAATAAAATACAACACCCCTTTCGTGACGCACAACCCCTTATATTTTATATCATGTCATAAAACATAGTTACTTCAATAAAGACACAGAGAATGGATGTAAGCAGAAGGAAGAAAAAAAAAAAAAAAATTCAAAATCAATTAATGGTTATTGAACTCATCGTCGTCGTCACATTTTTTTTTTTCTTTTTTTACATCATCATACATCTACATTGTCGTCTTGGACCGCCAACGCCATGTCAAGCCATAACCATCACAATCACCATCGCCACATGCTCTCCCTTCTTCCGATGAAGCCAACGAATACTCCCTGGCGGCAACGGATGGTTCTGGTGGCACAGTGGCATCATCATCATCATCAATAGCATTTGCCGCCGCCATTGAAAAATGCCGACATCTATAAAACAACACAAGAACAAAACAAAAAAAAAAAAATAAAATAACAACGCCAAGGAAAGGAAAAAAAATGTAATCTTAAAACAAAACTATCAGGAACTTGGCAAAAGAAGACTTCTTTATACAAGACAAACTTCCACACAAAAAAAAAAGAAAAACAAAACAAAAAGAAGCAATTTCCGCCTCCGGAAAGAAATAAATAAAACATTAACCCAATCAATTTGATAGTAAATTAAAATCCAAGTGACAGCCGTACGCCAGCCGAAGCTGAAGATCTCCAAAACAACTCTTCCTTGCCACTGATTCTGGACAAAAAACCACCAGAACCATTGAAGAAACATTACACTATACACCATTATCACGATTAGTATACTTGTTGAAGAATAAACCGACCGCGCTTAAAAGAAGAAGTAGTAAAAGAGCCTAATGAAACAATTAAGGCGCGCAAAAAGGTCGTCACACTTTAAAAGGTCAGTTCTGCGGCAAAAAAGAGCATGACGGACATACGAACGAGGAATGAACGGACGCGGACGTCTCGCTAACCATGATGGTATTCCTTGTGAGTTTTATTTTTATATTGCTTGAGGATCTATGTGACAAGTTAAAGAGTCGTAAAATAATTGAACCCATTACAACTTTTCCAGTTAATGTGAATGATAGGGGAAGTTTTTCTTAGCTAAAACAAAAAAAAAATTCGAATATAAAAATTGTTAATTGATTAAATGTGGATATAACTCTTGTACTCAAATTTTGTGGTTTTTGATATGAATGAATGGTTATCTTCAATGATATAATGATTTGAAAGAATATTAATATTCAATTCTTCAAAGATTTATGTCAGAAACCTTATTGTTTTGCCTTTGTTTCCTTTGATGTTAGCAACAGAAAAGCAGGAAATATTAAATTTTTGTTCTGCATTTCAAAGTCGACTTTGTTGTGCTTTTGAAACAGTTTCTAGAATCCGCGCTCTTCAGACATTCGAGCCCCGCCAAACAAATCAAAATGCATCCAATATCTTACACGCATGCATAGATTTCGCATGCACGTCGATTTCCTTGTTGCGAAAAAATTCAGACTTTGACTGCCTAACAAAGAAAAAATGCGAATCGTCCTGAAAGAAAAAATTGGCATTAGACCCCTTAAATAGCATATCTGGTGTTGCCGGAGTTTGCAGAGAGTACTGGAGCAAGGATTTCGTCGATGTTCATTCTCATCCAGCACTGAAGGACATCAACAATCAGTGGCATGAACCCACTGCTCCTACGAGTCTCGTGCGGGGATGATCAATCTAGTGGCGGTAAAGGAAAGGACACGCCCTTAAAAGACAATGGTTATTCAACCTCTCCTCAAGCGACAAACGACAGACACTTAAGATTAAAATTTCTTGGGTACCACAATAGATCTATACTGATCTAAGTATGACGGTAACAAGACCAACTGTCAGCCCACTAACCTAACCTAAATACCGAGACACCATAAAAAAGGAAGCGGGATACCAACCGCTACCGAAAAAGATCGCGTGGAATGCGTACTCCAGAAAAAGATGACAGAAGATGCGAACTTTCTGAAGAATAAGATCATCGAGAGGAGAGTATCCAGCAAAAAGAAGAAAGCAGAAAAAGATCCTCTGAAGAAAGAAGAGAACTTTGAAAGTCATCCAACGCAAGAAGATAAAGAAGTCTGGCAATCAAAATTACTACCGGAGGATTCATAAAATCAAGCTGGCTCCTAGTTTTAAGACCGGAAGTTCTTCGAAACAGTGAATATTACCTAATCACCAAAACCAATTTGTATTTAAAGAAACTATTCCAGTGGCTTCTAAACAGCGATCATGTAAAGATTTTACGAACGAGATCGTTCGATTGAGATTGTTCGTTCGATAGGTCGTTCGTTCGAGATATTTCGATAGTTCGTTCGTTCGATGCGGGCAAGTAGAGAACCCGCCGCCAAAAAATGAAGATTCAATTTCACTAGCCAGTATAGAAGAAGTATCCTTACCAATATAAAAAGCTTAAAAATAACAAGGTCAGAGGTTCTGATGATGTCAGAGGTTCTGATGGCTAACCAGGAAGAGGTCTTCAATGATGAAGATGATTTATTATTAGAAGGGTGCATGCATCAAATCATAAATCAAGTGTGGTTCCGATGACTGGACTATGACTGACTATGTCAAAATAAAATGCGATCGAGGCTAAATGTAGCATTTGCATTATGCAATCCATATACATAATATCCCCTTTGTAAGTCGTTCTGCAACAATTTAATCGCCAAGAACCAACGTGGCTTCCGTCCTGGGAGATTGACGAAATCCTCACACTTGAGTCCTGGAAAAGAACAACGAATTTAAAATGGAGACTTACCATCATTTCATCGATCTCAATGAGAGACGAATAATCTAAGAAGATAAATCGTCCAAAGCTCTGTGATGGTGATTGGCGAGCTTGGAATCACAGGAAAATATATGCTGTAGTGTCTATTACTTACTATTCTAAACATGACAGAGTTTCGGCAAAAAGATGTGCTAGTTCTATCATGTGATTTCTTCAATGTCATTTAAGACCTGAAAGTGCACAGGAAAGACCATATTGTGGAAGGAATTATTTTTAATAAATCTGTCCAAACTATGCGGACGAATGTACCGTTAGGTATAGTTAGTCAAAACCCGTATTGGGTCAGCTTCATCACTTGAATGAAGAGAAATGCTCCAGTGAAGAGAACCTTCAAATCCCATCCCCAAGCTTTGAGTTCACAAGAAAGGATGAACCGTAGCTCCGGTGTAAAAATCAATCTATAGACGATCCCAGGGCTCTTGGTCTAAAAGAATAGAAGCACTTTGGTCGAAATCATAGCGGATAGAATCGTGCTGTGTCTCATTCAGCTAGGGATTTCTTTAAATAACTAAGCATTACTCAAAAAACCACAAAAAAGAATGAACAAAAGTGATCAGTGTCCAATTCTGCATGCAGTGATGCATGCATTTTCTTGCAAATCACTTTTCATGGCATCGAACCATAGCAACTAATTAACAGCAACAAATTTAAGTTTGATTAAATGGCTTAATTTGGAACTGATGTGAATTGGTGAAAGAGAAAAGATGCTCCATTCCATTCACAAAAGCAAGTACTTACAACTCAGTTCAGAACCTTATTTTATTCGTCATCGTCATCATCCTAATTAATTACTGCGGGTAACCCTATTTTTCATTCATGAAAATAGTCTTCCCAAAAATGTACACACACACATTATTGTGACCCCAATTTCCATTTCTCTCATCGAGTAATAATACAAAAAAAACTGACGCGCTTATTCATTCACAAATTCCCATTCACCAATCCGTGATAAAAGCAGTGAGGCGATGAAAGTGGATGTTTCCCACGAAATTTTCCTTAAACTTTATGAATTGAATACATGAAGTAGAAGTAGGTGGGTATAAAAATAATAATAATAATTGTCTTTGCGACTAAGACGTTGATGAGCGACGAGGGAACATCAATTTCCTCCTTCACTTTTATAAATTGTAGATTTTTGTCCGCTTTTAACTATGCTAGTATTCCTCAGCTATCCACCGATGCATCGGGTTCGGGTGCTTTTGGAGTAAAATAAATGTAGGTTTACTCACGGTGAAAATCTGTCTTCCATGAATGTCCCTTAATAAGGTAAGATGGTTCCGTATAGGTTAATAGATGTGGATCTTTACGCTCGCTGTGCACTTATTTGGCATTTGATTGAGGTAAAATTCATGTGAATGGAATTGGTCGGTTTGATCATCACATCACCCTTCTTCTCATTTTATTTATATTTTTATAAACTCATTTGGAGTTTGAAATATTTTCACGGTAATAATAACGACAGTTTTGTTGGGAACAATGGGAACATCCTAGACTTATTTTCCCACAACGCTCACACAGCCATGAAGTTTTCATAGGACAATTATACGTAGGTAGTTCATTATTGTATTGCACTCCTTAATTTGCTTATAATTTTTGTAGTTTAAACTTTAAAAAACGCAGGGAAAAGCTAAATCCAATTTGTCCGTAAGTGTCACAGTTGACAGTTGTAATAATTGGTGCGACCATATTTGTGAATTTTGAATTGTTTTTTAAATGTGACATCTAGGGCAAGTAGGAAAAATTATGTTCGACTTCAGGTTTCGGGAAACTTTAAATTAATTTGTATAATGAAATGACATTAAAAGGAGGATTAAACTATGAATGTATTGAATACATTTCCGAAATGTATTTACTTAAACTGACCGTGTCGTCGTCATTCAAATTTTGAGGAGTGAGAATGAAATACTTTCAAAATGAAAACTATTTCGGGAACAGGTTGAAAGTAAGCACTTAACCCTTTCCAAACATCAAAAAATACACTCGAACAGAGTTGTCGCCAAATTATGATAAATCTTAATCCGAATTTCAACTAAAGCAACAAAACATAAACTTATGCTTAATGATCTATGTTTTCACTTTGCTTTATTTCATTGTGAAGAAAGTTATGTTAGTTTGTTTCCCAATTCAAAAAGAAAAAACCGGATTCTCGAAACTGGCTGGGTAAACCCTCATTTAAGTCTTCAAATTAATCGAAAAAAATCAAGAAAAATTTTCGGCTTTGTTCATTGCCAACCAACTCCCAAAATTAATTTTAAATCAATCTAATTTCTTTAAAAAAAATCATACTTCTGTTATAATTAACCCATCATTGTGATTTTTGATTTTGTTTATCCAAAAGTTAATACAAAATTCAACAATTACAAAAAAAAAAATACTAATTATATGTGCATTATTATTGGCGCAAAGTTCTTCTACAAATAGATAAGTGGTCTTATGTGAGTCTAACGGGAAAAGAGCTAAGGCCAAGGGGACTTGAATCAATTTTCACTAAAACAAAAAAAAAAAAAAAATTAACATGTGGAAATGATCGATTTAGCCATCTTATGAAGCTTAGGGCTTTAGGTTTTATTTGTCCGCTCTTTTTAATAAATATGACCAAATTATTGCAAAATTAAAAAAAAAAATCCTACTAAAAATGTGATTGATTGAAAGTCAATTGAACTTTTGACACTTGTTTTATAGTTAATTCAACAGGACCGACCAAAAATTTACCAAAATTTGAAAGAACTAACCGACCAGGGTGTCCTTGACACAAAATTATCACCGGAACTTCAAAATTAGGATTTAACAATATTTTCAGAAAGACAGGCATATGTTTCATAAAAAAAATTACCTCCAGTTGAGCAAATTTCCACGTTATATCATTATTTCGCTTACCAGCAACTAAGCGCATATTTTGATATACCAATCATAGTTCATAGATAAAAGCATCACACAACGTAACAAAAAAAAAAAAAATTGCAATATATACATATATTAAAAAATTTTCGTCGAAAATGACTCAAATTCAAATATGATGTATCAGAGTAAAAATAATAATTTAAATTAAAATAATTTATCAACAAATAAAAAAAAAAATTAAGAAAATAAAAAAAAAAATAAAAAAAAAAGAATGCTATCCGACTATAATAAATTTTGCTTGCTAGCAAGGTTGGCGAAAATTCCAAAGCTTATAACAACTTCCTGTTTGTCTGGAAAACATAAAACGTCGATAAGGAGTAGGGACAGGGCTCTACAATTTCCAAACATTTATTTTTTCTTAAGCTCCAAGCTCGAAAGGATTTATGAACTAAAAATGTAGGTGCATGTTAAATGCAAGGACAAATAATTTTCTCAAAACTAGGCTAAGCCCAGAGAATTTCAAAAAAAAAAAAAAAAAAAACGAGCTCCTAGTTAAAGCTTGAAAAAAATTGCACTAAAAAAAGAATTGTCTGCCTAAAATATTTGAACGTTCAAAATACAACAAGAACTAATTCCCTGAAAATTTTGCTAAGTCCAGAGAATTTCCAAGACTCAGCTATAAAACTGTGAAGTCCTCAGGAAGCCTTTATAGTTCTAGAGCTATAGTGAACATTTACTCAAAATGTTTTATACCGCTTCAAATGTTGTGGCCATGTCGTTTGTATCAGCGCAAGCTACATGTCATCGGTCTGGCAGCCATATGGCGGCCCCAACACCACTAAAATGCAGTTTCAAATTTTCATTCCTTGCCTTGTGCCTATGCTGCCAGACCGATGGATTCTGGTTAGTATAGGCACAAAGCTTTAGTGATGAAAATTTGGAGCCGTATAAAGCTCTTTTAGAGGGATTATTTTTGTTGTTGCACTTTGAAAGTGCATTTTAGTGGTTTTGGGGCGCGATATCGCTGCCAGACCGATGACATGTAGATTAGGGGTGTCTATTATTTTTTTTTGTCAGATATTCAAAATGGGTATCGTGGATCTTGTAGAGGATATCCACACAAGTATTTCTACGTCCCGGAAATTTTTTAAAATGGTACTTCCAGACACCGCGGCCGTTTTTTACACGTTTTTTTTGTTCAAAGTCAAAAAAATGATCAAGAATTTCGCGTATCAAAAGTGGTTTTACCAACTTTAAAAGTTTTCTTTTGACTCTCTAGGGATGCTAATAATAAAATAGTTTGAGTGACTGCACCTTTAAATTTCAAAATATGCCTGTCTAACTCGATAAGTGACTGAAAACCCTCCAAAAATCGGTTGATGTGTAAGCTTTTCTCGATTTTAAAGACCTCCATGGGTTCAGGAACGAGCAAGTTAGACTCGTGTCAGAAGTAATTTCGTGTGCTGAACTCAAATCTATCATCCGTTTTTTGACATCAGCTCTAGTTTTTGATATATTCCAGTCTGAAAATGGAATAAAACCATTTTTTCACCTATTTTTGAGATTTTGTAAAAATTCGAAATGCTTTTTTTCAAAACAAATGCACCGATTCATCAAAGTACTGCATGTATGAACATGGAATTACCATTTTAAAAAAATTCAGGGTCGTAGAAATACTTGTGTTGGTATCCCCTACAAGATCCACGATACCCATTTTGAATATCTGACAAAAACAAACTAAAAGACACCCCTAATGTAACTTGACAATAATTGGACAATAACCGGGGATATGACTAAGCAATTAACACGTTAAATGCAACAATAAATAATTCCTTTAAAACTAGGCCAGATAAATTCAGAAAATTGAACATAAATTTTGAATCTTAATCATAAATCCGATAGGATTTAACCCTTAGTTTGGGACAAAAATTGAAGTGAATTACACAAAAAAAAAGTAATCGGGACTATCAATTAACAAACTAATGCAACAATAACTAACCGTAAGAACTTAGCTTAGCCAAAAGCCAAGTGGGATCCTAATTCTAAAACTGCCAAATACACCAAGGCATTTCAGAAAATGGACTTCTAGGGATATAAGATACAACGAAGCAAATAAATACAAACAATAATTACACAAAAATACTCCAGGTAATTTTCAAAGCAGTTTTGACTAAATGTCTAATGTTTTCACAAACATGAGAAATTCATGCCCGCTCAAAAATTATGAAAACACTAGAGTAAGCAATTTCTTCCTTTTTAGTCGTTTGACCATTTGATTAAAATTTGTAGCACTTTTTTCGTACCTCCCTACTTATAGTTTTAGAGCCAAAAGCATATTTCGGCAGTGGATGTATTAACAAAATTTGAGTATGAGGGTTTATAGGTTCATATTTTGTGATGTTGAAATTTTTTTTATGATGATAAAAAAATCCCGGAATTTTGAAGAAGGTCGATATCAGGCAACATTTTAACCAGTCGACAATTTTGTCTCGATCATTTGTTATTTGTTATTACTAACCAGAGATTATTATTCTCGCATTTTGTTTGTCTTATTTCATCTCTTGTTTTTGGCAAAAACAACAAAATTATTTTTAAAGAAATTACTTGTCCTTAATTCGCTTCATTTTTTGTCCTAAACATTACCTGAAAAGTACCTCAAATTTGTGGCGGGGTTAAAGGGCGGAAACTGCACTTTTTTCTAAATTACTTGAAAACTATAGGTAGGTTTTTTGAAAAAAGTTTTAAGTATCTACACATTGTAGCTCATAAAATTCTACACAAAAAAGATTATAACACTTTGGGTGCACATTTGGGTGTAGTAAATTTGGTCAACAAAATATAATAATAGAGGATATTAATTATATTTATGGATGTGGATTTTTTTTTAGGATAGAAACATATTTTCTATTGAACATATTTTCTATGTTACTAAACATAACCCCAAAAAAAAAAACCCATCCAAAAACATAATTTCCTAATATTTTTTGACTAAATTTAGGGTATTTTTCAGGAAATGTTTAGGACAAACAAAAATGAAGCCCTCCACAAAAATTTAGCATTTTATTCTTTACTGAATGAAAGCCAAAATCAAAATCTTATTTCTTCATTAACAAAATATTCGCAGAATATTGGAACCTTTGTCGTGTTCTATCTTGAAAGTTTTTTGTCGTACATGAAATTTAAATATACAAAAATGTAAGAAATTTAAGTCTATAAAAAAGTAAACACGGTTTTTTTTCGAGTGGACAATGAAGAGGTTAACTTGAATATCCATTCTTTAACTCGATAATTAGACATTTTTTCGTAGATTGCCCTTCAGAATTGTCAAGGGGTGGGTTCACTTCCCAGCCTCGTTCACCTAAAAACTAAAAAGTTTTTTTCAGGGCTGCTGCCTGTTGCGAGGAATTGACAAGTCCTCCAAGAGTAGCACTTGTCATGAATAAGTGCTTCTCGTCTAGCCGTTCGGATTCGGTATAAAATTGTAGGTCCCTTCCATTCTGGTCGACACGCGCACACAGGAATGGTTGCGTCTTGCGAGTTGTTAGTCACTAGGCCCTGGTTCTTCACGAGCCGTTGCGCCACCCAATTTATTTTATTTTATAAGAAGAAGAAGAAGAAGACAGACGTGAATCTTATTGCACAAAATTCCATTGAAAATCTTTCAAATTAATTTACACATGCTCAGTTCTAGTAAGCAAATTTACTCATTAATATTTTTTCTTTTTTTATTTCCAGTACTTTGCCATTCGAATCGGTCCGGTGGTTAAACGTGATGTTATGAAGGCCTCTACTATGTTAGAGCATGAAGCACAGTAAGTCAAAATATTAAAACTAATATCTACCTAAAATTGTCTTTCATTCCTTTAAAAATCTTTCCAAGCAAAATTTCACTTCCAAAAGCTCAACGCTCAGTATAAGCAACGCTTACAAAAAAATACCTATACTTAAATTCCATCGCCTATAATGCAATTGTCCAGATTCCTTAAATGTTTCATACCTACATACAATGTAGGTACCTAAATAAAAAAAAAACTTTCTCAAATTCCACCGATTGAAGCATAAGCAAAATTTTAAACTTTTAAAAGCACCTCATTTTCCGGACTTCCGGTCGGTGGCGCGCAGTATATACATAGGTAAGCATCATTAATACAAAAGTAACAAACAAAAACGTTTGTTTTTTCTTTTCTGTTCACACAGTCGAGTCGTCTTGTACTATACGCTAGTCGACGACCTGTGTCTACACTCTATCATGTAAGCGGAAACTCAAGCTACGAGTCGAGTATGTCCCAATCGTATGGAGAGTCAAATTTTCGTTTTTATTTTTACAAAGTATGTTTTTTTTTTCTGTTCTCTAATTTAATATGCGCTTATTGTTTTGTCATTGTACACCGGAAGTAATGTTACCATAAATACAGCCATTCGTTTCTTCTTTCTCTATTCTTTCTAATTTTGTGTGTGTTTGTTGGCTTTTTTTTTTTTTTTTTTTTTTTTTGTAGTTGAACTGAGATTCCCTTGAAAAACAACAAGCAAATTAGTTGTAAAATTGGTTTGTGGAAAAAGTGTCATCGAAATGGGCCAGTCAGTCATGAGGGTCATTGTTATAATTATGAGACACTAATAGCTGTTCATTATGACGAAACATCGTTCTGATGCCGACGAAGAAGAATGACGTTAGTTGAAAACGTACATACGATATGGTTAGTCTGTGAGAAGTGAGATAGCTCTTTAAATGAGAAAGACCATGAGTTATGTTTGTATTGCAGAGACTCGAGAAACTCAATGGAGATCTAATTGTCAGATCTGCTAGACGGTTTCGTGGCTGGAACTTTAATTTTATTGTTCAATGAAGATAATAATAATCAAAAAATTGTCTGCGCCTCCATAAAGAAGGAGCTTTTGATAGTGCTAACACAAGTTAAATCTTCTAGTAGTGGTATGTGGTCCACGACAGGGTGCATGGTCTCCTATTGACCCCTTTTTTGTTGCTTGGTGGTAATGGAATTATTAACACGACAATCTTGGCAGATGAGATATTTTAAGTGGCCGATTATACGAATGACATTTCTAAAACCTTATTGGACTTGGGACCAGTTTTATCACAGTGGGTTAAATTTAGTATGTGACTTTCATAGGTTTTAATTAAACAACGCTAATCAACCAAAATTGGCTGATTAGTGAAATCCATGATTAGCAACTCATACTTTGAAAAAAATTGATCAACGAACACATTTGTGGATTTCCGAGCTCCACTAATCATGGATTTAAGATGAAAAACACAAACAAAATTCTGTATAATTATTTTGTTTGTTATTGTTTTGTGTGTAAAAAATTTGCTGAGTTGCTAGTCACTCTCTCAAAAAACACGGCTACCACATTAAAAGTCACCAAATTCACAATAAAAGTCAATGTATTTCAGGCTTTTTCTCAGGCATTGATCAGCCGTACATGAGCTGCTGAAAATCTTAATTTATATGACCTTGAATTTTTTTTTTGCGAAAATCTATAGCTTACCCATTTCTGAACATTCAGATTTTATATTTTTTTCGAATATCCTAAAAACGAAGTATTTACGGTCTAAGCGACTTTGAAACAAAGCTTTGCAACTTTATTTTAAAATTTAAATTAAATTAAAAATGTTTAAAAAAATCAATCTTTCCCGCACAGAAAAACAATCTAGTTTTCGACAAGGCACTTGAGAGTTCTTAATAGATTCTGGTAAGGGACTATTTATTTATTTACAAAAGTTTTATGTACAATTGTATATCATTGAAAAAAAAATTGATTTAAATTTACTTGTGAAATTTGTTTTGATCAAACAAGTTAATATATATATTATTGATAGGGCTGGCCACGAGACGAGAAATGTCTCGGTCTCGATCTCGGTCTCGTATGACGAGACGACACGAGTTGAGACTGACTTTTAAGCAACCGAGACGAGACCGAGACGATACTGTATATTTGGACCGAAATTTACAGAGAGTCTAATAAATTAAAAAATCCAATTTCAGTTAAATATTTATTTTCTTCTGCACATATTCAAACTATAATCGAAAATATGTCGTTCCAATAGTCAACAGGTTGTCCGGAAATCGTATTTTTCGGAGACGGGACTTCATTATACGAGACCGACACGAGACCGAGAAGTCCTGTCGAGTTCGTATACAAAAATGAAATTGATAGAACATGGGACTAAAATGCACAGAAAATCAAAGAAATTCAGAATAAAGGACAAACCACTACATATTAATTCATGGCGAAACACCTGAATCACGCCGTTTTCTAGCGAACACATAAAAATACGGTTGTTGTTTTCAAATGGCTTCATTTGGGACAGACATTATCGATGAACATAGATTTAATCCCACATTCAAGGTTATTTATCTTAATTTTCTTCAAAAGATTAATTTTTAACTTTATTCAAAAGATAAAATTAAAGATACAACTTTTCTTAAATGTATGTAATGTAGATAGGACCAATTACAATTGGAAACATTTTGTTAGGCTCGGTTTTTATCTCTATATATAAATCAGTACATACTGTCTTTCGAATTTTAAGATTCAAGGCCAGGTCCACCATAGAATTGGATTATTGGAACCTCTTGAAAACAACACCATAAATAAGATCAATACATCAATGAAAAGAGGAATACTTCAAGACCTGCTGTTCAAGACTGCGTTGGAGCACAAGCCCAATGATAGCTAACTACAAAGTCGTGATCAGAGCAGATAAACGACCAGCTGGGGAGCACACGAATACATATTTAACGCGCCTACAAGCAATAGAGTGCTTACAGGTGCAGATACTAGGCACTGCAACAAATATTATGAAACACACCGTTCTTATGACAATTTGCCATTACAAAATTGATTATTGTACTTTTATGAAATTTTTCTTACATCATAATTTACTATTTAGCGTTATAAATTTTGTGTACCTATTTATTTAATTTTTTTACGTTAGTAAAATCATAATTACATACATTTTTTCATTAACTGTTATAGGCGGTACGGAGTTCGTCGGGTCAGCTAGTATTAAATAAAAAAAACATTTTATTTAAGGGAGAAAAACGTTTATAATTGGTCCGATAGTTGAAAATATGTAGACATTCGGACAGGTTCCTTAAGTTTCTTTGAGGAATATTAAAGTTAATACAAAACAGAAGGTGCAAAGAGTCTATGTTTCCGTTTAACAGTTTTACAATGAAGACAAAACATAAATACGATCGTCTGTTCTCAAGACTAGGCATGTCAATAAGTTTCAGTCTATTATGGTAAGGTGGGAGATCATAAGGATTTACCCAACCTAAACCTCTGAGTGCAAACCTCAGGAATCTGTTTTGCACCTCCCAGTTTTCTTAATTTAAAAAGCAAACCTCGGTGTGTAAGTTTGTCAAATGCCTTGCTACAATCTGTGAAGACACAATCTTCTTGTTTTTTTATTTTTGAATGAATAAATACAATTTTCTGCCAATTCCATTAAAAAAGTGACAGTAGACCGGCCTTTGGTAAAACCATGTTGATTTGGGGCAATAATTGATTTAACATAAAAACATAGAGACTCACAAAATAGAAGAAGGTATACCATCAGGACCTGGTATACAACTTTCGTCAAGTTTAGATATAAACTTTACAATGTTGTCAGCATTAATGTTGAAGTTTATATCAGTCAAGTGGGTAAAAGATTTCAAAAAGGCCAAAGTTTTGAGCTTTTTCGTCAAATTAATTATTTTATTGGAAATATTACAGTTTGAAGTATCATACTTATAGGAATCACAGTTGAAGGCACTTTGAAAGAAGTCCGAAAATAATTTTGTTATAACCCGAGGGTCGTGGCTTGAAATGCCATTTGACTTGTCGAGTATGGACTGGATTTCCTTTTATTATTTATGAATTTCCAAAAATATTTCGGATCCATCCTAAGATCTCTTTGCACCTTCTGAATGGAGTTCAAATACTTTAAGCTTGAAATTCTATTAAAAATATCTCTTGGTTCACAATAATTATTAAAATTTGTTTCACTTGTAGAAAGCTTGTATGAGGCCCAAAATGTATTTCTACGATTTTGAGGCTTTTAATTTCACTATCGTACCAATCTGGAACAGAAGTCCTTGATTTAACGATGGAGGAGGCACAGATTTAAGAAAGCAATCAAACAAATTATTATTAAATTCTAAAACCATCGAGTTAACATTAAGATAATTATTTAGACAAGACCAATCAACTTGTGAAAACAAATGATTTAGTTTTATAAAGTCAGTCTTTTTAAAATTGAAAGTATAAATATTTGACAAGCAAGGGTTAGGAAAGGCTAGAACAAGAGCCTTGGCGATTATGAACCCTTTTGCCTCGTCAGGCAACCAAGAAAAAGCTTGCTTATGTGTGACCTGATCCCGCGATCTTCTGCTTGTCAGTCCAATATCGCTATACAAAATTCAGTGTCGAATGTGAATAAGTCTTATATTCTTATGTTACATACCATATTGCATTACATAAACATACAGAATAGAACAGAATTTTATGTACTTGCTTTTTCGTTAGAACAACTTAGAACAGGTGTCGCAGAGCCATAGCAAAAAGTTTGATATGAAAAAGAAGTAAAGAGAAAAAAGTGTCGAATGATACTCAAATTGTATGGTGCTTAAAAAATTTTTGTTTTCGGTGTACAAGAGACATTCTTGATGGGGTACCAAAACATGTCCAACAAGTTCTTACTAGGGGGGGCCTCATGAGTGGTTGAAAAGTTTACCACGTCTAAATTTTTAGTACTAAAATCCAACAAGGGCTTGCAAAGTATCTAGACAAGTACTCCTTGTCTAGATTTTCCCTACTGAAAACTCACCCCGGGTTGTAAATGAACATTTTCACAGCTTAAATCACAAAGGTTGATACAGTACTGATTTTTTGATAGGGTGTTATGACTTGTTAACGTAATCTATACCCAATGTTTCACCTTTCAAAAACCTTTGATATCGGCAGGAAAAATCAAAAGGTGAAAAACGATAAGATCATCGCCTTTTTCAAACACATATTTCCCTTTATAACTTTTGCAGTTTAGGAACAAAATATGCATTTTAAATTTTTTGGATATAAAGCTAAAAAACAATTTTCTTGGAGCACTCAAAAAACAGCGAATACAATGTCGTTCCAAACAAATTTTTTCTGAGAACATGTCCAAGAGAAATTATAGCTTAACTTGGAAAAAATCGGTTCATGAAATTTATTACAAAACAAAGTTTTTTTTATAAGATATCCTGCTTCTTCAGTTCAATACTGTATCGTGAAAAAAAAAAACAAAATATCTAGGCGGAGCTTCAGGTCATACGCCAAGTACATAACAAGTCTTTCGTAGACCTGATAAAAAAGATTTAAGTGCAAACATTTGAAAATATATCAAACGATACCAGCCACTTCTTGGAATAGGTATCTAAGATCGTTAAAAATTAAAAATAAAGTGTATCCAATGTAGAAGGAAATATCTAAGCACATAAGTGATTAAAACTTAAGGTGCAAATTTAATGAAATCAAATAATAACTTTCTTGTTTCATCGAGTGCCTCGGTATGGGATGAGTCGGTTTTCTCTGAATGGTTTGAAACAAAAACAGGTGTTCCCCAAGGCTGCATTTTAAGTCCATTACTTTTTGCTTATATATTGATGATATTTTGTGATGTACTTCCAGGAGGAATGCCTTTTGCCGAAATACAAGTCTTGAAAGTCTTGCTCTACGCTGACGACTTAGTATAACTGGCTGACAACCCTTTCACCCTGCAGTTGCAAATCTACAGGCTGAATAATTTTTGCGAGAAATGGGGGTTAGTAGTTAACACAAGCAAGAGTAAAGTGATGATTTTTGAAGTGAGTCAAAGGAGAAGGCAGCCCGAAGAAATAAAAATAATGTGGCTATTGAAGTTGTGCAAGAATTATACGAATATTTAATAGGAGTGGTGAAAAGAAGTGGAAGAAGTCTTTACAAGTCTATAATTGTAAGACTTCTGCTAACTAACGTTTTTCCATTCAATGAATGAAGTGAAACAGCCCATTCCCATGAATCTCATCTATATAACTAATGGAGTCAAACGTTGATGAATGGCAGGGTATGTTTGCAGATGTCACTGCAAAAATAGATGAGACGCTTCACACCCAGCATCTATCCAGAACAACCTCCACATCGTCCAGAAATACATAGAAGAACCTCAATCAACAGTTGTCTTCAGAAACGAACTATTTCAGCAACGAATTCTCTGTCAAAGTTAGTAGCTACATTTTTAGGGCACGTGTTGAAGTTTTTTAACCTAAACTGAAACTCGAAACTTTTCGCAACAGTTTCGAAACTTAAAACCTTTAATTTAACCAGTTACTGCAGTTTAAACCACCCTATTTTGTGCTTCAAATCACTTTAAAATTGAATTATTTTAAAAACTTTTTATGTTTCAAATCATTTTAAATTGGTATATTTTTTGTGTTTCAAATCACTTTAAAATTGCAAAATTGTAAAATTTTTGTTTCAAATCATTTCAGAATTATAAAACTTTTTGTGTTTCAAATCATATTGAAATTGTTTTAACACTATCAATTATTTAGAGAAAATTATTTTAAATCAGTAGATATGTATCTTATAACTTATAATTTTTATAACTATTGATTATTAAATATTGCTTTATTATTAGATTATTTTTTTTTTATTAACACTATATGAAATGTGATATCAGGCAGACGGCAGAAAAGCCATGTTCTTATTCTTCAGTAAAGAAATATTGTTAAACATTTTTTGTCTAATAAGGATTTTATCTACCTACCTATCTAATGAAAACAAATCCATAAAATGCACATGTTGTTCAAATGTTTGCTTATATAATTAATAACGGCCCTAAAACAAATATGATCTTATCAGTAAAAATTCAGAAAAATTATTCCAACCACAGAACAAAAAATGTAGAACTTATCATATCTTCCCGCAATTATGCTTACTCTCATCGCCCCATAAATCTAATTCCAAGACAAACGTTTATCTAACTTCCTTTGCCAATTCATCAAAGTTCTACCTTTGTCGTCTTCTCGCATAGCATCAGGAAAAATATATTAAAAAAAGAAGACGATTTCTATCTCTGATCTTCAAAACAGCTATAGAAGATTTTTTTCGTTTTTTTTTGTTTTGTTTGTCGTTTGACTTCTCAGCAGAACAAATCTCAAATCATCAAGCTGAGAAGCACTCTTTGCAACATCCGGCCACCATCACCATCACCGGACCGGACGAAGAATGTTTCAATACAACAACGAAAAAAAAATGATATCAAGAACTTGAGATGAAAATGGAGAAGTAACAGACAACAAAATTGGAACAACAACTGTGATCTGTTTGAAGAAAAATAAACAATCCATCTTAAAATAAAAAAAAAACTAACGCATCCATCCACTAGCAACCAGCCAGCCGGAGAACGATCTTTGTCTGTAGTACAAAAAAAGTCTTGAGTTCTTAATTTCCCTCTCACCGTGTCGTCAAGTGGAAGAATAAACAACCACGCCAGTTGGGGGTCCATTTTATCCACCCTCTGATGCTCTTGAATCTTTTAAATAGTCAATCTTTCTCTGAATGGGAAAACTATAAACGACAAAAAAAAGTATCTATGAAATTCAACGCCAACAACAACAAAAAAAAGTATCTATCTAAGTCTACTCGATGTGACCATCAAAATGATATTGTGTAGAAGTGTCAGCTGGTGGTGGTTAGGTTATATAGGATCTGATGATGATCGTGCTGTAATTTGATTTCGATTATACAACACTATACTCAAGTGAAGAAACACAATGCACACACACAAAAATACTCACATATGTTCGTAATCTATCAATTTTTTTTTTTGTATATTTTATATAGTGGCACTTGGGGGTATTTGAATTCCCTTCAATCAATCGATTAATTTGAACCCGCATTGGGTCTAATTCAAGGCAATTACTGGGTCAACACAAGGCGAACTTTGGAAGAAGATAGATTTTTTTTGATCGTAATTATAACCATCGATAGTGTTAGTGGCGGATTTTTAAATTCTTAGGCCCTGGTGTACCTCAGACCTGAAGGCCCAGTTTTTCTCCGAATTTTAGAGTCAAACTTGAGTTGGTTCCTGAAACATGTTTGAAGCCACTTTGAATCTTGAGTAAGTTGGGAGTTATCGAGTCAATTTAATGAGTTTACTTTTTTTTTCTTCTATCTTCTATCTTCTATCTTCTATCTTCTATCTTCTATCTTCTATCTTCTATCTTCTATCTTCTATCTTCTATCTTCTATCTTCTATCTTCTATCTTCTATCTTCTATCTTCTATCTTCTATCTTCTATCTTCTATCTTCTATCTTCTATCTTCTATCTTCTATCTTCTATCTTCTATCTTCTATCTTCTATCTTCTATCTTCTATCTTCTATCTTCTATCTTCTATCTTCTATCTTCTATCTTCTATCTTCTATCTTCTATCTTCTATCTTCTATCTTCTATCTTCTATCTTCTATCTTCTATCTTCTATCTTCTATCTTCTATCTTCTATCTTCTATCTTCTATCTTCTATCTTCTATCTTCTATCTTCTATCTTCTATCTTCTATCTTCTATCTTCTATCTTCTATCTTCTATCTTCTATCTTCTATCTTCTATCTTCTATCTTCTATCTTCTATCTTCTATCTTCTATCTTCTATCTTCTATCTTCTATCTTCTATCTTCTATCTTCTATCTTCTATCTTCTATCTTCTATCTTCTATCTTCTATCTTCTGTCTTCTATCTTCTATCTTCTATCTTCTATCTTCTATCTTCTATCTTCTATCTTCTATCTTCTATCTTCTATCTTCTATCTTCTATCTTCTATCTTCTATCATCTATCTTCTATCTTCTATCTTCTATCTTCTATCTTCTATCTTCTATCTTCTATCTTCTATCTTCTATCTTCTATCTTCTATCTTCTATCTTCTATCTTCTATCTTCTATCTTCTATCTTCTATCTTCTATCTTCTATCTTCTATCTTCTATCTTCTATCTTCTATCTTCTATCTTCTATCTTCTATCTTCTATCTTCTATCTTCTATCTTCTATCTTCTATCTTCTATCTTCTATCTTCTATCTTCTGTCTTCTATCTTCTATCTTCTATCTTCTATCTTCTATCTTCTATCATCTATCTTCTATCTTCTATCTTCTATCTTCTATCTTCTATCTTCTATCTTCTATCTTCTATCTTCTATCTTCTATCTTCTATCTTCTATCTTCTATCTTCTATCTTCTATCTTCTTTCTTCTATCTTCTATCTTCTATCTTCTATCTTCTATCTTCTATCTTCTATCTTCTATCTTCTATCTTCTATCTTCTATCTTCTATCTTCTATCTTCTATCTTCTATCTTCTATCTTCTATCTTCTATCTTCTATCTTCTATCTTCTATCTTCTATCTTCTATCTTCTATCTTCTATCTTCTATCTTCTATCTTCTATCTTCTATCTTCTATCTTCTATCTTCTATCTTCTATCTTCTATCTTCTATCTTCTATCTTCTATCTTCTATCTTCTATCTTCTATCTTCTATCTTCTACCTTCTATCTTCTATCTTCTATCTTCTATCTTCTATCTTCTATCTTCTATCTTCTATCTTCTATCTTCTATCTTCTATCTTCTATCTTCTATCTTCTATCTTCTATCTTCTATCTTCTATCTTCTATCTTCTATCTTCTATCTTCTATCTTGTATCTTGTATCTTGTATCTTGTATCTTCTATCTTCTATCTTCTATCTTCTATCTTGTATCTTGTATCTTGTATCTTCTATCTTCTATCTTCTATCTTCTATCTTCTATCTTCTATCTTCTATCTTCTATCTTCTATCTTATATCTTCTATCTTCTATCTTCTATCTTCTATCTTCTATCTTCTATCTTCTATCTTCTATCTTCTATCTTCCATCTTCTATCTTCTATCTTCTATCTTCTATCTTCTATCTTCTATCTTCTATCTTCTATCTTCTATGTTCTATATTCTATCTTCTATCTTCTATCTTCTGTCTCCTATCTTTTATCTTCTATCTTCTATTTTTGATGGGCCCTTAATCTCTCATCGTCCGCAACTGGATCATGGACAGTGCAATATGGGGGCAGATGCACAAGTACATATAATATGACCTCGTCTCTCGTCGATCTTCTGGCGATGTAGAAAGCTTCATTTAATTTTTACGAGCCACTTAAAAATGGAGCACTTTCTTAGGGGCCCAAGTGAAAATATATGTACATACGAAATTGAAATAAAAAAAATAATTTCAAGCAATAAAATGCCATGAAATTGTGTATAAGATATAATTTTTTTTAACTCGTACATAGAGATACATTATTGCAGTGCATTGCACATGGTGTGTGTAATTTGCTTCTTTATAATGTGTAGACGGGTTTTGATGATTCGAAGGGAACAAACATAAACAGAAGAACAAAAGAAAGAAAAAAATAACGTGCCCCAACGCCATAAAATAATAATAAAATAGAAAAAAAAAAAAAAAAAAACTACTTTGGCTTGGAGTTTTGGATGGAAAAACACATTAAAACCTAAACACGTCCAGCTGAGATTCTCTATTTTTTTTTCAAATTTAATTTCTTTTTATTATTTGTATCTTCATTGCTTAAATTTCATTATGATGCGTTGCTGCTGCCCCAAAATGAGACATAATTGAGGAAGTAGTTTCCTAATTATTTCGATTCAAAATTGTTGCTATCTAGTCGTATGTATAGGATAGACGTAGGGCTTGGGCACGGCAGTGGATGTATGTATATTTTAGTATTTTTTTTTTTTATTACAAAGAGAGTTCTCCTTATTATTATTTTTTTTTTCGGGCGAAATGTGGAGAAAATATTTTCGTGAGAATAGATTTCGAACGATTATACGAGTAAATGCGGTTGCAAGGGAAGATATAAAATTTAGTTTAAGTATGATGATCGTAAAATCAGTGTTCTGTTTAAATAGGTACATACGTTTTTTTTCGAATTTTTAATATCAATTTTATTTGTTGAGGAATCGCTGTTAAAGTACCATTAACGCAGGATATTTTTATTTTTTATGAGAAGGGTTTGATGTATTTTATTCAGTTGTATATCTCTTTAGCGTTTTGGGAGACGTTTGTAAGTTTAAAATCTAAAATTATTATGCGCTAATGATTATGCTCAGACTGAGTGATAATCAAGAGCAAAATTAATGATCTGAAGTAATCTTAACTCAAGGCAACTGCAACTACATACAAGTCGGCTTGCCTTCTCTCTCTGTTTGTCTGGCCCATCGGTATAGATTACTATTCAAGCTTTAAGTAATGATTTACTTTCTTTACTTTACTGATGGTTTGGTTTGTTTTTTGGAAATGAAAACTTAATTTATCAAATAATATTTTTTAAGTTGCTATAATTTGTCTAAAGAAGTTGTTCAAATGAGAAGAACTGATTGTCGAACCGGTGTTTCGGTACCAAAACTTCCAGAAGGATGGAATGATAAAAAAGTCGACACAATATAACTGCTATAGGAAAACTAGAATTTTACATTGCACTAGAGAGTTTTGCATAGATTCTGGCAAGGTGCTAGCGGTAAGCAAGGGCTAGAACAACGGCCTTGGCGATTATGAACTCTTTTGCCTTGTTAAGCAGAACAAAAAAAAGTTGGCTTATGTAGGGCTTGATCCCGCGATCTTTTGTTTGTCAGTCCAATGCGCTACCCACTCGGCTAAGTCGCTATACAAAAATTCAATGTCGAAAGTGTATAAGTTTCATACTCTAATTTTTAATACCATATTGCATACGAAATACATACAGAATAGAACCTTATTTTATGTACTTGCCTTCTAGGTAGAACATCTAAGAACGGCGCAGGGTCAAAAGTCCACGGGCCAAAAGTCCATAATGGACTCTTGTCCCACTTGGGTGGGTCAGAAGTCCACAATTGTGTTGTGGAGATTTGACCCACTCAAGAGGGTCAAAAGTCCACAAAAAAAGGTCAATATTCCCTTATTTTAGAAAAAAAGTGGGTTCTAAGTCCACAATAATTTCATATTATAATATTGAAAAAAGCAGAACAATTAAGAATTATTTATTTATTTTGTTAAGAATTAATTTGTATACTCTTCACTACTCGTAAACTTAAAGCACACCAACTGACAACATAGGCGCCTTCCTTGGCGACTGAGCATACCCTAAGCGGAGCGACGGAGTCGCGTGAGCGGGACAGAGGACCCGAAAAGGGAGTTTAAATCCTTAAACCCGCGAAGCGTGCCACCCAAAGTACTGTTTAGTACAAAAAAACTTTAATAACAGATCGACTGACAAACATAGGCGCCTGCCAGACGACTGAGCATACCCTAAGCGGAGCGACGGAGTTGCGTAAGCGGGACAGAGGACCCGAAAAGGGAGTTAAAATCCTTAAACCCGCGAAGCGGGCCACCCACAGCAGTCTTGTTAAAGAAAACAATCTATAAAGTGGTCCACTGAAGTGGGTCAGAAATCCACAATCCATGGGCCAGAAGTCCACAAGATTTTTGTAGGGACTTTTGGCCCATCGGAGTGGGTCAAAAGTTCACAATAGATTTATGTACTTTTGACCCTGCGCCTCTAAGAACAGGTTTTCTGTTCTAACCTGTCTGACGTTTCTCACAAATCTATGCTACTCTGATCTGAAACTGAACAATCCTTTAATTTACAGTTGTCTCACACCCATAAAATATAATAATAGTGAAAAGTGTGATATGAAAAACAAGACAAAGGAAAGAGAGACAAAAGTGTCGTATGATACTGAAATAGCATGGTGCTTATAAAATTTTAGTTTTTGGTGTACAAGAGACATTCCTGATAGGGTACCGAAACATGTCCAACAAGTTCTTACTAGGGAGGGCCTCACGAGAAAAATTTACCTCGTCTAAATTTTCCAAATCCGATAGGGCTTGCCAAACGGAATACATTAAAACATTTTTAGTGAAAGCAAAATGTACTGAAAGAGAATATGGGCAAATTTAATGTACTGAAACAAATAAGTAAAAAGTTACTGTTACTTAAAGTAATATATTTTAAGGCCGTGTGTCAATTGCGTTAAAATTTTGGTTAAATTTGATCCCAGTTAAATTTGATCCGTTTGTATTGGGGGTGAATGAAATTGAAGGGTTTTGCTGTGTCCATTGCATTAAATAGGATCATTTAAAACATGAACATTGACATTCCTTGCGTTAAGGAACCTATCCGAGACGGTGTCAACCTATTCAAAAATGTTCAGAGACCTTGATTTGTTGTTGCAATAGCTTTTTTCAGAAGGAATTACAACACAAATCTATCCAAATCGCTTTGGATACGATATTGAACGCGAAAATTGCATTTTGACAGTGGCAGTCATGAACCTAGTATACCTGGACTGCTAGTCGATCGTCATTCTCATACAAAAGTTGCATTGAAGATGGTTTTATCGATTAAAAGCGACAACAGTGCCTATTGTGCCGCGTCGAATGCTTCGCATTGATTTGGGAGATCCTTTAAGGTGAAACATTCGCTAGTCAAAATTTATTTGCATGTAGATAAATGAGAGTGCCCAAGCCAACGGCGAATGTTTCTCCGCCGCGCCGAATGTTTGGCGTTGGTTTGGAAGTGCCTAAGCGGGTACACATTATCAAACCAGTTTGACAAATCTGTTCACGTTTGATAGTGTTTTCTCTCTATTTAACAAATACGTTCTTTGTTTACAAATTTTTTTTGACACTGTTGAGTGTTTGACATCAAACAAGTTTGTCAGGTTTGGTAATGTGTACCCCACTTTAAACCATGATAATTGAAACTGGGAAATCGTTGAATTTGTTTATTGTTGATCAAATTGTTTTCAAAAAATCCAAAGTATGAGTTCCTAATCATAGATATCGCTAATAAGCCAATTTTGGTTGATAAGCGTTAGTTAATTAGAGCGTGTAAAATTCATATACTAAATTTAACCCATAGTGAACAAGCTAAGCCGTTTTTTCGCTAGTGTATCTATTTTTTTTTTATTAAAGGGAACCATCGTGATGTTGGCTCCTAGCAGTCCATGTATAATAGGTCGATAGTGTAAGTAATGCGCAAGAAGTTTAATACAAACGTCAAAATGTATCCACTAGTTAAAATTTAAACGAGCTCCTGAGCAGGTTAAATTTTGACGAGTGTATTCACCTCAGAAATGTCAAAATTTAGCCATGGGATCAAATTTAACGCACTTTTAACGCAATTGACGCACGGCCTAAGTAATAATACTTCATCAATCCCAGACTGGCGGATTGTAGTTACTTAGTTAAGTACAAGGCATTAGGGAAGTAAATTTTGAGCGGTATAAAGCTCTTTTTCATGGGTTACATTTTGTTTATTTCTATTTCAGTGGGGTAAGGTCCGCGTTATCGCTGCCAGACTGATGGCATGTAGTTTGCACTGATATAACCGATATGTTCAAAAAATTTGGAGCGGTTTAAAAACCTTTGATGAACAACGCTTTTATTCATTTGGTTAAATGCTGTGTAATTGAATCAGCTGTTCGTTAAACGTTAAAAATTAGACGTGTTCAGATTTCGGAGATTATTTTTAAATGGAGAACCTCTCCCGAACCAACGCGAAATCGGAGCCAAATATAAAAAAATGTAAGATACACGACAGTAGTAACGTTTTAAGGAAGAACTACAATAGTCACAAGCTCACAGCATTGTTCGGACGAAAATGAGCGAATGGAAGAAATATTATGGTACGCCCATAATCTATGTTTCTTCATTTTTCGTTAAATTTTGCTTTCGGAAGTGAAGAACGCCCCCTAGGGCAGCTCAGATTAATGAAACTGAAATTTGTTGAAGGAACGAAAAAAATGAAAGAGTGAATTAGCCCAATTCTGAAATTGATTATTCAGAAAACTACTTTTCATTGGTTTATGGCATCTGCTTCCGACAGCGTCCGACTATTAAGGGTCTCCCAAATCAATGCAAATCATTCGTTGACGGCGAAGTTCTACCTTAATAATTTACGAAATGTAGCTTTTAATCGTCCGAATTATTTTCTCTTGTATAAACTGCGTTCTTATTTACAACTTTTATCGTCAAATAATCGCGATTCGATAGTTACAGAACACGGTCAGAGATTTTTTTTAAGTTCTCTGAGATATCATATAGATCATATTTCTGAGCACGCCTTATTCTTAAAGTCACAATGACGTTTGGTTAATTTTACCAAATCATTTTCCCAAGCAAAGTTTGGAGTTTTATCCAATTTGTGTAAATCATTTTCCATACAAATTTTGACAGTTCATTAACCAAATGGTAAACATACGCAAATGGTAAACTCATCTAGTGTCTTACATCGTTGCATGAATACCCCTAGTCAATTCTGTTTTATTATACTACGAGTTTTTATAAGAATAGTTCACTAAAGAACGCATTTCCCACCTAACTATATCCTCCCGCCAATCAGTGCTTATTCTAAAGTCATCCGTTGACTCATCGGGAGTTTCATGCAAACAAAGGACATTATTCAATAAATCAACTATTAATGTTGGCACAATAATAATTTTATGATGAACCAATCGACAACTACGACTCATAAATTGAGCAATTAAAATGTAAACAAAAATTAAAATGAAAAGCTTCATTAATCTTCCAACTTCAAATGCGTCCTTTCCTACTGACATCAAAAATTACCTTTATTGTGTTCGTGTCTTCCTGTTTTGGTGGCAAAACATGTCAAGCATCTCTGGACCATGGACGAGGATGAACTTTGTAGCCAAGATATTTAGGTACCTACCCATACACCATACCTAGCTTGTAGTAATATTGTATCGCATTCATCATAAATTAGTCACGGATTTACGTTTGCATCGGTCCTTGTTTCCATCACGACAATGATACGACCACTGCAACGGCAACGGACGGGTGACGTCTGACGTGTTGCAGAAGAAATACACTAGCGGTCATTCGAAAAGGTCCAAAATGGTTGAATTTAATGAAAGAATTTTGCCCTCGCAGATTATTTGAAGAAGTCTCCACTTTTTTCACATTATGTGTGTGCGGAAAAACGAAAGTTCAGTCTTCTCGTTTGTGATTTTGAAGATTTTGTTTATTACATGGCTAGTTTTCCTTGATTTTGTTGTTTATATTGATTTCTTTTGTATTTGATGAAACTCTACATTAAATTTGTCTGTTTTTTTTCGAAAGCATTTCGCTGTCTTGTTGGAGACTACAACAAAATTCGCTTCCAATCAGTAGCAAACTTTGCTTTAAGGGGAAAGCGTTTTTCGAAAAGTATCGTAAGACAAAAAGCAGAATTTTTCCAAACCTTATCAAAATATTGATATTTTCTCAACCAAGATAAGTCTCCACCAATGTAAAAAGTATGTAAAACTAGGTTAATCCTTGATTATTTGTTGTTCTCATAAGGTTCGGTGGCTACATCCCAGGTTAGAATAAACTTAACATCCACCACAGCCCTATTCTTACGACTAGCAGTGTATTAACACTTGCATTCTTATTTTTTTATTTTTTTTTTTTTTTACTAGGCACTTTGTGTTTTTGGTTGATTTTTCTGGCAATCGTAATATAGTATGTATATTATTGATGACCCGTAAAGGCCAATTAACGATGATTCAATAGAATCAATCCCATCACCATCATCATCGGAGACCAAACGATCCGTGTTTTCTTGATGGAGTTTATTGCACAGAGCGGTCCAAAAGCCTGACAACAAAGAAGATGGACGGCTTTTGTTCCAATTTTATATAGTCATAGTCATAGCCAGCAGTAAGAGCGGCAACGATGAGTGTAACAATTAAACAGAACTTAAGTGTTGGAGTTTGGTGGCTCATTGTGCGGTCACAGTTGTTAATTTAATGGGTTGAATGAATCATACAAATTATACTGTTTTATATTATATTATCTTGAAGTGAAGATTCATTATCTAGAAGGGTGAGATTATGACTCAAATTTTAGTTAAACTGAAAATTAGTAATAAAATGTTGATACCGATAAAAATTGGAAACATTCTGGATTTATTGGAATCGGTAAAGATGATTTTTGGTTGAAAATATTCGCAACAAAATAGAGGTTCATCTGTTTTGAAGCATAATTTAAAATGCACTATTTTAAATTTTCGAGGAAGTTTTATATTTTGTTAGA
Source organism: Melangyna quadrimaculata (assembly GCA_949320155.1). Lineage (NCBI taxonomy): Eukaryota > Metazoa > Arthropoda > Insecta > Diptera > Syrphidae > Melangyna > Melangyna quadrimaculata. The sequence continues at coordinate 155,713,387 of OX439484.1, forward strand.
ACTTTTAACAACGGGTTAGGTTAGGTTAGGTTAAAGTGGCTGTCAGGAAAACGGCTGACACACTTAGACCATAATTAGGTCCGTGGTGATACCACATTCAACTACTACATTTTTGAATTTCAAACTCTTAAAAGTTCTTGTTTTAAGATAACGTTCTTGATACAAGAATAAAAGTGTTAAAATTTTTCAAATGCGAGTTTTTAAGCTGCCAAAAATGTTTTTTTCTCTGAGTGTAGTACATAGGGGAGAGTGGGCAAGAAGGACCTCGGGGCAAAAAGAACCAAACCGATTTTTGGCGTGGTTCTTAGCTCCATGTTATATTCAGTAATGAGAACTTATGGAAAACCTTTTTTGCCAACACATCCCTTTGTTTCATTAAAAAACTGAAGTCAGTTGTGGTTTAAATGAAGAAAGTTTGAAAACGGCAAATCTGTTAATAAAACCACCACTTTGCAAAACCGATCCAAGATGACAGGTTGAACTTTTCCAAAACTTAATACTTTTTTTTTATTGTGTGTGGTCATTTTTGTTCTTTAAAAATACTGTAAATAAAGGTAAATAAATAATATTAAAAAAAAAAATAAAAATATTTCTTTTTAAAAACTCCTTCTGGGGTTAATGGAACCAGTGCACGACGTACTGGTTCCAATTTCAAAGCAAAACAACAACTACAACTACTTTGTCTGTTTTGGATTGGTTCCTTTGTATGCAATACTGCATTAAAAATGCAGTGTAGGAACTTCAAAATCATATTTAATAAAAGAGCTGAGTGTCCTAGGCACGGCTATGGGGTCCAAAATATTTTCCGAAGAGCCAAATGACTGCAAAAGTGCAGACATTTGGACCCACAGAAAAGGCCTTGAACCCCATATTCATATCTAGGGCGCTCAGTTCTTTAATTAAATACAATTTTAAAGTTCCTACCCTTGGTACCTGGGCTTTATGAAAGAAATGCATTTTAAATGCAGCAAAGGCCCCAAAATTGCTGTGGGCTCTTGGTCTATATTGTTTCGCTTTAAAGTTCCTTTTTGTTTATTTATTTTTCTGCGCTTCCTTTGTTTATTTATTCTTTGTATACTTCCAAGAAGGAATTTAAGTTTTTAATACGTTGAATAAAATTTATAAGTGTTTTTAATACCGATTGTTTTTAATTTAATTAATAATTGAACTCATTGGTTCATTTTGCCCCTTTCAAAGGTCCCTTTTGCCCCGCTAGTGGGGCAAAACGGACTTTTTAGGTAAAGTTGTTTATTTATGTATATCTCCTTATATATTTTTTTAACCATTCTTATTGTTAACTATGATGGAGTTTAAAGGTTAAAGTATTATTTAAAAAAATTTTTGCTTCTCTTTTATGGCTTCTGCCCCACTCTCCCCTACAATTACCTTTTGAACGACATATGTACGTCTCGTCCTTATTGGTTGTACCAGCACATTTTTGCCTATAGTACATATATGTTTTTATTTTTTAAAAAAATTTTAATGTTGTATTTTGTTTAACAAGTCTTAAGTATTTTTAAGAAAATAAAATGGGCTTTCATAATAAAATAGAAAAGATGCCCCTTAATAACGTGTTTTGTGCGAAAAAAATAACACCAAAATCAAACAAATGACATAAAAATGCCAAGCAAAAAATGGGATTAATTGTGGGAAAATCGTTATCCGCATAGAAAAACATTGTATTGCAAGTATAAACTGCTTACTCTCCTTGTGTAAGTAAATCAAAAGCTAGTTAAAAGAAAAAAAAAAGAAAAAATCATAAAAACCGTTATAAGTCGAAAAGGAAGCGAAAACGAGAAAATTACCTCTTAAGTTTTTCGACTTAAAATTAACTCAGGAACCCATAGTTTTCCTCTGGGCCCGTGACGATGGGACAACCTGTATATTTTCTATAAACTAAAATTCACCACATCACAATCTTAATTACCCAATAACTTTTTTCACACAGGGACTTAAAGTAAGCTGTCTATGTAGCTATTGTAGAACATAAACAGACCTTTTCAGAAAAATATGTCTTGTTGTTATTGGTAAGTCCAGAACATTGTTGCCTATACTACATACTTACATTATCACCCGTATCCATAAAGAAAAAATAGTTATTTTAGCTCCCGTGTTTAGGAAAACTACACCATGGAATAAGAATTTTCTGGGCTCAAACTAAAGGCAATTGCTTACTGCTCCAATTGAGTCCGGAACATTCTTATTCAATGGCGTAGTTTTCCTAAACACGGGAGCTAAAATAACAATTTTTTCTTTATGAATAAGCGTGTATATGTTTAAATTGTATGCACCAAATGACAATAACTTATTCAACACAGCGATTTGGAATGAGTTGCGATAGTAAGTATTCATGTACACAAAAATATCTTTTCAACGACATAATGTATGTCTCGTTGTTATTGGTTATGAAGAGCGTTTTTTTTTTTATTTTTAACTTTTGTCCTTAATTATTTTTATTGAATTCGTCTTTCATCCTTTTATTGAATTTGTAAGTGTTCCTTAAAAGTTAAAATAAAATCTATTACTCACGAAAAGCCAACGTTTTTTCGATGTACCTACCAATATTTTATTCAAACGATGTTGCATTTTTGCAACAAAAATAAATAAAAAAAAGAAAACAAATTTCATTCATGCTATTAAATGAATCTCTCTCGACCAGACTATTAATCTTTTCTATATAACTCATTGACCAGACACTCAATAACATTCACATTAGCCTCTGTGTGCCTAACTGACACACAATGTCTGTCGTAAATAAGATAAATTCAGACATGAACTGTCAAAATTGTCCACAGGAAGAATTCGCCAGAAAGGGTGAAATCATAAAAAAAAACAAAAAAATAACAAAATCACATCCACTTAGGTTCTTCCAAAAATGATACAATACAAAAAACCAACAACAACAATTGATCATCTTCTTTTTCTGAAAATATAACACAAAAAAAAAAACTCTTTTAAATCTTTCTGAATTATTTATACAGGGTGTTTTTTTTTTGTTGTTGTTAAGAAAGTTTGGATCAAATTGTCATGTACCGAAAATTTTAGGCTGAAATAGCAGATTAAAGAGACTAAGATACAAAACTATTAAAAACCAAGGGCAACACAGAATACTATGCTATAAACTTTCTAACAGCCAGAAACTCATTCCTTAATTTTATTTTCGAGGTTCTAGGTTATTTACTTGTCGAAATATCAAACAAATAAAGAAATCAAGTTTCTCATAAAATCCAGCGATTGCGATTTTTTATAAGTTTATGTCAATTTTCCCTGCTCGATTTGTTTTTATAAAAAATTTTAAATCACCAATTTCGTTAGAATATCTGATTTCTAACTTAAAGTTCTTAAGTTAAATTTTCAAAGTTGGCTTAGTTTCGAGTCATACCAAAAATATTGAAAAAAATTACCTAAAAGTGACCAACCTCTCTAAAATCTATTTTTTTTTTTCAACAAGCCTAAACACAAACGTATTTAATAATAAAAAAGACCGTGAAATAAAATTGTTTACAAATTAATTTTTTTTTTCAAAAACTATTTGGGAGAAAATTAAAGAATCGATTTCTGGCATTAAAAAAAACAAGCCTATTGTTAGTGTTGTCGTTTGTTTTTAATAAATTTAAATTCTCGTCAATGTTTTCAAGAATAACCCCTCCCGCATTAATATGGGGAGAAAAACCTTATGAACGTGACCAAAGTATTGTTCATTAGTTAGGAGACACCCTGTATTCATTTGGCACCTATAATGCAATTTATGAAACAGAAACAAAATTAAATTTGTATTGTTGTTGTTGGATTGATAGGGTTAAGCCTTCTTTACACAACAAAAATAACAACAGCAAACAAAAAATGTGTATAAATCTAAAATATATTTTTTGGAACGGAAGGCAATATTGTCAGTTTGGATTTTATGGTTAATCTTAAGTTTCCAACGTCAACCAACAACGTTTCATGATATTTAATGGCTGTAATAAATTTGACTTCGAGAACCTTTTGTGATGCTGCACATTAAGCAACAATGTTGCAACAGTGTTACGATTGGTATGTCTTGAATAATTAAGTTAAAAAGGCTGGGCTTTAAAGAAATGTTCAGCTTTTACAGGAAAACACATACCAAAAATTAATAGAAAAAATCAACATGAACGAGTTGATCAAAGTTTTTTTCGAAGACAGTAGATAAATCTAAAAAAAATTGCCCTACCTCCCTTAACGGGAGGAATAGACCCCTGTTCGCATATGATTTTGTATTGTCTCGACCTAACCTAAACGCTCTATCTTTTTGTCACACCGTGATCGAATCACCGTGTATATTGGTGCCGTCTCTGGCAAACCATCTATTCGATAGTTTATAGAAAGAGACCTTAAGATTGTCAGATCAGAAATATTGATTGAAAAGCACAAGATTAGATTATTGCCCTTTTCCTCAGTATTCCAACTTTTTCTCGTTTTGTTTCAAACACCCTATCGGGAAAGAAGCTTGTAACGAATTTGAAATCTTAACTCCCAGGCTGTATTATTTACATGATTTGAAAACTAAATTCACTCAAATTTTAAGTAAAACGTCAAAATGATGTCATACATAGATATCTACAGTGTAGCGCCCTTAAGATTTATTTTTAATTTTTAAGTTTTCAAAATATTTTAGTGTTTCTGCTTTTACGATCGAATATTTCGTGACAAATTGTAATAAAAAAAAAAATAAGCCGTTCACAAGGAAAATGAAAAGTCATAATAAATTATTGCTCTTTTCCATGTTCTGCTAAATTTAATAGTTGATCATGATTTGAAAGACAGATTTTTGAATTTTGATGTCGACATGGACAGATTGATTGCAAATAAAAATCTGGAATTTATTTTGGTTGTCAGTTTTTTTTTTTGTTTAATATGTGAGATCATAAACAAATAAATTCGAGGTCATTAAATAATTAAAGGAGAAAACTTTTAAATATTTTAATGTTTTTTTTTTTAATTTTACATCAAAAACATTAAATTAAATATGCTGTATTTGTTTTGTATCATTTTAGATTTGCAACTATTCTTGCATTTGATGTTAAAGTTGAACGTGATGCTCAAGAAATGGCTGATTCATTGGGCGTGAAAATCTTCCAAGCTGATATTATTTATCATTTATTTGATAAATTTATGGCATATCGGGAGGAACTTAAACAAAAGAAACGTGAAGAGTTCCGATCGGTTGCTGTCTTCCCGTGTAAACTTAAGGTAAGTTCTAGCATCAAAATACACAAGTAAAATTTTGGAATCCGTTAAACTAATTTCCCTCAATATTTTTACGAGCAACATTTTCAATTTGTATTTGGTGAATAAGTGCAGAACATACTTCATTGAATTTTTCCATATTCGTTTTTCGCATGCAAACGAGTTTGGCAGAAATGCTGACATATAACATAAAACTCTGTTCTGTGGGTTTGTATCTTTGTGTATCGGAAACAGAAAATCTGACTTGCATTGGTTAGACATTCGATACCCTTTCATTCTATTTTGCTGCGCCTATCATTGCACAAAGAATAATTATAAGCAACACAAAATTTAAATTACTGATTTTTCGATTTTTCTTCACGTCGCACAGTGTGAAATTTTCAGATTCTAGTGGAACTTAAGTCTAAATTTAAATAATTAGGCCTATTCTTTTATTTCTTACCGTTGTTTTTTAATATGTGTTTTCTGTTTTAAGGCAATTTTTTAGAAAATTGCCCCTCCCGCCTAAATGGAGGGAAATAAACCCCCCCTCTCATACGATTTTTCTCTTGTCTTAATCCAAACAACTCGTAACATCTTTTTGGTGCACCTGATACCAATCACCCTGTATATTAATAACATGTCAATTATCAAATCCACTGCAGCTGTGTAACGTTTTTTATATTATTTTTTTTAAATTATTATGCGATTATAAATTTTTTTCAACAGAAAATATATTATACGAATAATTCGTATAATATATTGTTATAACTAGAGTAAAGGACACTGTGAGAAAGGAAATTTTGTCCTCTACAAAAAGGTCTTGGGTAATTTTTTGATAAGAGTGATAATAGTGAAGATAATACGTTAAATGCAAAAAAAGGTAATTTTATGTTAATTTTATATTGTATTAGATTTTTGTTTAGAGGCTGTAACTTTGGAACGGTTGATTTAACGATAAAATATTTCAAGACCTTTTTTGTAGAACGTTAAATTTCCTATAAGAAAAAGTTATGCTCATGATTTGGAAACATGGTATTCTAAAGATAAAAAATCATATGTAAGAACTTGTGTTTTTTCCCACACAAATCGTATGGAAAAACTAAAAGTGCGATGAGGCAGGTCAAAACTTTAATATTATGAGCTAAAATTTTCACAGTTGTGTTTTTTCGACAAAACAAAATTTTTGAGCCTGTTTCGATGAAAATCATAATAAAACAAATTGTTTGAAACGCTCTAATATATATATCAAATTATTTTAAATTTAATAATTCATTTTAATTTTGTTTTAACTAAAAATAAATAAGCTAAAATATATTTATTTAATAAAAAATAAGAACATGAATGAAAATAGTTTGAATTTCAGTCGGTTTGAAATTGTTTTTTTTTTCAGGAAGATCATGAAATTTATTGTTTGAAAACCTTGATCTTAACGAAAGCAGTGAATTTGATGACTTATCGAAACTGTTCGTTACTTGGAGTTTGGTGCCAAACTTCAAAAACCCTCAACCTATTCATTTTACTGTAAAATAAAAATATTTGTTTGGGAGCTGTAAAAGGTTGCAAGAACTTATTATTTTTGATTCTAATTATATAAAGTACACAAAATCAATATATGACAAAATTAGAGCGAGTCACGCAGGTAAACTTAAAAAAAAATATGTTCTTTAATACCCTACCGAAAATTAATTAAAAAAATAAAAATAAATAAAATTGATAAAAATCACTTAAGCATGTACTATTAACTTCAGAGAAATAAATATCGAATAATTTTAACGCTCACAAAACACATATAAAAACAACAGAGCTCAGCTCATCCGCTGTACAATGCCTTTATTTTTTTTTTCACACGGTGTTTGACTTTGACAGCTAACTGTTCAAAATATAATGGAAACATGCAGCTTTTACTACCTGAAATGAATCAATCGTTATGTTAAGAACTGATAAAAATCGGTTTTGTACTCGACAGCTCAATTTTTTTTCTTGACTTAAGTTCCGCTGGATTGTGAAATACCACACTGTGCGTCGTATGGCACGAGTACGATAACTTAGGCGCAGAGAAATAATAACGGTTTTTTATAGAACAACCCAATATAAGCATTTTTTTACTATGAGAGGGGGGGTATCTAACTCCCCCGTTTGGGCGGGAGGGGCAGTTTTATAAAAATGGTACTAAAAATGAAAAAAAAAATAACGGTAATACTTACCCACAATTAAGTTTTATACCTTATTTTAAAGCCAATACTTTGAACTATTAGCTAGTTTTTAAATCAAGTCAAATCTATGCATAATTTCGAAAAAAAACGGACTTTAAACTCAAAATTTGAGAACAAAATCATAAAAAAAAGTTTTAAATTGTAATTTTTCAAAACAGTAAAATTATATATTATCTTTTTTTCTGGAATTCGTTGTTCTAATTAATTTTTCATTAAAAAATGATAACTAGATGATTTTAAGTCTTCTAGTTTTTGAGAAAATTAAAAATTACCAAACCTACTTTTTATTTGATTTTTATTTATAATTATTTTTCTTTCTGGATTATGAAAAAATAGTTCTTTATATAATAGGTATAGTACAGTTAGTAATGTAATGTTTTTTCGTTGGTCGAAACTGATCAAATGATCAAAAAATGGAAAAGATTCCTAAGTTAACGAATTCCAGAAAAAAAAAAATAATATATAATTTTACTGTTTTGAAAAATTACACTTAAAACTTTTTTTTTTATCTTTTTTTCACTTAATTTAAAAACCAGCTAATAGTAAAAAGAATTGGCTTTGGAACATGGTATAAAACTTAATTGTAAGTATTACCGTTATTTTTAAATATTTTTTTTTCATTTTTAGTACCTTTTTATAAAATTGTCCCTCCCGCCGAAACGGGGGGGGGATAGACCCCCCTTCCATATTTAAAAATGCTTGTATTGAACTTTTCTATACAAAACATTTATCAATTCTTGGCGCCTAAGTTATCGTCCATTTTGATAGAAAATCTTATTTCACACAAAAATCTTTTAAGTTAAATTCTGGAATTCGGCTTTGATTGCGAGTTAAACCAAAAATATTCAACATTGACCACATTCAGAAACGCATGTGTGAATTTCTTGTTTTAAGGAAGCTGATGTTCCACACAAACATACTCAATCATTAAAACCCTAAAACGCAATTGTTCCTTTCTTCATATTTCAGAATTTTCAATAGCCTTAATCGTGTAATAGCAGACATTGAAATCTAGGGAGCATTTACCTTATTCCAAGATACCATTTTGATGGTAGTTTTTTCGTTGTGCCAATTTGGGAGGATTTTCTTTTCCTTCCAAACCCTTTCCTACGCTGTATTTTAAGTAATGGGCATGTTCTCTTTCGTCTTCTTTTTTGACGTTCGGTTCTTCCTTGTCTTACTATGACTTACTATGATCATTTTAAGTCATTTGCATGTCTTTTTCTATTGCTTCGTGCAGTCTTCTGTCTTCTCTCTTCTATCTTTTGTCTTTTGTCTTGTATTTTGTATTTTGTCTTTTGTCTTCTTTCTTTTGTTTTCTTTTTTTTTGTCTTTTGTCTTCTGTCTTCTGTTTTTTGTTTTCTGTCTTCTGTCTTCTGTCTTCTGTCTTCTGTCTTCTGTCTTCTGTCTTCTGTCTTCTGTCTTCTGTCTTCTGTCTTCTGTCTTCTGTCTTCTGTCTTCTGTCTTCTGTCTTCTGTCTTCTGTCTTCTGTCTTCTGTCTTCTGTCTTCTGTCTTCTGTCTTCTGTCTTCTGTCTTCTGTCTTCTGTCTTCTGTCTTCTGTCTTCTGTCTTCTGTCTTCTGTCTTCTGTCTTCTGTCTTCTGTCTTCTGTCTTCTGTCTTCTGTCTTCTGTCTTCTGTCTTCTGTCTTCTGTCTTCTGTCTTCTGTCTTCTGTCTTCTGTCTTCTGTCTTCTGTCTTCTGTCTTCTGTCTTCTGTCTTCTGTCTTCTGTCCTCTGTCTTCTGTCTTGTCTTCTGTCTTCTGTCTTCTATCTTCTTTCTTCTGTTTTTGGTCTTTGGTCAAAGGTTTTCTGTGCTTTGTCTTCGGTCTTTTGTCTTTAGTTTAATAGCTTTAATCTTCTGTCTTACATTTTTATTTTACTATGTGATCTTTATTATATTATTTTAAGACCTCTTAAAAAAAATCAAAGAAATTTCAATTATTTCTGTTTTTGTTTCTAATTCCAGATACTGCCTCAATTTATTTTTAACAGTCGTGATCCAATCGTTATGGGTGTAATGGTTGAAAATGGTATCGTTAAAGAAGGTACTCCAATTTGTGTGCCAACTAAAGAGGTAAGTGCTTACCGAACTATTATTTATCTTCCCAGACTGTTTCATATAATATGTTTGGGTACATGTGTAGGTTATACATTATGTATATGAAATATTTCCTTGACAAGACAAGAATATCAAATACTTAGTGTTATCCCCATCAATTTGTAGGTTTAGGAACCAAAATAAACCAAAAAAAAGGAAAAAAAAAAAAAAAAGAATACCAAAATAAAGATATTAATAACCAAAGTTCAATGAGCGAACACAATCGGTCTTTGTTGAGACAGAGGCGGGGCATGATGCGTGCGTGTGCGCTTTTACTACTTAATCACAAAAACAAGGTGATAATAATAAAAAAAGATTCCATATAGTCTCACATTCGGTCGAATCCCCTTTTATCAAAAATTTCAAAATTCCAAAAAAAAAAAACCTTACAAACCGGAAGAGGGCATACTGTGTTGACACAGGTGTGTTTGCTTTAGAGTAAACTCAGACTCACGCGGTTGATTGTCGTTTCTCTCCAGACAAATGCCTTGCTTATAGGTATGCCTACATGATGTTTTCAATTCTAATGTTGACACATTAGTACGCCCGGTCCGGGCCGTTCCGTTGGTTGCATGTCTTCCACACGAAATTCAAAAAAAACAAAAAATTAGTACTCCTGGGGGTAGAAATAGAAATCGAAGATAGTTCACTTCGAATTCTAACCATAGCTCTCCAGCAAAGCCATTGAAGTACATTTATTTAAAACTGAAACCCATGAAGAAGTGCTCAATGTTTATACAGAACTCACCGAAGATGACTTGAAGAAAAAAAAATGCTAAACTGAATCAAACCAACATGACTGATATCGCACTCAATATTTACTCTTTTAGGTGCCACCATAATCAACTCCTTAGGTTTTCTATAGAATATGTTTCTACGTCTTCAACTGATCGGTCTGTGTAACTGATAGATGTAGGGATGTCGTTTTTTTTTGTTGAGTCGCAAAAAGGACGATAGTTTCGCATAATTTTCTGGACAATCACATATTTCCTGTACACAACAAACAACAAAGCCTCATTATTGTGTCGTGCATGTCATCATCGAAACTCCAGGTTCGGATATAGAGAACTCGTTGTACGAGAATAACAACAGGAACAAGAATAAGTAATAGTAAATACAAAAAAGTAACGCAAGTGGAATGAAAATTACACTCCATCACAGTCCGCACTCACAAATTAACAAAGTCAGATGTTAAAAATTCAGAGTGGAGATCCTGTGAGTTTTTCGAGGAGAAGACCAAAGCCGATTTTCCATCCATCCAGATGGTCTTTGCTTTGTAATTATTACTTCCTCAATTATGTTGTTTCCCTTCAATACAATTTGGATTAAGTAGAGTACGAGTATATCTACAAGATACACAAGATGCACACAACCAATTTGTAACAAAAAAAAAAAAAACACATACGAAAACTTGAAGGTGCTGATGGTAGTTAAAAGGTCAAAGGCATAGAGGGTAACGAAAGTGGTCATCAATTGATATAATTGAACTGAGATATTCAAGATCAAGAATTAAATTAATTAAATAAGAAGTTATTATTGCATTCATTTGAAATCGAAACTGTTTTCAAGACGATCATATTTTGGCAAACCTTCACTTAACTTCTATTTAACTGAGTTCTTTACTTCATATGGTATATCTCGTTTACAAGCAGAATCGAAAGATCGAGTTGAATAAGAGTCGGATCTAAGCCGGAACATTTTCGTTACTTGTGCTGAGAACCCCATTTAGAATGAAATGGTGTGGATAACACAGAAGAAGGAATAGCGTCAGTAGCACACATGTGCAAATAGACAGTCGTAAGCACATTTGTGAAACCAACTCCTCTGGAAAGGTTTTTTTATCAGAAATTTCGACTCGAATCCGCTCTCAAAGTGGAATGGAGTTGGCGCAAAGTGTCGATAGAGTGTCGAAGTGAGCTTGAAACTCGCTTTAATACCTTATGCCAACAGAGTGATAGACTTCGAAAATCACGTTAAATTCTGAAAAATGAGCCTAACTCTAGGGACATGGCAATGGCATAGTATTCGATATAATTTTAACATGCGATATAGGGCCTGGAAACCTGTTTTCGGTAACAGATAGTACTAAAGTAAAAGCTTTCAAAGAACTTTGACTCGTAAGCCGACAAAAAAATCTAGAACGGTTAAAATAAGACTGCTTTCACAAAAGGAAACTGAGTTGCCGGCAGCTAGGAGTTTGTAGGCGAGAAGGGCGTAAGGGAAAGAACAAAAATCTCCCCTCTCACCCTTCTCGCCAACAAACTAGCTAGTTTCTGGCAACTCAGTTTCCTTGTGTGAAAGCGGTCTAAGTAACACTGTTGTTAACAACTATCTTGCGAATACCACAAATTGTTGGAGTAAAGGAAAAAATATCCCTGGTAATGTTTTTGCCACCGTGGCAAATTTTGTTGTCCCCCTGGAAATTTTTTTTGTCACCTTGGCAATTTTTTTTCATCATCCCGGCAAGTTTTTTGCCAACCTGGCAATGTTTTGCCACCCCGACAATTTTTTTTCCAGACGAATCTTGAAAAAACTTATCTTTTTTTTCAAAGTTCAAATTTAAATCTTTCTAATACTCCATTAATTCTTCAAGAAATTCTTATTTTTCTAAGCGGATTTTTATAAATTATGGAAGGTCCATTTACTATAACTAAAGATTTCTCGGAAGGTATGTAGGTACACGAGATATTATAAAAGTATAAACGGAACTTGAAGTTTTTTCTTATAGAATTTTTGAACAACAACAACAACTTAAAGGCGCTACCACCAATTTATTGGCTGGAGATAAAGATATTTCGTGCTTTGCCACTTTTGCACTCATCAGTCTCCTTTTTGTGGAGCTGAGCTTTAATTCAATTTTATTTGAAAAACTTTGTATGCACGCCATAGGATTCGAACCCACGTATATCAGATTTACTCAGTCTTAGCAGTCGTTTGCACTACGCACTCCACCGCCTTAGACCACTGACGTCACAGGTCGAGATGTGTAATTTGTTTATCAAATGCATTTGGAGCATCAGCATTTTTATAAGCGCTTTTAACTATGCTGTCTTGTTCCGCCTCCATTTTTCTCCATACCTTATTTCGATAGACTACAATTCGCAGTACGTGTCAAAGGGGGAGAGGTTGGAAGATCGGTAACGAACCAGACTATTAAGTTATTATTGTTATTATTGTACTATTCGTACTAGAATGCCAGCTAATTGGGCTTGACCATTCCTTATTCCGTCAATTTCATTGAATTTTTGAACAACAACAACAACTTAAAGGCGCTACCACCAATTGTTTGGCTGGAGATATAGCTATTTCGTGCTTTGCCACTTTTGCACTCATCAGTCTCCTTTTTGTGGTGCTGAGCTTTAATTCAATTTTATTTGAAAAACTTTGTATGCACGCCATAGGATTCGAACCCACGTATATCAGATTTACTCAGTCTTAGCAGTCGTTTGCACTACGCACTCCACCGCCTTAGACAACTGACGTCACAGGTCGAGATGTGTAATTTGTTTATCAAATGCATTTGGAGCATCAACATTTTTATAAGTGCCTTTAAGTATGCTGTCTTGTTCCGCCTCCATTTTTCTCCATACCTTATTTCGATAGACTTCAATTCGCAGTACGTATCAAAGGGGGAGAGGTTGGAAGATCGGTAACTAACCAGACTATTAAGTTATTATTGTTATTATTGTACTATTCGTACTGGAATGTCAGCTTATTAGGCTTGACCATTCTTTATTCCGTCAATTTCATTGAATTTTTGAACATCAACAACAATCCTATGGTGTGCATAAAAAGTTTTTCAAATTAAATTGGATTAAAGCTTAGCACCTCAAAAAAGGAGACAAAAGTGGCAAAGCACGAAATAGCTATATCTCCAGCCAAACAATTGGTGGTAGCGCCTTTAAGTTGTTGTTGTTGTTAAAAAATTCAATGAAATTGACGGAATAAAGAATGGTCAAGCCTAATAAGCTGACATTCTAGTACGAATAGTACAATAATAACAATAAGTTTTTTCTTATAGTTCTTTCAGAAATTGTTAAAAATTTAATTAAGAAAAATTAAGTCGCGTGGTTACCAAAACATACAATCTAGCAAAAATCCATTTTTGTCTTCAGGTTTTAACAACTTTTTCGATAACCTGTCGTGTTGGAGCAAGTCTGAGGTCAGATTCCAATACAGGAAATCAAAAACCTTGGGGAAAATATAGTTTCGGTAAAAGCGAAAAATCGTGCCAACTACAAAATTCTTTTTATAACTGCAATAAAGTGAACAAAATTAAATTTTGTCCATGTATTATGGCTTTATTAGTTAGAGTAAACATTCCCAATAATTTTGGAACACAACGTCGTTCAAGTGGCTGCATCCGCTGGCTTCGCAGTAGGGAATTCTGTCACTCTAATTTTCCAAGACCTTGTTGATGGTTTTGGGGTGTAGCTCACGGATTGCTTGGATGATATTGGCATAATATCGATTCTTCGCGGTTCTCCACAAAAAAAAGTCCGAAGGGTTAAATCGTCGCTCTGAGGACGCCAATTGACATCCAAAGACGGCTGATAACACGATTTGGTGCGCAAAAGATTGATTGTGGCATGGGCTGTTTGGCATGGCGCGCCATCTTGCATGAACCAGAGGTTGTCCAAATCCATGTCTTTAATTTCAGTAAAAAAAAGTCGGTCGAAACGTTGTTCCCAGCCTCATTTTCGGAGAAATCCGCACCAAACTGTTTCTCAGTGGATGCATTGGCTTCTAATCAATCAAGTGAGCGTTTTCTGATCCACAGATGCTCCAATTTTGTTAACATTGCAGGCGCGCGGTGGGTGCTTCATTTCGACCAAAACTTCTTTTCAAAAAAACGGACTGTTTGGGCTTAACAGCACTCATTTTGGAAATGAGTTTTCAATACTTCCCAACGTTGTTCAGGCGTAAAGCGACTCATTTGGTTCCGCGGAGGAACGATACTGACTTTCTGTCAATATTTCAAGCGTTTCAGACTTAAAATAATCTATGATTTAAAACGAAACCGCTAGATGACCCACACTTTATATAAGGTTTTGGAGAAATTGTTGAAAGTTTAACTAAAAAGCTCTGGATCTAACCGAATAAAACGGATTGTATGTCTTAATCTATCGAATGAGACTTAATACATCAACATCGAGAGTATTTGAGTTTTGTAATTAATTCGCGCATTAAGGCCATAGTGTGCCCCGTGATAGAACGATTAGCTTAGTTAAACACTCCTCTTCCCTTTCTCATTTGCTGACCCCAACAGCCTTCTCAACAGTTTGCAACCTAATTATCAGTTAAAGTATCAAATCAAGCAACCAAGGTTTCCGACTTATTCTAATAGAAATATTATCCACGGAAGCTTCTGAAATTTGTACCCCATTGCAAGCTTAAGAAACTATGAATTCTTGTCCTAAGTGATTGGACTTTTTCGACAGTTTGATTTTACTGAATCTGGATTTGGGTTTGCTAAGTAAAGGCTGGTTCTATAAAAAGACTGCCTAATTTTGTTTTGGTTTTGCTGCAAAAAAGATTTTTATTTCAACCTCCTTTAGATTCGAGTAATAAAGTTTTGAAATTCTGGAGGTAAGGCTAATTGAATTTAATTCTTGTTCAACTTAATGCCGGCTTCCGATTTCAACGAATGCATCTCAACAGAAAGTCCACATAATTTCTATGCCTTGCCTCCTTTTGGCTACTTATACCTTTTTTGTTTAAATATTTTCAAAATAAAGCCACCTTTTCCCATAGGTTAAGAACACGATTGAAATTTGAAACTGTCCTTCCCTTGGAAAAGGGTGGTTCGTGTCATAATCTAATTGCACGGAAGTAATTTTGTTCCTTCTTTTTTCTTTGTTATTTCTTTTCTTACCTTCCGTGCTGAACAATGAGAGTCTTTGGCTTGTGTGTGCATTCATCCGTTTATATATAAACTACCGTTTGTAGCACCAGTTTGCACATGCGCTCAGCATCTGCCCAACCGTCTGGTAAGCAGGCTCCAAAAACAAGGAAGGACAACTTAAATGTTTTATTTTTTTTTTTCAATGAAACGACAACAAATTTCATGAATGAAATTCCAACCGGATAGGATTATAAATGTACACAATTTTTGCTATGGTTAAGGGTGCGTGACTGCATTCTGCATGTTGGTTGCCTGCAATGTGTGTGCATTGAGAGAGCAAAAAAAAGGATCGACCAACCGACGACGACACCAGCACCAGCATGCTCTACAACCCTCATATGTCAGTCTACTATATCCTTTCAACTCGAAATAGAATCATGAATGAAATGCTGAAAATAAGTACCTACAGGCCTGCAACAACAAAAAAAATCGGAAGTAACACTAAAATCGAGGGGTTGGTTCCGTCCTGCGAGCAACGACGAGACGACGACGTGGTTAAATGTGTTTGCATTAAGTACGCATTTGTACACATTCACTTCCGGAACTACTTCCGATTTTTGGATTTTTTTTTGTTGAAATTTTTGTCGGTCGGTTGTATCTACTTATTTTTTTTTGTAATTTAATTATGACTAAGGGTACCGGCATGAAAACAAACGACTACAACGACACCGAATCCGATGACGCCCTAGCCCTATGTGCCTCCGCATTTGATCGTTGGATGTGCCAAGCCAATGCGTGTATATTAAAAGATATCCTCTTTAACATTCGTTGGAGTCGGATATTGTGTTTGTGCCCAACGTGCGTCCGGTTTGCTTTAAACACAAACAAAAATAATTTCTTTAGTTCCGGTTTATATGTATGCCATGCATGTCAAGATATAATTTTTTTTTTGAGGAATTTATTGCGTGTTCATACATATTTGGTAAAGAATTATATAAAAATTAAGTATACCTTTTTACACTATTCAATTACTTTTTGTTTTGTTCAACCGGAAATCGAATTTAGGACAGCTGGTTTGATATACATTTCTAGGGCAGAGCTTAAATATGCATAGCCATCAACAATAGAGGTACCAATTCGAACGGTAATAGTTATCGAAGCAGCTTGATCACAAAATACTTTAAGGATTTCCAATGACTGTGTAAAATGGGATGTACGTGAATTTGGCCAGCCAACATTCTCAGAGCGAAATAGTTCGTTTTCAAGAAGCACGTTGAGATTGTTCTTAGAAGGTCCAATCTGTTGTAAGCTCATGAGAAAATTTTCTCATCATGTGTTAACAGAACTAGGTCCTAGGTTAGAGTAGGTTAAAGAGTATAGCCTCTGAGCAGAAACACTGAAGCATTGACAATAGCAGTGCTACCACTAGAAAATCTGGATTGGCCGCCTATTTGTTAAACCACTTGGAGTTCCTTATGAAGATTTCGAGACTATTAACGTCTGTTTTTAGCAGATCACTAGCAGCATTGTAAAAGATTTTTTAAAAATAGGAACGCAATAGTGTGTGAGCAGTGGCGGATAAAGGGGGTGGATATAGGGTCTAACCCCCCCCCGAATACCGATTCCTTAAATTAATTGAAATAAAGAAAGCAATACAGTACATTTTGTAGTCTTAGGTTAGATTAGGTTAGATAGCTTCACCGAAATAACTAGGCAGACACATACACCAAGCACTGATCTTTCAAACTCATCCACCAGACGTTGCACGGAGCCACTGCTCCTACGGGCCTGGTGGGGGGATGATTTAACCGGTGGGGGTAGGGGGGATCACGCCCTTAAAGCACAGTGATTCGTTGGTCTCTCCTAAACCCGGTGATTGTGCCGACGACGTAGGTTTATATGACAGAACGGGGTAGACGCAGACACCAACCACTAATCTATCAAACTCACTCACCAGACGTTGAATGGAGCCACTGCTCCTACGGGCCTGGCGGAGGAATGATTTACCTGTTGGGGGTAAGGGAGAGGCTCACGCTCTAAAAACACTATGGTGAGCTGGCCTCTCCTTTGACCGGTGATTGTGTCGACGGACTCTCCTTATCTGACCTAACTGGGCAGTCGCTGGCACCAACCACTGATTTATCGAACCCAGACGTTGCATGGAGCCACTGCTCCTATGGGTCTGGTGTGGGGTTGATCAATCCAGTGAGGGTAAAGGAAAGGGACACGCCCTTAAAAGACAATGGTGCGTCAACCTATCCTCAACCCGGTATTTACGCAGCGACTGACACTCCTTCAATCAATTTGTAAACGACTTTTCCAAGCTTCAGCTTGTAAGAACTGTATCGACGCCCTCTACGGGCTATGGCATAGGATTTATCATAGGTTTCTTTTATGGAGATTAATCCCCAGGGTACCACAATGGATCAACACTGATCTAGGTGTGACGGTGGCAAGATCAACTGTCAGCCCACTAACCTAACCTAACCTAGGTTAGGTTAAGTTAGGTGGGGTGCTGATGCGGCAAGCCACACCATCTAACTTGGAATTCAATGAATCCATTGCCTCCCCGACAGAAGGAAAGAAAGGTAAGAGGAGGGGTGTTGAGAGGAAAAGGGAATTTTAGGTATGAGAGGCCTCCCTAAACCATCCTGAATTCTGAGTGAATTTTACGATATTCTTCAGTGGCAAGATTGAGATGTCGCTCAGTTCGTCGAAAAAAATATTCTCCGAGGGCTTCTTTTCTGGTGCTGGCTTAGCTGGGGCATTCACAAAGAAAGTGATAGGAGACCTCTTCCGCCTCTTCATCCTAACAACCTCTACATAAGTCAGATGTGCTAATGCCCATTCAGTTCATGTGGGTACCCAACGAGTTGTGGCCCGTTAGGATTTCAATAAGTAGAGATAAGTGAGGTCTGCCTATCTTTAGTATGCATTCTGTGTTTTTACGGGAAATATTTGGCCATAGATTTCTTGAAACCCGACAGGTGTCGATTGATGACCATCTGACCTCTGCGGCAACAAGAAACTTCTGGTGGATTCTACTCTTCTCTTGCTCCAGTGGCATAAAAACCGAGTTGTCGGTTTGGCTCGGGTCTAGAGAAGACCCGATTTTGGCCTGTGTCCTGGGACCCATCGAAGGGTAACTGTGTTTGTTGCGCTGAGTATTCTAAGCTCGTTGCGGCAACGATCCACCAGTTCGGACTTTGTGATAATTGAGGAAATAGCTTTTATCACCGCCTGGCTGTCTATGAAGATGTCAATATTCATATTGGCCAATTCACAAGTGGCAAGATGATTTGCTGCTTCGCAAACTGCAAGTACTTCCGCTTGGAAGACACTGCAGAACTTTGGACGTTTTATTGATCTGTTAAGGGGAGGATTATCTGAATAGATGCCTGACCCAACGGCCTCGTTTGTTTTGCAACCGTCTGTAAAGACCGAAACATGATTTGTATTTAGGACCCGGTTTTCTCTCCAATATCACTTGTTGGGATATCTGTTAGAGCCACTGGGTTAAAATCTATGTGCGGTGTAAAATAGTCCGTTTGAATGTCTATGTCAGTGAAGTTCGTTATAGTTCTATGACCGTAGTCGCCCCTTTTCCAATTTTTGCCGCATAGTCTTTGCATTTTGGTCATTGTTTTTAGATTGGTTTCCTTTTCTAGGGCTGGCCACCAGACCAAGCAGGCGTACGTTAGGATTGGCTTTATTATGGTTGTGTACATCCAATGAATGGTTTTACGGCTTGGTCCCCATCTTTTATCAAAAATTCTGCTGCAAGTATAGAAAGCTACACATGTTTTTTTCTCCCTTTCCTTTATATTTTCTTTCCAGTTAAGTTTGCGATCAAGTACCACGCCAAGATATTTTGCTGTGCCTGGAACCTGCAACGGAACCCCGTTAATGGTGGGCGGGTTTAAGTGTGGGATATGACGCTTCCTTGTAAACAAAACCATTTCTGTCTTTAGTAAGTTGACGTTAAGTCCGCAGCTGTCGGCCCAATTACTGAGCTTGTCAAGGGCTGTTTGCAGGAGGTCGCATATAGTGTAGGAACAAATTTCCCCGAGGCCATTAACACAATGTCATCGGCATATGCGATGACTTTGACACCGCCTAGTCTTAATTTTATTAAAATTTGATTAACGACGAGAAGCCAAAGTAGAGGAGACAAGACTCCACCCTGTGGAGTACTTCTACACGTCCTAACTTTTAATTTACTATCACCCATTTCTAAGTTTACGAGTCTTGATTTAAGCATGAGTTCAATCCAGTTAATAAGTATTGGGTCGATGCTGATAGAGTTTAGGGCTTGCCGATTTGCAATGTTAGCAACGTTGTTGAAGGCGCCCTCTATGTCAAGAAACGCTACCAAGGTGAATTCCTTGAAATGAATTGATTTTTCAATTGTGCCGACCACTTCATGAAGCGCCGCCGACTCAACCGATTTGCCTTTCATGTAAGCATGTTGGGCCTGAGAGAGTGCGTCATCATTTAGTTTTAAGCGAATATGCGTTTCAATTAGTCTTTCTAAGGTCTTGAGAAGAAAGGAGGACAGACTTATTGGTCTAAAGTCTTTCGGTTCAGTGTGTGTGGGCTTGCCAGCTTTCGGAATGAAGATGACATTGACTTCTCTCCAACTAGAGGGAATATAGGTGATGTTTAGACATCCCCTAAAAATATGCAATAGAAGTGGAATAATTATATCTTTAGAGCTTTGGAGCATAATTGGAATTATTCTATCAGGCCCTGCGGACTTGTATGCTGAGAAGGAGTCAATGGCCCAACTCACCTTCTTACAATCTACAATTTGTTTACCAATATTAGTAATTTCACTAATGTTAGGGCCCTCGTCCACAGGAGATGTATCAGTTGTGCATCCTGGGAAGTGAGTGCTCAAAAGTGATTCTAAAATATCGGAGCAGGAGTCTGTCCAGGTTTTGTCGGTTTTTGTTTTCCTTTGACATGACCTCCCTTAGGCTAGCAGCGTCATTTGTAGACTCAATGTCTGTTCAAAATTTCCGCCAGGCTGCTCTTTTTGCATAGGTTGTTCAATTTTTGTACTCATTTTTGCTGATCTTGAAGAGATCTCAGTCAGCGGGTTCATTGGTATGTTTAGCTTTATTGAAAAGCCTTCGTGAGTTTTTCCTTAGGATAGACAGTTCTTTAGACCACCATACGGGGTTGAGTTTGCCTTTTCCTTTGGAAATGGGACAAGAACTTTCGTAGGCATTAATAATGGCTGACGTTAGCCAGTAGTCTTAAATACGTTTCAAATATTGTTTATCTGTTAAATTTGATGGGTATAACGAGGTTGGGGCTGAATAATTTACATACATGTTATGTAATTTTTTTTAAATCCACATAATAATTTGGTTGGTGCTAAAGCTTTAAGGAAATTGGAGAAAAAAAGCAAGTTCGGGCCTACGAACAATGGACGTGTTAATTGCAAAGACAATAATTATTCTCTTAAAACAAAACCCAGAAAATTGGAACGAAAAAACCAACTCTGGACTGTGGGCTAACAAGAGTTGGTCAGAAAACGTTGTCGGGGTTAAACAACCAATTCGCTAAAAACTTAATTTATTCCAGAGAGTTTTTTGGGTCTAATTCTAGGGACAGTCAAAGTCCCAAATTGGGGCTAAAGCTTGAAGAGATAATTGAAAAAAAAAAAATGGGATCGGGGCTGAACAATTTACGTGTCAAATGCAACAACAATTTATCTTTTAAACTTAGCTTATTTAACAAAAAAAAAAAAAAAAAAAAAAAAAAAAAATTGAAGTTGGGACTAAAACCACATTATAATTTCAGAAAAACGAGGTGTCAATTTTATTGTAATTGTTTAATACAACAGGAATTATATCTTGCGGCCAGCCAGGGCTTAGGTTATCTTGGGGCTTATAATATTTTCAAGGTCGATGTCAATTACCTATATATACAAAACATTTTTACACTAAGCAATTACATACAAGATCTCTAGTCAAGGAGCCAAATTCCGCAAGCGTGAGTTTTCTCTGTGCACACAGAAAATCATGCAGAAGCAAATGAATACTTGCAATACATGACGTGCAATACGTGACGTGCAAATTTATCGACATATTTTATGCAGTGCAGCGTATATACGAACAATCATTCACGCTTTCAGAGTTGGGCCGCATGCTTTTTTTTAGAACAGCCTTGAAGTTTTGACATGTTATTTTTCAACCGGCATTCCAGTGGTAGTACCAACAAAACAGGTAGGTACTCCACTAGTTGATTTGGCTTTTTCACGAAAATTAGACCTCCAGAGGTTTCAGACTGTCAAAACAAGTATTATGAGCTTTTACCAGTGATACCTCTTAAATATCATTTTCATTTTTGTTTCTAACTGGATCTTTAAGCCCTCCAAATCCTAGATCCGCTACTGTGTGTGAGATATTTTGTTTTATTTGAATGGCCTTTTTATTTGTTGATTATGGAATCGTTCAAATTGCCGCCGCCGCCGCGCCGCTGCTTCGCTGTGTGGCGAGCATCCGATAGTCCGTATTGACTGGATGACTCTGACTCATACATCTAGCCGAATTTGAGCGATAGTACGGGCCAGGTTGATATTTAGGGCCTAGGTTTACGGCTTACTGGCATAGGCCTGCGTCTTAAAGAAACCCTCCCCCCCCCAAAAAAAAAAAAAAAAAAAAAAAACAACTTAAAAGTGTCATCCCGCACGTACTTCGTCGCACAGACGAGAATGTGGCTGCTTTAACAGAGAGTATGAGACTCAATTCACGAACATCAACTCACCATCGATCTCAACAGCTCTATATTTCACGAACTAGGCAGAGGAGAATTCTGAACAATGATCTCGGATTATTCGCTTTCAAGTTCAAATTGACTCAGCAATTAACGGCGCACCACCATCCGCTTCGTTATCGCTTCGCAGATTAGGGCTTAGAGCAGCTTGAATTGCACAACGATTTTGGGCGAAAAATCATCCTTTCTGACTAGGCGCATTTTCAACTCGGTGGCTAAGTTTACAAACAAAATTGCCGCATCTGGGGGATAGGACTGGGAAAACCCAGACGTTACTGTCGAAAAGCTAATGCATCTACAAAGAGTGACACTTTGGTGCGGATTGTGGAGTTGTGGCATCATTCTTTGAAAATGAGGCTGAGAACAACAATTCGGTCAACGGTAGGCATTACAAAGTTATGTTAACCGACTTTTTTTTGTACTGAAATTGAAGACATGGATTTGGATGACCTCTGGTTCATGCAAGATGGCGCGCTTTGCCACACAGCCCATGCCACAATCGATCTTTTGCGCACCAAATTTCCAAATCGTGTTATCAGCCGTCTTTCCGATGTTAATATGCCGCGTCGGAGCAGCTATTCGAGTGCAACTGCGAAGCCAGCCAGGGCAGCCACTTGAACGACGCACGTTGTGTTCCATAATTAATGGGAATGTTTGCTCTTACCAGTGTTGCCGCAAGCTGAAATGAAGAGTCGCTAGACTTACCTCCAAAAGTCGCTAGATTGGCTGAAATTCGGGGGACAAAAAGTCGCTAGAAGTCGCTAGACCAAAGTTGGTAAATAAGTGTTAAAAAAAATTCTCTTTCAATAACTTTTTATTTTTGTTCAAAAATTTAAAGTAAATTAACGAAAAACTTAGGTCTATAATAAATTTGAAACAGATGATTTGCTTCAATCAGACTACTGCGCTCATTCGCACTTACATTTTGCCCATGTTTTTATGTGTGTGTGCCTATGTGTGGTGAATTTCAGTATACAATAAATTATTGAAAATAGAAAATATCAAATTAATTTAAATGATAGGAATGTAAAATCACCAGGGCCACTACATACAAAAATAGTATTTGCGTATCACAACTCACAAGTGCTCTCTCTCAAAAGTCGCTAGAAAAGTCGCTAGAAATAATCTAGCGACATCAAAATATTTTTTGTTGCGAAAGAAATTGAAATGTCGCTAGATCAAGCGACAAAGTCGCTAGAACGGCAACCCTGGCTCTTACTAATTAAACCATAATACATGGAAACATTTTAATTTTGTTAATTTGTTTGCCTGTTTTTGAAGAAACTTGTTTTGTGCCACCCTGAAAGAGAGGGCGATATATCGATGAAGGAATGAGTCTTCTTAGGAATAGTTCCAGTCTTTAATTCAACATGCGAGTACTCTGTTGGAGAGAGGTGATTTTTTAAGACTGTTATATCTCTCCATGAATCAACTCTTTCGTCTCGAATTTCAGCCATTTCAGGTTGAACTAATCATGGAAAGTGATAATTGTTAACTCTTTCAATGTCGATAAAGACCCTAACCTTAACAACCGAAACCAACAAGTGGAGGTAAGAAATTCATTGGCTACACAGTCGAGAAGCTTTTGCTTCACTTAGTCTACGTCTACTCCCTTGATTGAAAATGGCCAAGGCTTTTATCAGATCAAATTATGTCTTTTAAACGTTTTCCTTGGCATATAATAATAATAGGCGTGTTTTGTTTTAACTTAAAGCCAAGACTATACAGTCTTAAAAAATATGTTAAAATAAACTACAAAACAACAACAGTTTAGTGTGGTGTGAATACAAAATATTTTATTGAAAAATAAAATAAAATGCTATAGCAACGAGTCTATCGTAAGACTGGATATTCAACCAGGCTTACGATATCCCCGTGACTATAGCATTTTGTTTTATTTTTCATTAGACTCAATCGAATATTTTGTATTCAGAATAAAGTGTTGTTGTTTTGTAGGTAATATTAAAATATTTTTTGACTGTATAGTCTTGACTTCAGAACAAACAAAACACACCTAATATAATATTAGTTAGTCCGATCCTTAAATGGTTTGGAACATTCATCAGAGCATCTTGGCCTTTATTTTGGATTTTCGATAGGTAAGGGGCGCCCGGTTTGTGCTCCATTCGTTGTTTGGTATTTACCTCCACTTTTTCATAGAAACTGTTATCGTTTTAGTGGCTTTCTGAATGGTAAAATCATCAAGGTGAAAACATCTTGCCAGATAATTAACAGAGTTCGACACAATGAACAGCTACATTATGCCTTGTGTTTGTATGAAACTGCTGTATGGTTTTCGAATGAGGTATTTGTCTACGGAAGCCAAATCCTTGCATTTTTCGTCAGGAATGCGTTGAAAATGTTAGAAAAAATAAGTCAAAGTGCTTTGCTACATCACCTACTAGTATTCCCTAAGGTTCTATACTCGGGCCTCTACTATTTATTTAAATAATAAATCGTAAGTTACATGTTGCTTTAATATTGTGCTAAAGAAGCTTGTGGCTTATTAGAATAGATCTCCACTTTTTAAAATTAACTATTTGCCTTCTTATAATTTTTTTTTTTCTTTCAAAATCTAATTATTTTATTCTGATTCTGAATTAAGAAAGAAAACTAAATCAATCAATCAAAAGCTTCCATATTGAAATAATAGGACGGGAGGCGACCGAAGGTTTACCTATCTCATCGCCGCTTCAGAAAAGAATGATGTCAATTCATAGCTTTAGTCTTAACATTAAAAAAACCGCTGGTCGGACAAGGGTTTTCAAGTGTCAATGGGTAGAAAACGCACTTTTTCGGTTGCATTTTTGGCTTAGGGTACCTAAACCATGATGGATTTTTATAAATGGGGTATCAAATGAAAGCTTAGACTGCCCTCTTTACAAAACCTTTGCAATTTAAATGCATTTAAGTGGTAAAAGCGTTTTTCTAGGCTATATAAAATAGTTTTGCATAGTTGTCCATCTGTTAAACGCAATGGATACAAAAATAGCTGTTTTTACAAAAGTGTTCGGACTCGCCAAAACAACCAACAAAAGTCTGTCCGACTACTGGTTTTGTAAGTAAGGTTTTGGGCAGTCTAATCTTTCATTTGATACCCCATTTATAAAAATCCATCATGGTTTACGTACCCTAAGCCAAAAATGCAACTGAAAAAGTGCGTTTTCTACCCATTGGCACTTGAAAACCCTTGTCCGACCAGCGGTTTTGTTAATGTTAAGACTAAAGCTATGAATTAGCAGCATTATTTTCTAAAGCCGCGATAAGATAGGTAATTCTACGGTCGCCTCCCGTACTATAAGAGATTCTTATAAAACAAACATCCTCGTCGTCGTCATCTCTTCATTCATTAATTCACAGATAGGTTTAACTTCTCGATGAATTTTTTACCGACGAATATCAACGACGGGTTTGAGTTATCTTCAAATCTAAACACAAATTTTTATTTTTCATTTGAATTTGAATTTCCATTTCGATATGAATCTCTTCTTCACCATGCTGCACCATCAGATCAGAGCATCCCGCGACATTCAAACATAACAGGTCAGCACCAGCTTTAGTATCAAAATTACAGTAAACGGAAGTCGAAGGCGGATCTTGAAACTCTTAAACTAATTTCGTTTTTTTTTTCTTAAGTTGTCGCTCATATTCGTTCCTCCAGTTTTACTGGTTTTCATTCAAGAGTTTCGCGATTCATGCGTCCCATCATCTTGGGTGCAGAATAAATTTTCCTCTTGACTTAAAACGAATAGCTATTTCTACCTATATATGAAGTCACCTTTAGGTTTGAAAATAAAAAAAAAAAAAAAACGAGCATGGAAACAAATTAAAAAAAGCGTTAACGTCGAGCACCCCACAACATTTACTATATCATACACAACATATACGAAACTGCAACTATACCTACTCCCATGGAGTTGGTGTAGTCTGTTCAACCCAGAGCTGCTACTCCTCGTGCAACGACGGACGATGACTTTGTCGTGTCGTCAGCATCCTGTTGCTTTGGAACATGCAGGCAGATCAAGAATGAAGAACGATCATAAAAAAAAAACAACAACAACAACAAGCAATTCCAACAAACAAGAAAGAACACTTCAAACTAATTCATTCAGTTTTATCAGCCGGGATAGGTTAGTTGCGCGCGGTGGAGAATTTATGACCGCCATATTCCTTACGCATCTCCGGTAGGTAGGTTAGGTATACCTACGCCATTGCCATCAATCGGCCAACGGCCATCATCAGCCGCCAGCTGAAGCAGCCAGCATCATCCACCCAAAGATTCCGGCCGACCATCAATTGCTGCTGCACGTGCTCCTTTTTGCAGTTACATATTGGACCGGACGTGGATGATAATGCACTTTGGGTAATGGACAGTGTTGGGCATCATCTTCTTGCCGATAAACACAGTGGGGCAGTCTATATCCAATAGTAGGACAAAATTTAAAAAAAAAAATGTTATTGAAAACGTTATTTAAGATAAGAACAAAGAAGACAGAGAGAACTAAGAGAGAAAATATAATTTGTATGAAAATTCTAGGATAATTATTGTTTATGGAAAAATAGTTTTTAGAACGAAGCCTTTTCCGTTCCGGATAGGGAATAAATCTGTTCAAAGTGACAGATTTGCTCATCTAGCAATCATCATCAATTCCTGTAACCCCGATCGGGGCATAGGGCGCCAATAAATTGTCGCCATCCTTCACGGTCCGCAGCTAGATATTTTAACTGTGGCCACGTCTTTTTCTGGTGTTTGCTGCTTCTAGTAAAACTGTTGATTTCCATGTTGTTCTTGATCTTCCAACCTGCCGTGCGTCTTAAGAATTCCATTCAGATGACTGATTCGCAATATCATCGTTTGGTTTCCTCAGTGTGTGACAAATCTATTGCCATTTCCGCTTTCTTATGTCGACCGACGCGACGTCCATCCGATCTTGACCAAAATTCCTGGTTCGAAATATTTTGTGGTCAGCAAATCTGCGTAAGGAGATTTGACTAGACTTCCAAATTCTACTTTCAACGTCCAGATCTGTACCACCGTTTGCTGATACAGTACTTCCAAGGTAATTAAACTGTTCGACCTCTTCAATTGGCGTCTCCTGCAGAATTATACGCTGATGAGTGGATCGGCCTGTGTTCATTTTGTTTGTCTTTTTGCTATTTATTCTTAGACCGACCGACTCTCCTTTCACCTGCAGTGTTTGACACATCCCGTTCAGCCCACTGGTGTCATTTGCCATTAGACATGTACCATCTGCTTAGTCTAAATTACTAAGCCTTTCAAACGGTCTCCATTGAATAACCTGTCTCTCTGCTGTACCAACGCTAGGCATCAATACGTCATTTATAGCGAACAGAAAAAGAATTGGCGATATAACATCCCCTTGTCTCACACCCTTCCGCACTTTGAAAAAGTAGGATAGCTGACCATTGTGCAAAACAAAACACCTTGCGTTGTCGTAGGACTCTTTTATAAAGGCAACAAGTTTTGGGGGAGTTCCTCTACCAAAAAGTGATCTCCATATGCAATCGCGGTTAACTCGGGCAAAGGCCTTCTTAAAATCAACGATCATGAGATAAAACGGTGATTGAAATTCCGTAGACTGCTCGAGGACCATAGGCAGGGTGTTGATATGGTCGACAGTGTAGACTCGATTATAGCCTTAATCCTCTCGAAAACAATGGTTGCCATTAGTTTTGGAAAAACGTACAAAATGGTAATACCATACCAATTGTTACAGTTTTCAAGGTCACCTTTCTTTGGCAGCTTAACAATCACTCCATCCTTCTAGTTCCTGTGATAGGTTTCATTTTCCCAAACAGTTTGTTTGTGTAACGGCTATAGATGCCTTCAAGCATCCAGCTACTATATTGTTTTTGAGAAGATTTATCGAAGATTGGATTTCCGCTACTGAAGGAGATAAGATGTCAATACCACTACAGGACCTTAATAATATGACAGAATTGTTGATGTTCTTAGATCATTTTGTGAGAAAAAAAAAAAAAAAAAAAAAACTTCTCGGGAGTTAGTAAAAAAAAGAAAAATCAAATTTTTCAAGATGGCGGCTTTTCCCTTTCGTTACCACTGTTAAGACTTGGTTCTTTAATAAAAAATATTTTCCAAACACAACCCCAACAAAAATTCCCCAAACAAAATATCATGGGCCCTATCGAGAAAAATATTTCCCAGGTTCGAAAAACTCGTATCTTGAATGATGTACGAAATTAAAGTAAGTTGATGACATTTATCAAATAATAAAATGATGTTTCCAATGTCTCTTTTTTGTAGGCCACTTCGTCACTGCATTCGAAGAATATATCTTATCTTGCAGCAAGTCTGACCCCTTCCCCCCCGAAATGTTTCATAACGTGTTTCTTGCTCCCACTTTCCTCTTGAAAAAGTATAGACCCATCTTATATCAGTGATTGTCGTCAAATTCGATGATACATTTTTTTCTACAGCTAAATCTATAAAAAGGTATGTATTATACTTCTTATCAACTCGAGAACAACTAAGTTCGGAAAACTAATTTATTGGTTGACAATTTGCAATAAATTTCTTTTACTTTTCACTTTAAATGACCAAATGTTGCCCCAAATGCTTTTATAACCTAAGGTTTACAGTGATGTTATTGCTGGAAGTAGCGTACATGCTTTTGAGTACGTGGTGTTATTTGCCTGATTTTACGGTGTTGATTTCGTGGTTTTCGAGACATCCAAACAAAATGGAAGAACCTCTCTTTTGCTTATTTGAGGTTCATATAAAGACTTTTTTAATATTGAAAATACGATCTTTTCTTTTGGAGAAAAAATTAGTTTGTTAGTTGTTTTAGCTCGACAACCTTCCTCAATTTTCTGTTTTGAAACAGAAACCTAATCAAAAACGGTTCGGTTCTTCCTAGCATTAAAAACGACCTGTGTTTGAATTAAAGGAGAATCTAGAGAATCACACGAATAGTTTCTCATGCCATTACGAGTTTCTTAAATGTAATAAAAAAAGGTTATTTACATATTAAGACTGGAAAATCTGAATCCAGTGCATCAAAAGCCTTCGGAAAAATAAACACTGGTAAAAAATTTGGATTTTTTAAGCATGTCCTCCCCTCAGAAGAAAAGTGAATCATCTCAAAATCTTGAGTTTTTCAAAAAAGCTATTTGAAAAATTTTGATTCTTAAAAAGTCGTAATACAACAAAAAAATTACTTTTTTGTCCTCTATTAAATAATTTTTAAAAAATCACTTACAAAAATTCCATTTGCATGTTAAAACGTGAATAAAACGTTTGAGTACTAAAATAATTGTAAAACAAATTGATGAGAAACGACATAAAACGAAAAGTGTCACTTTTCCTTAAATTTAATTTTCATACTTCGATAATATTTTCTTTTGGAGATAAGTGACACAAGTAAAAGAGCGTCGAAAATAAAAAAAGAAAACCTACCTTTTTGTAGTAGCCCGTAGCGTAATGGTTAGTGCATTCGACTGTCACGCTGGAGGTCTGGGATCGCTTCCCAGCCTCGTCCACCTAAAAGCTAAAAAAGTTTTTTTTTCAGGGCTACTGCCTCTTGCAAGAAATTGACAAATCCTCCCAGAGTATCACTTGTCACGAATAAGTGCTTCTCGTCTAGCCGTTCGGATTCGGCATAAAATTGTAGGTACCTTCCATTCCTGCCGAAAGGCGCACACAGGAATGGTTGCGAGTTGTTAGTCACTAGGCCCTGGTTCTTCATGAGCCGTTGTGCCACCCGATTTTTTGAACCTACCTTTTCGGTTCAGTGTAGTCCGACATTTTATGATTAGAACTTTTTATGCGCCAAACAACACGCCAACCCACAATGAAGACTGACATGAAACTGAAAATGTAATTTTACTGATGTTATCTTAAATGCAAAACGACACTATCGGCCTCACGCCTTCAGTTTAAGGGGTATTTGTATGACAGTTAACAGTTTGACTAAACTCAAAATTGCTAAACTTTGCTTCTGAGGGGACACTGTGTAATTAATGAGTCATTAATATTGCTTAAAAAAATGGCGCAAAATTTAAAACAACCTATTATTAACGGCTTTGTATGATACTACTTAACATTATTCTAATTCTTTTCTTCTTTACTAGTATCCTACTAATCCAATTTCCCTCATAAACGTCAGCTGAACACTTCCAAAAAAGTGACGGCTCGTGCAAAAAATTCACAAACATCCCTGATGTTGACATTTATAAACGTCAAAGTGTTATATGGATTAAGTACGATTCAAGAAAGATAAAATAGCCATTTGATGATTTTAACTTTAATAAAATCATAGGAGATAGTACGATGCTAAACTCGTTTAAAATTAGCAAAATACAATTCAGTATCATGCTAAAAATGATTTAACATCGTACTAAATCGACTAAAATTTTACGGCAGTGTTTTTAAAGAAGCCTAACTTGCTCAATAGATATTTAAATTCAAGAATCAAGATTAAAAATTAAAATACAAAATTTTTTTTTGAAAATCATATGCCTTCCCCCCCCCCGAGATAATTGTCTAGCTACGGCCTTGTCTTGCTGCAGAATCGTTGAGTCAACCCGGTACGATTTGGATCGCTTTTTGGGGGGTTCATAGTGAAGTTCTCTGGCAACTAGAATGCATGTCCACCAACCTTTCAGAACCCCATTAAATTTTGTCCACCGCTCAGACATCGTTGTACTAAATGGAAAAGAAACTCCAACACTTTCCACACAAATGAGTTGTAAAATGCTCCTTGATGTGTATCATCGATAAAACAAAACTTCATTTCTTAATCACAAATCTAAAAATATGAATTATAAACTTTGTCGTATTTAAATAAAGGTATCTTTACCTATGGATAACTTTTAAACCACTTACAAGAAAAATACTTAGGCTACAGAAACCCTTTCTGTTGAAGAACAAGATGTGAAATATTTAATCCAACAAAAAAAAAAAATGATTCCAAACAACAAAAAGTTACTGTCAAAACAGTGTTTTCAGTTGGTGGGATTTTGTTCTTCGGGTTTTTAAATAAAATAAAATATTCAGGACTGCGAAATTTAATACCTCGTTCTAACGTTAAATAAATCTTGTTGGAAATATGAAAAAAAAAAAAAAACTATTTTTTTCTAGTTTTGCACGAGATTTTAGAAAAACACAACCGGCCCTAGAAAGGTATCCGCCGAAAAGGACAATTTTATCCGATTTATACCAATTGATATCGCATCCAATTTTTCTTCTCCACATGGAATAAAAAATAATGTTCCGCAATGAATAAAAAAATATTCCGCTGAATAAAGAAACGCAAATTGCTTAATCCATATTATATTCTGACCCCCTTATTTATAAAGAAAAAAACAGTTATTTCAGCTCTCGTGTTTAGGAAAACTACACATTGGAATAAGAATTTTCTGGACTCAAACGAAAGGGATTTGCTTAGTGCTCCATTTGAGTCCGGAACATTTTTATTCCATGGTGTAGTTTTCCTGAGCACGGGAGCTAAAATAACAATTTTTTCTTTATAAATAGGGGGTGAATGAATAAAGAAACATAATAAACGTTTTAAAAGTTTTTACAAATCGATTCTAGGGAAAATTTGTTTGGGATATTTCATTTTATTGTAGAGAGAATTTTAGGTAATTTCAGCTTTAATTAAATTAATTTTAATTAAGATCCTATGATAACACTGTAGTAGCTCGTAGCGTAATGGTTAGTGCGTTCGACTGTCACGCTGGAGGGTTCGCTTCCCAGCCTCGTCCACCTAAAAAACTAAAAAGTTTTTTTTTTCAGGGCTACTGCCTCTTGCGAGGAATTGACAAATCCTTAAAGAGTATCACTTGTCACGAATAAGTCCTTCTCGTCTAGCCGTTCAGATTCGGCATAAAATTGTAGGCCCTTTCCATTCCTGTCGACAGGCGCACACAGGAATGGTTGCGAGTTGTTAGTCACTAGGCCCTGGTTCTTCACGAGCCGTTGTGTCACCCAATTTATTTTTTACTGCAATCAGTTCGAAATTGATTTCCGAAAATAATTGTTTTTTTTTTTTTGTTTCAATGTTGGTAGTTTTTTCCCGAGGGAAGTTCACGATAACTAGAAATGTTTTTTTGGGAATACAATTTTCCGTGGGAAATGAAATTCCCCGGGAGATTCCCGATAGGACCCAATATTGCGGGGGCTTAACTCCACTGCAGCACTTGCATTCCAGTACCACTGTATCGTAAAACGTATGCTTATCGTAAAAACTGTTTGGTGCGGTTTATGGGCTGGAGGCCGGCGGCGTCATCGGACCGTACTTCTTCGAAAATGAGGTCGGCCAAGCAGTAACCGTGAATGGTGTTCGCTATCGCGAGATAATAACGGACTTGCTTTGTCCAGAAGTTGAGGATGGTGCCACTTGCCACACAGCCAACGAACCAATTGCTCTTTTGCGCGAGAAACTCAATGGCCGTGTTGTCTCACGTGTCGTGGCGATGTTAATTGGCCGCCACGATCTTGTGATTTGACACCGTTGGACTTCTTTCTTTGGGGATATTTAAAATAAAAGGTGTACGTCTATAAGCCAAGAACAATTCAAGAGCTAAAGAATGAGATCGTTCTATCATAATAACAAATATTAAGATAATTCCCTGACAACTTTTTGATTTATTTGCAATTAACATCGTGCGTTTTCGTTGGACCAACCTTTATTTCGATAGGAAATTTAATTTTCCATAAAATTGTTCCTAAGTTGAATTATTAAATTCGGCTTAATATTAGGAGTTATGAGAAAAATAAACCTAGAGTTATAAATCTCTGAAACAAATAGATGAATCATGTAGCATTTTGTTGTTGAAATAAAGTAAACCCCTTATGACAGCAATTGTTCCTAAGTAAACCTTAAAGCCTTCTTCTTTGAATTTGGAAAAAAAAAAACAAAAAGTCGATGGCAACCTTTGGATCGCGGTAACTCTATCAGACTGTGATTTATTTTTTTTTTAAATAGTCCAAAATAAAACCGATACATTTATATAAACTAAGTTGTAGCCTTATAGCTAGTATGTTACTTAAAGTTGCTGCTAGCTCTCACACTTAAATATTTTAAATATTATAGTGAATTCAAAGTAATTATAAGCTAATTCGACGATTAAAAATAATAACACCTGTAATTAAATTGTTCGTGGAGGAAAACGTGTGTTTTTGTACTACAGGTGAGATTATTTATAATTTCGTTCATATGACGTCTTTACTTGGGGATTTTAGTTTCAGGGATTTTTGTTTTTGGGATTATGGTATATCGGTTATCACAAACCCATTACATAGATAAACACATACTCGAAATAATGAGAATCTCGTTTTGGGGTTTTTCGGTGTGGGGATTTTGGTTCTGCGTGTTTTGGATTTGACGATTTAGATAATTTTCAATTTGGAGATATTAGTTCTATAGTTTTTGGTTTTGAGGGTTTCGATTTTACATTGGGGATTATGGATTTGAAGATTTCGATTTGGGGATATTCAGCCCAATTCTAAATAAAAATTCCCGGGGAAATGCTTCCCTTTTCCCTACTCTCTTCTTTTAAACTATAAATTCACGGGAATTTTGTTCCCTTTTCCTTATTCTAAGCACACTTCGAATATAAGGAATAATACTACGAGAATGGCATTTAAAATGTCCACGAAATGGAAAATGAAAATATATTTAATGTCACGAGCATTTTAATTTTGGGGTAGTTATTTTCCCGGAGAATATCTAGAATTGGGCTGATTATATTCGTGTATTTTTCTTTGAGGCTTCCGACATATCGATACTTATTTTGGGGGTTTTGAATGTGAGGATTTCTTTTTATTATAATTTATAATAATTTTAACTATGTACACTGAGGGAAAAAATGCGATCTAAAATTAAATACGATCGTATTTGATCTAAAGTATTTTAAATGAAGTGGCGCATTTTTATTTTTACGTTGAAACAATGTTAATTTGAAAATGCGACGTAATTTGTACAGATTCAACCTAGTTTCAAAGTAAAACGTGTTTATTTATACATTGAAACCAACTTTTGTTCATTTACATTCCGTTCAATGTTGTTTTAAAGTAAAACTTTATCATTTTTACATTGAGATCCACATTTAAAGTGCGCTCAACCTTGTTTCAAAGTGAAAAGTATTCATTTTTAAATTTAAATCCACATTTTACATTGCGATCCACTTTTGTGGCATTTAAAGTGTCATCAACGTAGTTTCAAAGTGTTGCATAGTTAAGTAAACCTCAATTTGTTTGTATTTCTTAGCTTAATATAAAGAATTTCGACAGCGCGTTGTTGTTTTTCGAGGTAGCGCCCTTAAATTTGCGAACAAATTAAACGCGCACTTAAAATTCACTTATATATAATCGAAAATCAATATTTAATTACTTTTCCTATATTTATTACTATGAAATACTCATAGCATTAAACGATTCACTTAAGGCGTCACAAATTAATGATTCACCACAAAAATGAAATGCATCGAGCATGAATATACATTTGTCTTTGTCTTAAATAAATTTAAACAAAGAAGCGTGGCGTGGGTAGCCATTTTGAACCAATACCTAACCAAGCGAAGTTCAATCTACGTTGATTCGAAGTAGATAAATGTTATTTTAAATGATGGATAAATTTGATTTAACTATGATTCCACTTTAAATCAACATATAAACGTAGTAAACTCTAGTTCGTTTTTAAGTATGGAAACACTTTGAAATAAAGTCGCTCCACTTTGATTTGAGAATTTTCGGCGTTGGAGCCAAATCGTTCCGAAAAATAGTAGAATCATAGTTTTTTTCTTTGATTTTACGTTGTTTTTTTCTCTGTATATATGCCTGTAGGACCTCAGCTCTTTTAAACACAATGTACGGCACTAGTTAGAAGGAATAGAAGAAAAGGAAATATTTTTGTTGGCACAGTGGGGATTTAAGTTGTTTCGGTTAATTGATTTTGGTTTGAAGATTTTAGATTTGAGTATGTCTGATTTGGGTATGTTTGATAAGGGTTTTTTTTTGTATATCGTTTTGAGGATTTTTCGTTTTGGATTTAAATTTGGGGATTTTGGATAAAGGGATTCTTGTTCGGGGTTATTTGAAGATTTTAGATTTAAGAATATTGTTTTTGGAAACTGTTTGGAATTTTCGTTTGGGGGGTTTTGTTTCGTATTTTTGTTTTGTGAGTTTTGGTGTCGTTAATGTTGGCTTTGGGGCTAGGATACTTGATTCTTAAAATTCCACCTGACTTCGTTTCAACGCAAAACTTGGCTCGTTTCTGGGAGGGTTGGTGATGTTTACCATAATCCTAAAAGGAAAACCTTAAAGACAAAATAAAAATCTTTAAAAAAATCCTCAAGAAAAAATCATTAAGAAAAATCGCCGAATAGAAATTATTTCTGCATTTTGGATTTACAGATTGTACCCTTAGATGCATTGAATGATTTCACAACGTGTTACTCACCTAATACACGTTTCCTTCACAGACATTTCAGTTACACGTGTGGTTGTTGTGCAACCCGAATCTCTTGTTATTGCATCGTTTAAAAAACAAATTCTGTAATTATTATTAATAATCTAATTATCTTGTTATAACCATTTTAATTTTAATACAGTTAATATTTTAAATATTGAAAGCTTAGAATTCATATAAATAGTTGTTTGAAGCACTCGATTAATCAGAGTACAATATAAGTTCCATATTAGCAAGAGCGTTTAATTAGGAATTATTTTATTATTAACGTGAAATTCTTCTATAGCATCACCATCAACAATAACAATGGCTGCTTTCAACAAAAATTGTACTGTCCTTCTACTTGTCCTGATGATGGTTTGTGCCTTTTTCATTACCACCACTGAAGCACAGACCTACAAGGTTGAATCTTGCAACAAAGTTTGCACGGATTCAACAGCTGGCACCAAATATAACAAATTTATTTGCTGTACAAGTGCTGGATATACAACTTTCGATTCCTGCAAAGGTGGACAAGCGTATTGTCATTCATGGGATATAAATAAGAAATTCCATTGAAATAAAGTATAACTCATGTTTTAAAGCAAGTTTTCTTGATGCTTTATATATTTTTGTATTCATTTTGACCAGAGAGTATAATTAGTTCTGGACGATAAGCGCGATATTTGGTAGGATGGATTCTACGATACGGCAGTGTATCTCACTTAGACGAAATAAATGTAACAAGATAAAATCCATAATAAGCCTTACCTATAAAATATTTGTTTCTGCTATTTCTAAATGTTTGCGATTTTATTGCTGAATTTAGAACTTGCACATTTCTTTTTTTGGTTTTCTCTGGAGGACTTTTTTTAAAGATTATTTTTTTTGGGGATTTTGTCTTTGCTAGTTTTTTGTTTTTTTGTTTTTGTTGGATTGTGGCTACGAGGATTTTTGTTTTAGGTTTACGTTTTTAAAGCTAACCCTATTTATAGATGGACACATTCATGTACTTGAAATAAGACAAATCAGGATTTAGTGATTATGGTTTCGTGGATTTTCATTTTAAGGATTTCGATTTTGTAAATTTGAGGATTTTCATTTTGGGGATTTTCGATTTGGGGATTTAAGTTTTGTGTTTTATTGATTATGGGTTTGAGTATTTTTTCTATTAATAAAATAAAACGTCTAAATTGTTACAATTCGTAGCCACATTATAGTACTAAACCACTAGAGTAAGTTCATATGCGTTCTTGTCGTGCGTTTTATTTATCTACGTCTTTTTAACGAGTAGCCATAAGTGTTTGATAAATTAAACAGAATTAGTTGATATTATTAAGTTTTTATAAAAATTAATTTTCAATACAAAAATGATTACGCTTATCACATCATTACTTTTGAGTGCGTCATCGATTGATTTCTGTTACATCGTTATTTATGTTATATCGCAAATAAATAAAACAACGATTGTTTTCAATAAATCGATCCCTTTTGGATTTGGTTGCCTTCAAAAAACTTCAATTCTATATTCAATTTCTATATTCGAATCGAATTAAAGTTAGGGTCTCTTAATAAAGCTAAAATGTGTGACTACATTCTTGTGAATTAATTTTAAGAAGGGCACAAAATTTCAAACATAAAAGTTGTATAAATCGCTCGTCACTTTAATTGTTTACTATTTTAATGTAAAGAGTTGATGAACACTTTTTCAACATTAAAAAATAAAAAACAAATTGTAGATACAGGGTTATTGGCCCAAGAAAAAATTCTAGTAGATTCGAATCTAAACCGAGGGACATTATTAGATAAAAATCCCAACTGTGTGGCAGTTTTGCTCCACTGTCTGTTGTGGTGAACGTGGACATTGAACCAGCAGCTACCTGCTTCTGATTTTCAATATTATACCTAAGCCGTGTGTATCCAATGACGACGTATTTTTTTGTGCATCCTGATTACGTTGAGACAATAAAAAAAAAACTGCCCAATCTTAAAGCAGACAGATTGCCTGCTTCTTGTGATATGATGATGAGCGCTGCAATGGCCGGAGACGAAGATACATAGTGTGAGTGAACATTCAATGACCCTTTTTTAATTTTGGGGTCTTATTTCTCAATTTCTAGAGAGTTTGTTTTTGGTTTGTTTGAATTCATTCAACATCTCATCATCCTCCTCCCCTTTTATGTTGATAGGTACCTACTGAGTTATGCTACTGTATACGAGCAGAAAAGGGCAAATGTGATGTAGCTTTAATTTTTTTTTTTTTTTTAATGATTGCAGCAGAGACAACAGGATGTTGTTAAGAGATGAAAAGGAGATTGAAACAACATAAATAAATAAATTAAGAGGTGGAGACTTTTTTTGAATTTAATTTTGAAGAGTGCGACCGATGCATATTTGTATGTATATGACGATAATGTGCGGATGTGGGAATAAGGAGCACATTTGAAGATTTCGTTCTGGTATACCTACCTATCTACCTTGTGCTATAAGTGCTATAAGAATTGAAGATTTCGAGCTAAATTCTGTGAATTCAGCAAATGATAAAGTCATTTGCTTTGTCTGTTTTTTTTTTTTTTTTGTATTCGCAGTCTAATAATATGTACCTACCTAATATATTAGTTTTTTTTTTCAACTTACAAATTTTTTTAAATTAAAAAATTTCATTAAATTTGGTAAACGAGTTCACTGCATGTTATTTTTCCATTTTGTGTTTAGATAAACATTACCAAGAAAACCACAGTTTAAAGTTTGTTTCAAGGTCACAGTATACAGAGTGTCCCTTTATTCGTCAATAGTATTTAGGGGCATGGATCTTGGGTGTATTTTAAGAAAAAAATTGTTCTACAGTAAGGGCCTATCTCCAAATTTGATATCATTTTTCGGGGATTTAAGAAAAGTCTTACTTTGGTGTACCATGTACCCATGTTAACGGTAATTGTACTGTTAGTAATAATAATGATAGAAACTTCGTCCAGGTCCTTATTTTCAGAAGAAATACCATCCTTTGTAACTGCGTTTAAATAAATTTTGTGTCTTTTCTCAGTCTAAGATATTCAGTTTTTAGCCTGTTCCATTTTTCCTGCCCATGCTAATTTTTTTACTTTGGGGTTATTTTTCTCCAAAAAATGCGTAATCAACATGATGTTTTAATAATTTCTTGAATGTATGTAACAATACTTAAAACAAAAGTCAGTAACAGGTTTGCCCAAAAAACCCATATATTTTATGATAATTTGGAAAACCAGCGGCAAGTAAAATTTAATAAAAAGGTTTTTTTTTTGCTTAACGCTAACGCTCGAATGGCTATGAATAAAAAATGATATGTGTGGTTATCGATAATTTGTATTTTATGTGTGAACTAAAACAGTTATAACACTACTTTCCTTAAACATAAAATATATGCTCTCAAAAGATTTTATAAAGCTAAATAGCAAAAACCAAAGAAAAAGGTATTAGAATTTTCATCCCCCGACGTATGGGAACTCTGAATCAATGTGTTGTTTTTGGTTTTGATAAACACATTAAGCGAGCGAGAGGCAAATTGTGTGTATCTTGTTTCACTTTTCGCTCTCCTTACAACCACGGAGCAGACAGGTCATGATCAGTGCTGTCACTTCAAAATTAAAAAACGTGGTAGATTGAGCTAAGAAAAAGGAGTAGATTCAGATTTTCGGGGTAGATTTTTAAATTTAAATTTTTGCTAATTTTATTTTGTTGGTATTATAAACAAAGGTATTTTAAAAAAATAATCGAAATTAGCGGCAACTGAACTACATACAATTTTATACGAATACGTTGAGAAGTTTAGTTCCGTCGAGTGTAGTCTTAAATACTGAATAAAATTTCCATTCACCAAGATTTATATTTTAAAGCCTAGTACGCAGCTCGCACTGAATTTTTGCTTAAATACATAATTCTATCCAAAATTTATCGAAGCTAAAATTTAGCTGAGCTTTTTAGCCGAGAAGTACGCAGCTCCAGCTAAAAAAAAAAATAAAAAATGTTATGTTCGTACTGTACATCCGTTTGTGTATAAGTGGAGCACTTCGTTCTACTCCCTCCGCGGCACTGGACACTCTTCTTCATCTGATACCCCTCGATATATTTAGTAAACAAACGGCAGCGAGTTCGGCAATCCGTCTTAAAGCCTCTTCACAGTGGACCAATAATGAAATAGGCCACTCAGCTATTCTGAACTCATACAGATCACTTCCAAGTATAATTGACTACACCATCCCACAATTCCGTTTCGATAAAAATTATTTTCAAGTTGCCATACCCTCCCGATCCACATGGGAGGACGTGACATTTTTGGAAGACGAATCGATTCACTTTTATACGGACGGTTCAAAAACCGATGATGGGGTTGGTGGAGGCGTGTACTCAGAAAGATTAATTTTAAGCCTCGCATTTCGTCTTCCAGACCATTGTAGCGTGTTTCAGGCGGAACTTTTGGCGATAAAAGAAGTTTTATCTTGGCTAAAGGAAAACATGATATTGACGCATCTTCTCAGACAGCCGAGCTGCCATAAAATCTCTCGACTGTGTCTCTACAAACTCTAAAACAGCCCTAAACTGTCGATCATCTCTTATAGAGATGGCACAGCAGTTCAATATTCTCCTTTGTTGGGTGCCGGGCCATAGGGACATTCCGGGTAATTGTAAAGCTGATGAAGTCGCCAAAGTTGGAACAAGACTACCTATTTTACCTGAAAAGGTAGACACCGGTATGCAAATTTTTGCTGAAGCAAGATGCTTTAAGGAGAACAAACCTTAGGTGGAACAACGTAACTACTTGCCTGGCGACAAAACAGATCTGGCCTACGCTAGATGTGAGGCGCTCTAAGTGTTTGATATCTTTGAACAGATTGCATATCAGCTCCGTAATTGGTGCCATAACCGGGCACTGTCTTATAGGCAAGCACGCAAAGCGGCTTGGAGTTTTCGCATACGATTTTTGTAGGAGCTGTATGTATGAAGAGGAGGAAGAATCTGTTTCTCATCTTCTCTGCACATGCCCTGCCCTATCTAAAAGGCGTAGGCTCCATCTCGGAGACTTCTTCTTCAATGATCCTAGTGATCTGACAAACATAGACATAAGTAGTCTCGCACGCTTCATTAGAAGCTCCAACTGGTTTTAACGAGCGGGGAGAAAATCTCTCTAGATTCACGTGGCATCACAACGGACCAACTTATGGTCTAAGTGTGTCAGTTCCTTACTGGCAGCCACTTAAACCAACCAACCAACTGTACATCCACTATCTGTCAAAATTTTGCGGGCGAAATAAATGCGTGGCACATTATTCTTGAGCTAAATTTTGACAGATTGTTTTTTGTTAATCTTTTCTTTAATTTTGCCAGTACGTGTTGAAACAAATAATTGTGATTATAAATTTCAGAACGCCATGTTGTGGATTGATGTGTTGTTCTCAACGATTGTAGAATGAAAAAACTATAAGTGGACTGCTGGGACGGGCGGAGAAAAGAAGTGCAAATAAAACAAGCTATGAATTTATGCAACACACGAAACCAATATAGTTTTAAGAACACATTAAGGTGCAATAGCGACACAAAAACTCAATAAATATTCATCTAAAATCAATAAATAATCATCTAAATCATTTTATAAACAATTTCTTTGGTATATTTGTTGTTTTTTTTGGGGGATTTTAGCTTGGAGAGAACAGTGCTAGCTAAAATTTAGCGCGATCTGTGTACTTGGCTTAGAGAAAAAGGTGTTTTAATATTTTTCGGAAAACAAAATATTTTATCTAAAAATTTCCTCAGAAATATTGTAACAAAAATGATTTTTTTTATTGTTATAACGGGTTTTGAATAAGTAGCAATCGTTAGTTTATTTGACTAAAGTTTATGTTTAAAGCTTTGTTGAACCTTTGTCCCTTGAAAAATTTGCTAGCTTTGATTTTTTGCATTTTAAGGAATTCCTTGATTTGTATATGGCAGATAAAAAGTGGTAGAATTTTTGATTACCGTGGTAGAAGTAGTAGATTTGAAAATTGCTCAAAAAAAAGAGGTAGATCTACCACAATTGTGGTAAAGTGGTCATGATTCGATGTACGTGGTTGTATGGAATATCACAAAAACAATGTAAATGGAAGTCAGGTGTTCTGTTTTTTATTTCAGAGGCAATTTCTTAAGTTGAGCGCAATGCAAACACCAGCCAGCACGTGTATGTTTGAAAAAGCTCTCCCATAAGGCCTGTACTGAAAATACAAACTGAACAGAGTATAGGTAGGTACATAATGTAAATTTGCTGAATTTAGCTTGAAATCGTCAATTCTTAGCACTTTTACTTATGCATTTTAAAACAATGTAGATAGGTATACCAGAATGAATCCTTCAAATATGCTCCTTATTCCCACATCCGCACATTATTCTCATATACATACATATATGCATCGGTCGCACTCTTCAGAATTAAATTAAAAAAAAAGTCTCTACCTCTTAATTTATTTATTTATGGCGTTTCAATCTCCTTTTCATCTCTTAACAACATCCTGTTGTCTCTGCTGCAATCATTAAGAACAAAAAACAAATAAAAATCTTAAAGCTACATCACATTTGCCCCTTTCTGCTCGTATACAGTAGCATAACTCAGTAGGTACCTACCTATCAACATAAAAGGGGAGGAGGTTGATGAGATGTTGAATGAATTCAAACTTACCAAAAACAAACTCTCTAGAAATTGAGAAATAAGACCCCAAAATTCATAACAGGGTCAATGAATGTTCACTCTCACTATGTATCTTCGTCTCCGGCCATTGCAGGGCTTATCATCATATCACAAGAAGCAGGCAATCTGTCTGATTTAAGATTAGCAGTTTTTTTATTTATTTCAATGTCTCAACGTAATCAGGATGCACAAAAAGATACGTCGTCGTCCAATACACACGGCTTAGGTATAATATTGAAAATCAGAAACAGGTAGCTGCTGGTCCAATGTCCACGTTGACCACAACAGACAGTGGAGCAAAACTGCCACACAGTTGGGAATTTTTAGATAATATGTCCCTACGCTTTAGATTCGAATCTACTACAATTTTGAAAATTGAAAACAAAAAATTGTGGAAAAAACAAGTGATTTCTTTTCATATATGTTTTATTAATCTTAATTAGACAATATGTTGACTAAAATAAATTTCCACCAAGTGCTTAACCCTCGATCTATCCGAGTATATTAAAGCTTATTTTGGGTTTTATCTTGTTAGATTGATTTCGTGTAAGTGA
This sequence comes from Melangyna quadrimaculata, assembly GCA_949320155.1. Taxonomy (NCBI): domain Eukaryota; kingdom Metazoa; phylum Arthropoda; class Insecta; order Diptera; family Syrphidae; genus Melangyna; species Melangyna quadrimaculata. The sequence continues at coordinate 155,756,202 of OX439484.1, forward strand.
GATACTCTGCCGTATCGTAAAATTCCATCCTACCAAATAACTTGCTTATCGTCCAGAACTGGTCAAGCTCACACTTTCTTTCTAATTATACTCTCTGGTCAAAATGAATACAAAAATATATAAAACAATAAGAAAACTTGCTTTAAACATGAGTTACACTGCATTTCAGTGAAATTTCTTATATTTCCAGAATACAAAACTTTGCGATGGTGAGAGCAACTGACTAGAAGTGTTTTGCAAGCGGGCAGTTTTTCTTGTGTTTTCTCAAATAATTAAGTTCCCTATCTCGATACTCTTTTGACAATATACTAAACAAGTCCATATCATAATAAAACCAGGGAAAAATAAACATAGTGACAAGTATAAATACACAAATTTTGCATTTGAAATAAGAAATATTTTTTTTCATTGAATGAGTTGAATCAATAAATTCATTTGTCCCTCTTCGAACCTTTTAATTACAACCAAAACCAGTCAATAAACCTTCACGCACGCACTTCAACTCAAAAAACTAAATAAAATTGTTGCGGTGTTTACCATTCGTGGTCGAGTGTATGTCAAACGGCTTCTGTCAGATGTCAAAGGAGTATGTGTTGACAACGTAGAAGACCTTGATGAAATTGCCAGACTAACACTTGATGAAAATTAACTATTTTGCTGCTTTTAATAATTTCGTTTATTCTTTTTTTTTTTTAAATACAATATTTAAATAATACAATAAATCTTGTGCTACATTACATCTCATTTAATTATTTTTTTTTTATATTTGCACTAATTTATTAATTGGATATTTGTTTTATATTTTGAAGGTGACTACGTATTTCTAAGTCTGGTGAAGCCACCCTTTATACAAATCTTTAATTTTCAACTTTTAATTTTTGTTATGATCTTGTTTGTAATGGAACAAGATGATATTGGAGGAGATTTCGTAGGCAGTGGCAGTGAGGGAATTTTGCGGTCGATGGTTAAAATTTTGAATAATAAAGTGGCAGGTTTTCAGTTGTGTCACTTAAACGCACAAAGCTTATTTTGTAAAATTGATGAGTTTAGGGATGTGTTTGAAGGTTCTGATACCGATATCATATGTGTTTCTGAAACTTGGTTTCTGGATACAAATAATGATGCAATGTATAGCTTTGTAAGTTTTAAGTTATAGGTATCGCGCCGATAGAAACGGGAGAAATGGTGGGGGAGTGGCGGTATATGTACGCAAGGATTTGCCTTGGAAATTTAATTGTAAGTCCGAGGTAGGGAGTGCAATAGAATATATTTTCTTAGATGTTATTGCTGGAGACAGTTCGTTAAAAATAAGCGTTGTGTATAGACCCAATAACAACGTTGCTTTAACCCCATTGTTTAATCTTTTGGAAAATATTTCTTTGCACCCCTCTAAAATGATTTGTTTATGGTGACTTCAATAGCAACCTTCTGGCTAACAACGTTCTAATTGATGAGATGAGAACTTTTAATTTGTTTGCGGTCAACACCACCTTTGCCACGCATTTTGTTGGTAGATCGAAAACACTTTTTGATGTTTTCTTTGTAAGTGATATCAGTGATGTTCTATGCTATGACCAGTTGTCAGCTCCAGCTTTTTCAAAACACGATCTCATTTACTTAGGGTTCGATTTTAGGATAAACAGACTTGAAACCATTTTTGAGTACCGAGATTTTAGTACTCGTTTTTTGGAACAAAATATTCAGAGTATTGAATGGGATAATGTATTCTATTTTCAATCTTCATATGATCAAATAGAATATCTAAATTTCAATATTTTAAATCTGTTTAACAACAACGTTCCAGTCATAACAAGAAATTTAAACCATGGTCAACGTCCTTGGTTTTCTAATGAAATTCTTAGGCTCTTATTTCAACGGGATCAAGCTTACAGAATGCGGAAAAGGTATAGATCAGAAGTTCACCATCAAAATTATAGCACTCTTCGCAACCAAGCTGTCAATACAATTAGACTCGCTAAAATTGAACTGTATGGCCGTAAGCTAGGAAAAACATCAAATAAACGCCGATTTATGGAAAAATCTAAAGGAAATAGGGATAGGAAAACAAAAGATTGATTGCAAGGAAAATATAGATGTAGATGTACTTAATCAAAATTTTGTTTCGCTTCCTTTACCACATCCTTCTGTTTTTTTTTTTTTCTGAGCTTCATGATCCCATAAATGTTCTTCATTCAGACACGGCTTTCGAATTTACTTGTGTGGAAAGCACAGATATCGTTGAAAGCTTACTTACCATCAAATCGAACGCGGTTGGCATTGATAATATAGGTACATCCAGTTTCATCAAGGCTATTTTACCGTATATTCTTCCTTACTTAACACACCTTTTTAATACAGTTCTAATGACTGGTATTTTCCCTAAAGCTTGGAAACAAGCTAAAATTTTACCAATTCAAAAAGGGCAAAACATGAATGAATACAGACCTTTTTCCATACTCCCTTATATGTCTAAAGTCTTTGAAAGAATCGTACAAAAACAACTCAATGCTTATCTAAGGGCGCAAAACATCATATCGCCTAAGCAATTTGGCTTTCGTCAGCACCACAGCTGCACGACAGCTATTATAAATGTTGTGGAAGATATAAGGCTGTCTTCAGACGATGACCAAGTGACGTTTTTAGTACTGCTTGATTTCTCCAAAGCCTTGGGCATGGTGGATCATTATAATTTATGTTATAAACTTTCGTGCTTGTTTGGTTTATCGTCATCTGCGGTTAATTTAATTAAAACGTATTAGCGAAATAGAGACCAAGCGGTATCTCTAAACAATAAAATCACAAGCTTTCTTCCCACAGTTAGAGGAGTTCCCCAAGGTTCCATTTTGGGTCCGCGTCTCTTCTCATTTTATATCAACGAACTTCCAACAAAGATCTCGGGCGGTTCTATTCAAATGTATGCTGATGACGTCCAGTTGTTTAGGAGCTGTCTTCTTGGACTAATTGAAGATTGTGCGCATACAATTAGAAACGATCTTGCGGAATTCTCGGTTGGTCAGAAGATAATGGACTTTGCCTTAACCCACTCAAGTCAAAATGCATTGTGATTAATAAGAAAGTGCTTTATTTAGATTATTTTCCGAGTATCTATTTGAATGGTACACAAATCGGATATACATCTAGTGCAAGAAATCTAGGCATGTTGTTTAACAGGATGCTAGCTTGGGAGAGCCATATAAATGCGGCGGTGCGAAAGGTTTATGGAGTGCTACGAATGTTGTGGTCATCGCAACATTACACGCCCTTGAACAATCGGATGATGCCAGCCAAAACTATTGTTGTGCCGATACTAACATACGGTTGTGAAGTCTATTGCAACTGTGGCTCTACCAGTAAGAGAAAATTGAATGTCGCTTTTAATAAAACAGCACGCTACATATTTGGCCTACGTCGTTTTGATCGCATATCAAATTTCTCGATTCAAATCTATAATATTTCGCTCGATCATCTATAACGGTATAGGACACACTTCTCTTACTCTGCAATATTATTCATACTCAACGACCTTGTAGTTTATTCAATAGGATACAGTTCAGCTCCTCTAACAGATCCCAAATGCTTTTACACCATCGGTTTTTTTTGTCGGACCTCAGAGCAGCAATTCTTCGTCAGTGACATACGTTTGTGGAATCTCCTTCCAAGAAATTTAAGAAGAACAAATGGTGAAGCACAGTTTCGTAGAGAACCTCGAAGTTACTTTCAAAATGCATAGGTTTAAAGAATTTATTCCCATCATTGCACATAGGAATTTAATGAGCGAGATATATGTATCAAATATTTTATTTTTGTAAATTTGTTGTTTTTGAAACATATACAGGATGTGTCCAAACTGAATATGGTGAGAATTTGGTAACTTGTTCATACCGAATCATAACGGTTTTCGAGTAACGGCTATTTTTCGAAATTTTAAAAAAACTTTACTTTGAACCAGTTTTTTGCTCACCCTGTCCATAATTGCCTTTTGTTTTTTACAATTTTTACACTTAAACTTTGGCTTATAGTTTGGCTTATTTTACTGAATAAAAAATGTACTTTGCATCACCATTTGCCTACAAACTAAAAGATATACTTAAACTTTGACCCAACTTAATTTTTGACCTCAATCTTCTTAAGAGCTCCATGAGTAAAATTCTTATGACACAATACAGGTTTTATCTTTAGCCCGCTTTTCTGTTGGTTTTAAAAAGGTATAAAACTTGCTAAAGCGGTGCTCAGATAGAAAGTTATAACCGTTAGAATCCAATAAAACAGGTTAAAAGTAAAACATTTTTGTTCAAGTATATCGATAAAATTAAAATATCTTTTCAAATATAACTCCGAAAAAGTTGAATTCTGGTGCAGAGTTTTATTTTGATGTCTTACGCATTTTTTAAATAAAAACCTTACATTTGGGGAAGGACTTTCGATTTTGTGGGGTGAAAGGGGAAAAGTCCAGTGTTTTTAAAGATTTTTCGAAAACCATTAGGTTTTTTTAAGAAATATCTTTGAAAAAATTGTGCTTATAATATTCTACAAAGAATAGATACCTATAATTTTGTTGTTAGACTAATGGATTTTGAGACAAATGAGCGCAAATGCAACGGTGTGGAAAATATCACATTAAAGTAAAGCCACATTTGGTACCTGTTTTTACAAAATCTCTTGCTCCGGCGAAAAAAGTGGTTCATCTTTTTGTGCGGAATTTTAATAGCTACCGTTTTTTCAAAGATAGTTTTTAAAAAACGTGATGCTTTTCGAGAAATTTAAAAAAATACTGGACTTTTCCCCTTTCACCCTACCTTGCCCAAATGAAAGGTTTTTATTTAAAAAATGCGTAGACATCAAAATGAAACTCTCCACCAAAATTCAGCTTTTTCGGAGTTATATTTGAAAAATATTTTAATTTTATCGATATACTTGAACAAAAATGTTTTATTTTTGTTTTATTTTTAACCTGTTTTATTGGATTCTTACGGTTATAAATTTCTATCTGAGCACCGTTTTAGCAAGTTTAATACCTTTTTAAAACCTACAGAAAAGCGGGATAAAGATAAAACCTGTATCATACAAATTTTATTCATGGAGCTCTTAAGAAGATTGAGGCCAAAAATTAAGTTTGGTCAAAGTTCAAGTTTATCTTTTAGTTTGTAGGCAAATGGTGATGTAAATGAACATTTTTTATTGGGTAAAATATGTCAAACTATTAGCTAAAGTTTAAGTGCAAAAATTGTAAAAAACAAAAGTCACCCGACAGGGTGAGCAAAAAACTGGTTCAAAGTAAAGTTTTTTTTTAAATTTCGAAAAATAGCCGTTACTCGAAAACCGTTATGATTCGGTATGAACAAGTTACCAAATTATGAAACGTCATGACCTGGCCAATCACCATATTAAGTTTGGACCATCCTTTACGGGACACCTTGTATATAGAATTAAAAAAAATATATAGAATTTAAGTCCAGTGGATATCGAATTTATTTAAATGTAATTTATTTAAATGTTTTTCTTTACACTTTTACATTGACTTAGCCTTTTCTCCATTTATTGTAATGTATTATCTAGCAGAACACTTATTTACAAGATTTGTTTCTTACTGTGTATGCATTCAATAAATAAATTAAACTAAAAACGAAAACAATACGCTTGTCCATCTTGGCAGGGTTGGCGGGATAAATAGCCAGCATCTACACAGCAACCAACTTGTTTAGGTACTGATTCCGTGCAAAATTTGTTGCAAGATTCAACCTTGTATGCACCTGCTTCAGTGGTGGTAATGAAAAAGGCACAAACCATCATCAGGACAAGTAGAAGGACAGTACAGTTTTTGTTGAAGGCAGCCATTGTTACTGTTGATGGTGATGCTATAGAAGAATTTCACGTTAATAATAAAATAATTCCTAATTTAATGCTCTTACTAATATGGAACTTATATTGTACTCTGATTAATCGAGTGCTTCAAGCAACTATTTATATGAATGCTAAGCTTTCAATATTTAAAATATTAGGTATACTAAAATTAAAATTTGTATAACAAGATAATTCGACTATTAATAATAATTACAGAATTAGTTTTTTTTAAACGATTCAATAACAAGAGATTCGGGTTGCACAACAACCACACGTGTAACTGAAATTCTGTGAAGGAAACGTGTATTAGGTAAGTAGGTACTTACTAACACGTTGTGACATCATTCAATGCATTTAAAGGTACAATGTGTCGGTAAATCCATCAAAAAATAAAAATTTTAATTTGTGAATGCAGAAATAATCTCTATTTGGCGATTTTTCTTAATGATTTTTTCTTGGGGATTTTTTTTTTGTCTTTAAGGTTTTCCTTTTGGGATTATGGTAAACATCACCAGCCCTCCCAGAAAAAAGCCTAGTTTTGCATTGAAACGAAGTGTGGAATTTTAAGATTAAAGTATCTTAGTCCAAAGCCAACATTAACAACACCAAAACTCACAAAACAAAAATACGAAACAAAAACCCCCCAACCGAAAATTCCAAACAATTTCCACAAAACAATATTGTTAAAACTATAATCTTCAAACCAAAATAAAAAACTTAGATTCACAAAATTAATATCCCCAAACCAAAACCCCCGAACTAGAATCCCTTAATCCAAAACCCCCAAACCAAAATTCACAAATTTTAATCCAAAAACAAAAATCCTCAAAACGATATACAAGTAAAAAACTTAAACCCCTGATCAAACTTCTCCAAAATACATTTAAAATCCACACATTTAAAATCCCAAAAAAAAATGGACAAATCGAAAGCCTCAAACAAAAATACTCAAATATAATATAGCCCAGTCAACGAAGACTCAAAATTATAAAATAAATGCAAAAAACAGTGCTCTCTGGATTATTTTTGTTTATGGTAGGGGTTACCCCCTGATATAACATACCCAAAATTCCCAGCCCAGGGCCGCGAGCTTTAGGCAGGAGAGGGGTGTAAATGTCCCCTTTTGTAGTTTTTCTTCAAAATTTGGAAAACTAAGCGTAATAGAGGCAAAGTCAATATGAAAAAGTGAATGAAAACTAAATTCCCTACAAATAAAAGATATTCTCATAGTTTTGCTGAATCAATAGAGTTGCGAGAATAGAAATATCGAAAAAAAAAATATTCCTGCCTAAAGCTTGCGGCCTTGGGCTGGGGACTTTGAGTATGTTATACCTTAGGGTCCCCTCTACCATCATCACAGTACCTTGAATGGCTTGCTTCGCAGGTTCAAAGAAATTATTCATTCATTAATCTCAAGTTCAAAGAAACACTACTATCACATACTACACAGTATATAAATAACAAAAATTATAAACAAAAAATCAAAAAAATTGTCGTCGTAACTTTCAATTTTCTCGAAAACTAAGAGACATAGAACCATTTAGTTTTCAAGTAAGAATTAATAGGGGTAGTGAACAATAAAAGCCAATTCTGCATTTTATTTTACAATTTAAATACAAAAGTCAAAAACAAAATTTTCAATTTTTTTGTTTTAATTTTGAGTTTGAAAGTAAGTTTTACAAAAACTATGGACATCAATAACTTGATTTGGAAAGCAAAATAAAAGAACGGAGTTCTGGCTTTCAAAAAAGGTAAATTTTGTTGTTGTAAGTTTTGCCGTTGTTTTTTAATATTATTAAAAAAAAAAAATAAATGCCCCTCCTCTCTAAAGTGGGTGAGAAAGAACCCCTCTCTATGGCAAATAAATTTTTTTATTGTGTTCCTTTAAAAAAACGTTATCATTTTTTGGCGCCATATGAAAACAACTCTTGCTATTTAAATTTTGCCTAGTTTAGTATACATCAATTTTTTCGTATAGTTTTGGAAATATAAAAAAAAAAGAAAATTATAACTCCCCTCTCAGCATCATGATATAATGAAATAACAGTGAAAGAATGTGTATTTACCTTTTTTGTTTTTTCCAAGTAAATTGGTCAGAAAACATTCAATATCTAAGACAATAACAGGTTTTTTCAGATTTGTTGACTTTTCTACCGCCCGCATCTCCTTTATTATTGACCGTAGAAAAAATGTTAATATATATTTTTATAGACAATTTAATTGTCTCTAATTAAGTAGCATAGACTTTTCCGCTTAGATGCTAGGTTGTGGAAATATTCACGGAAATCTAAAAAGGGAAACCTTTAACCCCCCCTCCTGAGTTTAGATCGCGGCCCTGGGCTGGGGACTTTGGGTATGTTATACCTGGGGGTAACCCCTACCATATAAAAAATTAATCCAGAGAGCATTATTTTTTGCAAGCAAAATTACTTCGTTGACTGTTCTTATATCCCCAAATCGAAATCCTCAAATTCAAAAGCCCCAACATAAAGTCGAAATCGCCCAAGTAAAGACGGAACGAAATTGTAAATAATCGCACGTGTAGTACAAAAACACACGTGTTCCTCCACGAACAATTCAATTACAGGTGTTTTTATCTTTAATAGACGAATAAGTTATAATTACTTTAATTTCACCATTATATTTAAAATATTTAAGTCTGAGAGCTAGCAGCAACTTTACCTAACATACTAGACAGCGCTGCCGCTGAAAAAAAAATCTTAGTGCCACCAATTATTTTTTTGAGTGCCAAAAAGTGCAACTTAGTGCCAAAGTAAAAAAAAATCGCATATTCTAATAAAAACAATAAATATTCTTTGTTATCATATTTCACTATTAACAAAATAAAATTATAAAAAAAAACAATAGCAAAATTCATTTGCATATTTTATGTAAGATATATGATATCATATGATAGGTATCAAAGGGCACGGTAGTGCCCAGGCAAGTTCTGCACTACACCCTTTTTACAGGATCAAAATCAGGCGATTTCTGACCCCCTTTAACTTATGTACCAATAAAGTCAGAAACTTAAAACTGGCAGTATTGTGTAAGCTTATCAGGTTCAGGCAAGTCACCAAGTTTAAATTTTTTAGCATAAGTGGTTCCTGAGATAAAAGACTGCAAAAATTGCAAAAACCGTAACTGACTGACTGGGCTCACTGACTGCCTATCAACATTATGGAGCACTTCCCAAAATCGTAGAATCATTTAAAATCAAACAACGGTAGGCCTTGTGGTGCATACAAAGGAACAAATCGAAAATTTAAGATTTTTCAGTCAGGGGGCGTGGTACCCGCCCATTTTCACAGAATTGATATCAATTATGTGAAGCACTTTTGACCGTCGTAAAATGATGTTAATTGGTAGAGCGATTCGACTTGACATGCAAGAAAGGAGAAAATTAAAAATTTGAGATTTTACATTCAGCGGGCGTGGCAACCACCTATTTTCGAACAATTAATATATATTTAATAGAGAGAACTTCTGCTTGGTGCAGAATTACGAAATTTTATAGAGCGGTTGGTTTTCAGGTGTAGGTAATTGAAATTATGAAATTTTTCATGCAGGGGCATGGCTTCTTATGAGGCCTTCAGTGGCCTTTTATTCCACCCACTTTTCCTGATAAACAAAAATCGTTGAAAAAGGAAGTGAAATACACCAAAAACATAAATGTTAAAAAAGAAGCCAAGTTCTTCTATAGGTAGGTATACAAAAACCTTCGCGTATCAAGTCAAAAAGTAGTGAGATCTAAAGTGCGCCAAGTTTTAAGTTTGTTAATGTTAAATATTAAATATTTTAAGTAGTGTAATTTGGAAGCACCTCAAAATTATGCATTCGTTTCTTACTAATTTCTTTTTGAAATTCAATTCAATTCTGTTTTAATTTTAAGTTTCTGTTCTACTTGATGCATCATGAAACATTCAAAGTTGATGGATGGAATTTAATTGAAGTAGTAACAGTGACAATGGCATACACAAGCCTTTCATTAATTTTTAAGGCATCCAACAGTGACAGTGGTATACAAAAATCATTCGCTAGGTATCCTTGGGCTTACAAAAAAGAGAAACAAGTGTGGGAATGTTTGTAAATTGTATAAGAAAATTTAATTTTTAATGATTTTTAATGAATTTTGTTTGATATTTTTATTTAAAAAAAAAAGAGTGCCAAATTTGAAACTTTGAGTGCCAATGGGTGCAAAAGTGCCAAACTCATTTGAAAGTGCCAATTTGGCACTAAAGTGCCACTTTCGGCAGCGCTGATACAAGATATAAGGCTACAACTTAATTCATATAAATGTATCTATCATGGCTGTTCTGATTTCCGACCGAATTTGAAAACGGAAACGAAAATTAAATCCGTGCGAATTGAAAAAGGTTGTTCTGATTTCCAGTCGAATTGAGTTTGCAGTGTTGGCAACTTATATCAACAAAACGTTTTCGAAATCAGCTGTGAAGTTGACATCTTCACAGCTGATTTCGAAACAAGTTTCAATTTTAAAATTATTAGATTAGATTTAGATAGATTATAGATAAGATTCTTTATTCAAAATAAAAATTGTGTGCATATGTAAGTCATTGAGAAAAAAAAAAGAATAATATAAGGCATGACATTTATGTCGTCTGCCTGAGTAACAACTTTTCGATATTCTTTAAAATAAGTTTTAATTATCACATGAATTGGAATGATTGAGTGTTTTCAAATAAAGGCAATAGCATTGATTTCAAAAGCTTTTAGTTAAGCTTAAACAAAAATGAATATGTAGTTACATATGTATGTATATAAAAAAGGGACTTTTAGTTTAGTTAAAACGAAAATAGTGATTTTTAAAAGCAATTTCTATTATTATTATGATTTTTAATTAAAGAAAAAAAAAAAGCTTTAAAATTGGATATCAGAAGTTTTCGGTAACTATTTTCGTTCTGTAAGCGTTGGCTGCGATAAAGTACTCATATAAATGAATCCAGTTTAACAACGAAGTGTAGCACATCTTCCCTTACGTGTAAATTGCAAATTGTGCAGTTACCAGATCCTTCGCTTCGATGTGGTACAAAGCTTAATTTTAACATTTCTCCTCGAATTTTGAAGATTGTTCCAATCATAGCACAGGAATAGCTGCTATTGAAATAATTGTGTTGGTTAAGATTATAGTTAACCTTCGAATAGTACTGCCTCTCTGTTGACTCTCTAGCTCTTTCTATGAAGGTATACCTTTCGTTTTCATCTGTTAGTATTATAATCTCGTAAAAAACACCTTTTCAACTGTTCTGCGTTACTTTCAGTAAAGCTTAACGTAACACCGCAGTCCGCAACTAATTTTGTCCAGTCTTTTGTAAAAAGAGTTTTTTTCCGCAATGCGTACTGCAAAATCAGCTTAGGTAGTCTTAAGTTACTCGATTATTAAATTTCTTTAGTTAAAGTACCTACCTAATTTTTGTATTATACAAAAAAAAAATCATTTTGAAGCTAAAGTTTGATTACTGTTCAGTTCATGTGTTGGTTTACATCGGTAAATTAATCCGTTCCCATTATCTTACATGAAGTTAGAGCATTTTACAATATTAGAAGATGGATGTACCAGTTTGGATTTTCTTGGATGAAGAAATAATAGAAAGGCGAATTGCTCTCCTGCTCTGGTTAAAGATTTATTCTGGCGATCAGATTGAACAAGGAATCATTTAAATACACATAGATGAATTGCAAAATCGTTGGAACTCTGGTGGATCCCTTACCCCAATAACAAAGTTATCCGCCTGCCTAAGGTTTTTCGCTGAAGGTGGATACCAAAGAGGAATTGGAAATGACTTCCACTATGCTATGGGAAGGTCAACTTTTAGTAAGGTTTTGAAGGAGTTTGTCAACTTAGCGGAAGAACACTTGTGTCCTAAATGGATCTCTCTTTGGGGGTCCTAAAGCATTTAAATCTTTTGACACGAATCTCTCCACATGCTCGAATCTCTCCACATGCTCGGCTCTGTTGTCTGTCTTAACTCACCCTCTTCCAAGGTCAGGATACTTCTCCATAAATGCAACTAACATCACAAATTGTTGCTGTGCGGTATGCTTTCCCCTAAGTTTCATTTATTTTTTATAAAAATATGTTGAGTTAATTTATTTTTTATTAAAACACAATAAAAACTTTCATTTTTGTTTCACCGAATCTGTTTTCGTCAACAAAAAGACAACCGAATTTAAAACGTTAATTAATTGGCGTTTTGCAGATCCGTCTGCTTTTTAGGACACTCTGAAAAACGTTAAACGTCAAACAATACGGAATTCTGTTTTCTACAAGAATTCGAAAAAGGTAGGTTATGTAATTCGAACGAAAATCAGAACAGGGGTGTATTTAATTTTGGCCCAGACAGAGTAACCGCGATCGAAAGGTTTCCATCGCTTTTTTTTTTCAAAATTCAAGCAAGAAATGGTAAAACTAACGCACTTTATAAAGGCTTTAGGGTTTATTTAGGAACAATTTCTGTTATAAAGTGTTTACTATATTTAAACAACAAAATGCTACAAGACTCATCTATTTGTTTCAAAGAGATTTATAACTCTTGGTTTATTGCTGAAATAAATTACTCCTAATTAAGCCGAATTTAATAATCTTAAGAACATTTGTATGAAAAATTAAATTTCCGATAGTAATAGATGGTTTAATTTATATACAGGGTGGTTGATGAATCGTGCTTCAATAAGAAATCTTAATAACTTTTTTCTGAATAGATTTTAATTTTTTTTTTTAAATTTATACCTAAATTGTTCTTTAAAATTAAAAAAAATGGATAGTTGGAATGAATAATTCCGCATTTGGGTTGTTCGCCGAAAACACGCACTAGAGTCTATAATTCTTGTCTAAAGAGAATTTCGGCGCACGTTTGGCGACACGCCTACTAGCAGATTGACAATAATGACAATGAGGCTTGTTCAATCTTTTTCTGATCGGGGGACAGTCGCCCGAAGGAGTTACCACCAGAATCATTCCGTTCGGACACCGGAAACAATTGCTGCTGTATGCTGCTGCCAAACATGATACTCCAAGCGTTTCCACAAGAAATTTGTGTGCACGTTTGGGTATCAGCAAACAAACGTTGCAGGCAATATTCCATACGGATTTCAATGTGTTTCCCTACAACCTACAAGTTTTAAATTACAAGCAAATTGAACACCTCAGACTTTCCGGTGCGTTTGGAATTCTGCCAAAAGCTGCTCCAAATGATAGAGGAGTACCAAAGCATGCTAAATTGCATTTTCATGTTAGATGAAGCCCACTTCGACTTAAATGGCAATGTAAACAAGCTTAATTGTCGAATATGGTGTTAATCGAACCCACCAATCCTGCATGAAACTGAACTTCATGCAAATGGGATCACAGTGTGGTGGGCAGTTTCCTTAAGCTGCATTGTCGACCCATACTTTTTTTTGAAGAAAACGGAGGCACCGTATCGGTCAATAGTGACCGTTATTTAAAAATGCTGAGAAAATTTTCTAACCCAGAACTGCGCCGGAAGAGAATTCCTTTAAATTCCGTCTGGATTCAACAGGATGGAGCAAGTTCTTATGTAACCAGGGTTGTTATAGCAGAATTGCAACAGAAATTTCATAATAAAGTAATTTCGAGAAACTCTTCGTTTCGTTGAAACCCCCTCTCCCCGGTCCACAGATCTGACTGCATTGCATTTTTTTTGGGTTATTGCAAACAGGAAGTGTAAAAGACGAAACCAAATAATTTGAACACCCGGAAGCAATCGATTAAAACAATAATTGAAGCAATTCCGAGGTCAACTTTTCAGTCGGTTATGGATAACTTATTAGTAAGATGCCGCACATGTGTCAGAGAGGGGGAGGCCATTTAAATTCTATTATTTTTAAGAACAATTGCTAATATTCAATAAAATTTAATTATCTTCCGAACTGTGTAAACAAAAATAAAATAAACGTTCTCTAAAAAAAGTTATTCCAGTTTCTTAATGTAGCAATATTCATCAGCCACCCTGCATATAAAAATGGATCGTGGTTTGTTCGGATGCTTAAAACTTGAAAACGACTGGGCCAAATCAGATACATCTTTGCCTATGGTTCGTAATTGCTCCGCGAAGGTTTAGGAAAAAAAATCTTAAAATTGTCAACAGGTGGCGTTGAGGGCGCAAATTTCGTTTTTCAGTAGGATAGATCGAGAGCGGATCGTTCTATTTTAACGATATTGTGTTTGATGGATTTGTATTGACACAAGGGAGGACACTATATAGAGAAATATTCTGGAAATTTCCAGAAAAATTAAAAAATTCGGGAAGATTCGCGAAGAATTGGAGTGTGAAATGGATTTCGATCGAGTCGCATTGAGTCAAGATAGTCGATAATGGAAATGGTGGAATTTTCTTCCTTGAGGCGTCCAGTGTGATTGAAAAAAAAAACATTCCTGTTTTCACTGATTTTGGCTACGATTCATACGAGATCTGAAATTGCTTTGGTAATTGCTCTTTAGGGAATAGAGGCTACGTTGTTAGAAGGCAGTCGAACCATTCTGCATTGAAATTGCCATAAAATTTGCAAGTGGATGAAGAACCTACATGCAACATTTCAAAGAAGTCTGTGGTTTCGAAAGTATTTTAGCAATGTAACATGGCCATTTAGGATGAGTGCATAGTGGCTCATTCAAAGATATACGAAATTATAAAAAACGTTTATGTGGCGCAATGATTATGCTTCATACGCTGTCTGTCATTCCAAGGTCAACTCCGCCAGATGAATTCAACACATGCCTGAACACGTCGTCGGCGAGACGCGAGTTGCTTTACTAAATGACCAGTCCGCTGCAAAGTTCTCCAGGCAATTGTTGGCGATGTAAAAGATTCCAGTCGAATTATTCATCGGCCTGATTGAATTTCCACCGAATTTTTTCCCGAATATTGCTAAGTATTATGCTGACCATAACTGGCTGAGTGCACGAGCGAGCAAATTGCCAACGAGTTACATTCATACATATCAATCGACTGTTTGATGGATGAAAACGAAGCCACAAAATATCTCACAGAATTTGTTATTCAAGTGACGATTTTGACGCAAAAATTCCGCTTATTCCGAGCGATTTTCCATTCTTATTTCAGTTTCCTGTTCGTCTCGCTTTCGCTATGAGAATTAATAAGTCGCAAGGACAATTGCTGGCTGCTTGTGGCATAAATCTTGAATGCCCATGTTTCACATAACACCACATGGTTAATTGTATGAGGCGTGCTCACGTGTCGGTAAACATCCCGATTTTTAAGTGTACCCGACCGAGAATAGAACGAAAAAACGTTGTCTACCATTAAGCATTTCATAGTGAAAAAACGGGTTGACCGACACGTAAAACACTGCGTTTTGATTGAAACACGTCGACATTATTATACTTCAGTTATTTCCATTCTATTTAATTTTTAAAAATCATGTTCCAGGGTCAGAATTATTATTTTCATTACATTAGGGAATTTGGGCGGAACGAAGTTCTGGTTCGCAGGTCAGTTGAGAATTTAAGCAATAAAAGTTTCCAGAAACCAATCAAAACAAAATCCAATCCAAAAACCAATCAAAAAAAAGGAGAAGCGCAAGCCTTTTTAAAATAGTTATTTTTTTTTTTTTTGTTCAAAAACCACTTAACCGTATTAC
Organism: Melangyna quadrimaculata; assembly: GCA_949320155.1. Taxonomy (NCBI): domain Eukaryota; kingdom Metazoa; phylum Arthropoda; class Insecta; order Diptera; family Syrphidae; genus Melangyna; species Melangyna quadrimaculata. Next base: position 155,771,685 of record OX439484.1, read on the forward strand.
CATATTTGTTTAGTTTTTATAATAAGCATAATATCGGGTTTTTCAATAAGAGCGCTACAAGCGTTTTTTTTAATAAAACAAAAACGGTGTTGGATATCAATGAAAATTATTCCTGTGAAAGTACGTTTAATGCCATTATGTATGGAAATCTATTTCTTTTGCATGGCCACTACGGGCACGCTTGCAGAAGTCCAGACGCTGAACCCAATTTTCGACGGTTTTCATGCATAAATCGGCCGATACTGCTGCAATTTTACGTACGATATTCGTACGAAGTTCATCAATCGTCACTGGCTTGTTGGCATAGACCATAGACTTGACGTAGCCCCACAGGAAATAGTCTAATGGCGTCAATTCGCACGACCGAGGCGGCCAAGCGACTGGACCATTTAGTGAGATAACACGTTCACCAAACTTGGTTTCCAATAAATATATTGTGACATTCGCTGTATGGCGCCGTTCTGTTGGAACAACATGTCCTCCAAGTCCATAACATCCGATTGGGGCCAAAAATATTCGGTTATCATTGAACGGTAGCGATCCCCATTCACAGTAACGTGCCGGTCTTGATCATCACGGAAGAAGTACGGCCCAATGACGCCGCCGGCCCATAAACCACACCAAACCTTAATTTTTTCGGGATGCAATGATGACTCTTGAAGTACGTGTGGATTGCTGCCTGACCAATACCGCATATTTTGTTTATTGACGAAGCCATTCAGTCAGAAATGAGCCTCATCGCTAAAGATGATTTTTCGATGAAAATCCGAATCATTTTCAAGTTGTTGATCAGCCCAATTCACGAACATACGACACTTCTGGTGGTCAAGCGGCTTCAGTTCTTGCGTCAATTTAATCTTGTAAGGATGTAGGCCAAGATCTTTTCGCAAAGTTCGCCACAACGACGTCACAGAGATGCCCAACGCTTGAGAACGACGTGTGAGAGACACATTTGGGCTTTCTGCAACTGATGCCTCAGCGGCAGCAATATTTTCGACTCTACGGGCACTTCTTTGTCTCACTGGCACGGGAACATTTTGTACTGTGCCTGTGGATTCTAATTTTTGCACTAGACGCTCAATTGTTGATCTGTTAGGACAATTATGACGACCATAAATTGGACGTAGCGCTATTAACGTTGAGGCCACTGACTCCGAATTTCGGTAGTAAATTTTAATAATTTCGACTCGTTGTTGGCTCGTTTATCATTTCATCATAAAATGGCATACCTTACTAAAGAGAATTGTCAAAAGAACGGCAAAAAATATGGCGTTGTTTGCTGTCCCTGTTGCTCTACTTTTGTAGCGTCCCTGTTGAAAAACCCTTTATAAGCGATACATTGGTACTGCAATGCAAGTGCCGCGTTGGAGTTAAACCCCCTAGTATTATTAATTTAAATGATTAAATATATCGAGCCCTAACCGCGAATTTATCGTAAGCGACAAAATTTAAATTTTACAGGAAACACATTTTTTTGTTTTTCTCCTAAATTGAAAAACGGAACGAGTTGATTTTCAGTATTTCGTTATATTTTTGCAAATGGAATAAAGTGAATATAACCAAAATACTGCTGTTGCCAAATTAACGTTGTTTTTGGCGTTTACGATACTTTTGGTGTTCACTTCTTACTAGCTCATGATCAAGTTTTGGCGTTAACGATAAATTTAAAAAATAGCTAAAAACTCGTATTTTTGTGAAAAAGAAAATTTTCTTCAATTTGAGCCCAATTTATGTTTCCAAAATACAACTTTTCGAAATTTAGTAATCAAAAATGTATAGTAACAAGTAGTAAACACACTATAATCAAAAAAAAAACAGGATGTTTTGTTGGGTCAAATTACTTAAAATAAAATTAACTAATGTAATATGGTTTTATACTTTTTCTTAAAGCACGAGATTGATTTTTCATTTTTGTTTTATGAACCGATGAATAACTTCCCCTACGTCTTGTGATAGTGACACATCTTTGTGGACATATGCATAAGTGCTTAACCTGTCTACCATTGAATACCTGAACCAATTTTTTAATCGACTAAGCTTAGAGAAGGACCTTCTGCTGTAGTAACATATACTAATAGGTAGCTTAGGGAGTATATTTAGCTTAGCGAGTATATTTGAAAATTGTTTGATGTTTGGAAACCTTTCTTGATCACATTTTGCCATTATCTCCCTTATTGTTTTTGTGTGGGGCTATTGATGGATTCCCTGCCATTGGACCCTTCATAGTCTGTATTCACTTACATTATCACTTGATGTGTTGTCTATCAATAACTATCGACATTACAGATATCTTTCAAAGGAATTCGATAGGTTACGTCTTTATATTTTATTTATATGAATATAGAGCAGGTATTAAGCTCAAAAAGTCACTTAATAGTGCCAACAACGCCTTCTTCCGGAGGTTTAAATACAAATTCAAATCTTCGGATTTTTCAAAGCCTTTTCGATCCATCACCATCTTAGCTATTCGTACATGGAACTCAAACTATAATGGCTTGAATAAACATTAGACAAGGTACCTAGTGCCATAAAATAAAAAGTTAAAACATTTGTGGTTTTCAGACATTTTTGAATCTATCAAAGTTTCTTAAAGGGACTTTAGAACATGTTGCTTCATCGCGTAACAAATAATCACAACAAAAACATAAATGTTAAAAAAGGAGCCAAGTTCTTCTTTACACAAAAACCTATGCGTAACAAGTCAACCGTAAAAAGTAGTGAGATCTAAAAAATCGCCAAGTTCTTAGTTTATTAATGTTAAATATCAAATATTTTAAGTAAAGTTATATGGAAGAACCTCAAAATTGTCAGAGAAATCTATAATTTAATGATTACTGACTTAAATTGAGTTGGTTTACTAGTCGAGTTTTCATTGAGAAATTAGGTACTAAAAGAAAACTTGCCAAGTAAACTTTAACTCAATTTAAGTCAGTAATCATTAAATAACAGATTTCTCTGATAATTTTGAGGTTCTTCCATATAACTGTACTTAAAATATTTGATATTTAACATTAATAAACTAAGAACTTGGCGGTTTTTTAGATCTCACTACTTTTTTCGGTTGACTTGTTACGCATAGGTTTTTGTGTATAGAAGAACTTGGCTCCTTTTTTAACATTTATGTTTTTGTTGTGATTTCACTCCTTTTTGCAAAGATTCTTTTTATCAGGAAAAGTGGATGGATGGAACGCCCCTGCATGCAAAAGTTCATGATTTCAACTTTGTCTTTGTATACCCACGCCTGAAAACTAATCACTTTACCAAAACTTCATAATCCTGCACAATTCGGAAGTGCTCTCAATATATTTAATATTGTTTCTGTGAAAATGGGTGGTTGCCAAGCCCACTGAATCTAAAATTTCAAAGTTTTAATTTCCCCTTTGCTTGCATCTCAAGTCCTATCGCTCTACCAAATTTCATCTCTTTACGACAATCAGAAGTTTTCTACATAGTTGATATCAATTCTGAGAATATGGGCGGGGGTGCCACGCCCGCGAATAGATAATTTAAAATTTTCCAATATCTCCTTTGTATTGACCACATGATCTACCAGTCTACCAAATTTTATTATTCTGCAACAATCTGAAGTGATACATATAATTAATAACAATTCTGAGAAAATGAGCGGATGCCACGTCCCATGAATGTAAAATAGCTAATTTTAAAAATTAGCCTATGTTTGCAGTCCAAGTTCTACCTCTCTACCAAATTTCATCATTCTACTTCAACCAGAAGTGCTCCATTCAATTGATATCAATTCTGCGAAAACGGGCGGATGCAACGTCCTCTGATTGTAAAATCTCAAATTTTAAAATGTTGCCCTTGATTGGACTTCTAGCCCTACAGTTTTACCAAATATGATCATTCTACCACAATCAAAAGTGCTCATCATAATTGATATTAATTCTTATTCAAATGGGCGGATGCCACGCCCCCTGCATGTAACGTCTCAAAAATGTTCCCTTTGCCTGCACTTTAAGCCCTACCGCTGGACCAAATTTCATTATTCCACGACAGTCTGAAGTGCTCCAAATAATTTATATCAATTCTATGAAAATGGGTGGATACCACGCCCCCTGAACGAAAAATCAAAATTTTTCCTTTGCCTGCACTTTAAGCCCTAATTTAATCAATCTACGACAATCAGAAATGCTCCAAGTAATCAATTCTATGAAAATGGGCGGGTACCACGCCCCCTGAATGGAAAATCTTAAATTGTTTCCTGTGTATACGTCACAAGGTCTACCGTTGTGCGAATTTCCAAGATTCTACGATGTCGGGAAGTGCTATATAATTCTGATGATCTGTCAGTGAGTGAGTCAGTGAATCAGTGAGTCAGTTACGGTTTTTGCTATTTTTGCAGTCTTATATCTCGGGAACCACTGATGCTAAGGAATTGAAATTTGGTGAGTTGTCTAAACCTGGCGAGCTTAGCAAATGCTGTGAGTTTGAAGTTTCTGACTTTATTGCTACTGAAGTTGGAGGGGGGTCGAAAATCGCCTGAGTTTGATCCTGTACAAAGGGTGAAGTGCCAGAACTTGGCTGGGCACTACCCTGCCCTTTGATATTGCAGACAGAAATACCCAAAATATGAATTTAAACGTTTTTGGCCAATAAAACCCGAAATTAAATATGAAAAACATCGATTATCCAATTCAATACAATTATTTTTTTACTTTGACTCTGCCTCTTGCCTGGGCGCGGGAATGAAGCCCAAATGGAAACATTTGCGATTCAATAAAATTTTTATTCACTTTGACTCTGCCTCTTGGCTGACCGCGGGAATGAAGCTCAAATGGAAACATTTGCAAGGAACTCTAAAGAATTGAGAGATGAATACAGAACAAAGGTCGAAAAACCCCCAGGGGTATCATGACCGTAAGTGCTCTTATTAATTCCTAATATAACACAACTCACATACAAAAACAAAAATCGAATCTCACAGGGGGATAATGGACCCTTTGAGCACCCTTTGAGGATCCGCCATTTATGTAAACAGATAAAAAAGCAGCATCACTTTGGTCAACAATAAAGCAAAGTTGATTAAATAGCAAAATCAATCTATGGCATTTGCGATATTTAGCTGTTAACAGAAAATATAAGTGTCACTTACGATAAATTTTCTTTTTTCTGTAACTTTTTTTTAATAACTTTTATTGGAAAACTAATGATGTTTGTAGATAGATGCATAATAGTATTACCTATCAAATTGCATAATTAACTTGATTTTGTTAAAAATGTCGCTTACGATAAAATGGCGGTTAGGGCTCGATATAAGAGTTTGTTCACACACATACCCCCGTATTTATTAAGAAAAAATAGTTCTTTCAGCTCCCGTGTTTAAGAAAACTACACCATGGAATACGAATTTTTCAGACTCAAACTAAAGGCAATTGCTTACTGCTCCATTTGAGTCCGGAACATTCTTTCTATGGTGTAGTTTTCCTAAACACGGGAGCTGAAATAACTATTTTTCTTTATAAATAAGGGGGTTAATGTCTAACATTGCGTATAATAGTTCAATAAGAAATTAAAAAAAAAAAAATACACTTACCTTCCTACAGGCAGTAGGCGACGCATTCCATTTTGTGAAATTGCTGTCATCTGTCAAAATGTATTAATGTATGTTCTGACATAATTAATTTCCAAACTCATTTTTTTTAATCTTTGTCGTTAGCTAATCATCTCATCGATCTAATTGACACACATATCCGTCGAATATGAAAAATAAAACAGAAAGAAAAAAAAAACTACACACCTGATGACATAAACATACTAGCTTTATCAGTTTTGATCACCGGAAGCTCTACCATTCTATAACGTTTTTTTTCTTTTTTCTTAGAATTTTGTTTAGCTCTTGAAAATTTCGGATAAATCAAAAGTAAATGAGAAATTAAAAAAAAAAGGAAATCAATTAATTACGAACGACATATTAACTTTAACGTGTTTCCAAATTAATTAAAAGTTCTAAAACCGTTCATCAAACAAAAAAAAATAAATCCTCACAGTAATAAATCTTTAGTTTGATCAGTGGTGATATCCCCTTTTTCTTTTTCCACTCAACTACGCCCCATTTCCGTTACGATTTTGGCTTTAATTCTCCTAATTTCTTATGTCAGTCATAAATCATAATTGGTACATCGCGTCGACTTTGGGAGGCCACCCTCCCGCTGGCGCTGTGAACGACGGACGCGACGTCCTCACTCACATTTATAACCTAAAACTAATTTAGTATACATTTTGGCAGTGTCGTAGAAACGTTTCGCTGTAGTGTTTGTACAAAAAAAACAGCTAAATAGTTTTAAATAAAACGACTATCTGAGTTTCACAAACTTGCTGTTGTTATTGAAAATTGTCTCGAAATAAGTAAATATTAATGAAGTCAAATGCATTTCTTGGTCTTAATTTTATTCCTGTATCCGGCGTTAGTTTGAAAGCTTAATCAACAATTTTAATTTTCTTTAAAAGAAATCCTCTAGAAATCTTTTCCAAGTTACTCAACCTATTTTTAATTAGGATTATAATGAATTCCTGGCCTAAGAAATAACTAAATTACAGTTTCATAGGAAGTTGGTTTTTTATATTTCAGAATTGCCTACTTTGAAAATTAAAAAAAAATCAAACTACCTTTAGTCCGTAATTCTGTTTTTGAATCTTAAAAACAAAAGAAAAAAAAAAAAGAAAAAGAAAAATCTATCAATACTGTCACGGAAGTCGAGTACCATATCATGTCGGCGTCAATAGTTATTCGGTAAATGCTATCGAAGAGTATTTCACGCAAAACTAATACATCTTAGTTTAGTTTTCAGTAGGGAAAATCTAGAAAAGACAAACTTGACGGAAACTTGGCAAGCCCTTGCTGGATTACAGTACCAAACATTTAGACGAGGAAAACTTTTCATTGCCTCGTGAGGGTCTCCCCAGTAAAAACTTGTTGGACATGTTTCGGTACCCCATCAGGAATGTCTGTTGTACACCAACAATAAACATTTCATAAGCTCCATGCAATTTTCAGTATCATACAACACTTTTTTCTCTCTTTCCTTTTTCTTCTTTTTCATATCATACTTTTTTTCTATGGTTTTGAGTCATCTGTATATTATATGTATGTGTTATGCAATATGGTATGATCTATTAAACATTAGAGTAAGAAACTTATTCACTTTCGACAATGAAATTTTGTATAGCCAGTGAGCCCAGTCGGTAGCGCATTGGACTGACAAGCAGAAGATTGCGGGATTAAGTCCCACATAAGCCCACTTTTTTTTACCTGATGAGGCAAATGGGTTCATAATAGCCAAGGCCCTTGTTTTAGCCTTACCTATAACTAAGCCTTGTCGAAAACTAGATTGTTTTTCAGCGCGGTTTGTGACCCCTTTTACGAAAATATTAAGAGTTTTGAATGTTTGAATTTTTAAGAGTTTTGTTCTTAAAAACAACCGTTCCAAAGATGTAATTATTTTAAAAGTTTGTCAGAAATTTAAAATTTCTGGTTCATAGTTAAATCAAAAGACCAAGTTGTCGAAAAAAAACTCACACTCAATTTGTAGACTATAATATTCTCTACAAAAAGTTTATGTCGATTTTCGTCGACTTTGATCATTTTCGAAGAATTACGAACGGATGACGCCTCCAGCCCAAAATCCACACAAAACAGTAACTTTATTTGGATGCATTGGCACCTCGTGCATCTCGCGTGGATTGGTGTCGTCCCAAATCCTGCAATTTTGCTAATTCACGTACCCGTTCATCCAAAAATGGGCCTCATCGCAAAAGATGATTTTTCGACCAAAATTGGGATCAACTTCCAACTGAATTTTGATAATAAAGTTTTATCATTTGCACGTGTTGCTCGTAGCTGTTACTTATCATGATGATTTGTCTTTATTAACTGATTAAAAGACGAAATTTTGACAGAAAGTAAGAGAAACAATATGGCCGCCACGAGCTGTCAAAATCAACCCGTCCCTATTGGAAAACCCTCTATTTGCAAAATTTTAACATTATGAAAACCTGGCAAAGGTCGCATTAATAATTTTGTCCAGCAGCCATTATTTGTATGATATCATTATTTGAAAAAAAAATCACAAAAAGTCAAAAATACTGGTGTTAAGCTCTTTTCTCTTAAATGACCAATTTTACGGTAAATATTTTGAACGTATTTTGTAGATTTTAATATTCTCTATAAATAAATTATTACCTTTTTGTTCGTATAAGTGATCAGTTACAAGACATATTGCGACTTCCAAAATGGTTAAACTTTGAAAATATAGTGTTATAAAAGTTTTATTACAAAATCATATATATTCGAAGTTGACCATTTTTGAACTTCCTTCAAAATGTTAAGCTACAATGTTACAATGGTTGCGCAAAAATTAAAATTATTAAAATGAATGCAAATACCGAAACGGCTATTAATTTTTGACAGCGGTATCGCATCATCTTTAAAAAATATCTCAAAATGCTGGAAATTTAGTGTTCTAAAATTCATATTTGGAAAGTTATTCACGTAAGTTTCCTCGGGAACGTCAAAAATGTTATCACAAAAAAATTAAAAATAAAACGACATAACCTTGAAAATATTGCCCGCACCGTCAAAAAAAAATTACATACACGAAAGATGTTTTAATTGCCTACAACTTTGGCCTTACAGTTTTTCCTCTAAGATTCGCATTCTCCATAATGGTGGATTACGCCGGACATAAGCTTTTCTAATAGGCCTCTTTCATTTATAAAGAAATCAGCTTACCAATATTTCATTCCACGAAAAAGTATCTTTATTGTAATTTATCGGCTCAATTGATTTAGCAGCTAATTTTCCAAAAGCTCTAACTTTGAACTGGGATATCGCATCATCTTTGAAAATATATGAAAACTTTTTAAACTTTGTGGTCTACAATTTGTGTCATGAGAACAATGTACGTAAGTTTATTACGAAATAAGAAAAATGCGAAAAAGTAAAAATAAAACGTAATAACCCCAAAAATATTGTCCACGCAGAAAAGTTTTGATGACAAATAAAAGATAATTTTATTTCCAACAAATTTAAATATGACAACTTTTCACTTCAAATCGATACTTTCGGAGATATAGATCAATTCGCGTTTTCCAAAATGGTGTATTCCCCAGGGGGATGGTGCGGCGGCCGGCGGCGCGGCGCCCTGAAAAATTGGACATAAGCTTTTCTAATAGCCCTCTTTCAGGTATTCAAAATTCAGCAGTCCTATATTTCGTTCCATAAAAGTATTGTTTTTTGCTAATTTTCCTGTACTAAAATGATTGAGATTTCTGGCTTTACAAAAAGGTATAATAAGGTATTGTAGGTGTTATCGTTGTTTTTTAATTATTTGATTTCTGTTTAAAGTCATTTTGTTTAGAAAATTGCCCCAATTCAATGCAATAACGCCAAAGGAAAAAACACACAAATCGATTTGGAAATTTCGCCGAAATATTTTTTTATCGCCTAAAAAACAAAGCAGAAATTGGAAATATGACCCAAAATTACGATTACTCTTAACAATAAATTGGAAATGTCGCCCAAATATTTTGAATGTTAATGTTTTTTTGTAAAATTTGGGTTTTTTTTCCTCAGTTTTGGGCGATTTAACCCAACAAAATTTAAACGGAATTTAATGTCAATAGTTTTCTTTAACAAGAGTATCTACCTTGGGCGGCTCGGTTCGGGGGTTAAAGGATTTCAACTCCGTTTTAGGGTCCTCTGTCCCCGCTCACGCGACTCCCTCCCTCCGCTTAGGGTATGCTCAGTCGCCAAGCAGGCGCCTATGTAGATAGTTTTTTTGGACAACTGTATTTTTTCAGAAATAGACGAATAATCGTGTAGCTTCATCAAAATAGTTGCATCGAAATACGCACTCACAAGATTCTGGCTTTGGACAATATTTTCTTGAATTTGGGCGTAACTTCATTGTTTTGTAATTGTTTTCGACAATAGTTCCATTTTGTGGGGGCCTTATTTCCAACTTATTTTGGGCGTTGTTTCATCTTGATAAAAATTGCAAAAAAAATACAAAGAACGCCCAAAACTGGAGAAAAAAATTACAACAAAAATTTGTTCAGAGTTTTTTTTGGCGACATTTCCAAATCGATTTGGGCGTTTTTTTCCTAGGGCGTTATTGCCTGTAACACCAATTTTTTATTTTCTTGTCTCGACCCAACCTACGCGCTCTTTTTTTTTGTCACACCTCAGGTTAATCACCCTGTATATAATATTATTTTCTCAGAAACGACTCTTATAATTTAAATAAAATGTACGGGGTTTGTTCTTATTAACTTAAACAAAAATTAAAATAGGTTTTAGTTCCATTCGCCGACTAACACACCAATTTTTCTTTTATGATTGATTGGAATTTGCTCTGTTTTGTTGAAAAAGATTTAAGCAATTTGTATGAAATTTTCAGAATTGTTTCTTATAAATGGGAATAAAATTAACAAAAATTGGTTCTCTTGTAGAATCCTTTGCTTTTTGGGAAACGGCTCTATTTTCGGGAACCTTTTCAAACGATTTGCATGTCATTTTTAAAATTTGTTCTTATGAACGAGAAAAAGCGTACACAAATTATTCCGCCTACCGCCACACCCACTTTTTCTTTTTTGTTTGCTTTCTCAGAAAAGGCTTTATCGGTGATTTCCCTCGAATTTGTTGAATTTCAGGTCTGTAGCTAGGGTTTGCTAGCGAAAGCTTAGTTCCCAAAGGGTTTAAATTGGATTGTATTCAGGTAATATTTTATTTTTCAACTTATATTCATGTACTACGATGGCATCCAGGTTCAGAGCTATTGAACGAAAACTGATGGTATCAAGATCTCTTGTTAAATTCTACCTTATTTTTCTAACATTCAGAGCCTCACTAGGTTCTTTAATGATTTTAAGGGTAGTCAAAACCCCTTTAGTAAGTATATACACCCGAAATGACAAAAATGTTGAGGTTTCGAAGTATTTAAGTTTTATTTTTTTTTTTACAAAACTATAACCTCCCTTTAAGTTCTTATGTTGTTATATTTTTTTTTAATATTCCCGATTAAAACAAATAGTTTTTGACAATCAAAAAGTGGGCTTAGTTGGCGGTGGTGGTGGGGCTGGCGGCAGCGACGTGCACCTTCCTGTTTGTTGGTTGGTTTTTGAATTGTTGTTGTCAGGCCAAATTGGCGTAGGGGTGCTTTGGCCAGGCCTGCGGCACACAACGTTAGCTGTTGTTGGATCTTGTTGGCGGACTAGGTGACTTGCTTGACTATACGTTGTCTACATTTTTATGAGTTGGTACGCTTGTTCTTTTATGAATGAAATATTTATTTTTACGATATCTGCGATAAAGAATAACGACACACCGCCGACGACGCGACGCGACCAAGACGACAACGATGGAAGATCCGGCGAGTGGAGGCTAAAATATGTGTGCGACTATGCCCACAACAAGCAAACACACACCAGTTGTTGTTGTTTTATCAGAAAAGGTGGGTGGGTGGTGCTTTTTGGTTGTCGTTGTTTTGGTAAACCACATGCGTGCGTGCCCGAGCAGATACCGGAAAAGTATCTTAGTAACTGAGAGTGTTTTTTTTTTTTTGTTTACCTGCATGGGCGATGTTTTATTTTCGGATATCATTAAACGCAAAAGTTTTTTTGTCCGTTGTTTCTTTAACTTTTAAGTTTCGAATATATTTTATAGCAACGAATTCTTCGGGTTGTTGTGTTTTTTTTTTTTATGCAAATGGTTTTTTGACATCTGGCTTGGCTTGTGATATAAGACAGACAGGAAGTCATAATTTCTCAGATTCTATATGCAAATGACAGTTTTTTTTTTTTTCATTTTTGTATGTTTGGATTTTTGAGAACTTAAGCTTACATGAGGGTGATGGCTAAGGGCGATCAATGCGGGTGACAAGTTTAAGCATAAAGGAAATAGATTATATTTATATAGGCGCACGTTTTGTTTGACATAAATATATCTTTTATTTCTTTTTTCATATTTTTCATATATAGTTTGTCAAAATAGAATAAGACAGGAAAAAATATATAAATTAAATTGTGACCGCATTTTGAAAAGACAAATATGTATCTACTATGTTGCAGATTGATGGGTTTTTGAAATTTTGTAAACAAGTTTTTTGTTGATGAAGAAAATGATAAGGAGTTTTATTTTGACATGACTCCAAGAGAAGGGATACGTATGATATAAAAGCCGATATAATTTAGATTTGTGAACATACATATGAAACTGAGTGCAAAATTGCGTAGGTAACCTGATTTTTTAATAGGTCGATTATAATTAATTGACCCAAAACAAACACAAATGCTCTTTAAATATATTATTAAGTACCGATATACTAATTCTGTTTTCAAGATTCACAAATGGTTTCAATTTTAACACAGAAAAACAGATTTTTCTAAAACTTTTACACTCTAAGATGTAAACAATCATCAAATCCCGCTTCTTCGTCAAAAGTATAATAATCTGTATAGTTTGTCATTTCCGCCTTGTTTAATCTTGTTTGTTTTCTTTGATCTGTATTCCATTTGTAAAATATTTTGAACCGAAAACGGAGTACGACCTTTGAAAAACTGCTTTAAATATCAGAGCTTTATACGGCTCCAAATTTTCATCACTAAATCCTTCTGCCTATACTAACCGGAATCCATTGGTCTGGCAGCAGTACCACAGACCAATGACCACAAAAATGCTTTTTGAAAGTGCATTTTGAAATCATATTTTACTGGTGAGGTTCACGGTATTGCTTCCAGACCGATGAATTATAGTTAGTATAGAGACAAGGCTTTAGTGATGAAAATTTGGAGCCGTATAAAGCTCTTTAAGAGGGATTATTTTTGTTGTTGCACTTTGAAAGTGCATTTTAGTGGTGTTGGGGCCCCGATATCGCTGCCAGACCGATGATATGTAGCTTGCACTCATACGAATGTCATGACCACAAAATTTGAAGCGGTATGAGACACTGAGAAATTGTTCACTAGCTCTCAGACTATTAAATCCATTGAGAAAAAATTGAGTGCGTGAATAGGAAGGTACATTCACAGTTTTTTAATATTAAATTGAAAAAGTTTTCAAGCTCGGCTGTAAAAATTCCATGTTTCTATCTAGTTTGGAGAATACCCTAGCAAGTTTTCAGTAGAGACAATTTAGACAAGGAAAACTTGTCAGATCAAGCCCTTGCTGGATTTCAGTACCAAAAATTAAGACGAAAGAAACTTTTTAAACACTCGCGAGGCCCTACCTAGTAAAAACTTATTGGACATGGACAGGTTTCGGTATCCTATCAGGAATGTCTCTTGGACACCGAAAACAAAAATTTTATAAGCACCATTCAATTTCAGTACCATAATACACTTTTTTCTCTCTTGCCTTTGTCGTCTTTTATATATCAGAACAGCACAAATTTATGAGAAACGTCAGACTAGCAGAAGATCGCGGGATCATTTTGTTTTGCTGACGAGCAAAGAGGTTCATAATCGCCAACGCCCTTGTTCTAGCCTTTGCTAACCCTTGCTAGCCCCTTGCCAGAATCTCTAAACAAAAACTCTCTAGTGCCTTGTCGAAAATTAGATTGTTTTTCTGCGAGGGAGTATAGGTTCGTGTTTACTAGACTAGAGCTGCAACCTCTATTAAGTTTTTCTTTTTTGAAGATTTAAAAGTGCATAGTTAATTTTTCAAAAATAATTTATAATTGTTTGATTTAGAAAGAAGATAGAAAGAAGATAGAAAATTTTATCGAGCATGAACTATATTTTTTATTAATCGTGAGAAAATCGGAAAAGAGTGAAAAACCCGGGATTTTGTTTTTCGTAAGTGATTATTTACCAAACCTTGATTTTGATCTAGTGACCTTCACAATTACTTTTCCAAGCTTTATTTACTCTATTTCTCTTTAAATAGCTTAAGTGCAGCTAAAATAGGACATATAAAACATAAAAATACCTACCCTCATGAAATTAGGTGAAAACGTAACTTTTGCCATAAGAATGAAAAATCAAAAGAGTATAAAAATATCTTGTTGGGAAGGGTGTTATTTGATGGGTAGAGCGGGGGAGTTTTCTGTGCATGAAAAGGAAAAATGACTGGCACAATCTATGCATAGCATATGGCACATGCCTTCGGGATACTTTTTAATGGTGAATCTAATGACATTTAAACTAAGATGATACGTTAACCGGAAAAAAAATATACTCATTTTTATATAAGTGTGACTATAATTTCAGGCCGTGAGTGCAATAGTGGCCTAGCTACAATTTTATCGGAATTGAGTTTATTACGAAAATTAAATCTGTCCCTACTAAAATTTGTTACATTTTCGGCCTCATGCCATAGTTACAGAACTTTTTGCTTAGGCCAAACACAAAAAAGTTAAAAGCTCGAGTGCAAGAGTGGATTATCTACCACTTAGGCCACTTTTGCGCTCGCATATTTGATTTTATTGTTTGAAACTTTAAATTAGGTAAATTATTTTACTATTTCATCACAGGGGACATCAATGCAATGTGTTAAACATAAGTTCCCTGATAATCTCCCTGGATGAGCCATGAAGTTAAAGAGTTTCATACGTATTGTTAATGCTGCAGCTGGTGCTGCCATAACGAAGTGAGTGAGTGCATTACCGGTACATAAAATCTTAACCGGACTATAGATTTATAAGTTAACCATAAGTTTCTTGTCAGCGCACATTCATATTTACAAAGCGACAACGATTTTGGGTTGCTTGAGAATTTTTTTTTTCCAAATACATATTTACATCCCCAATAATTGGAAAGAAGTCATAAGCTCAGCGGGAAAAAAAAACATTCAATGTCATAAAAAAGACCAAAGACCACTTTTTCTCCACTTTGAAACTGGAAAAAAACATTTCAAAGAAAATCTACAGAAGGACTTAAGGTTAACTTGCTCAAGATTCTTGAGCTTAGATATTTAAAGAACGACCTCTTCTTAATATTTTTTAAATATTTTCTTGAAGAATTTTTAACATTTTAAAGTATTTTACTTCGAAAACAATAAGAGTAAGCCTAGCAAACCTCAACCTAAAAACTGTATACCCCGATGTAAGACATAAGCATGGAGAATAATAAGGATTTGCTGGACCTTCTGCAGTCTTAACCGTCAATAGGTACATCAAAATTTTTACACGGATCCTAGAATAATAATTCTATTACAAATACCGCAAATGCTTTTATGAGTCACTTCTGAAAGTGAAAACAAATGTTAAACTTCAACTTAATTAACAAAAAACTTTATAAATAAATAAAATAAAAAATACATACAAAGTTATTTAATTTACAAATCTTTGGCCTATCTTTTCAATTTTTTAATTTTTTTTTTTACATTTTTCCTGTGTGCAAAAGTGGCCTATCTGACTTTAAAATAAGTTGTAACGGTATTTTGAAGGATTATGAATCCAAAATCAAAACCACGTTATTTTTAAGCATATTTCAAAAGTAAAATCAAAGTTATATTTTTTTGTTTTAAAACTACAAGTGTTTAAAAATAACCTGTTTCTTATTTTTACTCTACTGAAAATAATGAAAAATGCAGTTAGGCCATTATTGCACTCACGGCCTCATATCTGTACGATACTTTTGACCCATTAAAATGGTATGGACTTTTAACCTGTGGAATTGTGACCCTGCGCCGTATAACAAGGGGCAAGCACCGACATGCATAGCGATGTCAACTTTTATTCCATAATTAGTAAACTAATATAAATGTTAGAAAAAACACACAATTAATACATAATTCTCTTTAACCTTGTTGTCATTTGGTCTTCTGATTGTGTCAGTAAGCAAAACATTTTATGTAAATCAATGCCCATGTTAAGATGCTTAAACGAGCAGATATTTTGTATGGAATCTCTTTTCACATTTTTGATATCGAACAGATTTGTCTACGTTATTTTTAATGAGCAGGACGAGAAATTTGAAGAAAATTTCTCCTCTCAAACTAAAAACGATCACTTATTCAAAAACCTGTCCCTATAAAAATTCTTCTTACGTTTTACTTGAAGTTTCAGAATGATGTGATGAAATCGGCAAAATATGCCACCCTACCAAGGCATTTGCTTATTCACGACTTGATTTATATTCTATAAACTGTTGCGATTTTAAACGAAGAAAACCTTTTTTTATCGTTTTTACGCACGCAACATTCAACTGGGGTCATTGTGGTAATTTCATCTGCAGTTTGCAACTACATAATTGTAGTTTCAGTTTTGCTCATCTTATTACTGATTCTGAGATCATCTGTCAAGGAAACAGTGTTACATTATAACGGTACGGCCTTGAAACGTGAAGAAACCATGACAGCTAATAAACGATCTGTCAAAACTGACGTAAAGCTTCATTTTATATGCTTAACCCTAGAAAGATAACCTACGTCGAATCGACGTAACAATTACATGTAACTCTTATGGGACATGAAATAGGGTTACCTTTCTAGGGTTAATAAAGCCCGTAACTGTAAGTCTAAGTTCTCACACGTCGCACAATAGCTTTTATGTAGAAAAATAATAAACTCATATCGAAGTCATTAATTAAAAGCCAAAAGATTGAAAGTCACTCCTCTTGGCGCTGTTTCCAATCAAATCAATTTTTGTTTCTATTTGAAATTTTATCAACGTTGCGTCTCGAGTTTTATAAACACGGTCATATTCTACCTTCTGCCGACACACCACCGTGCCGCCCTGAAAAGGAAGTGCTGATGGTGAATTAAATAAAATACGTCGCTCGTGTGCATAAATTCCACTTAAGAGGCGGCGGCGTTTAAAGCGGGAAACTTCAAACATTCCCAAAATCGACAAATAATTAATATTAAAAGAATAAAAAAGAAACAAAATGCGAATAACAGCATAACAACACCCAACACCGGATGGCGATGGCGGTACGTCATTATCGCTAGATGAGGTTCAAATGCGGGCAAATAAACCGCATCTCAATCATGGAAGTAGCATACAAATTGTATACAAGCACATTCCTCGTAACGGGAAGTATACAGTGTCACTCTTTTCGTTGGGGTGTAATTTTGCTGTTTTATTTTTTGTTATTCTTTTTATGCTGTAAGCAACGAGCTGATATTTATTATGTGTTTGAATTTCTTCTATGAAAATGAAATATTTTAAGTTTGATAAGAATAAAGAAAAGGGATTTCCTGACGGGGCGGTAAGATTACAAAATAAAAGAAATTGCTGATGGTCAGTTTTTTTTTTGTGAGAACAAGTACATAATTTGATAGCTAATCTTTGACAGGAAAAAGTATTTCTTGCGAAAAACAAAAATCGTATCGGTACCTACTTAGCGCATTTTGGTAATAAAATTAAATGTTTGAGAGGTTTTCTTAGAAGCTTTATGACCAATTTGGCTATCAATTTTTGCTGGATGAGCTAATTTTTCAACACTTGACGATTGTCTGCGAACAACAGCGGAAGTTGGCGCGAACTATTTTGATCCTCAGTAAACTTTCAAGATGCATAGCGGTAGAATGGATTGGAAGGTTATTTCTTAAAATGAAACAGGAAACTCAAGCTTCAACGACTCATAATTGTCGTTTGAGCCTTTTTAAATCAAAGAAGCTAAGATCACTCACGCTATAACCAATTCCTAGTCCTTGCCAATCTTGCCGTTTATTAATGAGTTACAACTCTTTCTATTGGAATATATTGTATCTAATGCAGAATGGTGGGTGAATAGAAGGTTGTATGGCTTTAACTAAATATTGCTTCAAAGTCCGGACATTTTGGATATCCGATATTCGAAATTGTCCAAATAGTGTCGGTTAATATCTAGAAAGTGTCGGATAATACCCATAAAGTGTCCGATAGTCGGATAACATCCAGAAAAGTGTCGTTTAATATCTGTGTAGAGTCAGATAATATCCGGGTAGTGTCTGGATAGTGTCCGAACATATCTGGATAGTGTCGGATAATACACGCGTGGTGTCAGTTAATATCCTGACAGTATTCTGATAGTTTTGGATACTATCCGGATAGTGTCGGATAATATCTAGGTGGTGTCGGTTAATATCCGGATATCTTCGGACAATGTCCGGATAGTGTCCAATAATTTCCAAATAGTGTCGAATAATTTTCGGATAGTCTCGGCTTGTATCTAGATTTGTACAGTCAAATTATTTCCGGATAGTGTCGGATAGTATCCAGATAGTGTCGGTTAATATACGGTGGTCTCGGATAATATCCCGATAGTCTCGAACATTATCCCGATAGTTTTGGATAATATCCGGATAGAATCGGAAAATATCTGGGAAGTGCCGGTTAATGTGACGATATTTTTGAATATTATCCGGATAGTGTCGTATAATATCCGGATAGTGTCGGTTAATATCTGGAGAGTCAGAAAATATCTGGATAGTTTCGGATAATTTCCGCAAGTTGTCGGTTAATATCCGTATAGTCTCGGATAATATCCCGATAGTTTGGGATAAGATCCGCATAGTGTCGAATAATATCTAAGCAGTGGTTGTGAATACACGGATAATGTCGGATAATATTCGGATAGTGTCGGCTTATATCTAGATATAGTCGAATAATATCCGGATAGTGTCGGATAGTATCCAGATAGTGTGGGTTAATATCTTGATAGTATCAGATAATATCCAGATAGTGTTCAATAATATCCGGATAGTGTCGGTTAATATCTGGAAAGGGTCAGATTATATCCGGATAGCGTCGTATAATATCTGGGTAGTGTCGGTTAATATCCGGATATTTCTGAATAATATCTGGATAGTGTTGGATGATTTCCAGGCAGTATTCAATAATATCGGTATAGTGTAGGCTAATATCTGGATAAAGTAATATCCGGATAATGTCGGTTAATATCCATAATAGAGAACCAACACTATCCTGATAATTTCGGATAACCTTATCATTCAAAATAAATCTAGATATGAATATGAATCCAGGTATCCGACACTCTCCGGATAATGTCGGATCTTATTCTTCTCAAAGGTATCCGGATAGTTTAAAGATTCGGATGTTTTTGAATCCTTAAGTCTGAAGAAAGTTTACTTTTTCCCTTTTCCCAGATGCATAATATGGATTTAAAATTCCGTCAACAATAGTAAAGCAATTCAAGCAATTTTCTAAATTTATTCTTCAACGGAAATGTTTTATTTTTTCCTTTAACAACAAACACAAAAAAAAGATTGTACATATTCCCTATTCACTCCATTGACCGATTAAATTAACCACATTAATGCAATTCGTAATTGATGTGCATCCGTGACCTCAACGACTGAGCACACATCTGCTGTTTTCTTCTGAAATATAAATTTGCCAACAAATCAAGAGCAAACAAAAAAAAAATACTCGAAAAAAAAGTTTCAAAATCTCCGAAAATAAAGCCAAAAACCAACCCGCCAATTCGGTATAATTTAACTCACTCATGCACAACATTGTGGGTACCTACCTAGACCTACCATACATATGCCTGCATGAATGTATGTATTGTATATTGTATATTTATGCAACCGTCATTAGAGCCCAACTACACGCGATATATCCTCAGTAGAAGCAGCAGCATCCTTGATTTCCAGACAGATTGTTATTTCTTTAATGTTTTTTTGTTGGTTTCCATTTTTTTGGTCTTTTTACCGGGATGTCATTTGTGCATGTGCCTTGATTCACTTGTTTTTTATCTTCAACAAAAAAATAAATAGCTATATAAGAAAAAATTTAAAGCAAACGCATTTTTGCATCGACAAAAAAAAAAAAAGTTATCGTCATAAGAGAACGTGTCTGGCTGACGTTCTGCTTGACGATGATACACCCAGTCCACCACCAGACCAGATTTATTTTGCTCAAGCTAACATGCGGCTGGAAGGAAAGTACAGCTGTGCTGCTGACGCTGTGCTCTTGCTTCTGTTATACACCATCATCAATGCTCCTGCATTGCATGTGAATTCAATGCCGGTCGCAGGAGTCAACAGGACATAAGACATACATATAGGACGGCCTGCATGTTCATTGTCATCATCGTTCTTCATTCATCAATTTTTTTCCGCACTAGCTGTCTTACAATTGTTTTTCATTACCTTCTCCTTCTTTTCCAATACTTATACATTATTTCATTTGAAATTTGATAGGACATGTATTGGATTTGAGAAAAATACTGTTTTTAAAAATATTATAGCACCTAATTTTTTTTTTTTACTTTGTGAGTAGGAAAAAAAAACAGGTTTTGAAATTGATTCCCCAAATTGACTCCCTACATAGTATTTTCCGTGACTTTTTTCTCGAAATTTAAATGGAATTTATGCCAATTATGGAATGTGAACATTTTATTCCCAAGGAATAGAAGGACTTTTCAATACAACACATATGTCTGCATTTGATTTGCACAAAAAGGGGATGTAAAATATAAAATTTACATTTGCTGGATAGAAAGAGGAGACCAAACTGCAAAGACATTTATTAATACAGATTATAGGAAGTGCCATAATTTACGTTTGTGCAAGCATTTAAATCATTTTTTTTTTTATCCTCATAAAAAAATATTAACACTTTTTTTATAGAAAACATTAGAAATCATAATGTCTTCCTGCACCGCCCAAAACAAAAAAGTTTGTATTTGTTTTTATAGCAAACATCAAAAACCATAAGATCCTCGAACGCCCCAAATGCAATTTTACGGGTTTGAAGACAATTTGGTTTGTTTTTCCACTGGCTGTCTATGTTAATTCATACGAACTAATCAAGTTTAAAAAAACATTAAACATTTTTTTATAGCAAAAATTAAAAAAAAAGTCCTTCAGTACCTCCAAATAAAATCCTAGAAAGGTGGGGAAAATTTGGTTCGTTTGTCAATCGGCCTCCCGAATTGTTCTGTACAAAAATTCCTCCAGCCATCCTCAGAAAAAATAAATTTTCCTAAGTATTTGTTTTTATAGCAAACATCAAAAACCATACAATTCTTCAGCACTCCACAATGAAGTCCTAGGAGAATGAGGCAAATTGTATTCGTTTGCTAACCGACTGTCCATATAAATCCGAATATCAAATTCAACTAAAAAAATATTTAGCATTTTTGTATAGCAACAAATTAAAAATGCTTCCAGCATTCGCCTAAATGAGATTTAAACTCCGAGCGTGTGAAAGAGAACCATCAAGAAGATGAACATGTTCGTCTTCATATATGCATTATGGCACTTCCTATAATCTTCATGCTAGAAGATCTTCTGCATTTTGGTGTTCCCTCTCTATCCAACAAATGTACATTTCAATTTTACATCCCCTTTTTTTTGCAGAATTCGGAAGAAGATACATGTAAATCCACCATTAAGGGAGGAGGTCTAGTTTCGTTCGTTTTTCAACTGAATGTCCGTGCCAATCCGTACAAATATTTCTCTGACCACCCTCACGAAAACAAATTTCAACAACTCTTTGTTTCTATAGCAATACATAACAATATATAGTTCTGTAATCTCAGTGGAACCCAATTCAACGGGTTTTTTTTTTCAAGAGCTGGAGATGCAAATTCGTAAACAAAGTTGTTTATCCAACTTAAAAAAAAAAAAAAATTAAGCGTTTTTTTTTATAGTAAAACATCGAAAAACAAAAATAAAATCTACAACTCAAATTATAAAGGAGTTAGGTCCATTGTGTTATTCTAAGAATTATTACTAAGAATTCGTTTATTTACCCTCAGGAAAAAATATTCAACACTTATTTTTTATAGCAAACATCGAAAAAAAGATCCAGAACCCCCAAATTAAATCTTAGGGGTTGATTCGATTTATTTAATTTTTCCAAGTCCATTTGTGCCCAACAAATGCAAGTTTTTGTCAACCATGTGCCAAACAAAAATATTTTTTTTTTTTAATTTTTTAAACAAACATTGAGTTCAAAAT
Source organism: Melangyna quadrimaculata (assembly GCA_949320155.1). Taxonomy (NCBI): domain Eukaryota; kingdom Metazoa; phylum Arthropoda; class Insecta; order Diptera; family Syrphidae; genus Melangyna; species Melangyna quadrimaculata. Next base: position 155,793,559 of record OX439484.1, read on the forward strand.
TGTTTTTTTTTTTGACGCCAAACAAAGAAATTAACCAAGTCGTTCTGTAGAGAAAAAGTAACAGAAGGTGAAGAAATAACTTTGAAAAGTCCCGAATGCTTTATCACTGATTCCCTATCATTTATTGTCAGAATAAAAATAATAGAACCCAGATGGCTGCCTTGTGGGACGCCCGATTTCGCAATGAAAGGATCTGATATAGAAGACCTACAGTTCTCTATATGTACGATCTTATAGGTAGAAATCCATCCATTGAATGAAACCAGGAGGAAATCCAGGAGCTTTAAGTTTGAAAATAATAATTTTATGTGTAACCCTGGATAAAGCAATCGCCCAATGGACTATTGTTTTTTTTTTTTTTAATCTAGCAGGTACAGGAAAATTAGTCAAAAACAATAGTTTTATGGAACGAATTGTAGAACGGCTGAATTTTGTATACATGAAAGAAGGCTATTAGAAAAGCTTAAGTCCTGTTTTTCGGGACGCCATACCCCTGGGGAAATCCGCCATTTTGGAAAACGCGAATTTTTCTATATCTCCGAACTATCGATTTGAGGTGAAAAGTTAAGTTATTATAACCAATTTTGTTGGAAATAAAATTATCTTTTGTTTGTCATCAACTCTTTTTTCTGCGTGGACAATATTTTTGAGGTTGTGTCGTTTTTATTTTTATTTTACTTCTTCTTATTTTTCTCATTTCCCAATAAACTGTTTTAGATAAACATTGTAGAGCACAAGAGCGGTCAAAAGTTACAGCCATTTTGGTATTTGTATTAATTTTAATAAGAATTTATTATTTTATTTACTACGGAGTTTTCATTTTAGCGCAACAAAAATGACTGTTACTTTTGACTGCGGTATTGCATCATCTTCAAAATTATATCAAAATGTCGTAAGGTTAGTGTTCAAAAATTCTTATTTGCCAAGTAGTTCACGTAAGGCTAAACGCGCTTATGCAACTTTCAGTCATGAAACAGTATGGTTGCTAAATTGAATTCCATGGTCTTATATGAGAGTGCGCGCACATGCAGAAACTATTCAGTCACCGATTGGAGCAACTAAACAGTTTGTGTTTTGAAACAAACTAAACGATCACCCTAATTTGTTTCTCTGCTTGTGTGGTAGATATTCTTCGACGCAGACGAGCTTCAGTGAGGAAGCACAGTTATCCGAATTTTTCACCCGAGATGGCTTCTTTCTTCGATTATATTGATCAGATCTTCAATGTTAAGGTCTTTAAATAAAGATGAAATGACAGGCTACATATATATATTTGTATAAAAATTATTGGGAAGGGGCAAAAAATTTCATACTAAAATGGTGTTAAAAGACCTCCATAATTTATTTTCAATTAAAGTTTAGCATTAAACCTTGAAAAAAGCCGATTTGGCCACTTTATGAGGCTTATAACTTAAGTTATATTTCTCTGATATTTTATAACGAAGTACTAAATTAAAGTTAAAGTGTCACTCTGCGATTGTGTGTTATGCAAAATGTATTTGCAAAGTTATGCAGAAAATCATACTAAAAAGGTGATTTAGTGAAAAATCAATTCGACTATTGGCATTACAAAATTTAAAAGTTGGTAACAAAAGATGATTATGTGGGCGGTCATCGATCAACTAGTGATTAAACTATTTATTTTCGGTAAGAGTTGCATGTGCGCGCTCAGCCTAAGTTTCCTTGGGACCGACCAAAATGTGTAAATGTTAAAACACAAAAAATTTAAACGACATAACACTGGAAATATTGCCCGCACCGAAAAAAAAATGTATGAATAAACGAAAGATGGTTTAATTGCCTACATCCTTGGCCTTACAATTTGTTCTCTAAGAACAATTGTTTAGGAGATAAAAGTCAACTCGCGTTGTCCAAAATGGCGGCCTTCACCAGCGGCATGGCGATGGCGTCCGGAAAAGCAAGACTTAATCTTTTCTAATATTCCTCTTTCAGGTATACAAAATTCAGCCGTGTCTTATATTTCGTTCCACAAAAAAAATCTATCTTTCCTGTGTTATTCTATCGTTTTTGTCTTAGACAATACAAGTCAAGTTAACCACTTGTTACGTCATAGAAAAGCTAAACTAAGATTTTTTGCAGAGAAATCCTTGACACTATTGAAGTCACAATACCTTGCGACTTATGACTCGTATGGAAAAAAGTTTCATATTTTTTTTGAAGAGAATATTATGATATTTAAACTGAGCGTACGATTTTGTTTTCGACAACTTGTGCTTTTAAGAGTAAAAATTAAAAACCAGAAATTTGAACTTTTAGTCAGACTTTTAATAAAATTATATCTTTAAAACGATTGTGTTTAAGACAAAATTAATACATTTTTCTTATAGGGATTCACAAAAAGTACAAACTTTATTTTCAGATGTTTTCAAAAATTGTAACCGTTTAGGAGTTATACGTGAAAAACGACCATTTTCGACATTTTACGTTTTTTTGAAATGTCGATAACTTCTTAACGGTGGGTCGTAAGTCAAAAAAAAATCATAACTTTTTTTTGGAAAATGACATAATCTACAAGTTTTCTATGAAACTTTTTTCGATAGCATTTGCCGTTTCTGAGTTTTACGTGAAAAATTGATATTTTCGAAATTTAACCTTGGATAACTATTGATGCGAACACGATTTGGCAATAGATTTTCGCGGCAGTATTTCTTATGCCAAAATAAAGACAATCGCGTTTACAAACCTTCACTTGGATTTTTTGGCAGATTGGCCATTTGTTTGTACATTTTGCCTGGGCTAACACGCCTCCTTACTAAAAAAATATTCCAAAACAAAAATTAAAAACTTAAGCAACTTCGCTCAACTTCATCGTTCCTTTAAGACCTCTTCACAAACCCACAATTACAAAAGACAAATTCGTAGGTATAGTAGTGTCTAAATTAACAAAAAACAAAAACATCAGAAAAGGATTTCATATCTTTTGTGTTTCATCTCAAATTCGTGTCATAATTCAAAGTTAATTGATGTGTGTGTCTGTCTGTCTTGCTGAAGGAAGTAATGAGCTCGTGTTGTACACCACCTACTATGGCACGCATTATATCCTGTCCTCGTGCGGCTTGGCATGGCGTACAGCTAACTCAGGTGCACGTTGAGAGTGGGTGTCTCACATAAAACAGCTTAGTTTATATATGTATTTTGTGTGTGTGGAGGCATCTTCGTTAATAGGAATCCATTTAAATGCGATTCTTGTCTAGCTTAGTTGTTTAAGAAAAGTTAAAGCACTTTATAATAGAAGCAGAGTTCAGTGCTAGGTTGTCTACAAGATTACAAAGCACACAACTTTGAAAAAAGGGTCTCCATGTAATAAAAAGCGTTTATAAACCGAACGGGAAGCGACTTAAGACATGCCAATTTCCAAAATCCGCCTGTTGATACAATTTTGTTATTGTTTCATTGAAAATGATTTTTAAAGACCAAATCTGATAAAAATAATTAACACTTGTAGTCAATGATTTTTCAAATTTGTGTGCACATTTTTGAGAGCAAATTTATTTTCCTTTAGTGATAGTACAGGAAAATTAGTCAAAAAAATCGTTTTATGGAACGAATATAGGATGGCAGAATTGTGTGATATCAAACATTCTTCTTCTTAAAAAAACGACATAACCTTTAAAATATTTCCAACACCGACAAAATGTATGCATGAACGAAAGATGGTTTCATTGCCTACAATTCGCGGTTTCATATAGATCAATTCGCGTTTTCCAAAATAGCGGATTTCCCCAGGGGTATGGCGCACAGTGGGGCAAACATGGAAAGTATTCAATTCTTCGAAAGTGTCAATTTTTATGATTCACTATTCGTTTCTTATAGTCAATTAGTTGTAAGATCAAAAAATGATAACGGTTTTTTAAATAAAATATAGGTAAGTCTGGATTTTAACGCCAAAGTTGAAATTAGAAAAAATTTATATAAATACAGGTGGTTTTTAAGCGATCCGTTCACACTCAAATGTGAATATTTTTTAATGATTCTTTTTTTTGTGGGATTAAGTTATTCCTATTTAGTAATATAAATGTATTAACTGAGCGAGAAAAATAAGATATTAACCCTGCAGTCGTGGCGCACCAGAAAGTCACACCAGTCGTCGCGCGGATTACATATGTAATCCATTTTAAAATTAAAATAAAACCAGTATGCTTTAATTTTTTCAAATTTATTTTGATGCAAAATGCAATTACATATTACTTAAAGATAAAAAACATAAATTATTACTTCATAATACAAAAAAAAATAAATAAATTAAAAAAATAAAAATTTCAGATTTCTTGTAGAAAAAAAGGAACTTTAGTTTCAAATTCAGGTCTGTTCTTAAATAAAATAAAAATCTATAAACTAATTACTTGTTTCCAAGCATGATGCACATATAAACTTAGAATGGTCAGGACAAACGAATTTTTTACATGCGGTACATGATACATAATAGTTACATCAGTCGTCGCGCGGATTACAATAGTACTCCACTTAACTTCACAACGCTCTCGCGACACAACCACACACGACCCGGACTCGCGACTCACTGAGCACAAGCGCAAACTATTTAACTGTAAGTACTAAAAGAGACAAAAAATAACCACCACTAGTTTTCCGGGAATTCTCAATTTTGCATTGGTGGATTACAATAGTAATCCGCGCGACGACTGCAGGGTTAAATATTTTGAGCAAAAAAAATCAAAATTATAATTTATTTTTATTCTCATAAGGTTTTAAGTATTTGCGGCACTTGGCGACCCGGGTCTGTTGCTTTTGGCGGAAAATGCAGTGTGTAAGCAACAATTTGCAATAAAGAACGCATCCGGATACGTCCGGATTCGAATTCAAATGCATTTTGAAGTGGGCTTAAATATATTTTTTTTATATAGAAATTTTTTTGAACATTTTTAAAAATAAAATTTGGAATGCCAATTTTAATTATTTATTAGAATATGGTTTTAAACAAAATTTTAAGAAAATTCATTAACCCGTTTTCATGATACAGAATTTTCAAAAAAAAAAAAAAAAAAAAAAAAATTATTATCTCTAGAGTAGGTACTCTAATCCGAATATTTTTTTTTTTTTCAAAAACATGCCCTAGTATCCATGTATGTATGTAATAGGTACGATTTCGTCAAAGCAACCTAGACTTGCATTTTTGTTAAAAACAAAATATTACTTTTTATTTTATTTAGTTGTTAAGAATTTTAATTACGATTTAACATCAAAACAATAACAAAGCTTTTATAAAATAAGAACTATTTAAAAAGTTTGCAATGTCACATCTTAATTTTTATTCAATGGCATATGACTCCTTAATGTGATAAGCAGTATTATTTCGTTATTAAAATTTATTGTGTCAAACCGTAAAAATTCAGTAGCAAAAAATTACGATATAGGTATGCAACTGTAATAATTTTTCATTGTCTTACATTTCGTCTAACTGGATCGCTTGTGTAAGCACAATAGAAAAGATGGTTCTGATTTCATCCAACCAAGGCTCCATATAAAAAAGCCAATAAACGCCCACAAAATGGGCGTGGTAAAGTTTGTGCATTGTCGATTATCGAATATGTATTTGCATAAGGTTAAGTTAAATAACATCGGAATTTTTACTAGTTTTTACGAAAAATTAGTTTCTTAATAAACTGGGCGTGGCAGTGAGCGGATATTTTTATTTGGTTTATCAAGCTGTCAATTATATTTTCTGCAAGTTTCATCAAAATCGGTTCAGTAGTTTACAGAGTTTTTTCCACTTTCCCATACAAGGTGCCCCACTGTGTGGCGTTTCAAATTTATAACTTAAAATTTGTTTTTAATATAAAGCCAGCCAGACATACTTTTAAAAGTCGGCAGCTATATTTAGACGTAAGATAAAACAAATGTACTGATTTTAAAATGTCTTAATAAAGTTGAATTGAATTGATCAGGCAAGTGATTCAAATAAGAAATATTTTTTTTTCTCGTCTGAAAGGTGACCTCTGCCTACAGCCTTAACAGTTGGTGCATCTTAGAACATTTATGACCTAGCCCAACTTTATAATTTTAATATTTTGATAAAAAAAAATCAACTATTTCTATCAAAAATATGATTTTATATCGACTCGGCGGCCGATGCGACATAACAAACTAAAACCGCACAAACTATACATAATGAAATTTAATCTCCACTTTTAGGGCCACACTCCACACTCTTGAGAGTATTATAGATACTACAGTGTCTGATTAAATTGTTTTATTTTTACTCTATACATATAACTTCCGTTGCGATAAAATTAATTCACTTGAAATAAAATACAAAATTTCTTTGTTGATTTAATTTAGATATCATTTAAGACGTATGTATGTATGTATGTTATGTTACTAAAACCGCAGTTGGGTGCTTTTATTTTTGTTCGAACCTTGAAAATAAAATTTTTGATAGGGGTTATTATAGGAAGAAAATGCTACGATATTGCATCACGAAAAATAACCTTCAAAGCTAATTTTATTTTAATATTAATATTTTTTTTGTTAAGGGGATAAGGTTTCGTTTGTTGTTTAAAGATAAATATTTTTTTAAGGAAAATTAACTTTCTACGAATAAAATTTTGTTATTTTATGATGAGCTTCTCGAGGGATCTTGATTAAATGTATGTGTCGGAACGTTGGTTAATGCAAGGAATTTAAATTAAGTCCTATCTAATCTTGAAACTATAAATCAAAATTGAAAAAATATCTCCAAAAGACTTGAGTGTAGGGAAAAGCTCTGACAAGAAGAGTAAAAATAAATAAAATAAATAAATTGGATGGCGCAACGGCTCATGAAAAACCAGGGCCTAGTGACTACCAACTCGCAACCATTCCTGTGTGTGCCTGTTGACAGGAATGGAGGGGACCTACAATTGTTTGCCCAATCCGAACGGCTAGACGAGAAGCACTTTTTCATGACAAGTGATACTTTTGGAGGATTTGTCAATTCCTCCGGTCGTTAAAGCAAAACCCACCCCAAATGCCGCTATCCATAAACAGCACTTGCATCGAGGAAACCAAATAGCTTTCAGTTCTTGGTATGTGTGTCACAGACCACCTTTTGTGGAATGACCACATATTTGACGTCGCCAAAAACGCTGCTAAATGTTTAAGTTTTCTCCGTAGATGCAAGAAATTTATCTCCCCTTCTGATTAGGCTATGATCTACAAAGCCTTTATTCGTCCAAAACTTGAGTACAATTCTCATGTTTGGGCAGGAGCTCCAAAAACTCACTTAAGTTTATTGGACCGAATACAAAAGAGAGCTTTAAAAATGATAGGTGAAATATCTATAACGGAAAAAATTACAACTCTCGAACATCGCCGTAATGTTTCATGTCTTTCTCTATTTAACCGCTACTTTTATAGTGAGTGTTCAATTGAAATAGCCAGTTGCATTCCTCCCCTTAAACAATTCAACCGTAATACTTGCGCTTCTAGGAATGCCCATCAGTTTACCCTCGAGCCCAACTTCCAACGTACCGTAAAATACAGAGATTCTTTCTTCAGTCGCACCACACGAATGTGGAATGCTTTACCCGGCTCAACTTTCCCCTCTCATTTCGATGTGCAAACATTCAAAACCAATGTGCATCGGTATCTCCTTCTAAATCCTCTCCTACTTACCTCATCGCTCGTGCTGTGCTAAAAACTTTTTGAGGGTATTTCTATTCATAATATTAAAAAAAAGAGGCAGTTAGTTTTTAGATGGACGAGGCTGGGAAGTGAACCCAGACCTCCAGCGTGACAGTCGAACGCACTACCCACTACGCTACGGGCTACTACTGACAAGAAAAGTAAGCAGGTTAAATAAAAGAAGCAGAAGAAGAAAATGACGAAGGAAAGAAGAAGATGGAGATATTAAAGGAAAGGAAGACTTCAATAAATGAGGAATACAAGAAGATTAACCCATTGAAGGAAAAAAATAAGAAATTAATAAATAAATATTCGAAAAAGGAAGCTGATGAAGATATTTAAGAAAAAGAAGTAGACTTCATAAAAAGATGAAGAAAAGAAAAATACTTAACCATTGACACAAAAAAAGAAATAATAAAAATAAAATAAAAGAAGAGAAGAGAAAGATAAAAATATCCAGGAAAAAGACTTCAAACAAAAACAAAATGAAGAAAATAAGAAGATAGAGACAGAGAATGATTCGAAAAAAAGATGAACAATATAAGAAGCTAATTAAAACAGAAAAAATTAAATGATGAAATTTGGTAGAGCGGTAGAACTTGGACTGCAAACATAGGCTATTTTTTAAAATTACCTATTTTGCATTTATGGGGCGTGACATCCGCTCATTTTCTCAGAATTGTTATTAATTATATGTATCACTTCGGATTGTTGCAGAATAATAAAATTTGGTAGACTGGTAGATCATGTGGTCAATACAAAGGAGGTATTGGAAAATTTTAAATTATCCATTCGCGGGCGTGGCACCCCCGCCCATGTTCTCAGAATTGATATCAACTATGTAGAAAACTTCTGATTGTCGTAAAGAGATGAAATTTGGTAGAGCGATAGGACTTGAGATGTAACCAAAGGGGAAATTAAAACTTTGAAATTTTAGATTCAGTGGGCTTGGCAACCACAGAAACAATATTAAATATGTTAAGAGCACTTCCGAATTGTGCAGGATTATGAAGTTTTGGTAAAGTGACAAAGACAAAGTTGAAATCATGAACTTTTGCATGCAGGGGCGTTTCATCCACCCACTTTTCCTGATAAAAAGAATCTTTGCAAAAAGTAGTGAAATCACAACAAAAACATAAATGTTAAAAATAGAGCCAAGTTCTTCTATACATAAAAACCTATGCGTAACAAGTCAACCGTAAAAAGTAGTGAGATCTAAAAATACGTCAAGTTCTTAGTTTACTTACTTTACTTTTACTTTTGATGGCGCTCACAGCCCAGGATGGGCTTCGGCCTCAACAAGCAAGCCCCTCCAGCCAGCTCTGTCCCTAGCTAGCCTCTTCCAGTTGCGCACACCGAGTGCTTTGATGTCGTCATTCACTTGATTGCGCCACCTGTTATGGGTTCTTCCTCTGCTGCGTACCCCATCAGGGTTGGATTCGAAGACTCGTCGGGCAGGTGCGTTGCTGTCCATACGCTCCACGTGCCCCAGCCATCTCAGCCGCTGTATTTTCAGCTTTTTGACCAGGTCAACGTCGCTGTATAGCCCGTATAGCTCGTCGTTGAATCTTCGCCTCCATACTCCTTCGATACACACCGGACCGAAAATCACACGAAGAATCTTCCTCTCAAAGCACCCTAGCAGATTTTTATCCGAATCTTTCAGTGTCCATGCTTCTGCCCCATAGAGCAGGACCGGGATGATAAGGGTCTTGTATAAAGTCTCTTTGGTTCTCTGAGAGAGGGCCTTACTACTAAATGCCTTCTTAGACCGAAGAAACAGCGGTTGGCAAGAGCAATTCTTCGTTTGATCTCTGCCCTGATGTCATTTTGTGAGGTGAAAGTAGAGCCCAGGTAGACAAAGTCCTTGACAACTTCGAAGTTATATCTGTCCATCGTGATATTTTGCCCGAGTCGACGATGTTGAGATTCCTCTCTCGATGAAAGCATATACTCGTACTTCGTCTTGTCCTCATTAACCGCCAATCCCATTTTAGCCGCCTCCGATTCAATGCTCGCAAATGCCCCTGCCACAGCTCGCTTCGTTCTGCCTACAATGTCTATGTCATCTGCATACGCAAGCAATTGAATATTGAACGGACTTTTGATAGATTGTACCGCTTCAAGAACGATGTTGAATAGGTTGCATGATAACGCGTCGCCTTGCTTCAATTCTTTCTCAACATCAAAGAAATCGGTGGTGTTCTTACCGATTTTGACGGAGCAGCGAGATTTCTCTATCGTCATCTTGCACAAGCGGACGAGTTTGGCAGGGATGCTCAGATATGACATGGATCAGTATAATTCGTCCCTTTTCACGTTATCATACGCGACTCGATACTCGACGAATCGATAAAAAGGTGGTGTGTATCAACCTGTAATTCCTGTTTTTTTTTTTTTTTTTCTAAAGTCTGTCGGAGTGTGAACATTTTATCGACCGACGGTTGACTTGCCTGGCCTAAAACCACACTGGAAGGGGCCGATCAGATCGTTGACAAAAGGTTTTAAGCGGTCCCACAGGATAGCCGACAAGATTTTATAAGCGACGTTTAGGAGACTTATTCTTATGTAGTTCATGCATTTCAGAGCATCTCCCATTTTATGGATGGGGCACACTATACCGAGGTTCCATTCATCGGGCAAACTTTCATCTGACCAAATTTTGCAGATGACCTGGTGTATGCTCGTAGCCAATTCATATCCCGCTGATTTAAATAGTTCAGCTTGTAAGCCATCCACACCAGCAGCCTTGTACGACCTAAGTTTGGATATCGCCAGTCGCAACTTGGTTAGGTCGGGTGGACGGAGCTGTTGGCCATCATCGGCCAAGTTGAATGGAGTGTTCTGCTTACTTGCGGAATCTTGACTGTCTTCACCGCTAAGCAGTCTAGAGAAATGTTCTTTCACGATCCTCAGCACAGACTGTGTATTTACAACCATATTCCCACTCTCATCCCGTCAGGTTTCCGTTCTAGCTTTGTATCCTTGGGTGAATCGTTTCACCCTCTGATACAATTTTCGAACATCTCCCCTTCCGCTATAACCCTCAATAGACTCGACCACCCGCTTTTCGTGCTCTCTCCTTTTCCTCCTGAGAAGTCGGCGTTCCTCTTTTCTTTTCAGCCCGTAGAGCTTCCATTTTTGAAGAAAAAGGATTAGAAAAAAACGTGAAGAAGATTTGTACCCGATAGCAAATCAAATTGGAAGATATAAATTTAGAAGTAGGTATAGGAAGAAATACAAATCTAGAAGAATAACAAAAAGAAAAGAAAAAACAACGAACAGAATAAATAATTTAGTAGGCGAGTTCGGAAAGAAAGATATTGTATTTTGACAGCCAAACTGAGATTTTTTGGTGAAGCCCTCCGAAATCTCCCTTTCGTGAACACGCCAATTAATAAGAATATCAAATTAATCAAAAAGAAAGACAGACTATTAAAACTCAAGCGGAACCGGAAGAAGAAGAAAATTTAGGAGAAGAAACCTAGAAACAAAAATAAAAACAAGTAAAACATGACCAATACCAATAACCATTACTAATATCTTCAAACTTTATCAATATCTGCCCCCAGCTTCCCCCTTCTCATTCCAGTTGAGAGTCAAAAGGAAACCCATCTTCACAATCATAACACAATGATATATTCTCTTACTGACCCATTTCCATCAGACAATGAAATAAGTCCACCCGATGGATGTCTAAACATAGCTTAAGAAGTCGACCAAGAGATTATCGCGACGTCAGCGTTGCCTACCAATCCATCCAACGCCGCCGCCGGCCGGTCACCGCACCGCCCCCACCACTGTCACTGTCAAAGCAAACCTAGAAGTATCATTGTTGGCCGCATGTGCCGTCGTTGTCTTTGTCGTCGTCGTCGTCGTTCGTCAGTCACCAATCGTACGTATGTACGTGAGGCCGCGCCCCTCCTCATTTCCGTTCGTGACTTTTCAAATTATTGCTGCGGTTGTAATTCATTTGATTTCTCCTCATCATTTTGCCGTACTCTCGTTTAATGCTGTTGTACTATCATTATCTGTGTCTCCAATTCCTATACTCGTAGGTATACTCGACTCGTACCTACCTAGCTACCGATGTTGGCTGCTCTCAATGCTTTCATCCAAAAATACAAAATTTAAAATAATTAAAATAAAAACTTAAATATGCAACCTACTCTCGACGACTTGTTTATTTCATATTCAATTAATCTTTGGACGTATTTTCAGACCGGATGTCTACCAAGTCGAAAATAGAAAAAAAACCTCCCCTGAACTGGTAGAGATACATCATCACTCGAAAAGAAGGGGAGGGGGTAGTGCGAACGAAGATGAAGTTGAATGTTTATGGTTGTGTGTTGTAGCTAGATAATGGGCATAGGTGTACACAACGTAGACCGCGCAATATCATTTTTAAAATTTTCAGATAAGTTCTATAAATTGAATACCACCGTCTATCGTCACCCGTTCCGCCTCTGCTCGTCCCGTTTTTTGGACCGAAAGGGGGATAAATAAGATTACAAAATATCTTGGATTTTGGTTGACAAATATCCGCCGATCGAAAACGACGACAAGGTAACAACGCGCAATGGTGAAATCGCCAAACCTATACCCACATCTCACCCCCCCCCCCTTTCCCGTTTTCTAGGCATACATATTTCCCAAGACCTTAAGGACAGTCCACCTCCATCCATTCCAACGTTGTGTTGTGTGTTAGAATTTCGGCAGATTTATTTGTGCAGTAATCAGCAACATGTTGCATTACACCGACACGGTAAGAGAAGAGGCATCAGCATCAGTGCGCTGACCAAACGTAGACACGATGCGTGTCTCGAAATCTCTGGGCTGTCGGGTAGTATATATATTTCGAACTTTTTATATTTATGTCACTTCGTCCTTGTTGCATCGACCCACCGACGACCGATGTGTCGGCCTCCATCGCCACCGTCATCGTCACTCGTCTCCATCGTAAATATAAATTCTATGAGGAGATGTGATAAATTTATTTGCAAAAAGCATCGTCATAATCTAAAATTAAAAATTTTTGCATTACGCACTAACGCACGGCTAACATTGTCGCATAAAAAAGGGGAAATGTCTTTCGGGTGTAATGGCGTGAAGGTACTGATATTTATGGACTTGTTTACAATATTCTCCAATGATTTTTTGATTTTTTTTGTTGAAAATAAACCAAAGTGACTTGAAAAAGTTTCACAATGTCCCAGATTAATTGCGATTGCGGCGAGAAATACTAACTTTAGGTATACGAGTATAGATACTATAGATTCTTGATCCAAAGTATATACAATTTATATACATTATTATGTACATTTGTATTTAGAGAGAGAAGAGGATTAGAATCGAGACAAAATAAAATTACTCGGGTTAACGGTTTTAATTTAATTTTTGTTTGACATGTTACATGTATGTATGCATGTTTACATTGTTTTTTTTGTGTTTATAATTTCGTCAATTTTTTTATCGCTGATATCTAAGATGGTACAGACTATCGTTTTGATGTATGCGAATTATTTCTTTGGCATATATGCAAAAAAAAAAAAACACTTTTCTGTACTTGGCGATGGCGAAAACAAAATTGATGACTAATGGAAATCAAAAGCATTAATCTATATATTAATACGTTTAGCAAAACCTAACGGTATACCCTTTCCTCCGTAAATACAGAAAGGATTGCTATGAACTATATAACGTTGAAAAGGCTTTGACCTACAGATGTGCAGAATTCAAAAATTATGCTGTATGTAGCCGTCGAAGCAGTAAATCCATGTTTTCATTTCTTGCAGATAAATAATTTTTAATATTTTAAGGGGTGGGTTTAGAAGATTGAAATTTTGGGAGATGATGAAGTTTACTGATATGGATTTTTAGTGAAAAATTAGAATTTATATCTTACCTTAAGGCGGAGAAAGTAACACTTTTCTATATTTTTGCTTAAAAATAACTTCCAGACGAAACACATAAATGTATTATGTGTATAGAAGGCTAACTTTAAAAAATTTTTTTTTGTCTATGTTAGTTTTTTTTGGAAAAAAGGTGAGTTTTGGGCAGAAGACGAATTTTTTAACCATCTAAATGAGTACCTACCAAGGTTTAAACTTAAACCTACAGTGTGGCCTTATTTCAACCGGACAACTTAGAGGTGTCAAAATAATCAAGCTTTTATACTATAGGTAGGTACAGATAGATAGATATACATAATATGTTTATTGAACAAAATAATATTGACAATTTGACTTATAACTAGATAGTTAGATACGATGATATTATACATTTATTGGCACATAGGGGGCCTAATCTTATACTTTGTCTTAAATTTAAAGGATTATTAAATATAAAATACATGTCAAAAAATTAAATCTAAAAGTCGGCTGACTTTATTGTCCTCGGGGTGTTCCGTCCCGGTTGTCAAGTTGTTGTTTTGGTTGGGGGATGGGCAGTGGCGGATCCAGGGGGGTGGCTATAGGGGCTAAAGCCCGCCCCACAAGCGGTTCTTAAATATGATTGAAATATAGAAATCAGAATCAGGAGTCAGAAAAAATAACGAGGCCGGGGCTACGCAATTTATATGCTACCTTTTTTTGTTTTTAAGCCCCAAATTAATTAGTTTGGGGCTGAATTCTGAAGGGATTTGTACAAAAAACAAGTTTGAAGCTACGGATAATTGACAAAAAATTGGGACAAAAAAAAAAACAGCTCGCGAGTAGGGCTTGATAAGAATTGGACAAAAAAACGTGGTCGGGGCTAAGCAAATAATTCCTTTAAAACTTACCTTATCCAGAAAGTTTTTGGGCTTGACTCAAGGGACTGTCAAGTCCAAGTTGGGGCTAAAGCTTAAAGAGATAATTGAAAAAACGGGGTCGGGGCTTAACAATTAACATTCCATATGAAAAAATAATTTACCCTAACAACTTCGCTAACTTTGCAAAAAAACGAAATTGGGGCTAAAACCCGTGGAGAATTCGGGAATAACAAATCAAAATCTGAGTTTTCTCTGGGCACTCAGAAAATCATGCGTGTGAATATTTGCAATCCCTCTGGACTGACGTGCAAATTTATTACTTGATTACTACAAAGCTTGACGTGGCTGAAAATTGAAGGTAAATACATTTTTGTTTTCTATCTCCATTTAAAAAATATTTTAAATGTTAAATACTACAGATGGTATTGTACATAATATCGTAACAATGCCAAAATTCAATTGCTTATATAATTGTAGATTTTCACAAAAAAACCTTTAACCTGAATTAAACCTTTTTTATATTAGTTATGTATAAATTATAAAAATACATAAATCATAAAATAAAATCAACATCGTCACAACAGTTAAAATAATTTGCGTTTTTCTCTTTTCACTCTCACAACGAATGTTACATTTCCTCGTCACTCGAAAATATTTAAAAAAGAAATATAATAATTTATTATTATTATTAAATGGCAGTTGTCAATAAGATTTGAGAATACGATCGTGTTCTGAACGTTGCACTGATAGACCAAGAGCCTACAGGAAATTTTGGGAGTGGATTGCTTACCAAAACATGAGAATGATGGTTTGTAGGTGCATATATCGCGGTATCAAAAACAACCGTCTGGCAGCTTTCTTTTTCAGCCTTTGGCGGGGGTGGGAGTTTGAAAATAGCGATTTTTCAGTTTATTTTTTCATAGGTATTACCACTTAAATAAATTTAAAAAATATATTGGGGCATATTCATAGTCGCAGTTTAACTAAACTACAGTTTAAGACAATTTTGGCTCAATGAATACAGACTGATTTTAATTACAAATTGTTGGTTTTATATTTTTATAAGATAATTTACTTGGTATACTACACAAATAGCTTCAAATATTTTGAAATGATAACCTTAAAAAAATAGAATCCAAAAAAAAAAAATAAAAAAATTCAACCAAAGCTATGTTTAACTTAGACCCAGGTCTAAAATGACTATGAAATGCCCCATTATGTGATGCTCTGTCATTTTCTTTGAGTCAAAACGTCAAAATCTTGGCAATCCTATCAATAGAACTCAAGATATTAGATTTTTAAGCGAACCCTAATCGATTTTTTTGAGTCTTTGTTTTGTTGATTTGTTGTGTTTTATAATTCTCCAAGAAAAAGACGATAAGGTCCTCTTAAAAAGCTTATATTTTGAGTTCTATTGGTCGAATTGCAAAGATTATGATGTTTTGACTTAAAGAAAATGTCAAAATAAACTGGAAAATCGGTATTTTCAAACCCCCGCAAAAGGCTGAAAAATAAACCTGCCAGACTGTTGTTTTTGATACCGCGATATATGCACCTACAAACCATTATACTCATATTTTGGTTATCAATCCAATCCCAAAATTTGCTGCCGGCTCTTAGGCTATGAAGCTTAAATGACAGAATACATTCGTTTAACTAGAACTACAGAATTATCTAAGTTCAAGGTTTACTTTGAAACGAAATCAAGTGCTGAACTTAAGTTTAAACATAAATTGTAGTTTAACTTGTGAAACTTGCCATTAATGTCTTAAACTGGATCTACCAAGCCCCTCCCACAGCCAAATCCTAGATCCGCTACTGGGGATGGGTTGGCATTTAGCCGCAGTGATATGCTGACACTGTGTCAGCGTAGAACGTAACTGCTGGCTCGTTACACGTGATGATGTTGTCAACCAGAATTTCCATCGTACTGAGGTATCTCGGCTTGGGGTGTCGCTGCTGAGTGGCCATCCTTCTCATCAGTTGATTTGGGTGCCAGTTAGTGAGTCCTACAAGCTTCTTTGCATGAAGCAGGAGGTACCTGTCCAGAGGGATGGTGCTCGCCTTTGTGCTCGTTGCTGTGATGTCTCATTCGCTGCCGATCAAAATGTAGTCCGGTTCAAATCCTTAGTGACTTTCTTTCGAACATTTCAAGTTCCTTCATGGCCGTCTTCGAGATGGAGAACCAGACTGGGAAGGAATAGCTGATTACAGGCCGCAGGATCTATATGTAGGGACCTGAATGTATGTATTTATGTAAAAGTCTGCTTGGTCTTGAAATATCGGCAAATAGTTGAAGAAAAATATCAAATATGTTCATGTTTAAATCAAACTCAAACACATACGATTTGGCATGGAACCGATTCCTATTTAATTTCAACAGAAACCTATTAACTCATTGTTGACCTGATTTGAACATAATTTTGTTTAAATTTACTTCATTTAATGTTGATTCGAATCGATTTATATTAATTTGTTTGAATAAGTTTCCATGTTTGATTCAAAGATGAATATGTTTAAATCAAACTCGTTTTGATTTGAATTAAAATATTTTTTTTTATATCCAAAACATGGTGGTACTTAATGTACCTATGGAATGTATGAAGTTTTTTTTTATAAATAAGATTTTTTTTTAAGTAAACTAGCCAAAATTATTTGAACATGAAGCCAAACATGTTTCTTTTTAAAAAACTCATAGTACAGTTTTCTCAGTGTACAAATCAGGATTTATACGACAAGGTAAATGGCACGATTAGTTTAACAGATTTCAGGTGCCAGCTACTAACAGACTCCACTGTTAGTAGCTGGCAGCTTTCAAATAAAATAATAAAAAAAAAAAAATCAGTAGGTATGCATAAACCTTAAGACTCTACCTCCTTGAAGTCCTCACAGATTTAAGGTTCATAGTATCCATTTATCATTACCTACCATAAATTATAAACCAAAACAAAACCTGTCTGGCGGTCCAGTTATCAGTAAATTTTAAATTGTGGAACAACGCAAAAATCAACCAAACTGTTAGTGGTCCGACTTTAAGAAAAAGTAATGGTTTTCTGAATTTGTAATGTTTGATTGAGACAAATTTCGTAATGTAAAAAATGTGATGGAACAAGAAATTAACTAAATTCTGTTCGTCAAATTTTTCTTTATTTGAAAGAAATACAAAGCAAGAAGTTAGCAGTATTAAATTTTGTTCAAATAAAGGACTTCAAAATTTGGAACTAGAATTTCTTGAAATGCATATTAAACTGCTAATTCGGAGCCCTACATCAAGTCTCTAGCATGCTTACTTCACTGTGAAGTTAGCAGGTCACTCGATTACACCCACTATTTGGTGAACTCCAAAATCGGAGCAAAATAAATGCAAAAAAAAAAACTCAAAATTACTGCGTTGGTCCCGCTTCTCTAGGTGAAAGTTGCCCTGCCAACTTCACAGACGTGTATAGAAGAGAAAAAAGAGAATTCATAACGCATCCAAGAACATCTGGTTTTTTTTATGGCCGAATATTCGGCCACTGGCGATACTAGTTTAGATTATAATTGGAAAAATGGTCCCAGTCAAATTGGCAAACAAATATAATTTAACTTTAAGAAAATTAACTTTAACGAAATTAAATGTAACTGTTAACACAAACACAAAGAAAATTGGGCAGTTTTGGACATTGATAAAAATAGTGTCAAGGAAGAGGTCTACTACATAGTAAAAAATCCGAAAGTTATGTTTTCTATGTAAACGTAAATTGCGAAAGAAAAAAATAAATATTTGAAAATGCATTTTTGACGCAAATGACTTTTTCTCAAAAACGTTCTAAATGTTCTATCCTAACTTCAAAATGTCTCATGTACTAATCATCTTCCACGTCAATTCAGTCAATTCAATCATCCAAAGAATTGTTGCCCATTATCCTCACACTGGAATCGTCATTGCGGGCGTTTTCAATGTACACAATTATTCTAGTCTGGAGAAAATTGACCTGAACCCAAAAATGTCGGTATATATAAAAAATGTTTTGATGGTATCCGCATAGAAAAACAGTGCTGAATCTGAATCTGCCGGGTATACCTCTGGCAACCTTGAGGATTTTTAAATATGACGTTTTGAAGGGGAAGAGGTTGTTGAACATCAAACGGAAAATATTACGTTCGTACAATCTATGCATATGGCACATGATTTCCAGGTACTTTTGAATGGAGAACCTAATGACATTAAAACTAAGACGATAGGTCTACACAAATAAAAGTTACAGTCCTCTTTATGCAAGTGTGACTTTATTTTCATTACGATATGTAAATATTGCGGAATCCCTTTGTAAATAATGGCGCGTTAATGACACTTGGTACCTATATAACTGTTGCATTACTCATAAATACCAAGAATAAGAATATTTGATAAAAATATTAATCGTAAAAAGGTGCTTTTCAGTGCAAAATCAAACATTTTATTTAACCCTAAAAAACACCCTTCCTTCCTAAATATTTGTATAGACTCTTTTGATTCTTTGTTCTAGTGACACTTTTAAGTTTCATGAGGATAGCATTTTTTGTCACAAGTGTTTGGGTATAGTCCAATATTTTTTTCTCCCTGTCAAAAAGCATCCTTCTATAAAAGATATTTGTATCGAATATTCTTATTCTTGGTTTGCATAAGCAATGCAACATTTATACCAAGTTTCATCAACGGACCAATATTTCCAAAGGTTTTCCGCAATATTTACATATCGAGATGATGATAATAAAGTCACACATACATAAAAAGGACGGTAACTTTTGTTTGAGTAGTCCTAACGTCTTAGTTTTAATGTCATTAGGTTCTCCATTAAAAAGGACCATCATGTGCCATATGCATAGATTGTACCAATGTAATTTTTTCCGTTTGATGCACAACAACCTCTTTCCCTTCAAAACGTCATATTTAAAAACCCTCAACCCGGCATATTCAGATTCATCACTCTTTTTCCATGCGGATACCATCAAAACATTTTGTATATAGCGACATTTTTGGGTTCAGCTTCGCTTTTCAGGCCAGACAACGTCCGAAGGAAAATATTGCGAGCTCTACGCTCATCCAGAGTTAAACCAACGAACCCAGCTTGTTGACAAGCCAACTCGAATACCGGACGTTGCAGGTCAATTCGCCAACACCCTAGACTTGTTTCTTACCTCTGACCCTTATAAATACACAATTAGTTTATTATCGTCTCTAGGCACATCAGACCATTGTGTCCTATCTGCTAGTGTCTCGTGCCAACAAAACTCAGTTAAAGAAAAAGCACCAACGAGAACCGTTTGGCAATACGAAAAAGCCAACTGGGATGGTCTCAACGGTGTTCTATATTTAAGAACAAATAAAACACGGACTATGAATTCAGAAATATTAACTTTATTTTAATTATAATTAAGCTTAAATGCTTCTTAACTGGAGGACGACTTAAACTTGAGTGCCCATTTGAGCTAACATTAGTTACTTGTTCAACTGTACTTATGTAATTCATTTAATCTAAATCAACAGTTAAATGACGCGTTGTTCACGTTATGAGAAGAGTAAATACAATTATGAATATATAAAAAAGGTTTGTTCAGGAGCTTTAACTGGTCACTATGCTTCCTCGATAGTGATAGAGAATCCAGCGCAGATATGATTACAAACTTAATTTTTTGTGGAATGAGAAATTTTATCCCGAGTAGGGTGACATCTATCAAACCCAAAGAAAAGTCATGGTTTGATCCGAGCTGTAAAGAGGTAATTATGATCAGGGAAGTAAGCTTCCGTTGTTTAAGGCCAACCCTACTGAGGAAAATCGGAAAAAGTTTCAACAAGCGAGAAAGATCTGTAACGTTCATATCCGACGAACCAAATTTTTACATGATCAAAAATTAAAAAAATACTACAATGTCCCAAATGTAGTAAAATTTGTTGGTCATTTGTTAAAAAACATACGAAATACCATCTCGTCCTCGGTTCCAACGCTCGTTCTCAATGATACTCCATTTGTCAGTGCGCAAGATAAAGCCAATTTATTTGTTTGATGTTAACTCGACGCTGCCAGAAAGTGTTGTGACTTCTCTTGTACTTTAAAGCGTAAATGATTTTACGGGAAAATTCTTCCTTCGCATTCTAGCAGTTGGTAGAGTTCTGAGAGTTCTCGACATTTACAAATCCACTGGCCCGGATAGTATCCATTGTTCTGATTGTTCCATTTGTCCTACTCTACTGGTCTCTTTCCGAGTGGATGGAAAACAGCATTTGTCCAGCCAGTCCCTAAAAAAGGCGTATCTTCTTCACCCTCCAACTATCGACCAATTGCACTTACGTCCCTTCTTTCCAAGGTCATGGAAACGCTGTTTAATCTCCAGCTCAAGAAATATCTCGAAAAACGAAAGCTTCTTAATGACCGGCAGTATAGCTTTCGCAGCAATAGGTCCACTAGTAATCCGATGGTATATCTCAGTGGCACAAATTTTTACATCGTTTTGGAGAAAGTAAGATTATTGCACTTGATATAGTTTGGCATCAAGCTCTCTTATCGAAAATGCGTGCATTTGGTATCGATGAAACTGTTCTTCGTTGGATTAAAAATTACCTTTCGGACCGCTCAATACAAGTTGTATTGGACGTTTTCAAGTCTAATATCCACAAAATAAATGCTGGTGTGCACCAGGGCTCCGTTTTGTCTCCGACTCTCTTCCTTATTTTTATCAATGATCTTTTGTCTGAAACTTCTAATCCATTAAACTGATTCGCTGACGATAGTACCCTCAGCTACTCATATTCGTTTACAGATTCTCATCCATGTCCTTCGGATTGAACGGCAGTGTATGATAAGCCCATTAAATTCTGATCTCGACAGCATTATCCAATGGGAGTTCAAAAACCGCGTAGAATTTAATGCTTCTAAAACTCAATGCTGTCTCCTGTCATTAAAGCGAAACCCACCCCTAAGGCTGGTTACGAGACGAGACTCTTCGAGACTTTTGTAGGTCTCGTCTCGGTCTCGTCTCCAAAAAATACGATTTCCGGGCAAACTGTTGATTTATTGGAACGAAATATTTTCGATTACCGTTTGAATATGTGCAGAAGAAAATAAATATTTAACTGAAACTGGATTTTTTAATTTATTAGACTCTCTGTAAATTTCGGTCCAAATATACACAGTCTCGTCTCGGTCTCGTCTCGGTCGCTTAAAAGGCAGTCTCGTCTCGTCTCGGTCTAGTCATGCGAGACCGAGACTTTTCTCGGCTCGTGGCCAGCCCTGCCCACCCCCAATTCTGCTATCCATGGACGGCACTTGCATCGAGAAAACCGAACAGCTCTCAGTTCTCGGCATGTGTGTCACAGACCACCTTTTGTGGAATGACCACATATTTTGATGTCGCCATAAACGCTGCTAAGTGTTAACGTTTTCTCCGTAGATGCAAGAAATTTGTCTCCCCTTCTGATCTGGCAGTCATCTACAAAGCCTTTTTTCGTCCAAAACTTGAGTACAATTCTCATGGTTGGGCCTTGATTCGTCCAAAACTGGAGTACAATTCTCATGTTTGGGCAGGAGCTCTAAGAACACACTTGAGTTTGTTGGATATAATACAAAAGAGAGCCTTAAAAATGATAGGTGAAAGATCTTTAACGGAAACAGATACGTCTCTCGAATACCGCCGTAATGTTTCGTGTCTTTCTCTATTTTATCGCTATTATTATAATCACTGTTCTAGTGAAATAGCCAGTTGCATTCCTCCCCTTACAAAATTAAAACGTAATACTCGCGCTTCTAGGAATGCTCATCAGTTTACCCTCAAACCCAACTTCGGACGTACTGTAATGTATAGAGATTCTTTCTTCAATCGCACCACACGAATGTGGAATGCTTTACCCGACTCGGCTTTCACCTCTCATTTCGATGTGCAAACATTCAAAACCAATGTGTATCGGTATCTCCTTCTAATTCCTCTCCTTCTTACCTAATCGGTCGTGCTGTGTTAACAACATTTTAAGGGTAGCCATACCCCATTTGGCGCGCGTGGAATATAAAAAAATAAGAACGAGAACCTTCAAAAAGTTTTATTGAAAATGGTATTTGGTCTAAAAGACATAGTGTCTTTCTATTTAAGTGTTGAAAAATTGCAAATTTTTCATATCAAAAAATCTCACAGGGAAATATTATTTATGTAAATGTTTTTTTTTTTTTTTTTTTTTGGAATAACCCCTTACAAGAAGGAAAGCTATTTACACCTGTGAAGGAAGTTTAATTTATTTTATTATACAGGGTGCCCCGTAAAGAATGGATAACCCTGAAATGCCTAATAGTTCATACGCGCATATTTTTAAAATGGTTAGCCACTTAGGTATTCATGCATTTTTTTGTACCGGCATTGAAAATCAATGTTAAATATTTTTTTTCTCTAAGAAGTCCAACAGTTATTATAGTTTTCTTCTACTAATGTTCTGGCACAAATAATGTAAAATATTGCTACGAAAAAAAAAAAACGTTGGAATTCATTCGCATGTATCGTTGGGATAGAACTTTTTTGTATTAGTTTTCAGGACGGTCATAAAGTCTACTATGAGGTATTTCAGGGTTATCCATTCTTTACGGGGCACCCTGTATATCATATGTTCGGTGGTTCAAATCTAGAAAGCAAATGATGTTTTTGTAAATTTTATAAAACAAAAATAATGAGGTAAAATGGCAACACTCACAGAAAGGTTTTTAAACTTTTTTGAAAGCCACAAGTCAGCTCTTTTATCAACTTCCCATTAGAAGTGATTTTATTTTAAAATGAAGTTATTTCTATCAACGATTTTTGAGAAAACCACTCTCTCACACACAACAATTTCGAAAAAAAGATACAAGCAAATTGAACAGGTACCTACTGATTTTTTCGCAAATGTGAAATAAAATTCTTAATTAAGTATTCACTGCTCCCATTAATGTTGAATCAAACATTGAAAACCTAATGATTTTATCTCTTCTATATTGCTTTAAAAAAAAATTTTTTTTTAAGAATCAAATCAAAAGGTTTTAAAAAATAATACTAAAAGAACATGATTTGTGGCTTAAAATAAAAATAAAGCACTTTTCTGTTAGTGTTGCCCCATTTTCTTAATAGTTTTGTTTTCATTTTAAGACATGTTTTATAAAATTCATAAAAACACAATTTTCGCGCTGAATTTGAACTGAACTGTAGTCCAATTAAATCATCCAAAAAAATATCCACAAAAATTCGGGAGGAGAATTTTATTGTTTTATTAAAAAAAAATTCAAATTTTTCATCAAATTTGGAATTTAAAATAGAAAATATAAAGTTGACGGGGCATTTACACACTCTTTTAGTACGAATCTTTTATTTAAAAATTTAGCCATATTTGTAAGCTAAATTTTGACATCTTAGTCTTAAAAATCTGACATATTTGTAAGCTAAATTTTGACATCTTAGTCTTAAAAATCTGACTAGTAGAAATGAAGGTAGCATTTTTTAAAAGGAAGAAAAGGCGATTAGACCTATTTCATAATTGTTGACGAGTGGGTTTAATGCCCATACAAAAGTGTCTCCTTTGATTTTGGTCAAAATCATAGTTCGGATTTGCGCAACAACGTTCGAGCAATTCAATTAGCACATCCAATCAAAGTTGAAATTATTTCCATGTTCCATTATGTTTTTGCAACCCACGATTCAAACTAAATGTTAAACGCAGTTCAACCATCGCATTTGCATCGCAGTTATTTTGTTGATTTGCGTTGCTTTTTATGCGGGTGGACACTTTTATTATGCACTTGAAGTAAATATTTTGATTTCAAATTGCGTCGTTTTTTTCTGATATTAATTAACTGTTACTACTCGTATGTCGTTTAGAATAAAAAAAAAATTCACTATCATGAGCATATTGCAGCATTATCCGCAGTTCAACCACCACCACGCCGACCGACCGACCGCATAACAAACACACCAACACCAAACAGAAACACACTCCTGATATGTTTCATTTGTGACACTTTCGAGGCGTGGCACATTAATGTCACAGCATTTAATGTTGCATCCTTCTGACATTTATGTTGCATCGTGTGCATACTGATTGATAAATTCAAACTTATTTTTGGTTTATGTTGTTTTATATCTTTTTTTTTTAATTTTTATTATTTTTTTGTGTTCAACTTAAAAGGTACACACCACCATCATTATCATCAGAGCTACGGAAGAAGATGGTTATATGGTGGTGGTGGCGTGTCAGACGATTGTTTATCATTTAATGACTGTCATTCGGTGTTGATTGCATTTCTGACCGCACTGTCACTTTGACAGCTTGCATTATCTCTTAACAATACCAGGCCAGATACCACTACACAGATGCGACGACCGACACGAGCGACACGACGGACGCGAACGCGCTTTTATAGCCTGATAGTCTGTTTGTTATGGTCTTGTCTGGTCTGGTCATGATCGTCGAAATTCCAACAGGCTTCTGGGGGTGTATAATGGATCAGACATCGAACTAAAAAAAAAGTCCATTTCATAAGCATGTGGAAGTTTTCGAGGTGTAAAATAAACGTGCTAACGGACGATAAATATTTGATTTTGATGGCACATTTAAAGTGCATACATTATCCTTCTGTCTCTCTCTCTGAAAACCAAACAAGGGTTGGGTTGGGTCCTGGTTGTCGTTTGGGCGAAGTTATTATTTTTTTTTTATGGAAGCAGACACGAATTGAATGAGATGATGGGGGTTCCTGCTTTTTTATTATTATTTTTTCAGCTTCTGATTGTCTGATGGTTTTTTTTTTTGTTTTTTTAATTTTTTTAATATGAATGCCTGGCCTCGCCCAAATGGATTAATCTGATTTTTTTTTTTGTTTTTAATTTTTCAAGGAACGACATATAAATAATTTATCTCAATGGCTTGTTGTTTTCTTTAATTCTTTTTTTGCTCATGTCTGCCTACTGAATCTTTTTATGTATTTTTCGGACGATAGCTGGTTGTTGACGAAGACGATGACGACCGACGTTTTGTCTGGCGTGTCATATGTCCATTAGTAAAGACAAAGGTCAAGACTTTCTGATAAAAATAAATAAATAAAAAAAAGTCAAACGGTTTGTTCAAGATGCACATGCACAGACGATAGAGAGTCTTTTAGAAGCCCAGTGTTAGGTATCAGTGTAGAGTCAAATTACCTCAACACCTTCTTCTTTTTTTGTAAACGTTCTTTTTTTTAGAGTTTCGAAATTGTAATTAGATACAGTCAGCGTCAGCCCAGCGCAACGTATGGAAAAGTGAACAAAGTAGTTTGATAATATTTTACCGCCTGTTTCCGTTTTGATTGATTTATTAATTTTTGTGACGGTTCTTGTATATTAAAATAGCTAATTCACTTCCTTTCTTATCGCAATTAAAAGACTTTTATTTGTTTAAAAGTAAAACAATTAAATTGTGTCGAGTGTGTATTTTAAGCTTTCTACGAGTTAATGAACATACATTGAAATAAGTCATTGAAGAAAATATATTTATTTATCAATGACATTTTGAAATGTTATTATTCTTACCTACCTACCAAGAGGTAAAATTTTATCAGTGAGTGCACTTTAAATAACAATATAGAAGTACAACTGAAAGAAGTCGGTTAGGTAAATAGGCAAATAAATTTTGTTGATTTTGTGACAATTAACGTTAAGAGGATTGTTGTTTTATTATTTTGTTCTGAAGTACGACTATCTAGTTCTTAAGTTTGGAATTATTTGATGAACATTTTTGTTTTTTTTTTTTTTCATTGAAATATTAGCACATCTTATTGATAAAAATATTTCTATAGGTAATGAATGAATTGGTGATTTAATTGAGGTTTTTGCGTTTAGTTATGGAAAAGCTTTTATAGTCCAGTGCATTTAAGTTTTTATCCAGGAAAAATATTTTACAAACTGATTTTTGGTGGATATTTTTAGCACTTGAGTATTTGCGTATCAAAAAGTTTTCCACTTTAGGGGTTTTGGCCTCCATTTTCAAAACAAACGCTACTGTCTTGAATTTTTATGTTTTGACCTATATCTAAGAGGCCAGTTATAGCTATCATTGAAAACCATCATTGAAAAAGTTAGCTGTTGATTTTGAGGCTCTTCGAAAGTTTAATCATTGAATATTTAAATGCAGAAATAAAGCTAACGACTTCGAAATTAATTCTCCTCAAAAAAAAAAATTCATTTGGACCCATATCTTCCCCATAAAGTGAAATTTTATTTTTTCAATGATCATTGGTTAAAATTAAAATTCATTTTATGAGAAAAGTTGTGCCAAATTTAATTTTGTTTTACCTAGAAATTATTATTAAGTCAAATAGCTTTACTTGGACATCAAAATAATCATTTATTTTATCTTCAAAATCTCTCAAAATTGACAAATTATATTTTCAATGATGGTTTTCAATGATAGCTGTAACTGGCCCCTTAGGACTTAATTTTCGGTGGTTATTAAGGTTTCAAATTGGACGGTTTTTAATGTCAAAATAAACAAAAAAACAAGTGCTATTTTTAGTGATGCCACTTTTCGAGACCGATTTGTTTCTATACAACGTAATTTGCATAAAATGCGTCAAAAAGATAGATAGTGTTAGTTCGCTCGAAAGAAGATAAAGTCTTAGGGGAGTGTGTTGTATTTTCCCTCTTCATGGAGGAGGGAAAATTACAAAAAAAAAAAAAAAAAAAAAACTAACAATAAAAAATAATTAAAAAGATACAATGGTAGCAGTTAAAATGTTATCTTGTAGTTTTGTTTTAAAGCCAGAAATCCATTTTATTGAATAATTAGATTTTAAATTTAAAAAATTCAAAAAATAAACTATTTTCGATTTTTTTTTGGTGCTTATTTGTGCAAGTTTGTGTTGAAATCTTACTTACATAATTTTAATATAAATCAATATAACGATAGATAAATATGTTTTTGTGTATTTATTGTTAATTTTTTTGGGATATTGTTTTAAAAAGAAAAGGAATATCGCCGTTTTGATACCATTACTCGTTTGAACCTGTGGATGGAATTGAAGAGAGAAAATATGGGCATATCCTCAGGATATCGTCCCTTTTTATTTAGTTTAGAATAGGATTTTGTTGTAGCTTTTAGCACAATCATCAGAAAGTGGATCACTCACCCACTAGGCAGTTCGTTGGCTGGCACTGGAGCGTCCACTGACCTGATTGGATGATCTTCCGGCCGGGGTGCATCACAAACCCCCACCAGAACCCTAGTCCACTATCTTCTGATCATAGGGAATCGACGGAAGGTATAATGCAGAAGTAGCCGAAATTTGTCCTAGAGCCATTTCGTCGCGTTGAGAAAAGAAATCAAGTCTTTGATCTTCATTTCAGAAAGTTCGTTGATGTCGTCAAAGAATGCTCTTCCGAGTGACTGTTTTCTAGCTTTGGCCAGAGCAGGGCATTTACAGAGGAAATGAACTACTGTTTCCTTTTCCTGCTGGTCTTCACAGCTCCGACAGTGAGTATTGTGAGGTATGCCCAGCTTCGCTGCATGCTCTCTTATTGGCCAGTGTCCGCTACAGGTTGCAACTACCCTGGCTATGTCTTGCCTGGGTCTGCATATTAGATCAATTGTTCGGTTCTTGTCATAGGTGGGCCAAATCTTCCTAGATATAATACAGTTTGCTAAACTGCTCCACCTACGGTTTGCTTTAGTAAGATAAATTGAGAGAATGTTGCGCTTCATAACTCCAAGCGGAATGTTGACTCTTTCTGCAAGTGAGCCATGAAGGGCTGAACCTTGCCTGGCCAGCTCGTCAGCCTGTTCATTGCCCTCAATGCCACTGTGACCCGGGACCCAGATAAGAGTGACATTGAGGTCAGTGTTCAGACCCGCAAGCTCATTCCGGCATTGCTGGACTAGTTTGGAGGATGCTGTAGCTGAATTAATGGCTTTAACAGCCGCTTGACTGTCTGTAATAATAGCTGCGTTACGGTTTTGGTTTGGATCTGCTTTTAGTAACTTGCAAGCTTCCCTGATTGCCAGCAATTCAGCTTGAAAGACGCTAGCAAGGTCAGGTAGCCGAAAGGACCTAGATACATTTAGAGACTCAGAGAAAATTCCTGCACCAACGCCACACTCTATCTTTGAGCCATCATTAAAGAACTTCTATCAACATTTTAGAACTCTTCATCTGCTATGGCTTATATGCTAACGTTAACCAGTTTCAATAAAATTTTACACAAAATCACGTTGATCACTTACGGAGAAATACAAATGAAATTTAAGCATTGCCAAATAAGAGCCACCCTTATATTTTTCTTAACAAAAACATCACGTTGTGAGTGAATGAAAAAAATCAACAAATACATATTCTTTTTTATTGAATATATTTTATTATTGGTAAATGCAAACAAAAAAAAAAAAAAACAAACAAAACAACTCGATAACTATGATAAGAACAAAAGGAATACAGACAAAATCAAAAAGAAACCTTTCGTCAGCAAAATTATTTTATTGATTTTTACAAACAGCTGTGTCTCGTTATCGGTTTTGGAAGCAAAACATAATAGTTTTCGGTACTTTATGTGACACAAAGAATGTATAACTATACTGGGTGGGGAAATGTTTTATAAATCACTATTTATGCAACGTTGTATAGAGGCTACATAAATCCTTATACACTGCATAACTATTCACCCGTTTAGAGCTGTTTAGCGAATTCTATTAAATAAAGCTGATAATGTTCAGCAAATTCGTATATCAGTACCAATTTTTTCGACTTAGAAAAAAAAAATCATTTTTTTTACAGATGATTTTGTCTGAAGATTTTGGTTTGTTCATAGCACTTGTGGACAGCTTCTTCCTGCAACTGCCATAGATTCAATATTTTGAAGCAATCTTATTGGTTTTCTTCCGACCATTTAATGCATGTTTTAAAGCTTTCGATTGCGTCTTGGTGCTTGGTCATTTGATCTTGCCCATCAGCACATCCGTCTTCATCTTCGTTCATGTTGATGACTGTCTCCTCTTCTTGGACTATTGGCCCTTCACCTTCTTCGGTTCTTTTCCAAACATCCAAGTCATCAACCGTAAGAGATGACTTTAAAAAAAGAATTGAATGAAATAAATTTTCATAAAAAAAAGGCTATTAGCCAAAAATTACCTCTGGAAATACTTCATTTACAGACTGTTTTAGATGCGTAAACCATTTCTTCGTCTTTCAAAAGAGCAGCCAATGGATTGTTATCTTCTTCTTCAAATTCTGGTGTTGTTTCAGTATTTTTCGAGACACTGGTGAAACCTTTTTCCATCAAAATGCGATGAGTGATACAGCTTCTTATAAGTTGAGGTCATTCAGTGATTGTATAACATCTGTAACACTCGAGCTAACAATCTTAGGGAGCAAACTGTTCCTGTAAAATAATTTTGCCAAGCAGATCGCATTCTGATCCATCGGTTGAATCAGGGCTGTTCCGTTTGGTGGCATGTAAACAATCCAAATTTGCCTGCCGCGTCGTGTGTTTCTTTTATTAGATCTTCTGCTGATGGCTTTTAGGTAAGTCCTTTGAATCCAAAAATGTCTCGACCTAATAAAAGAATGGAAATGTATCTTAATGATGAATTGTCTTCTTTCACATACCTCTGGAACAAAACACATACAAAACCAATACTTAAAAAAGGTGACCATCATCCAAGCAGATTTAGTATGACCATAGTTGACTGGCAACTGCTTGTTTTTGAATGAACGCGGGTTCTTCGATTTGCCAATAGTTAATGGCTTAACTTTTTTGGATCCCGGTGCATTGGAACATGCTAATTACGTTATTCATTCCTTGGAAGTTTTTCTTCCCGGAGCTGTATCTTCCTTAGACTGTACGTAGGTGGAGTCTGGTAGAATTTTCCAGTAGGCAAAAACTGCATCCAAAGAAAGTTGATGAAGCTCAATTATTTCTGCCAATGACTTTTTATAAAGGGTTCAACTTGTGAAGATAACTTTCCTTCCGTTGTCTTTAGCAAACGAACTCCAAATCTCTTTTTAAATTTAGTAAGCCATCCATCTCTTGCTAAAAAAAATATGCGGTTGAATAGTACTTTTTGTGTATAGCTTGAGCTTTAGCCTTTAGTATGGAGCCACTTATAGGAATATGATTTTCGCGCTGCTGGCTGGAGGAACCATTCGAAAAGAAATTCCAAAGACTTGTAAGCTAAACAAAAAAACCAACGGTACATGTATCGTTTTGTTGTGAAAACAACTTCAAATGCAGGAAAAAACTACTGAGTTCTGTAAGAAAACGATTTTCATGTTTTGTTTTGTTTCTTTTCGTTTGAGATATCAAAGGACTTCAATTGCTGATACGTTATACTGGACATTCGTCATATCGGTATTCGTAATACTGGTAATTTTTCTTATCTGGACCCACCTGCAAGATCTTACTTTTTTTCGTATCTTTCCGAATCATCCTGTATACGAGTTTATTTCAAAAAAAAAGTATTTCTTGGAATTGAACTTTGAAGGCGAACATTATTATACCTACAGAAATCGTTTTTACATAACCTCAAAAATAGCGCAATTTTTTTTTTTTTCATTTTCTTCATTTCATTTTGACCTAATGATACAGTTCAAACAGATTTTCTATAAACTATTTTTAGGCAAAACGTCATTTCTAGAACCGAAAAATAAAAGGCTTTAGAGCATCCTTTGTCGTTATATACACTGTCACTTTTAAATGTTTTTTTGTGGAAATACTGTCTTTATTTCATTTAGTCAGGGACCTTTGAAGTGAAAACAGTACAATAAATATTTAAAACGTGTCATATTATGCGATAAAACTTTAATTAATAGCTCTCCCAAGAAAAAAAAGTAGATAAAAATGAAGATGATTATACAGCCGGCGCAGGGTCAAAAGTCCACAGGCCAAAAGTCCATATTGGACTTTTGTCCCACTTCTGTGGGTCAAAAGTCCATAAATCAATTGTGAACTTTTGACCCACTCCGATGGGCCAAAAGTCCATACAAAAATCTTGTGGACTTCTGGCCCATGGATTGTGGATTTCTGACCCACTTCAGTGGACCACTTTATAGATAGTTTTCTTTAACAAGACTGCTTTGGGTGGCCGGCTTCGCAGGTTTAAGGATTTTAACTCCCTTTTCGGGTCCTCTGTCCCGCTCACGCGACTCCGTCGCTCCGCTTAGGATATGCTCAGTCGTCTGGCAGGCGCCTATGTTGTCAGTTTTTTGTAGTAAAGAGTACGTTGGCGTTGGGTGGCCCGCTTCGCGGGTTTAAGGATTTTAACCCCCTTTTCGGTTCATCTGCCCCGCTCACGCAACTCCGTCGCCAGGCAGGCGCCTATGTTGTAATAATTCTTAACAAAATAAATAAATAATTCTTAATTGTTCTGCTTTTTTCAATATTATAATATGAAATTATTGTGGACTTATGACCCACTTTCTTTATACAATTAGGGAATATTAACCCTTTTTTTATGGACTTTTGACCCTTTTGAGTGGGTCAAATTTCCACAACACAATGGTGGACTTCTGACCCACCCAAGTGGGACAAAAGTGCATTATGAACTTTTGGCCTGTGGACTTTTGACCCTGCGCCAATACAGCATGCAAAAAATTGTGATTTCTGAAGTTTGACGTTTTTTGAGTTACGACGTTTTAGTGAGCGACATATCAAAAAAATTGCAATTGTTCATTTTGTATGTAGGGATACTTTTTCCGAATTTTCATCTCAGGATATGGGTTTTCGTAATATTTTTTTGTTTTCTGGAAATTGAATGGGGATTTTGGGTTCTAAGAATTTTGAGTCTTCTGGGTTCTGAGTTTTTGGGATGCTGGTGAGGATTTTTGATAGTTGTTTGGTTTTCGAAAATCTGAATTATACCCCAAAAAATTACCTTTTTGGATCGAAAACCTGAATTTAATTTGAACTACCTATCTGTTTCAAAGCTGCAATAAAATTGGTTAAGAAATGTTTTACATTACAAAACTGCAAAATCACATTTTAAAATAGAAAAAAAAAAAAAAAAAAAAAAAAAAAACAGTACAAAAACATTATAAATTATTTAAACACTCTATTTTTTTTCTTTACAGTTCGTTGATATTGGCGTTGTAACATCGATAGAATGTAATCACAAACAAATCGAAACTGCACGTAAAGGACAAGAAATCTGCATCAAAATCGAACCGATTCCTGGAGAATCTCCAAAAATGTTTGGTCGACATTTTGAGGCTGATGATATGTTGGTTAGCAAAGTGAGTATTATTTTGATTACCTACACATATAAAACTCCTTTTTGAAAAGCTTAAAAAATCAAATACATCAGGCGCGAAAGCAGGAAAAAATTTCGGGGGGTGTTTTGAAAAATTTTAAATGTTATTAAATATGATATTTTATCATGAAAAATCGAATTCTTGGCTTGAAGGACAATAATGTTTCAACATCTATTTTTAAAATTACAAAAGTTATTCTTATATTATATTATTAATAATCATTTAGATAAAATTCTCAATAAGTTTATTATTAGTTTAATAAAAAAAAAATTATTTAAGGTAGGTACTGTTAGAAGGTTCCTGATTTCATTTAAATTGATTCCTGCCGAGAATTAGGCTGATATTTTTTGAGAAAGAAATTATTTTGTTCATATTTGTATATGCATTGTGGTCCTTTTATGAACAAATTTCTATAAGCATTTATTGACTGGTTTGTATTCAAAGACTGCTAAATTTCAATTCTTAAGAACTTTGGGCGAGTTCGTATTTCAGAAATCTGCGGCCAGCCTAGTACTTGCTTAGCTTCTGCATATTGATTTTATTTGTCTTCTGCCCGCAGAAAGCAAGCAGGCGGGAGCTTTTTTTTAATAAATTTGTGTTCGTAAACCATGCTTAGGCGATTTAGGGACGTTTGGAACGAAATATTCTGTGTACGCCAAAATTTTGAACTCCCAACCCCCTCCCCCCCTGCGTTTGCGCCTGGATTAGTATTATAGGTACATACACTCCTCGTCAACTGAATACGCACAAACATTTTTTAATATACTTTATCCATTTTTTCCAAACAGTGATGGTTATTATGCCATCTGTTGATGCTAACTATTCCCTTTAGATGTTAAGCAGATAATTCCGAAAGAATTATCCAAAAACAACCGTGAGTTTTTCTTCAACCACTTGCAAAGTGTTTTATATGCAAAGTAGGAGTTTTTTTTTTAGTCAACTGAATAGGTACAACGCGATTTTCTTCGTTGTTTATAAGTTTTTTGGAGTGCTTGACAGTTTAAATTAACGATTTTAGTGTTTTCAGTAAAATTTAATTCTTGATTTCAAATTTTAAGAAAAATGGGTAGATCTACGTGTCTTAACAGTGTTGAAAAAGCTAAAATCGATTTACTTAGAGACCAAGGCCTAACTGGACGTGCAATAGCTGATAAAGTTGGCCGAAGTTTTAATGTAGTTTATTCTTACTTGAAAAATAAAGATGCATACGGCAAAAACATGAAGGGAGGTAAGAAAACAGCAACAACAGCAGCTGAGAGACGAAGAATTTTAAGATGTGCATCAAATTCTTCTGATTCTGTGTCAAAAATAAAACAAAAAGTCGGCGTAAACGCAAGTTGCTCAACAGTATTAAGAGTAATCAACAACTCAAGCCATCTTAAACGAATGAAACTTAAGAAAAAACCACCACTTGACGAGAGACGGAAAATGTTGCGATTAGATTTTTCAAGACTTCACATGAGTTGGAAAAAAGAATGGTATCACGTGGTTTTTTCAGATGAAAAAAAGTTTGATTTCGATGGCCCTGATGGGTTCAACTTCTATTTTCACGACTTAAGAAAAGAAAAAAGATTTTTAAAGCGCCATCATAGTCGTGAAGGAGGTGTCATGATATGGGGAGCAGTCAGTTATTATGGAACAGTTGAGCTCGAGGTTGTAACATCAAGAATGACAGCAGCTGGGTATAAAGTAATTTTGGAAAGAAATTTTCCTAAATTTTCTAACATCTTTGGACCCATAAACTGGACCTACCATCATGATAATGCGCCTATTCACTCAGCGCGCATAATAAAAACATGGATAGAGGAGCAACAAGTGCAGTTGCTTCAATGGCCGCCCTACTCACCTGATCTAAACATCATAGAAAATGTCTGGGGATGGTTAGTAAGTTTATGAGGGTGGTCGTCAGTTCGAAGACAAAGAAACCTTAATTTCTGCAATCAAATTAGCGTGGGGCGAAATTTCGTTAAATTACATTAAAAAGCTATACGATTCCATGCCGGATCGAATTTACGAATTAATTAAAAATAAAGGTGGAAGTACCCACTAATAAACTTAAACAAAAACTTGTTTCATTCCATTCCAATACCAGTTTTAATTTTTGTACCTATTCAGTTGACTCAAAAAAAAACTTCTACTTTGCATAAGTTACACTTTGGAAGTGGTTGAAGGAAAAACTCACGGTTGTTTTTGGATAAAACTTTGAAATTCTGTTATTTATATGTTACGAAAATTTTTACCATCAACAGATGGCATAATAACCATCACGGTTTGGAAAAAATGGATAAAATATATTCAAAAATGTTTGTGCGTATTCAGTTGACGAGGAGTGTACATATAACTGACATTGATATCTACTAAAGTTGCAACATATAGCACCTGGAAAACTGAAAACTCAAAAATTAAAAGTGAAATTGTATGGCGAGGAAGTTAATTTCATACATTTCGGGGGGGGGGGGGGTTGAACCACCAAACCTCCCCCCCTGCGTTCGCCTCTAAAATACATTAATGTTTTGCCAGGTTGGTCGTTATAATGTCTATTTTTTTTTTAATTTTAATTCTTAACGATCTTCATCTCCAAATGACAAACAAAAAAAAAAATAATTCTCACGATTTTAATTTTCACTCCTTTAGTCGCAAGTTGCAGTTTATCATTTAAAATGTTTTTTGTAGTCTTTTTTTTAACCCAATTCAAACAATTCTCTTACAACACTAAAAACCGGCTGGTACTGGGTATTTTACGTTCCAAAATATTAAAAAAATAAAGAAATCGATTTCTTAATAGAAACTAGAATAAACTTAGCTGCATAAGCCGGATTCATTTATTTTTATAAGAAAGTTTGTTCCTTTACATTTTAATATTTTAAAAAGTAAAAGTTTAAAACCATCGAGATTGCAGTGTTTGACTTAGAATTGACAAGAGCATTGAATTTTGAAAACAAAGATATCACCTGTAGCCCAGTCAATAATTACAAACAAAAGGGCTAAAATCGCAAAGTGCGATGTAGCGCAAAAAAAAAAAAAAACGCTAAAATCGCCCCAATTTTTTCGACATTTTCCCTGATAACTTTGGAAATATGCAACTTAGGAAAAAACCATCCACTATAAACTTGTTTGTAATAAAATTGTATACAAGCCCACATTTGCTTTAAATTCATGCATGTTTTATTTAAAGCTGGCCACGAGACGAGAAAAGTCTTGGTCTCGATCTCGGTCTCGCATGACGAGACGAGACTGCCTTTTAAGCAACCGGGACGAGACCGAGATAAGAATGTATATTTGGACCGAAAGTCTAATAAATTAAAAAATCCAATTTCAATTAAATATATATTTTCTTCGGGTCTACCCCGAAATCTAGAAAACCAAAATCTCGAAAGACAAAATCTCGAAAGACAAAATCTCGAAAGTCATAATCTAGAATGTCAAAAATCAAAAATCTAGAAAACCAAAATACAGAATGCATATAATCTAGAATAACAAAAATCTAGAAAGACAAAATCTAGAACGACAAAAATCTCGAAAAACCATTCACTTTTGAGACAATGCTTAAGATTTGCGCGCGCTTTGAAGGCAACTCACTAGGGCGCCATCAGAATAGTCATTTTTGTTATTTTCCGAAGTTGTTTTAGTGGAATGTTCTAAAAAAAATGAAAGAGTACGTGCGTGAAGCAATTTGTCAATCTGAAATGTCAAATCGCTATTGTGATTTTAAAAAAGAACAATAAAAAAGTGTTAGAAATCAAGACACATACAGTGGTGTCAAAAACATTCCGAATGTTTTTGGTCAACTGCATTGAGTGTTGGTTTGTGAGATAAAAATGAACAAATCAAATATTTGTAATTTTTCGCCATTT
Source organism: Melangyna quadrimaculata (assembly GCA_949320155.1). NCBI lineage: Eukaryota > Metazoa > Arthropoda > Insecta > Diptera > Syrphidae > Melangyna > Melangyna quadrimaculata. The sequence continues at coordinate 155,830,038 of OX439484.1, forward strand.
TTATTAAACAATTGTATCATTTTAAACAAAAAACATGGTAAATTATCCATTAAAACAAAAAATAATAGTCAAAAATTAAAGTTGATTCAGAATTTTAATGTGACAAACTTACCGGATTTTATCTTGTACATTTAATTATTATTTTGTATTTAATATTTTGTCCAGTAACCCCTATTTTTTATCACAGCTCGACATCGACGAGGCATTGACTGAATTAAATTTTCGAAAATAGAAGCAGAAATATTCTCCCATTCATTTTTCAAGGCTGCAAAAAGAAAAGTTGTTGACGTGTGCTTTTTTTTCCCAACCCGCCTTTTTAAAAAGGCCCACAAGTTTTCAATTGGGTTTAGATCGGGTGATTGGGAAGGCCATTCTAAAACACGAATATTTTTAGTCGCATACCACTCTTTTAGCAGCCTTGAAGAATGTTTGGGGTCATTATCCTGCTGAAAAACCCAACGCGAAGGCATTTCTTCCTCTGCATATGGAAGCATTACTGACTCCAAAATGTCCTTATATTGAAAATGGTCCATAATTCCTCTGATTTGGTGTATTGGACCGCAGCCTGCGCCTGAAAAACAGCCCCAAACCATCACCGAGGCTCCACCGTGCTTAACTGTAGGGAGTACATTTGCAGGCTTTAATCGCGTACCTTTCGAGCGCCTTACTGTCCTTGCACCATCGGAGTAAAACAAGTTGAATTTGCTTTCATCACTGAAAAGCACGCTCCTCCATTTGCTTACAGACCAGTTAAGATGATTTTTTTGCAAATTCAACCCTGAGTTAAATATTTTGATAAGGAATTTAAAGTATTTTCCAAACACCTTTCATGGCTTACCCTTTTCTACGATGTTAAGCAGTAAGAAGAGGTTTCTTCGCTGGTCGAAATGCAAAAAGACCGAAATCTCTTAAACACTTCCTTACCGTACTTGGCCCTATAGGTAGATTTAGTTCATCACAAATTATCTTTGAAGTTGCAAAAGGGTCTTTAAGCACAAAATTCTTTATGCGCCTATCAGTTTGAACAGTTGTTTTGCAAGGGCGTCCACCAAAATGATCTGCTTCTACTGATTTCCCGCTTCTAAATTTTTTAATGATGTCACAAACCGTTGACGTTGGAATTTGCAATATTTCAGGTATTAAATTTTGTAATGTACCAACTTTTCTATTACCTTGTATCGAATCGGGTCGCTATAACGTGTTTTAGCCATTTTCTGCACTATATAATTTCAACTAACACAGCTCTCAACTTGTAAAGTCTGTATCTACGCCGTGAGTCAAAAGACTCAAAAAAACCGCTACTTTAACATCGAGACTCGCAATCTTCCTGCAATCCGGTTAGTTTTGCTTAGGCATGTTATTGAATTACTTTATAAAATATTTTTTTTTTATTGTTCTTGTCATCGTAGCATTATATTTTTAAGGTTATTATTAAATTGTCTCATACCCTTAACAAATTATGGAAAACCTATGGAAAGTTATAAGTTTTCTATTTGATATTAAGAAAACATTATACTGAGGAAAAATCCGGAATGTTTTTGGCAGCACTGTATAAATAAAAAAAAAAAAAACTTTGAAAAGACAAAGCTTTTCAAGTGAATAAAATAGACATTGTAGTTATTTAGCAATCAAAAAAAAAAAAAAAAAAACAGTAAGTGCGGTAAGAGCATTTCCTCTCACAAGTGAGTTTTATTATATTTTTCTCAAAGCAAGTGCTGTTAACTGTTTGTATTTATGTAGATTAATTAACTATCGAAGAACATATTATTTATAATGGATTAAACTTTAAACCTGAACCATGAACAACCAAATATGAACTGATAGACACTGACTGAACAGACAAATTAACATTGAAATATGAACTTATAAGTTGGCGGCGGAACAAATAGATATTTTATTACTAACTTAAAACGTAAAAAATCGATTTAATAAGAAAAAATAATTTTCTCATTAGAAGGGCGCTTAACAGATAGTTGCGCCTTTCAGTTTGACATTTCTGGTTCTTAAATTCTAACAAAAAAATTATGTGCACATTTTCAACTAAATTAGAATATCCTTGACTTAATTTAAAGTGTAACCCATTCTAAATATATTGTTTAATAGTTCATCAGTCTAAAGACAAAAACATTACAGCACTTTTTTTGAGAAAAATATAATAAAATTCACCTGTGAAAGGAAAAGCTTTTATTTTTTTGATTTCCACACCCCTGAACAATGACTTCATGTTTTTTTTTAATTTATAAGAAGATCACCACAATGTCTATCTAATGCACTTTAAATTATTTGTTTTTTCAAAGTAATTGTTATATTAATTTGGGGTTTAACTTGAACCAATTTTTTTTTCTTTGTTTTTTCTAATCACACGATAACGATTTGACACTTCTGGTTCTCAAAAATTGCTACACTCACGTACACTGTATATGTGACAAATACCTCTTCCTTTATTTCTTCTTCTAAGTAGCGAACGCTTTACCTAAAATGTTAAAGTCAGTTAGCAACAACATTTTGCATGGTTATATCTATGATTTTGTACAGTTACTTGCCATTATACTTATATTATTACTATAACACTTGGCACAGTTTATGTATAGGTACGCTGTTATTTCTGTCTACGTTTGTTTTTTTTTCGCCTAAAGTGTTGGTTATTTATTTTTTTAATTGGTTAAATTCTCATTTTTTTTTTTTTTTTAAATAAATATATGTATGTAAAAAAAAAACTCATATTACATTATGTATGTATTTTACCTTTCTGTATAATCAACAGTATTTTTAAATATTACCAACAGTTAAGAGAGAAACCTACATATATTAAACAAGATTCTAGATTTTATTTTGACCTTTCTAGATTTTTGTACATTCGAGATTTTTGTCATTCTAGATTTCTGCATTCGAGATTTTTTGTTTTTGTTTTTCTAGATTTTGTCCATTCGAGATTTTTGTCATTCTAGATAACTTCATGATCCCATTTTCTTCTGCACATATTCAAACTATAATCGAAAATATTTCTTTCCAATAACCAATAACAATAACCAATATGTTGTCTGGAAATCGTATTTTTCGGAGACGAGACCGAGGCGAGACTTACAAAAGTCTCGCAGAGTTCCGTCTCGTGGCCAGCTCTAGTTATATTTGTGTTGCTATCTAACCATGAATTAAAACAATTTCTGAAAAACTAAATAATTTTGAAGCACTCAAATAATAGGTCAAAAATTTTCCAATTCTGTTAAAAAATTGGAATCAAATAGTCTAGAGTATTACAAGACGAAATTCGAAAATTCGATCCTAACCGGTGAAATAGTTTTGGCAAGAAACAAGATGTTAATCAAGTGCAACGCGCAATGTTTGCATTACTACTGTGGTCAAAACAGAACACTTAAATTGACACTGATTTTTTTACATGTACTTAGAACCCTTATCTTTTCATTCAATTATTTGCATTTTTAAAAATAAACTTTCATTTGGCCCACCCTGTAGATTTTCTTTTATTTAATTTTTTGTAGGCTTGTCCTAAAAAAAATATATTGGAACCGTTTTCTAAACTAATAATAAAAATAAACTAATTTGTATTATCTATCAAAATCGTAGAAACCAATTTTGGATAAATTGTTTAACTAATTCGTATGACAATAACACAAAAACCACAAGCACGAAGTTTTATTTAAATCCATCCAACTGTTTAGGCTGTAGGTCCATGAACTGAAATGCACAATTTAAAGACCCTACCCTGAAGAAAAAAAAAATAAATCGAAATTTTAACCCTTTCACTTTTTTAAAATAAAAGAACATTTTAAATGTCAAAACAAAAATCTAGACATCAAAATTCCAGGTTTTTTGAAATATTTTTTAAGTTACATACATATACATATATCTTATTTTCCTGCTGGTTATCTTATTTTTTAGATCGCTGCGTGTCAATATCTACGGATATACAAAACGTGCCTCACGTGAAATTTAAAATTTACCCTTTGCAAACAAAAAAACAAAACTTATAAAAATAACTTTTCTCCATAACTGATATTTTCTCTACATGTACTGAAATGATGTGTCATTGTTATATTTCTAAAGAAACACCCTTCTTCGGCACCTATAACCATCGAGTAACCTAATTGCTTATCCAACGATATAAACCTACTGCTACTCCCCTTCTATCGTATATCGCCCTTAAGAGTTTTAATATACAACCGCAACAAAAATGAAACCCTTAAAGCCAATCCATTCACAAAACCAGGTTAGTGCATCATTGCTATGACGTCATTCAACTTCAGTATCCAACCCAATAGAATTATTACCTATATGTAGAAACCAGAGAAATGCCAGGGTTAATAACTTTAATAGAACAGTGTCCTTCGAAAGTCATCAGTCCCTTCCCAGAAACACCCCCAACAACGACAATATATAGTAGAGTGGAGAGCGAATGCACACAAAACGCACTCTAGATAAATAGATCAACCATTTATTTTCAAAAGCTTTTTTTTATTTATATATTCGTCAAGCATTGACGTCATCAACAACTGGAGGAACTGTGTGTGCTGTGACAATTTGTATTTAACATCACCCCAAATAGCTTAAGCTTCCCATCGCTAGATGTCGCATTAAAATGTACAGTTTTTTTTACGAGTTTGGCCTCCATCAATTTTGTGTGGGTGTGTGTGTTTGTGTTTTTATGATGAAGCTTGTCAGTCATTCTATAAATTAAATGGCACAACGATGAAGACATTAAACGGTTTACAAATTAAATTTTGAATGTCAAAGGCCGAAGAAGATTGACTGATACTCGTAGATATAGACATTAACTTTATGCGATGGGCCATCCTCAATGGCTGGCATCTCCCTCCGAAATTTTGTATATGTCAAACTCTCTTGTTTGACATTTCCCCTGAGATGTGAGAGGAAGGTTATACACGCAGAGCCTGTCAAAGAAAGCAAAAGCAATCCATTTACTTTCACCATCATCATCATTCCATTGGATGGTGTTCAAACAACATGGATCCTTAAACATCACAGGACACAGGTTTAGGGATATCATGTCGTTGTCGGTGTCGGCGGTGGACTGTGTTAAGTTCAGAAGTGTCATTAGGTGGCGTATATTTTGTTTGCTCGTCGATGACGTATTGTTGTCGTTGAGAAAATATCTGTTCTAAGTGTGTCATTTTATTAGAAGCTTTTTGGTGTTCAAGTAAATGTTTCAATTAAAAGGGAAAACATCGAGACGGCCGGCGACATAGATGCCATTATTAAACGGCATCATGCTGTGTCGAAATTTAGTACAACTCTCGCTATTCAACACTCAAAGTCAAAAACTTCACAGCTGGAAAATGACGTATACTTACATATACCTATAGTTGATGGAATTTACCCTTAATCATTTTGGCTTGGTTATTTATTAAGAGATGATGGCGACGTTTTTCGCCTTTAGTACACTTTTGTAACGAACTATTAGTGATGGATGATATTTTCTTACTCTGAAATTCTAAATCACCCAAGTCTAGTATATCCCGCAGTGTTTATGCTAAAGTGCTGTCAAACTTAATCTAACTATTGCCGCATTTTGTTTGGTGCCAAACTGGTTGATGATTTAGGTTGATTTTTAAATTAACTATACCTATTTTTCTCTGGTGGAATGAATGGATGAATAATATGAGGGATTTAAGTCCACTGCGACCGTAAGATCTATTGTGCCCCCGTCTAGAGGCAGATGAGACCGCTCATTCTATAGCTCTTCCTCCAAGTTTGTTTCTTTGAAAAACTTAAGAATTTGGAGAACTTTCAGAGATGGTAGTTCGCTCTCTTCTATCTGGTGACGTCCCAGATACCTCAAGTGTTTCCTCTTGAGTTTTGCAGAATCTGCATGTGGCACTGCTCACCAGCCCAAAAATACTGAGGTGTATTTTCAGTTTGCAGTGACCAGTGAGGAAACCAGTTCTTATTCTAAGGTTATTCCTGCTTAAGCCTATTCAGGAGCGTTCTTGGTTGGAGCTCCTAAGAAGTAGTTTCGCTTGCCTCAGATAGGAAGGTTCTGTCCATAATTTGGATCTTTTTTCAGGTACCCAATTAAGTGTTAACATTATTAATTTTTCAAAGGTGTTTTCTCGTGATAACACTTGCAGTTAGGCTGCATAGCTTTCGCTCCGTCATATTTAACATTGAAGGTTTTGAATGAACAACAACCACTTGTATTGGCTACCACCGAGTATTACATTTGGCTGGAATTATTGCAATTTCATGGCTGCCACACCAATCATCAGATTCCCTTAGTGGTGCTTAGTCTATAGTTCCAATTTTAATTTATAAATTATTTTGCCGTCAACTGGATTTGAACCTAGACCAAGCTACCACAGAGGCCGCTGCACTACGCATTGCAAACCCCGAGGTCACCTGATCGTGCCCATCCAAAAATTATTAATTTTTGCCAAGGTCGTTTAATCTATCCACGCACTCTCATACCAGTTTTGAACTGGAGTTCAGTGCCTTGAGTGCGGCTTGGCTATCCGACATAATGGCAACGTTTTGGTTACGGTAGTTTCTTTTGAGATTACGTTCGGCGCATATTCCTATGGCATTTACCTCCGCTTGGAAAATGCTAGTGGACTGGCCCATGGACAGAGAAAGTTTGGTTCTTGACCCAACAATTCCTGCACCCGTCCCTTGAGACGTTTTCGATCCATCAGTGTACCACTGATAATGCATTTGCATTAAGAGTGTAAATTTTTTCTCTAAGTTGTACTTTTTAGTCATGCCATCTCTTGGAATGTCAAGTTATCTTGATACTGAGGACCTGGAAATGAATTCTCTTTCTTTAATTTGTATACATTTTCTTAGTAAATGGTATGACTGTTGTCTTCGTAGGGTTTATGTTTAGTAGATAGACACCATTTCCTAGTAATTGTCAGTCCTCTCTGAATTATATCACAGACGGTTTCTTCAAACTTCCCTAAAGTCATCGGCAAATCCAATGCAGTGTATGCCTTGAAAAGTAAGACTTTCAAGTAGTTCATGCACTACAAGACTCCACAGCAAGGGTGATAGTGCCACTCCCTGCGGACATCCTCTTGTTGTGCTGAATTTCTGCACATTTTGCCCTGCGTGTGCTTCCGCTGTTCTTGTGCCTAGCATCTCACTTATCCATCTGGTTATAGTTATGGGTACGCAATACCTTACTAGTGATTTGTTGACAGCCTCAGGCGAGGTGTTGTCAAAGGCACCTTTAATGTCTAAGAAGGCACATAAGGCCGTTTCTTTGGCATCTAAGGCTATTTGCACAGTATTTGTGAGCTCAGAAAGGGTGGTCTTGGTAGATCTGCCCGCACTATATGCATGCTAGCGATGGTCTTCTCCATAGACTTGGTATATGCCCAAGTACAATTCTACTTCGAAGTAATCCAATAAGGTAAGGCATTAATTCCTCTTTCCCATTTTGTAAAAGAGCTGAAAAAAATACCGTCTACACCCAGTGACTTAAAAGGTTGAAAGGTACAGATTGCCTGGTGGAAAGTACTACCTATCTTTCGCCATTCGAAACATCAATAGAATTAATGATAAGGATTAAGAATGATAAGGTCCAAAAATGATTTTTCAGAGTTGTGTTTATTATCGAAATAAAAGAAAATCCCCTAGAATAATAAAATTCATAGTATATGTATGCTTCCCGGGCTGCGAGAACAGTAAGTTAGCGACGCTGGAACCTTGGGACATGTCTTCAGGTCGAGTAGAGCATATCAATACCGTTATAACATAAGAAAAAATTGCCTGGGCAATTAATACATTCTCACCGTATAAGTCACCAGGCCTGGACGGCATACTGCCAATTATGCTCCAGAAACTGCAAGAGATAACAGTTCCCTGGCTGGAAACAATTTTTAAAGGATGTTTATCTCTTAACTATGTTCCCGAGTCCTGGAGACATGTAAGAGTGGTTTTTATCCCGAAAGTCGGTAGGCGGGGGCATGAATCTGCGAAGGATTTCCGTCCAATTTGTCTAACCTCTTTTGTGCTTAAAACCTTAGAGCGCATCCTCGACATCCATATTAGAGACATCCTGGATAGATGTCCACTTGAAAACTCTCAAAACGCATACCTTAAAGGCAAATCCACTGAAACTGCATGAGGTAGTGCGCACTATTGAGAAAACTATAAACTATAAAGAGTATACTCTTGTCACTTTCTTAAATGTTGAAGGGGCTTTCAACAATGTGCTTACTGAATCCATTCTAGAGTTTTTAGTTGATTTTGGTGTAGAAGACTACATAAGGGAATGGATAATATCCATGCTCAGAGACAGACGGATTCAAGCTACGTTAGGTAATACAAACTCGACCAAACATGTAAGTAGAGGTACACCCCAGTGTGGGGTTCTGTCCACTCTTCTTTGGCTTTTAGTCATGAATAAAATTCTTGTTTAGTTGGAAAGATGTGAAGTAAAGGCTGTGGCATATGCTGATGATTTGGTGATATTAGTGTCAGGGAAGTTTACTCCTGTGTTAAGTGAGATCACGGAAATGGCTTTAAGGAAGGTCAGCAACTGCGCCACGAGCTGTGGACTAGGAGTTAACCAAAGGAAAACTGAACTGATGCTATTTACTACCAAGACTAAGATACACCCCTTCACTCTACCCCGACTCAACGGCCAAACACTCTCACTCTCCTCTAAAGCTAAATATTAAGGTGTTATTCTCGACCCCAAATTAAATTGGAAGTTGAACATTGAAGAAAGGGTCAAGAAGGCCTGTATAGCATTCTAGCCTGTAGTAAAACTTTTGGTAAAAAGTGGGGGCTTCAGTCTCTTCGAAATCCATTCGATTTGATGATTTTCAAAAGGTGTTTTATTTTGATGCGGTCGGCACAAGAAGATTCAGTGTATTTTTTTGACATCTATAGGGAATTCAAGATTATCCTTTAATTCTCTCCACATCGCTATTGGGGGTTATCACAAATACAATTTCCCTCGAAATATTTCCCTTCTGCGAAAATTGGGAACATAAACCATGATCCCCAGGAATTTATTGATTCCGGTTATAAATTGGCCAGGAGACTTTGGATGTCATTTCATGGTATTTTTTGTTCTACGTGGATTGTAGCTTTTTGATGTTATCAAGCATACAATTTCTCTTCGAAATATTTCCCTTCTTTGAAAGTTGGGTAACAGAAATGATGCTCGAAGGACTGCCCAAGAATTGTACGATATCGGTAATACATTTTTCAGGAGACTTGCTGCGATTTCATTGTATTTTTTTGTTCTAGGATATTTTAAACTTATTGAAGTTAATCGCGATTTAAATATCCCTCGGTATATTTCCCATCAATAATACATTTTCCAATGCTATTCCATGGTGTTTGTTTTTTCCATGAAGATTTAAGCTTTGTTTAAGAATTAAAATTTAAGAACTGCTGCGATTAAATTCTTTGAAAATTGAGAACATAAAACATGTTCAAAAAGTTATCAGGAATTTATTATGTATGTCAAGTTAGCACTATATTTTTGTGGAAATTAAAAAACGGAAATATGCAGTTAACTGTAGCTTTTTTGGAAAAAAAAATTGTAACTCTACTATTTAAAAAACAAGATGGTATGTAGTGCTAACTAGATATAAACTTGGCACTACGCTTTCTGGAATTCCAAAAACAATGTAAGCAGTTCGTTGAAGCTTTTTAATAGTAAATTAGTTGTGAAAAGAAAAAAATTCCAAAAAAAAAAAATCATAAGCAACTTATAAGTAGTCTTATGTTTGTGGTTTTCCTAGTTTACTAGGTTTATTGTGGAAGATGTTGCCGGAATAAAGCCTGTGCCTTTTCTTGAAGATGACTTCAGAAAAATATTACAAAATTACGCAAAATCCTTTGATTGGACACATTAAGCTAGTGGGCAGAATCAAAGACCATTTTTCGTAATGCAAAAAAGTGGCCATTCTAGGAAGACAATTTTTCAAAGAACGTCTCGTCATACAATTTTTGTTTGCATAATGTATAAACGGATATCTTCCTTTCCTTCATACAAAATTGTATATAGAATTCAGACTTTCGGTTTTAATCGGTGAAACAATCTTCAATGCAACTTTTGTGTAAGAATGACGATCCACTAGCAGTCCAGTGTCCAGGTATACTTCGTTCATGACTGCCACTGTCAAAACGTAATTTCCGCGTTCAAGATCGTTCCAAAGCGATTTGGATAGATTTTGGTTGTAATTCCTTCTGAAAAAAGCTATTGCAACAACAAATCAAGGTATCTAAACATTTTTTTGGATAGATTGACACCGTCTCGGATAGGTTTCTTAACGCAAGGAACGTCAATGGGAAATGTGTGTTTTAAAAATTCCATTTAATGCAATATTGACACAGCAAAACCCTCCAATTTTATTCACCTCCTATTAAAACTGATCAAATTTAACTGGGATCAAATTAAACCAACATTTTAACGCAATTGACACACGGCCTTAGTACTTACTTAAAGAATAAAATGAGTTCCGATTTTGCGAATTCGAAATGAAGGGCTGAACCTTGCCTGGCCAGCTCGTCAGCCCGCTCATTCCCCTCAATGCCACTCTGACCCGGAACCCAGATAAGAGTGACCCTGAGGTTAGTGTTCAGACTCAGAAGCTCTTCCTGGCATTGTCGTACTAATTTCGAGGATGATGTAGCCGAATTAATGGCTTTGACAGCCGCTTGACTGTCTGAGAAAATAGCTGTATTTCGGTTCTGGTTTGGATTTTGTTTAAGTAGCTTGCATACTTCCCTGATCGCCAGTACTTCAGCCTGAAAGACACTAGCAAAGTCAGGTAGCCGAAAAGACCTGGATATATTTAGGGACTCTGAGAAAATACCCGCACCAACACCGCACTCCATCTTTGACCCATCAGTAAAGATAGTTGTATCGAAGTCTTTCGTCACGACGTCATCATTCCAATCATTTCTGGATCAATTAAAGAGCGAACATAATTTTCCTAATACAATCTTACACAACATACATTATTGATTTTAAGTCTATGAATTATGCATACTTATACAATTATATGTTTTAAGAATTCTACGGTTTAAGGCCTACATACGTCCTTGACGAAAATTTGAAGGTATTTTTAAAAATTTTCTCGCAAAGGAACTAAGTATTATAATGCGTTAAATATTTTTGCTTTTTTTTCTTACATCCTTCGACCTTCAATGATTCTCTATACTTATGGTAAATGTTACGCTTTTTTACCAACGTCCATGAATAAATTTCAAACTTTCTTTCTAAAACTGTTTATTTTAAAATTAATAAAGATACTTATTTCTGAAAAACGACCTCCATCTAGACGTGACGTCACGTCGAGTATTTCTGGGACTGCCCTTGAAAGAACATTTTGTACGATGAATCGTTAATAATTAGAACGAGTTTTTCAAAATGCTAGCTGAAGTACAAAACTTATATCTGCGACAATTTCGTCAGTCATACAATTTGAGTCCTGCTGCAAAAAAAAAAAATCTGCCGACTGGCTCCTTAATGGTGCCAACCGAATAGGTACATTAATTGCTAAATTTTTTAACATTTCAAAAGTTATATTTTTGTTATCTCAAAAAACTAACCAGAACAAAATTCAATAAACGTTAAATTTTAATTTAGTACAAAAAACCTCGAACTTATATTAAAAAAAAAAAAAAACAACTTATCAATTTTCTCGGCGCCAACTTTTAATTATTTATTTTTTTTTTATTATAAAATTTAATTACTCAAATTAAAACGATCAAAAATTAAAACCAGACAAAATACATTTCCAATGCCCACGACCGTCATACATAACAATAAACTCCACTTGAGTATTTATCCCAAGGCACTAAGGATCCATAAAGATTTCCTATTAAAGAAAGAACCTAGCTGAGCTGGTGAAGCCGCAGCTCTTTTCATAAGAGATTCCTACATACATATAAGCATCAGTAGTAGTCAAAAGACAGATAGCGATCTTAATTGGTTTCACATTCAATGCAAATCTTAATTTCGAATCCGACTCGAGTCTTTTGAATTCAAGTCAGAAGAGGACTACGACATCCTCCAAAAATCATAAATTATTTAGCACATTTTATTATTTTAAGCATCAGAGGAAGAAGATTCAGAAGCTATAATAAAATATACAGTCATTAGTCCTTATTTGCGGTTGTGGTCGACTTCGTTCGTCGTCGCGTCGTTGCGCCTCGCCGTTGCCTCACCGTACCCCCATTAACCTCCACAGATCCAAAGCCAGACAAACACAATGCACGCTGAGCATTAAGTCAGGAATAGCAATTTCAATTATCTACGATGGTATTTCCGGACAAACGTGATAGCCACTCCATGCATACGAAATGGCCAATAAGTTTGTGGGTACAAAATAAAGAAACTATTTTTAGCTCCGAAAATGGTTGTCTTTTCGGTCGAGTGCAAGGAAGGACAAAGTTGTTCCTCTGGCTCACAAATTGGATTTGGAAGCTTATCCTTTGAGATTGTCTTCCATGTTTAAACGCACACAAATAGACACTCCGCACAGACATAATCTCTCTAAAGGATGACGATGCACTTTCGTTGTAGTTTTCTTTTGAATGGAAATATTTTTGATGATGGCCTTTTGCCATTTTAGTCCTGTTTTTTATTCAATGAATTCGAAAGGAAAACTCATTGAAACTATGAAGTGGTTGTGATTTTGTATCTTCGGATGCAATTTTAAACACGTGTGGTGTGGGAGGATAGGATATCACAAAAATAGAATGGCATTTATAGTGTCAACTTTTCGGATGAAAAAAAAAGAACCATTGAAGATTAAATCGTGCAGTGAAATTTAGAAAAATTATTTACCGATCTATGGAAAGGATGCATTTCGGACCAATAAAAACACAGTTTATGTGTAAAGATGTTAGTTAAAATAGAATCATTAGCATTCAAAGGAATTTTATAAGTGCGGCATTGGAAGATCTAGGTATAAAAATAATATGCTTTTTTAATATTTATTTGTGTATCAACAGAGAAATACCTGCTTAGAGTCAGTAAGCGCCAGAAATCTGGCACATCGTTTTATTTTTAAATTTTTACTTACTAAGTCAAAAACACATTTCAATAGTTAAGTTCATGCACATTTGAAAATTTGCCCTAATTTCAAGTTTTCACATCCAAAGCGAACTCTAGTTTTTGAAATATTCGCATGCAAAGTTTTTTTTTTATTTTGAAATCTTTGGATGCCTACAGTTCCGCAAATAAGGGACGGAAGACATTGCGGTTCTTAAAACGCTTATTCTACGAGGGCTGGTTGCGAAGATATTTGAATTCAAAGTAATTCTTTTATTTTCGACCCAAAACTAATAGTCTTTATATGGCTTTAACTTTCCAAAAAAGGCTCGTCGGAGGTTGCGGTTGACGTTGTTGAATAGAGAACGGACAGGCCTTTGAATTTTCGTTCCAAATTTTACTGATTTGAGCAATTTTTTTGGTAGCGGTTTTTAATTTTTTTGTTCGACCTTGCCCAAATTTTAAGCGAAGTTTTTGATCAACTTAAGCTTTGATATTTTGGGATGCACTCCCGAAAAATCGAAATCGGGAGGTTGTCCACCAGAGTACTTACAAAAAGAGGACACTTTCATCTAAAAGCTATACAAAATGAGAACATTAAGTGACAAATGGGAGTGAGAAAGGGGAATATGTTCTCTTTTAAAGAGATAAGATGGACACCCTAGTAATGGGAAATTTAAAAATGTAAACGTGGCATTGTTTTAAGCTTTTTAGTAGAAAATGAGATTTGGAAAGAATAAAATTCCAAAAAAAAAAAAAAAAATGTTTGCCTTACTGTTCATTATATTTTTAGGGTTGAAGAAAAATGCAGTAAAATTACTTTGAAAGATTAAGAGAAGAATTTTAAAAGTCCTTTTCTTATGTATTTGTAGTAGCCCGTAGAGTAATGGTTAGTGCGTTCGACTGCCATGCTGGAGGTCTGGGATCGCTTCCCAGCCTCGTCCACCTTAAAAACTAAAAAGTTTTTTTTCAGGGCTACTGCCTCTTGCGAGGAATTGACAAATCCTCCAAGAGTATCACTTGTCACGAATAAGTGCTTCTCGTCTAGCCGTTCGGATTCGGCATAAAATTGTAGGTCCCTTCCATTCCTGTCGAAAGGCGCACACAGGAGTTGTTAGTCACTCGGCCCTGGTTCTTCATGAGCCGTTGTGCTACCCGATTTTTTTTTTTTTTTTTTTTTCTTATGTATTTATGTTTCGAAAGGTTTAGAACACGTTGCTGTTTCGGACACATTGCTATATGGATTTAGGTAAGCAGCTTAAAAAAAAATTATTAAGAAATTACATACACTGCCGCTCATTTGAAAAGGTTCACACATTTTCACAAACTATTGTTCTTCTATCTTAATAATTATTGAATTATCGTATTGAATTATTGTTGACACTTCTTTTGACATAGAATGGAAAATGCACGATTATTTTGATATAGTGCTTTGATCATATTATTTGAAAAAATCATGCGATTTTTTTGGCTCATTAGAATGGCAATAGTTTGATTTTACGGCAGACTGCGCTAACTAATCATCTTGTTTTGATGGCCAATCGATAGTTGTAATAGTCGAGCTATAGATAAAATATGAAAGGAGGTTGTTGCTCGGCCAATAGAAGCGTTAAGACGAACAATTATCAGAGTTTCATTTCAAATTTTACGACTCTCTTTCAAACTTACTTACTTACTTACTTACTTACTTAAACGGGTGTTAGTTAGAATGCAAATTCAAAAAAAAAACAAAGATTAATTTCACGTGCAGGAAAACATGCCAACAGTTACATTTATCCATAGCACGCCTTTTACAACTATCGATTGGCAATCAAAACAAGAGGATTAGTTAGCGCAGTCTGCCGTAAATCAAACTATTGCCAGTGAACCTATTCTAATGAGCCAAAAAAATCGCATGATTTTGTCAAATAATATGATCCAAGCACTATATCAAAATAATGGTGCATTTCTATGTCAAAATAAGTGTCAACAAATAGTCTTCCTATAAACAGTAAGTTCTCGATTAACGCAACTCTCGATTCACGCAACTCCTCGATTTTCGTAACAGCTGAATTTATATTACTGTTCACGCAGTAATCGCAACTCTTCAAAAAAATTGACTCGATAATTGTAACTTTGCATGTCTTTATTTACTCAGGTTCTTGGTTATGTTAATTTTTGTCTGTTGCTACTTTTGAGTGACAGTGAAATTTTAGACAAAATTAATAAACTAGCTTGAAGTTAATCAGTATGCCGTATAATGTTTACAAATCTACAGTCAGCAGAGTAAAACGAAAAGAGGGTGCAATAAGAAAGTTAGTTTCTAATGCTGAATGTGGACCCCGAAAGAGGACTACATTAAAAGGTGGCGAATGCCCTAAGTTTTTTTTTATTTATGTGGTATTGAATAAAAATTTGTTGCATTAAATATATTATATAAGTGTTGGTTTTCTGATTTTCGCTTTGCATCTCGAATTGAGTCTACAAAAATATTTACTCGGTTATTGCAACCACCCTTGTTTTAATTAGTTGCCATAATCGAGAATGTACTGTACATAAAATAAAGTTGGGTACATTCAATAATTATTAAGATAGAAGAACATTATTTTGTGAAAATGTGTGAAACCTATTCAAATTAGCGGTAGTGTATATTAATTATATTGTGTATGAAAAAATATCTACTTTAAATTTTACGCAATGTCGTCCTGGTGTTACACGGACAGAAAAATGTAGAACATTAATGTGTTGGACAGCTGCTGTTTTTTTTTTAATTCCACCGCTGTCAACAAAAAATTGTGATTTTAAGCCGGTGTGCCACCGACGTTAATTTAAAAAACACGTTTTTCAATCTGTTTCCAATAATTGTTAACAAAGTTTCAGATATCCACTTGCTCTTTTTTCTCTTTTTGACGTGTGTGGTGTGTTCTTCAAAACCTTTGCAGTTTTACAGCCCTATTCTGCCGTTGTGAGGCTCACAAGTCACAATTTATTGTGAGGTTGTTTTTGTGAGGTTTCTCATGAGGCGGTCACAATTTCGTATTCTGTTGAAGCCCACATTAGAAACCTCACAAGAAACTCACCACAGGAAGGTGAATTTTTAACTGTGAGGTCGGCCAGCTGATTTGTCAACACAAACAGATTTGAAAGCAAAAAAAATCTGATTTGGAAAGTATTAAAATTTAATAATAATGCAATCTACTGGTGAGCAACTCATTTAAATGTTTAAAAATTGATATTTATATCTTATAATTCTTCAATTCAAGATAGTCAGACAAATAAACAAGCGTCGTGGTGGGAGCAGCTGGCCAAGCGATACCCAGAAATCCTATCTGGTGACGCATAATGTGGAATATTCATGTATTTTTAGACTTCGTATTGGAAAATTTCCCTAAGATCTCGAAAAAGGAAATTAAAGGCAGAACGTCCACGGTCCACAAACTAACAAAAAATTAAAAGAATTTCAAGAGAGGGCACTGCAGGGTCTGGGAGCATTGGATGTGTAATCAGTTTTGGCCATTTGGCTTTCTGATAACAATCATGTTTCATCAACTACTTCACGGTTCCTAATTTTTCTTACTTTATGTAATAAATATATTGCATGAAAGTGAATGCGATGAGGACTGCAAGGAAGAGTTCATGCTCCAAAAACTACCGCAACCTCATTGGATACACCATTAAATACAACGCCACAACAACCTTCCAAGTAAAAAGAATGACTCTTCTCAAACGTTGCTACAATCCGTTATACCTACCTATGTAAATTCTTACTTTTTATTTCTAGATGAAATTTCCTCCAAAAGATTTATCAAAATCAAATTCAATTCCATGTTTGTTCTTATTTTTCTTTTTTTTTATATTTTTCAATCATTATATCAAGTACACGTGAGTTGTGATCTGCCAAGGAGCAGATCATAATTTTTAAGTTTTTATGAGGCTCACAAGTTGTGAGGTTTTTGCCAGAATACGAAAAAAGTCACAAAATCGAGTTCACCTTAAGTTATGAGGTTATTGTGACTTGTGAGGCATCAGTGAGGTTGCCAGAATAAGGCTGTTAATTTCAAAAGTTTAGAAAAAAACATCGTGTTAATCGATTTCTAAGCTTGATGCAAATGAGTGCCGTTTAAAATCTTTTAGTGCCACCGTGCAATTTAAATGGAAACGTGTCATCTCATAAGTGTCATATTATTTATCTACACTCATAACTTTTTGTACTCATAACATCATGAAATCTATACTGAGTACATAGATTTCTATGGACCCTTTCTCATAAAGATGTGTCGGTTGCCTGTGATTAGAAATCCTTTTGACTCCTATATGCCCTTATTAAATAAATTAAAATGTTTGAATGTACTCATTACGTGAGTATGTGTCAGTAACGGAGTGATTATAGTTTCTTTTTATATCATTCTACACTCATTTCTTAATTATAAGAATTCCAACTAAATATCTGTCGTCAAGTGCAACTATCGCCCCATATGTAAATTATCGGTTAATCCTAAAATATTCGAAAAAAATGGTATGTGATAAGCTTTATTTTCTTACAAAACAACTCATATGGATGGATTTGTTTTGGGGAGATCCACAGATACAAATCTTACGATTTTTTGTGACTCTGTTATCAAAGGGTTTGAAAGTGGATTCCAGACAGACATTATTTTTACAGACTTTGCCAAGGCATTTGATAGGGTAAATCATGACATCCTACTATACAAATTATCAAAGCTTGGATTTCATTCTATATTTTTGAAATGGATACGTTCTTATCTTACTGATCGAACCCAATTTGTAAGAATAGATAGATTCATTTCAAGATGCATGAACGTAACATCTTGTGTCCCCCAAGGAAGTCACATTGGTCCTTTGTTCTTTATTTTGTTTATTAACGATATTCCCAATGTTTTCGAGTTTTCCAAGTTCTTATTATACGCTGATGATGTAAAAATATTCAAAATTATAAAATCAACAAGTGATTGTCACCTATTACAGGATGACTTAACGAAACTAGAGTTGTGGTGTAGTAGAATTCTTCTTTTTTTAAATGTGTCTAAATGTCAAAGTTTTATATGTTCTAAAAAAAATGTTCCGATAATATTTGACTATACTATCAATAATGTCATATTAGAAAAAGTGTCTCAGAAAAAAGACTTAGGAGTCGTATTAGACCGGCAACTCAGATTTACTTATCACTTTGACTTCATTGTGAATAAAGCAAACAAGATGTTGGGTTTTTTGAGGAGGAACACAAAAGAGTTTTCTGATTCTTACGCCCTCAAATCTCTGTATAGTGCGTTTGTACACGGAATTCTTAGATCAGATCCAGAAAAATAAGCTACAAATCACGAAAAATGAATCCAGTTTTGGACCTTGGATTGGAAATTACTAAATTAAGACTTTTTGTCTGCAATATTAAAAAATTATCGAAATGAAGCTATTAACACTCAAAAATTATATTTCAACCCTTTTGAGTATCAATAATTCGACCCTGGAAAAAAAATATTGCCATTAGCGAATCGCAATTTGATATAAATTTCTATCAATTTGGATATAGTGATTGATGGCTAAGCCGGAGTCGCCGGTTCGATCCCTACTCTAGGTATCATTTTTTTTTTATTTATTTTTATTACAGGAATTATTATAATTATTATTTCGTAGTCAAAATTGAAAAAATGAAAATTTTCAAATCTACGAATTGTGGTAGAAATGTTGATTTGCGTGTATTTTTATTTTGTTATTTTTGTCCACTTCCTTTTTATTCTGAAATGTATATACATTTTTATATATTTGAAAAAGACTTTTATTTTAATTACTTGATTTCTCTGGGATTCGATCCTAGTACCTTCCGCATATCAATCCAATACGCTACCACCTAGGCCATCTCACGATATAAAGGGACTATGTTGAAGCTTAATCACTTTAAAAACTTAATTACTTGTTCGTTGGTTCAAATCACCATATAAACATTTAAATTATTCCCCTCGAAGTGTTAGATTACGCATAAAAAAATTGTAAATTAACGGTATAGTTTTGCAAATAACTATTTTCGCAAATTGCGATATCGTAGATACTTACATTTTGTTGGTTTGAGCATTGAGAAAATGAAAATCGCCATTTAAATTTCGCAAAACAAGATCAATAAGTTGTAAGTTTAAATTATTCCCCTGAAGTAGTAGATTGCGATTCAAAAACTTGTAATTTACTTTCAAGTCAACAAGCTCGAATTATAACTTTTGATAATAAATATCGAATTATAAAATTTTGGTTTTTACGATGATTTGAGTAGTAAATTACCAAGTTTTCAGTTATTTTTTAATAAAAGCGCCTTGATTTACAAAAAAAAAGAGTTTCGTAAATTACAACCTAAAATTTTGCAATTGGTGATTTTTCAATTGTTTCCGTGTAAGGTCCTCCCTAGAGTACTGTTGCGTGGTTTGGAATCCATACTATGATATTCGTTCATACAAGATTGAACAAATTCCAAAAAGTTTCACCAGATCTGTTGTAATAAACTTAATTGGAATATCGATATGCCTCCATATAATGTAAGATGTATGCTTTTTGGGTTGCAGACGCTTGAGCTCAGAAGGAGGTATTTTTCAATAATGATGGTAAAAGATGTAATAAGTAGCCACATTAGTTGTTCCTACTTGTTAGAACGAATTCATTTTTTTTCCTTGCAGGAGTCTCCGTATTAGTTTTCACCTACGAGAGAATTTTTCAAGAAGTAACTACGGTAGAAATGAACCGATTTCGTTGCATCATAAACCAACGCCGTTATTAATCAGCTAGATGTTTGTATGCGTTGTAAAAGAGATACTTTTTTTAAAAAAATTGATGCTGATATTGTTTCAATTAATAATGTAATTATGTATATATTTTTTTTTTTCTCGCACAGCAGGTTTTCTGTTTATCCTTAAAGTATATAAATTTGTTTTATCAGAAAAAAATGTATGGAAATACATAAAGTTTTACTTACCTAGATTTAAACTGGGATCCTTCCAAGCACCGAGCGAACACACAGTCAGTGAGCTAATTCTTAGCATAACGCAGTAATTCGTGCAAAACTGTTAATAAATCTGAAACTTGGCACATTAACTAAAATGTTACTAACACACGTTAATTTTATTCAGTCAATACAGATTTTCTCGTAGGAAATCCCATGGAAATTTCAGTACATGGATTTAGCATACAATTCTCTAACCCGCAGGCCTCTTCGCGAATACTGGAAATCATTTGGACATTAGGTTCTGTTTCTGTGTATGTTTAAATTCAATCAGAGTTCAAGGTTCTATCGTCTCGAATCTTTCCTATTTTTATTAAAAATAAAGATTTTTTTATCTGTTATAATTTTAAAATAATAAATTATCAATGTTAATAAATATCCGCTTTTCTTACTCTTTTCCAGATTACCCGCCAAAGTATTGATGCATGCAAAAACTATTTCCGTGATGACTTAATTAAGGCTGATTGGGCCCTTATGCTTGAACTAAAGAAGACATTTGAAATTTTGTAAATAAAAAATAAAAAAAAAAAATAATAATAATTAGAAAAATACATTGAGAACAACTTAATGAAAACAAGTTTAAAAATATAAAATAATTAATGTAATGAGATTTAGCTGTAGAAGGATGTTATTTTTTTCTAAATCGAGGCCAACTTTAAACTTTAAAAAAAGACAAACTAAATATTAAAAAATATTTTTTTTTGTTTTTATATATTCTAAGAAGTCAATGAAAAACAGGTTTTATTTTTAGGTTTTAATTTTGCAAAATTTACTATATCTTGTATTTTTAAACAAAAAATAACCTTTCATTATAGCTAACTATTTAGTGTTAAAACTTAATTTATTATTTTTTTTAAAACTAGGTTTTGACTCGATAATTTCGTATTTTTAGAAAATTAAAATACAAAAAAAAATTAAACAGTTATGGCACTCATTTTGAAACACATTTTATATAAGTTTATCTTGAATACAAAATAATAACATCATACATACAAAATTATATACACAACAATGCAACTTAAACAAAAAATTAAAATATTTGAAGAATGTTTGGAAAAACTGAAAATAAACAAAAATATAGCTTGATCTATAATAATAAATATTCACCCCCTTATTTATAAAAAAAAAATAGTTATTTCAGCTCCTGTGTGAAAACTACACCATGGAATACGAAGTTTTTGGGCTCAAACTATAGGCATTTGCTTAGTGTTCTATTCGAGTCCGGAACATTTTTATTCCATGTAGTTTTCTAAACACGGGAACTGAAATAACTATTTTTTCTTTATAAATAAGGCGGTCAATGTTTAAACTGATTTTTTAAAAAAATAAAAATATTTACAATTTAAAATTAATTTATTCTTGTTTTATTATCTGATAAATTGTCTGGTAAGTATTTTGCAAGTGTCTAATACTACGTTTTCACTGGGCTAAATGAGGTAATTTTGTTGCAAATTTCCAAATGAGATCCGAAATTACCTCATTTCCCATACAAATTCTCGTTTCCAAATGAGCTAATTTCAACCAAATTTGCACGAAATTAGATAGGAAATTAGGTGAATGCATCCAGCGGGAATCAGTCTAAAAGCTCTTAAATGCTTTTGTATTAAAATATCTGTACACTATACTCAAACACATAAAATAGAAAAAGAAAACAACAAAAATAAACGTTTAACTGCCATTCCAAACTCAGAATGAAATGAGATATCAAATGAAATTAGCAAATTTGATAATGAAAATACTTTTTCCCCAAATTTCGAAATTTCCTCATTTCGGCTCTAATGAAAATGTAGTATAACACAACCCGTTTGGATTGACATTTTTCGGCAACTAGACCTAACAGAAGATTATTATTTTCAGCTATGGGTGGATTCGAAGAAAGTTGGTGAGCTTTTTGTTCATAAGAGGATAGTCCATGCTTTTCTTTTAGAAAATCAGTAAAATCGTTGAAATGTAAATATTTCGAAAACTATACATCGGAGAAGCCTTTGGTTAGCATGGGCAGATAGCATTCGAAAATACGATTCTTTTGATGTACTTTTCGATGGTTTTTGGAGACATACTTAAAAAACTCGTTTTTGGTGACAAGGGGATAGATAGTCCATGTTTTTTTTTTTAGAAAATCAGTGAAATCTGACAAGGGGATAGTCCATGTTTTTTTTTAGAAAATCAGTGAAATCACTTTAAATGCAAATATTTCGAAAACTATACATCCGAGGAGCCTTTGGTTAGCATGAGCGGATAGTATTCGAAAATTCCGTTCTTTTGATGAACTTCTCGATGGGTCTTGGAATCATTCTTGAAAAACTCATTTTTTTGATGATCCGCGCTTTTTTTCGAAAATCAGTAAAATCACTTTAAATGTAAATATTTTGAAAACTATACATCGTAGGAGCCTTTGGTTAGCATAAACGGATAGTATTCGAAAATACCTTTTTTTATGTACTTTTGAGTGGGGTTTGGAAACATTCTTGAAAACTCGTCTACACTTTCATCAATTAAATAACCTTAAAAGTAAATATTTTGAAAACTATACATCGGAGAAGTTGACCCCAGACGCTTTTTTAGCCTTCAGTTTTCCATACTTTTAAAATTAGTCATAAAATAGGTATTTCTTGTCTTTTAGTAAATATAAATTACTTTTCTTCAAAAAACAAATAAATTAAGTGTAGCAAAATTTCAGACACAACTATAACACCAACAAAATTCAAATGCAAGTGAAGTGCGCAAGATATTTTTTTACATTTGCTCAAATGCTTTTATATTTGCGCAAGTAAAAAAGTCGACTGCGTTTTGGGACAATCTGCTTTGCAGGGATTTTAATGTTTGCATTTAGGAACTACACTCGCGAGCAAAAAAATGGAATCACTCAAGTTTGCCTTCTAAAAACAACAATCGCGATGGATACAATACCTATAATTAATAATTGTTAATAGGGTCGTTTTAAAGTTTGAACTTAAAACTTTAAATTAAGGGTAAAATCATTAAAATCCATTGGTTAGTTTTCGGGCTATCCGCCATAATAAAAAAAATAACAAATTATACCTATTAAATTTGGCAAGACTTTGAACATTGATACGCAATAAATGCGCCCATAGTTGGTCTTTGGTGTTGATTGTGCTGTTAAAAGTAAATTTCAACATATCTTGACTTATAAGGCCTCCTAATCTTCCCAGCCTCGTCCAGTTTTTTTTTAGGGCTACTGCGAGGAAATGACAAATCCTCCAAGAGTATCACTTATCACAAATAAGTGCTTCTCGTCTAGCCATTCGGATTCGGCATAAAATTGTAGGTCCCTTCCATTCCTGTCGACAGGCGCACACAGGAATGGTTGCGAGTTGTTAGTCACTAGGCCCTGGTTCTTAATGAGCCGTAGTGCCACCCGATTTATTTATTTTATAATCTTAGAAAATAATGGAGACCACGCCTGTAGAAGTTAGTCAAGTTGTCACACTATTGCAACAAGGAATAAATCAATCTTCTGTGTCCCGTCAGCTCGGTTTAAGCCAATCTTGCATATCAAAGATCTACGGAAGACTTAGACAAACTCGTATGTTAGTGTTTAGGCCAGGATCTGTGTGCCACCGGATGTTATGACTGATTTATCGTGATGGCGTTTCTCCGAAATCGTGCTTTGACTAGCGTTGACATCCAATACTAGCAGAGACGGGTACGATAAAGACTCGTAAGTTAATGGACAGTTAGGAGACGACTTAAGGAAGCAGACCTTATTCCAAAATGTCCTGCCATGGGACCAAAATTACCTGCAACTCATCAACAAGTTCGAGTACGATTTTCACTATGCACTACAATTGGAAAGTTGAGCAATGTAGGCGATTAACATTATCGGATGAATGCAGAATCTGTCTGGATGGAAGCTATAGCATAGAGGCAGAGTAAACAGATGACATGTCTTCCATGTAGACAAACTCTGCACTCATCCGACAACGTTAATCGCCTACATTGCTCAACTTCCAAATTGTAGTGCATAGTCAAAATCGTACTCGAACTTGTCGATGAGTTGCTTCGTTACGTCGGCTCCTAACAGTTCATTAACTTACGAGTCTTTATCGTACCTTTCTCAGCTATTGTTGGACGTCAACGTCAGTCAAAGCACGATTTTGGAGAAACACCATCACGATGAATCAGTCATAACATCCGGTGACACGCAGATGCTCGCCTTACACTAACCTATGAGTTTGTCTAAACCTTCCGTAGACCTTTGATATGCAAGGTTGGTTTAGACCGAGCTGGCGGGACACAGTACAATGGTTTATTCCTTTTTCAGTAGTGTGACAACTTGACTAACTTCTACATGCGTGGTTTCTATTGTTTTCTATGATTAGGGGGCCTATTAAGTCAAGATAAGTTTAAATTCACTTTTAACAGCACAATCAACACCAAAGACCAACTATGGGCGCATTTATTCCGTATCAATGTTTCAAACTGTTGCCAAATTTAACAAGTTCAATTTGTTATTTTAGTTATCCATAATAACGAAAACTAGCCAATGGATTCTTATGATTTTACCCTTAATTTAAAGTTTTAAGTTCAAGCTTTAAAACGAGCCTATTAACAATTAATTATAGATATTGTATCCATCGCGATTATTGTTTTTAGAAGGCAAACTTGAGGGATTTCATTTTTTTGCTCGCGAGTGTATTTGCTTAGCATAATTTGCGCAAGTTTTGCCCTTTGATTAGCATGTGCGGGTAGTATTCGAAAATACCTTTCTTTTGATGTACTTTTCGATGGGTTTTGGAAATATTTTTTTTTTTAATAAAAGGGGATTGTCTATGTTTTTTTAGTCCGAAAATCACGCCTTTGGTTAGCATGTGCGGGTAGCATTCTATCCAAGAGGATGTAAATCTTTAAGCTCTGGATATACCCAAATAATTTGATTTTAAAAAAATCCCATACGCGGTCCTTTTCAGCAAATCATTTAAACATCACTCATGAATGCTGCAAGTTTTCTGTATGCAAAAAACAATTCTTAAATCCTTGGGTCCTCACATAAATTCCCTCATACAAAAAACTGCATGCAATTAAAGCCATTTAGTGACGCCATTGCTATCCTCGATGGACGACTTAACCGATGAAAAAAGCTAAAAATAAAAAAAAAAAAAAAACAACATTCAACCTCAGTCGATACACAAAAAAATAAAAAATACATACCTATAAACTATATTAGCTTGTTCCGAAACAAACTGTATTCTGTTTCGGTTTTCAAGGATGTTGACCCAAAAGTCCTGCGCGTTTGATAGAAAATTTTGTCTCCATTCATAAAATGCTAAAAGTTAGTAGTGACGACAAAAATCGATACAGAATTTCAGTATCCTTGTGCTGAATATAAAAGTCTGCCTGATGCTGCTGATGATGTGTGTATGTGTATCCCAACGATGGACTAAGGTATCGCATAGTGTGATACACACCTTGCTTCACCGGGTGCAATGATGTCGGCGCCGACGTCGAACCGCAGCAAACTGGGTCAACATGAATTCATTGAACCCGCAAGAAAGTTGTGCTTTAGGCAAAACATACAGCAAACAGCAAGCAGAAGGGAATGCAAGTTGAGAGGGTGCTGCTGTTGCTATTGGGTTGAGTTGGTGATACCGACCGAACATAGTTATTTATAATGTTCAAGGATGGCACAGAAACAATTCCTTGTTTTCAGACAATTATTATAAAGAGCTCCAGCATATAAGCAGACATGGAGTGGAGAGTGCATTGGTTTGGGTAGAAAGGACCCCCGTCCCTCCGGGGGGGGGGGGCAGATATATATTTAGATTCAATTAATTATTCGAATGAATTTTAAAAGGCAATGTAGAATACAAGAAATGACTCTGGACTTGGATAATGCATCATAGAAATGTTATGCAAACATTTAGTTGTTTCTACATTTCAAGGATTTTTGGTTTGGTTTTATGTTCGAGAACAAAACAAAAAATTGGTCTTTGAAAGAATTCGCTGCCATTGAAGTCAAGGTGGATGGTGGAATATTCAGGACGAGTGTCGGTGTGTAAGTTTTGAGATGATGGAATTATCAAAAAAAAAAAAAAGCTGCGGATGGACAAAATTATCTAATCTGTATTAGGTATATTAACACAAAAAGGGCCTGGGTGCCACCCACACTAGCTATGTATTTATAAAAGTAGATTTAATTTTTTTTTTTAATAGCTTATAAAATTCTAAGAATCTTAGTAACTTATCTAACTTTTATTTCTAATCCTTTCGCCTGCAGAAATTAATTAGCATGGTAATAAGTGAGAGTGCCCGCACTTTCGCGAAGAAGTTGCTTTAGAGATTTGAATATTCGCAGTTTGTGTCGTAAGAATCACCAATTCAGGTTATTTACGATTTTGATGAAGTCAGCATTGTCCTGTTTGGAGATGGAAAAACATCTTTTCGAACAACTTGAAGCTGTGTTCTTTGATTTCCACAGTGCAAATGATGCAAAAAATTCCCATTTGAGCCGTTTTCGAGAAAATTTGATAAAAGCGAAATCGTTACAAGGCAGTACCCTTTCTGGATGAGCTAAGGTGGAAATTGGAATTTTTCCACTAGGAATGCATCCATTTAAAACGTTAAGGTTCTAACTCGATGCATATACTCCTGTACAGTACAGGCAAATTAAGATTAAAATAGAGTAAACGTGGGCAAAACTGCAACAGAAGCTTTTTTAGTTGAATTTCGATCAGTAACCACTACTGAACATAATATCCAAAATCGGACAAAATCGGTCCCTGAAAAACGGGTTTCAAAATGGCGGATTTATTGGTTTGTTATTTTTTCTTGTTATTTTTATAACGTTGCAATTTTTTTTTTTTTGTTGAACTATGTTATCACTGGTGGATCCTAAGAGTGACCACATGAGTTTTAAATTCATCCATGATATATTTTTGTTACTATTTACATTAAACTAAAAAACAAATATTAAAAACTGAGTAATTTGGAAGCACTCAAGAAAAAGGTAAGAATTTGTCCAATTCTGTTAAAAATAACTTGGAACCCTTAACTATCACAAAATATCATTATAATGGTAATTTTCTCCTTTTAGCAGCTTTGGAAGCGATTTTAAAAGTTCAAAAAATGGTCGCTAAAACGCTTCATAAAATGATTACCGTACAAAGTAAACAACTAACGGAATTTTTAAAATCACTACCAAAATTGTTTTTAAAAGAAAATTAAGGATTCTAAGTTATGTGTACAAAAATCAGCGCCAACTTAATTGTCCTGCTTTGACCACATCAATGATGCAAACATTGCGCGTTGCACTTAGTTAAAATCATGTTTCTAGCCAAAACTATAAGACTGGTTTGGGTCGGATTTTAGAATTTCGTCTTGAAATACTTCCAAATTTTTAACAGAATTGGACAATTTCTTACCTTTTTCTTGAGTGCTTCCAAATTACTCAGTTTTTAATATTTGTTTTTTAGTTTGAGATTAGATAGCAACAAAAATATATCATGGATGAATTTAAAACTCATGTGGTCACTCTTAGGAAAAAAAAAATCGCAACGTCATAAAAATAACAAGAAAAAATAACAAACCAATAAATCCGCCATTTTGAAACCCACTTCTCAGGGACCGATTTTGTCCGATTTTGGATATTTTGTTCAGCAGTGGTTACTGATCCAAATTCAATTAATAAAGCTTCTGTTGCAATTTTTCCCACGTTTATTCACTAATTGCCTGGACTAGTACGCACAAACAAAAATAACTATGGGAGTTATCGAAAATAATAACCTTTTGGGCTACTCCATCATTGTGATTTTTAAACTTCAACCAAAAGTTGCCCTATAGAGCAAGCAAAAATTGAGTTTTTTTTCAGAACTTTTTGAAATTTTAGGTCACAAAAACAGGTTCTCCATAAAATAAATTTGACCGATGTAATTTACCTGCAGCTATTAATTTATGGTTGTTGATTCATCTTTTCTGAATCTGCTTTAAAAAACAACACTTAAAAATGTATATTATGAGCCTAAACGGTTGCATTGATTTTGTGTCACATTTTATGTGAAGCATGTTTGTGTTATTCCTTAGAGGTGAAATTCAAAGTTTTTTAGCTCATTTAAAACATGTAGCTGCCATAAAACTATTTCAGTTTTATCAAACTTGGTATATAGTTAGGGTGTTAAGGGAGCCAACCTTGCACTTCATTCTGCCGGGATGAGCTTTGGTTATCTAATAGTCCACATCCTAAATTTACTTTTAAGGAGTGTTGCCACGGTGGCAACACTGGCAGACCGGAGATATAAGGGTTGCCTTCTGACCATTTTTTAACACGAAATTTCACATAAATTAGCCTATAAATCGGGAACCAGACATCGGTTGATATCGTGGAATGTCTCGTTGGATTTAAAATACTTAAAGCCATAGGAATATGTTAATTTGTTGACCCCTACCCCGTCCTTGTACGCGGGGGGCGCAAAATACCCTCAGCGGATAGGAGGTTTTATTTGACAAAAAATAATAGTTATAAATGGATATTCATAAAATTTTAAGATGAGCGTCAACGTAGAATTTCATACTCTACAGCACATCCGAAGTTCATTTTTATCCATTTTTTAGTTTTTTGTATAATCGCTTTCAAAATGGGGGGAGGGGAAGGTGTAAGTATATCAAACTACTATATATTCGTCTTGGTATAATCTAAGCATATGGCACATGACCTTAGGGTAATTTTTGATGCCTAATCTTATGCAATCAAATTAATTTCAATATAATAATCCCAGAAAAAGTTATAACCTTTTTATAAAATGACGACTAAATGTTCAGTGAAACTAGCATAACATTACCAAATTTCAATTTTATGGTGATAAAACTTGGCCACCCGTCTCTCATTTGTCGTAAGAAATAAGAAACAAAAGAGTACATAAAAATATATTGAGTGAAAGGGAAAAGTAAATAACTATTCCCAGTAAACCCCTCCCAAAACTGGTATGTTGGTAAAAGTTGGTAGAAATGTTTTAATTCTTGTTAGAACCAAGACTCAAAAGGATCCATGCAAATATATTGGTTTCATTGGTGTTTTTTTTTAGGCGGAAGGAAAATATGGGTTATAAACCCAACATTTTATTTTTATGTAATCAAGTAACAAATTTATAATATGGTACATGATTTTAAAGTATTTTTTAACGCTGCATCCAATTTAAGTAAACTTAAGACGATAAAATTACCATTAAGAAAGTAATGGTCGTCTTAACGGAAACATTAATGTATTTCTTGAGTAGAGCAGATACAACATTTTCCCTCAAAAACCACCTTTGACAATAGATATTTGAATTATCTTTTCGTATTCTTGGTAACAATAAAAAACAAAACATTCCTACTTACTTTCATCAACTTACTAGTTCTGGGTGGGGTTTACCGAGCATAGTTTTAAAAATTTCTGTTTCACTCAAAAAAAAAAACACCCTTTAGCCCCAGATATTTTTATTGACTCTTGTGATTCTTATTTCTTAGCACAAATGAGACAAGTATGCCAAGTTTCATCACCATACCATTGAAATCTGGTAATTTTATGCTCGTTTCACTGAAAATTTAGTCGTCATTTTATAAAAAGGTTATAACTTTTTCTAGGGAAATTATATGGAAATTACTTTGATTGCATAAGATTAGGCATTCAAAATTACCCTAAGGTCATGTGCCATATGCTTAGATTATACCAAGACGAATATATAGTGGTTTGATATACTTACACCTTCCCCTCCCCCCCATTTTGAAAGCGATTATACAAAAAAACTGATACATGTATAAAAATAAACATCGGATATGCTGTAGAGTATAAAATTCTACGTCGACGCTCATCTTAAAATTTTATGAATATTCATTTTATAACTATTATTTTTTGTCAAATAAAACCTCCTATCAATGGCTTTAAGTATTTTAAATCCAACGAG
Organism: Melangyna quadrimaculata; assembly: GCA_949320155.1. Classification (NCBI taxonomy): domain Eukaryota; kingdom Metazoa; phylum Arthropoda; class Insecta; order Diptera; family Syrphidae; genus Melangyna; species Melangyna quadrimaculata. Next base: position 155,859,916 of record OX439484.1, read on the forward strand.
ACATTCCACGATATCAACCGATGTCTGGTTCCCGATTTATAGGCTTATTTATGTGAAATTTCGTGTTAAAACATGGTCAGAAGGCAACCCTTATATCTCCGGTACGCCAGTGTTGCCACCGTGGAAACACTTATTTAAAGTTATCCTAGGATGTGGACTATTAGTGTACCAAAGTTCATTCCGTCAGAATGAAGTGCAAGGTTTGACCTAAAATATGGCCTTAACGCCCTAACTAATACCTATACATGTAATTTTTACTAGTTTTAAAATAACTTCTGTTTTAGGTGGAATGACTGTATACGTATTTGTAATCCATTTTAAAGTACAAGTGACCTCAACTCCAGAAATGAATGCGTTTCGCCCAGATCTTCATCTTTGTTATTATACAAAACCTAAACATGATGGGTATTTATGCAATTAAAATTTGTATGAATAATTTTTTTACCATGAAATAAAATTAAAACAAAAATTAATTATTTAATAATTTTAACCTTTTCTGTCGGTCCTTTTATGTATCAAATCCAAAATTTAAAAATTTCTATTTATCTTGGTTTTATCATTTTATCGTAAACAATATAAACATTATTATCGAACGAAACATTATTAACGAATCTATAATACACCGTCAATGTCTCTCTACATTCTAGTTGTTAGCGACAAGAGCAAGTTATTGTTATCCAGTCGTGTATTTTATTCTGTTTTCATTAACTGCTTCACATTAAATTAAAATCAGAATTTAGGTAAATAAAATGGCCACTGGGGCGTATACTTACTTTTAACTTCCCATTGGAAGTTATTGTAATTGGTGCTATTTGTCGAATTAAAAATTTTGACATATCTTCACGTTTTGAGGTTTCTAGAATCAGAATTCGTCGCTTTTAGCAAGATGTCTGTATGTGGGTATGTGCGTACGTTTGGGGTACTTTTTTCGTCCACCATAGAATGAATAAAGATATCGACCTCGGATAAATTTTATTTTACAGATAATACTGTCATAACGTGCTGAAAAGGTTTTCTAACAAATTCAATAAACGGTTTTTTTACTCAGCAACTTAAAAAGGAGCTGTAAAATGTCATTCATCTGGAATATCTCGAGAACGGAATAAGATATTCACTTCAGACTAATTTTAATTTACACATAATTACACAATACCAAATTGGTAAATATTAAACAAAAATTCAACAGACACTTTTTTTTTAACTAAGAAAAACAGTTGAAAAATAATTTTCGTCTCAAATATTTCAAGAACAAAAAATGATTCCGAACCCAGTCTATTTTTTTTTTTGTACATATAATGACGTTGTAAACAACTGATAATTTATTTAAAAAAATTCAATAAACTGTTTTTTTTTTGAGCAAAAAAACTGGAACAAAAACTATTAAAAATTCTTAACAAATGTTTTTCAACTCGAATATTTTGAAAAACAAACAATGATATCGATTTCAAATTTCTACCAAAAATATATACCTATACCATCTTAATGCTGTGTAATTTTGAGATTTTGAAAACCACCCTTTAAAAAGCTAAAAATCAAAATGTTGCAATTAAAATATTTCCAAAAATGTTTTAATTCGATAAATTCTTACACTCAAAATCGCTACAAAATCGAAATTTTGCATATGACACTTAATTTGCCTTTTTATATTCTTTGAAACCATGTTTTTTTGTCAGTACACTCCCCTGATTTTTGGTATTTTTTTTAGTCAATAGTCGTCTTTGAAATAATTGGCTTAAATAATTAATACCTCCGCTCTATACCGAGAAGAGTTAGGAAAAAAAGTTTTATAAGTAAGATTCTTAAAATTTTGTAAGATATTTGCAAAAAATATATAAAAATTTTACTATTATAAATAGCTAAAGTACAAAATATAGCTAATGTCACATTTTGCCCTGTATCTCTATATCTATACCTACCTATATACTGATTATCCAAAAATTCAGTTTTTACTCTTTAAAATATATAATTATATAATATATACTCTACCACCCACCACTTAAATAACTATGTACATTATGTATATGGTTTTCAAGTCCACCAATGCACAGTGGTTTCGCCCATACGACAAAAATGAAAAAATTACAGTGTTTGTTTCTCAACTTTTTATAATAGAAAATGGAAAATGTCACGTGCTATCAGTTTTGTTTTCTCATTCAAAGTGAGCTAATTGCACTGTCTCAACATAGGTCCATATTTGTGCGTAAATTCAACTATTTTTAAAGTGAATTTTTTTTATCAAAGGGATTTTTTGGAATTTTTGTTTTAATGGAGATTCAAAAACAAGGTGTGTAGAATATTTTACCAATTCTTAAGTGATATTTAGATTTTTATTTTAAATGTTATAATGGTAAAACTCCGCAGAGGTTAAAGTGGCTTTTTTATTTTTCTTTGAAGTTGAGGTAAAGTTTTAACCTAGTCCTGAATGTAGCTTAAAAATAAAATTTTGACCTAAGTATTGAGAAAACTCACAGCTTTTTGAAAAATATAGTCTTACCACCCACAATTTAAAATTTAAGTTTTTCTTTTGATTTCACACCACTTACGAATTTTGTTTATTTATGCACATTTTATATTTCTGTTACTCGTGTCTAAGAAAACAAATTATGTCATTTTGGCTACAAAAAAACATAAATGAGGAAATCAGTAGCCAAAATTTTTTGTAATCATCCTTGATCTATTTTTTACCATGCCTAAAAGCTTCATTAAAATCTATTGTTTCGTTCAGATTTTATTGAAATGAGACTATATACTCCTCAATATGATAAAACAAATTCTAAAAACTTCCAACAAGCAGGCGTGGGAAAAAACTTTCATATTGATAAAAAAAAGCCTTATCTAAAACAAAAATGTCTATAATAACAACCCAAATTTGTAGCAATTTTAGGGATTATATTATTTTTTTTAAGTGGGCTTGGCAGTAGGTGGAAATTTATTGTGATGATGTCTTATGAAATCTTTTATAATGCCTGAAAGTTTCATCAAGATCGGTTGAGCGTTTCAGATTTTATTGAATTTTGACGCTCTCTCCATACAACCAAAACCAGTGTGCAATGGGAAGTTACTAGTGTGGGTCGACCCCACTTATTTTTTTTTATTAAATAATTTATAAAATTTTACAAAACCAATTTTAAAGGTTAACACTAATATTGCGTTGTTATGTAAAAACATCCATTATTATGCAAAATATTTGTAAGCAAGTTTATAGTTACATGCATTCATAGGCTTCCTTTTCATTAAGATTTTCACAAAATCTGATGTATGCCGATGACAAAATATACCCTTCTATTAAATCTTCAAATGACCGCCACCTTCTGGCTTCTTCTTAAGGAAGAACTTCACCAGCTGGCTAAATGGTGTGATGATAATAAATTATTTCTTAATCTTGGTAAATGCCAAAGTTTCACACATGCCATAGAAAAGTTTCTCCCATCATTTGCAGTTACACTGACTACACCATTAATAATATAGGGGTGTATTCATAGTCATTTTAGACCTGAGTCTAAATTAAACATAGGTTAAGTTTAGTTTTCGGACGTTGATTCTATTTTTTTAGTTCATCGTTTCAAAATATTTGAAGCTATTTGTGTGGTATACCAAATTAATTATATTATTAAAATATAAAATCAACAATTTGTAATTGAAATCGGTCTGTATTCATTGAGCCAAAATTGTCTTTAACTGTAGTTTAGTTGAACCTGGGTCTACCTAGGACTATGAATATGCCCCATAGTCATTGAAAGGGTAGTTGTTAATAAAGACCTCAGAGTGATGTTGGATGAATGTTTTTCTTTTTCGAGTGTTGGAAAGGAGGCAAACAAAAAAGGATTTTGCTGATCCTTTGACTTTGAAAATATTATATCTACGTTTAACTAGTAAGGTCAGTTCTTGATAAATGCTGCATTATTGCAAACCCTTATTATGAAATCCACTCTTTAAGGCTTGATAGTGTTCGAAGAAGATAAAAAGATTTCTATTTTTCAAACTGAACTGGTCTATTGAAGTTTCCTCTTATACAGCTAGTTGTCTGCTTTTTTAATATTCAGACACTTGATCTTAGAAGAAAGTACTTTTGTATAATGCTTATCAAAGACTTAATACAAATTCGTGTTAATTGTCCTCAATTTTTGGAGAGTATGAACATATTTTCCTTGTCGAATTATATGTGTAAATATTCATATACGGGAGAACTTTTATAGAAGAAATTATGGTTTGAACAGACCGTTTGTACGTTGTAGGGAAACTAATTCTGTGATGGGTGATATGAATCTTCTTCCCCTTCATTTTACCGGCGATTGTCATAATTTCATAATTTCGAGGGGGACCACAACTCTCCCACTCAACTGCTTCGCCTAAGGTTCCAATTGGGGGTTCACCGGGTTGACCTCAGAAAACTTCGACAGGCCTACCGGTTTTGGATTGTTCCATCTCTGAGGCCAGGAGTTTTTGCGCCTGCCTTTCTTCCGCAATAGTGTTGGAACGTCTTGTGCTATTGCCTTTTGAACTGGGTTCTCATGGCATCTTCTTTGTATATGACAGTACCAGCTAAGTTGGTCATGCTGTATTTTGTCCAAGATGGTATTTTCGACGTGTAGGCTTCAGCGGATTCTCTTGCTTCTTATTCGATCACGCTTTTTCACTCCTGCTGTCATGCGAAGCATCTTCATTTCAGCTGCCGTCAATTTATTCTCAAACTTCTTATATATTGTCCAACACTGTGCACCGTATGTAAGCACTGGAAGAACAACTGCCGTATAGAGCTTTCCTTTTAGCTTAGGGGGCATTTTTCCATCACAAAAGATGGCAGAGTTTTCCCGCCACTTCATCCGCCCTACGCTTACGCGATATTTGATGTCGTCATCACAAGATCCTTCGCTATTGATCATTGATCCAAGATATTTAAACTTTTCGCACTTGGGAAGCACTGTTCCATTCAGATAGATGTCCGGAATAGGCCTGTGTGGATCAGGAAATGGACAGCATAGGTATTCGGTCTTTTTCGCGCTAATGCGGTATCCATATCCCCCCAGAACATCCACCCATACATCAAGTGGTCGTTGCAAGGACACAGGCACTTCACTTAAGATGGCTCCATCGTCAGCAAAGAATAACTGATTCACTTTGGGGCCTGTCACCTTATTCTCAAGCAGAAAGTCAAGGACAGTAATAAAGAGCAAAGGACTCAAGCCGCTTCCTTGGTGCACACCTACTCTAATTGCGAACTCTTCTGTGATTCCTGCGGGGCATCTTACCTTTGTTTGACCTTGCTGATACATGTCCATGATCATCCGCACGTTAACTTCCGGAACTCCTCGTTGCCTAAGTACAACCCATATCAGATCTCGTGGTTGTCTGTCGAATGCTTTTTCAAAATCAACCAATACAATATGCAAATCTCCCGAGGAAGCCCATTCTCCATTCTGATTCCTATACTCTGAATAGCGTCTGTGGTTGATTTACCCGAAACAAAACCACACTGGTCGTCAGATAGCCGTATTATTTTTCGTCGGCGGCCATCCAATACCCGCTCAACGATCTTCATGGTGTGTGACATCAGCTTGACCGAACGGTAGCTCTCGCAATATCGTGTATCACCCTTCCCCTTGTAGATTGGAAGAAGGTAACTTTCTCCCCACTGATTAGGCATTCGGTCGCCGCAGATAAGTTTGCAGATGAGAATCATGAGCCATCTAGATCCGATGTCTCCCATCTTTTTCCAGAACTCAGAGGGTATCTCGTTTGGCCCAATCGCTTTTCCCTTTTTGGAGTTTTTCACCGCATCACTAACTTCATCGACTGTGATGTCGGCGACTTGTTCATTGTTAGGTGCAGCTATTGGAAAATATATGTTCGGAAACTGTTCATTCAAAAGTCCTTCACAATACTCTTGTGAAGAATTTTGTCGTCATTGACAAAGAGCTGGCCTTTAGCGTTGTTAATGAATTTTGGTGAACGAATCACCTGAGCAGTTTTCCTTCTCTGTGCGGCGATTTTGAAAATAGTTGCGCCCGTGTTTATGTTGGCATGTCGCAGTTCCTGAATAGCTTGGTTTGCATCAGCAGCCGGTGCAGATATTTCCTCCAGCTCCCAGTACATGCTCTGCGTACTCCCTGCTAGAAGTTGGGCACACTTTTTCTTTGCTTTTTTCTTGCAACGTCTGTAAACCACTTCAAGGCGTGCTTTTTCATCTATGTTCACCGTTTTTTTTCTAGTCATTACTGCTTTGGCTTCATCATTCCACCACCATGTTTCTTTGATGTGTTGGTAGTGTCCTCTGATAATTCCTAACAGTGATTTCGCTCCCGCAGGCAGGTTTCTTGCATTTTTTGTACTCCACACTCTCTATTTGCATGTATGTCGATGTTTTTATACAGATAATCTTTCATAAAAGAGACAAACGCTTTGCCTTTTACTTTATCCAGATTGTACCACTTGATTCCTCTAGAACCCTCTGTTTATTGGTTTGTCTTCCTCGTCTCCATAAACAATTCTGTCAGCAGAAGACCGTGTTGTGGGGCGATCGGTTCACCCAAAATCACTTTGCAATCTTTGACTTGCGGCTTCATGAAACTGGGGTACCAGATGGTAATCGATCTGAGTTTCATTTCCACCACTGCTGAAAGGTGCTTTTGTTGTTTGTTGAAGATGGTATTTAACACGATAAGACCATATGATCTGCACATGTTTAAGATGTCTTTAGGGTTGCTAGTTCCATACCCCAAACTACCATGAAAGTCATCACAGTCCTTGTTAGATTTTCCAACATGTCCTAAATCTCCGCCCACAAACAGAAGCTCATCTTTCGGGAAGTTTTTAAGGTTGTTCTGAAAGTCTAGCCAAAACGCATCTTTTTCTGGTTATTCACATCCAATTTGGGGAGCATTAGCGATGACAATATTCCACACCAATTTTAGAGATATCAAACCGTCACTGGAATTCGAAATAGCCAAGACGTTACCAAGCAATTCCTCCGCAAGGATGATACCGATTCCGTTTTTGTTCTTTTCTTCTCCGTAGTAGAACATCTTGCATGCCTTTGTCTTAACGTCCAAGAAACGAGCACTGTTTCCAGTGTTTAGCCATTTTATTGCTTGGACGCATAAGATGTCTATTCGCCTTCTTTTCATCATATCTTCCAACTCTTGGGTGATATAAATATTTTGTTCAAATTGTTCTAGAGCTGTGGTTAAGAGGACATACTAATTACTTTATTTTTTAAGCATTAAAAATGTTAATGTTTTTGTTTTATTTAATATACAGGGTGTCCCTTAATTCATCAAGAGTATTTAGGGGTATGATTCTGGGGTATATGCTTAGAAAAAAATTGTTGTACAGTTAGGGCCTATCTCCAATTTGTATATCATTTATCGGGCATTTAAGAAAAGTCGTACTTAAGGGTACCCTGATCCATGTTACCGGTAATTGCGCCGTAAGTTCTTATGATAGAAACTTCGTTTAGGCCTTTGTTTTTAGAAGGAATACCAGCCTTTGTAATTGCGTTTAAATAACTTTAATAACTTGTCTCAGTCTTAAGATATCCTGTTTAATTATTTTTGTCCATGCTAATTTTTTGACTTTTGGGTCAATTTTCTCCAAAAAATGCGTGATCAACATGATGTTTTAATAATTTTTTTGAATGTACGCAACAATACTTAAAATAAAAGTCACACCCAAGTTTGCCGAAAAACCCATAGATTTTATGATATTTTGGAAAAACAGCGGCAGGTAAAATAAAAAAAAAATTTTTTTTTTTAGCTTTAAGCTCGAAAAGCTATAAATAAAAAATGATATGTGTGGTTATCGATAATTTGTATTCTATGTGTGAAATAAAACAGTTATAACAGGTGTTCAAATGAGTCCTCTTTGATTTTGTATGCATTCTAGAGCCCGTTTTCGTATTTCAATGATATTGATATTAATGATCCTTGCTACTGCCTCACTTATGAGGACGCTTTGAGCATGCGCTCTTCTAATTCACTTTAAGTTGCTGTTTTATTGAATAAATGATTTATTTCATTCTTCCCCATTCAAAAACATCCAATATTGTAGGGTCAGGTGAGCTTGCAGGCCATTGAACTGATCTAACTTTTTCCTATCCAACGATTACCGCTTACTCTTCATGTTGTCAATTTTAAACCTCTCGGGCAAAGTGGGCGGAAGCACCATCAAGTTATGAATAAGATGAATCTAGTTGAACCTATGGAATGTCCTTCAATAGTTCTGATAAATCATTTTGCAACAACTGCAGATAGTTTGTAGAATTCAACTTAAGTGGCTACTAAAATTAGCATTTTTTTTAACCAAGGAATGTCAAAGTGCACCCGTTATAACTGTTTTAGTAAAAAACATACTTAAAAAAATATCTTAAACCACATAAATAATTTTATTCATAGCTAAAAAAACATTTTTTTTTTTTTAATTTTGCCTGCCGCTGTTTCTCCAAATTATCATAAAATCTATGGGTTTCTCGGCAAACTTGTTACAGAATTTTATTTTTATTATTGTTACATACATTCAAAACAATTATTAAAACATCATGTTGATCACGCATTTTTTGGAGAAAATTGGCCCAAACTCAAAAAATTAGCATGGACAGGAAAAATGGAACAGGCTAAAAACTGAATATCTTAAGACTTAGAAAAGATGTCAAATTTATTTAAAAACAATTATATAGAATGGTATTTCTTATAAAAATAAAGGCCTAAACGAAGTTTCTGTCGTAAGTACTTACGGCGCAATCACCGATAACATGGATCAGGGTACCCCAAAAAAAGACTTTTCTTAAATTCCCGATAAATGATATCAAAATTGGAGAAAGGCCCTTACTGTAGAACAATTTTTTTGTTAGAATATACCCCAGAATCATACCCTAACATAGTCTTGACGAATTAAGGGACACCCTGTATAGTTAAGTTAATATAGTTATTTCTCTGTGTTATCTTTTAATATTTTATTTATCTATATATTAATACGCTTTGCAAAACCTAACGGTACACTTTTCTCCGTAAATACAGAACGGATTCATATGAACTATATTGCGTTGGAAAGGTTTTGCCCTACAGATATGCAGAATTATTAAATTATGTCTGCATGTAGCCGTTGAAGCATTAAATGCATGTTCGCATTTTTAATAGATACATAATTTTCTAATATTTTAAGGGGAGGGTTTAGAAAATTGAAATTTTGGGAGATGGTAAAGTTTATTGATTTGAATTTTTTTGTGAAAAATTTGAATTTATATTTGTACCGTAAAGGTGAGAAAGTTACATTTTTTAGTATTTTTGTTAAAAAATAACTTCCATAAGAAATTGTAAATAAAGATGTTTAGTAGGTGAACCTTAAAAATAAAGAAATGAAATCTTTTTTGATTCAATATAGCTTTTAACGGCCTTTAGTCCTTAAAAATTGGCGTTTCGTCTCGGCGTTTTGTAACTCTAGTATTATTAATTTGTTTCTTTCTTGTAATCTTCTTATTTTTAATGTATTTTTTTCAGTATTTAAAACTTTAGTAATTTCTTGGATAGCTTGAAAGATCTGTGAATTGGTAGTTGCTTGTTTATTATTATTATAAATTAATTAATTTAATTTGTTTTCTACTAGTAAATGATCATCATGGTCAGGTACTCCTGATATCCAACTAAGTATCGTTCCTATAGTATTGATTGCTCTTTTGAACCTGGTAATTCTAACTTCATCTATAAGTGTCCTCATTAAGGTTATTTCTGACATTATTTCTGCGTTTTCGTCTAAATTTAAGGTGGTAAAATCATACTTTAAGTTTTCTACGTTTGATTCTTTTTCTAATTCCATCTGATCTTATTAAAATAATATTTCTTATTGTAATAAAAATAATAATATGTTTTATGAAGTCCATTTCCTGCAAAGAATACAAATCTACGATTTAATATTATCTTTATGTATTTTACCTTTGTTAGTTAATATTTGATCTTTTTTATCATCTATAACTTTGGTACGATTAAACCTCTTTTTTAATTTATTTCTTTCAGTGCCGTGGTTTTTCACATAAACTATTTCGTTTTTCTTAAACTCTCTACTTTCACGATTTTCATTATGTGTCTTTAACATTTTTAATCGTTTTTCTTTCAAAATCTCCCTAAGATTGTGTTTTACCTTGTTGAATAACACTTCCTGGGGTTTTAGGCCTGTTACAGAGTGAACTGTTTCGTTATATTTATGTGCTGCTTCTAGCACTGCCTGCTTATCATCTATTATGTTGTATTCTGCTTTAATACAGCGTGTTATTTCGATTAGTGTACTATGAGTACGTTCTACTTGTCCGTTTGTCGTAGAATGACTAACTGGTACATAATATATTTCAATTTTCTTTCTTTCTAAAGTATTTTTAAAGAACACGGATTTGAAAACGGATTCGTTATCGCATATAACGTTTTTCACATAAGGGGATATATTCAAAATTTTTAGTAATTCGAGTTCGATACCAACTTTAGATTCAAGAGGATGTACGACTAAGAACTTTGAATAACTATCTACGACTGTAAGGTATATTTCTTTGCTTGCATAAAAAATATATATATGTAGCTGTTCACCTTCTTTTTCTGGTATGGGTTTGGTACCTATAGGATCGTATTTGTTTTCGTTGCAAACAACACAGGTATTTGTATATGAAGAAATTTTCTTCATGTTTGGCCAGTAGTATATTGTCTTTATTTGATTATAATTTTCAAGAGTTCCTTTGTGTGCTCTTTTGTGTGTATCAGTGATTATGTTCAACTGGTCTTATTTGTTCGGTATATCCTGTGCATATATTTTAGATCGTAAAAATTTATTACTGAATGTTTCGAGAAGTTTACTTTTAACTTCGTATAGATCTTCATCAGAAGCATAGATACATACTGTACCTGGAACTATATATTTTTTAAATAGAGTGATGACCTGATCAGTGTTTGTATGTGTTATTGTATACCTCTTTATTAAAACATGTCTCAATATTTTCTGAACTTATATTGCCTCTATTTAATATTATCTGTTGCTTAAAACAATTAACAGGCAAGGATGTCGTCTCTATTTGTATGTCATCACTGCTTTCAGCGGAATGAATAGTTTGACTTGAATTTGTTATAATATTTAGGTTTTGTCGGCTTAGTGCATCCGCGACAACGTTATCTTTACCTGGTTTGTATATAATTTTCGGTGCATATTCTTCAATTTTAGCATGCCAGCGCTTCATTTTTATATTTGGGTTTCTTTTTGATACTGAGTACGTAAGTGGTTGATGATCAGTATGTATTTCTAGGTCTGCAACTCCGTACAAATAATTCCTTAAATTCTTTAAGGCATATACTATAGCGAAAAGTTCTTTTTCGTTTGTTGCATAATTTTTCTCTGCTTTATTCAGCGTTTTCGAAATGAATATAATTGGTTTGTCGTCTTGTGACAATACCCCTCCGATTGCATCATTACTGACATCAGTAGTTAATATAAATTTTTTCTTAAAATCTGGTTGTGTCAACCTTACATTTTCGACTAAATATTCTTTTAGTTTTCTTCCCTCATTTCCAATGTTTATATTACATTTCTTACTCTGGTTCTTTGATATCTTTCCATTTTCACCATTTAAATGAATTGTTAAGGGTTTAGTTATCTGAGCATAGTTTTGTATACATTTACGATAGTACCCTGTCATTCCTAAGAAGCTTCTTAATTGTCTAAGGGTTTCTGGTTCTGGATATTATTTTATTGTGGTAATTTTCTTGGGATCGGTAGTAATTATATTCTCACTGATAACATATCCCAAAAATTCCACCTCTGTTTGATAGAATTTAGATTTGTCTAATGATATTTTCATATTTGCTTCTTTCAATATTTTTATTATTTCATTCAGGTGTGGAGTATGTTCTTCGATATTTTTTGAAAAAACTATAATGTCGTCAATGTATACATGACAGAATTTTCCGATGTATGGCTTAAGAATATCATCCATAGCTCTTTGGAATATAGAAGGTGCGTTCTTTAGACCAAAAGGCAAGCGTATATATTCGTATTTACCATTATTCACGGAAAATGATGTCTTTTGAATATCAGATTCTTTCATTAATATCTGATGAAATCCACTTTCTAAATCTATCGTTGAAAAGTATTTAGATTTTCCCAAATTGCTTAAAATAACATTTGTGTCTGGGATTGGATATTTGTCACTTATAGTGTGTTCCTTGAGTTTCTTAAAGTCGATGACTAACCTGCTCTTAGGTGTTCCATCTTCGTTGAACCCTTTTTTTGGTACTACCCACACTGGACTTGAATATGGACTTTTACTTGGCCTAATTATATTATCTTTTAGCATTTTACTTATTTCCTTGTTTATAAATTCTGAAGCACTTAATGGATATGGATACTGTTTTGTCAATATTGGTGATTCTATATTAGTTTTTATTTCTGCCACCACATCTGTACGGAACACACTAGACTTGTTTCTTACCTCTGACCCTAATAAATACACTATTAGTGTATTTTCGTCTCTAGGCTCATCAGACCATTGTGTCATATCTGCTAATTTCTCGTGCCAACAAAACTCAGTTAAAGAGAAAGTACCAACGAGAACCGTTTGGCAATACGAGAAAGCCAACTGGGACGGTCTCAACGGTTTCTTCAGTAACTTTAACTGGTCACTATGCTTCCTCGATAGTGACGTAGATGCCAGTGCAGATATGATCACAAATTTAATTCTTTGTGGGATGAGAAATGTTATCCCGAATAGGGTAAAATCTATCAAACCCAAGGAAAACTCATGGTTTGATTCGAGCTGTAAAGAGGTTATAAGGGTCAGAGAAGTAAGTTTCCGATGTTATAAAGCCAACCCTACTGAGGAAAACCGGAATAAGTTCAAACAAGCTAGAAAGACCTGTAATGTTCATATTCGACGAACCAAATTTTTGCATGACCAGAAATTAAGGCAAAAAATACTACAATGTCCCACAGGTAGTAAAAATTTTTGGTCATTTGCAAAGAATATACGAAATGCTACTTCGTCGTCGGTTCCAACGCTCGTCTTCAACGATACACCTTTTGTCAGCTCGATAGATAAAGCCAATTTGCTTGCAGCACAGTTTGCTGTTAATTCGACGCTGCCAGAAAGTGTTATGACTCCTCCTGTACTTGAGAGCGTAAATGATTTCATGGGACAAATCTTCTTTCGCACTCGTGCAGTTGCTAGAGTTCTAAAAGATCTCGACGTACACAAATCCGCTGGCCCGGATAGCATCCCTCCCATTGTTCTGAAGAGGTGTTCTTCAACGCTGGCAAAACCACTGCGTAAGCTTTTCCATCTGTCCTATTCTACTGGTCTCTTTCCGAGTGGATGGAAAACAGCATTTGTCCAGCCTGTCCCTAAAAAAGGCGTATCTTCCTCACCCTCAAACTATCGACCAATTGCACTTACGTCCCTTCTTTCCAAGGTCATGGAAACGCTGATTAATTTCCAGCTAAAGAAATATCTCATGACCGGCAGTACGGCTTTCGTAGCAATAGGTCCACTGGTGATCTGATGGTATATCTCACCGAACAGTGGAACACATCTTTACATCGTTTTGGAGAAAGTAAGATTATTGCCCTTGATATTTCAAAAGCGTTTGATAGAGTTTGGCATCAAGCTCTCTTATCGAAAATGCGCGCATTTGGTTTCGATGAATCTCTTCTTCGTTGGATTAGAAATTACCTTTCGGACCGTTCAATACAAGTTGTGTTGGACGGTTTCAAGTCTGAAATTCACAAAATAAATGCTGGTGTGCCCCAGGGCTCCGTTTTGTCTCCGACTCTCTTCCTTATATTCATAAATGATCTTCTGTCTGAAACGTCTAATCCATTAAACTGTTTCGCTGATGACAGCACCCTCAGCTTCTCATATTCGTTTTCAGATTCACATCCATGTCCTTCGGATGTGGAACTTGAACGGCAGCGTATGATTAGCTCATTAAATTCCGATCTTGACAGCATTGTCCAATGGGGAATTAAAAACCAAGTGGAATTTAATGCTTCAAAAACCCAATGCTGTCTACTGTCGTCTAAGAGAAACCCACCCCCCATGCCACTATCCATGAGTGGCACTTGCATTGAGGAAACCGAAAAGCTTTCAGTCCTCGGTATGTGTGTCACAGACCACCTTTTATGGAACGACCACATATTCGACGTCGCCAAAAATGCTGCTAAGTGCTTAGGTTTTCTTCGGCGATGCAAGAAATTTTTCTCCCCTTCTGATCTGGCTGTAATCTATAAAGCCTTTATTCGTCCAAAACTCGAGTTCAACTCTCATGTTTGGGCAGGTGCTCCAATAACCCATTTAAGCCTATTGGATAGAATTCAAAGAAGAGCTATGAAAATGATAGGTGAAAGAAATATAACTGATACATTTGCTTCTCTAGAACACCGCCGCAATGTTTCTTGTATTTCATTATTTTATCGTTATTTTCATAAACAGTGCTCTAGCGAAATAGCCAGTTGCATTCCTCCCCTTAAAAAATTCAACCGTAATACTCGCGCTGCTAGGAATGCCCATCAGTTTACCCTTGAGCCCAACTTCGGACGTACTGTCAAGTTCAGGGATTCTTTCTTTTCCCGCACCACGCGAATGTGGAATGCTTTACCCGACTCTATCTTTCCCTCCCATTTTAATATTCAGAACTTCAAAACCAATGTGCATCGGTTCCTCCTCTTAAATCCTTCCCTATTTTCCTAAAGCTCGCACTGTGTTCAACATATTAAGGGTAGTCACAACCCCTTTAGTGCGCGCACAAATAAAAAAAAAAAAAAAAAAAAAAAAAAAAAAAAAAAATGTAATATTTATTTTTGAATGTATTTTTTCGATAACGGAACGAACTTGTTTTTTCAGAATATCAACGTTTTGATCTGATTGTACTTTTTCGATTACTTGGTTATTAAGGCGTGGTTCGAGACTGTAAATAGAACGTGAGTCAGTCGTACTTGATGACTCTAAGGTAACTTTAATTTCATTTCCTGTTTGTGTTATATTACTCTCCCATGGCAATGGTTCGCCATCCATGAACATCCTTTCTGCTTTATTATTGTATATCAATAAATTTCTTTCTAAATTTAAATTTATATTTGCACTTCGCAAAAGATTGTAACCTATCAAGCAATCTGCTTCTAGGTTCTCAATTTCGTAAAATTGAACCACTCTATCAAAAATATATATTTCATAATAATATTTAATAATTGTAAACCCATTCACGGTTTTTACTCTTTTATTAATTTCCAATGTTTTCTTATCACTAAATATTTTTGGAGACGTGTAAGAAGATGTTGCTCCAGTATCTATTAATATTTTTATATATTTTTTATTAAGTATTCCTAAATGGATTATTTTGATTATTATGTACCTGTCTAAACCTTTGCATTTCTTGTGGAGTTACTTTTCTATAAGCTGAAGATCCTAATTCCATTGGATCTGGACTCTGGTGGCTAGCCCTATTTGTTTGTTGGTAACTATTTTGGGGTTTTTGTTGGTATCTTAATGTATTACCGTATGTTTCGTTTCTAATATTATTTCTTTGATTGTATTGATTCAGAAATTTACTTCTTGTTTTGTTGCTTTCTAACTCCTGAGCCTGGGCTAATGCATTGGGCAAATCTTCAGGTTTCATACTAAATACCGTATCAGACATTGGCTGATGAAGACCATTTATAAATGCTATTAATGCATTTTTCCTATATGATTCATTGAATTTCTCAGTTTATTTATTATTAATGTTAATTTTTCCGTAACTTCATTATAGAATTCTATTAACGTTTTTCTGCCCTGTGTTATCATACTTAATTCATGATTTAAAACATGTATTGGTCTTTTATCCGCGTAGGCGAAATCTAATCTACTTAAAATGGCTTTAAGGTTAAGTACCGTACCATGACTGGTAAGAACTGAATTTGCATAACCAACTATTTTATTTCTCATTATGCTTAAAGCAGCAAAATATCGTCTACTTCCAGGAGTGTAGAGACTCATACTATTTTGACAAGCTTCTCGCCAACTCACATATCCCTCATTGCTACCTTCGAAAGTTGGTAAACTTTTAATAATGTCAAGACTTTCATTGTCTTGTATTTGTGGATCTATCGTTTGTTTTTTATAGTCTGTTACATTATTTGGAACTGTTAAATTTCCTAATTTTTTTGTTAATTCATCTATTTGATTCTGCTGTTGAACAGTAAGCCTGTTCAATAGCTAATTCAATTATTTGTTTTATACCTATAGTTGTTGTAGTCATTTTAACAATTTTTATTTCACTTCTTAAAAATAATTTCTTACGATAATTTTCCAATAATTTTCCCTGCTTCTTAGAATGCTGTTCTCCAATCTGTTGCTGGATACTGGCTTTATAGAGCGAACGGGAATTGCTTTGCTGGTTTCTTCCTTTTAGTTCACAATTGATTACACTTTCAGGATACTTTGTTTTTCTCCTATTTATAAACAAATTTGGCTGATTTGCGTGCACGCAAAGGTATGCGTGCACGCAAAGGTATGCGTGCACGCAAAGGTATGCGTGCACGCAAAGGTATGCGTGCACGCAAAGGTATGCGTGCACGCAAACGTATGCGTGCACGCAAACGTATGCGTGCACGCAAAGGTATGCGTGCACGCAAAGGTATGCGTGCACGCAAACGTATGCGTGCACGCAAAGGTATGCGTGCACGCAAACGTATGCGTGCACGCAAACGTATGCGTGCACGCAAACGTATGCGTGCACGCAAAGGTATGCGTGCACGCAAAGGTATGCGTGCACGCAAACGTGTGCGTGCACGCAAAGGTATGCGTACACGCAAACGTGTGCGTGCACGCCAAGGTATGCGTGCACGCAAAGGTATGCGTGCACGCAAACGTATGCGTGCACGCGAACGTATTCGTGCACGCAAACGTATGCGTGCACGCCAACGTATGCGTGCAAAGGTATGCGTGCAAAGGTATGCGTGCACGCAAACGTATGCGTGCACGCAAACGTATGCGTGCACGCAAAGGTATGCGTGCACGCAAACGTATGCGTGCACGCAAAGGTATGCGTGCACGCAAACGTATGCGTGCACGCGAACGTATGCGTGCACGCAAACGTATGCGTGCACGCAAAGGAATGCGTGCACGCAAAGGTATGCGTGCACGCAAAGGTATGCGTGCACGCAAACGTATGCGTGCACGCAAACGTATGCGTGCACGCAAAGGTATGCGTGCACGCAAACGTATGCGTGCACGCAAACGTATGCGTGCACGCAAACGTATGCGTGCACGCAAAGGTATGCGTGCACGCAAACGTGTGCGTGCACGCAAAGGTATGCGTACACGCAAACGTGTGCGTGCACGCCAAGGTATGCGTGCACGCAAAGGTATGCGTGCACGCAAACGTATGCGTGCACGCGAACGTATTCGTGCACGCAAACGTATGCGTGCACGCCAACGTATGCGTGCAAAGGTATGCGTGCATAGGTATGCGTGCACGCAAACGTGTGCGTGCACGCAAACGTATGCGTGCACGCAAACGTATGCGTGCACGCATAGGTATGCGTGCACGCAAAGGTATGCGTGCACGCAAACGTATGCGTGCACGCAAACGTATGCGTGCACGCAAAGGTATGCGTGCACGCATACGTTTGCGTGGACGCATACGTTTGCGTGCACGCATACGTTTGCGTGTACGCATACCTTTGCGTGCACGCATACCTTTGCGTGCACGCATACGTTTGCGTGCACGCATACCTTTTCGTGCACGCATACGTTCGCGTGCACGCATACGTTTGCGTGCACGCATACCTTTGCGTGCACGCATACGTTTGCGTGCACGCACACGTTTGCGTGCACGCATACCTTTGCACGCATACCTTTGCACGCATACGTTGGCGTGCACGCATACGTTTGCGTGCACGAATACGTTCGCGTGCACGCATACGTTTGCGTGCACGCATACCTTTGCGTGCACGCATACCTTGGCGTGCACGCACACGTTTGCGTGTACGCATACCTTTGCGTGCACGCACACGTTTGCGTGCACGCATACCTTTGCGTGCACGCAAACGTGTGCGTGCACGCAAACGTATGCGTGCACGCAAACGTATGCGTGCACGCAAACGTATGCGTGCACGCAAACGTATGCGTGCACGCAAAGGTATGCGTGCACGCAAAGGTATGCGTGCACGCCAACGTGTGCGTGCACGCAAACGTATGCGTGCACGCAAAGGTGTGCGTGCACGCAAAGGTACGTTTGCGTGCACGCATACCTTTGCGTGCACGCAAACGTGTGCGTGCACGTATGCAAACGTATGCGTGCACGCAAACGTATGCGTGCACGCGAACGTATTCGTGCACGCAAACGTATGCGTGCACGCCAACGTATGCGTGCAAAGGTATGCGTGCAAAGGTATGCGTGCACGCAAACGTATGCGTGCACGCAAAGGTATGCGTGCACGCAAACGTGTGCGTGCACGCAAACGTATGCGTGCACGCAAAGGTATGCGTGCACGCAAAGGTATGCGTGCACGCAAACGTATGCGTGCACGCAAACGTATGCGTGCACGCAAACGTATGCGTGCACGCAAACGTATGCGTGCACGCAAAGGTATGCGTGCACGCAAACGTATGCGTGCACGCAAACGTATGCGTGCACGTAAAGGTATGCGTGCACGCAAACGTATACGTGCACGCAAACGTATGCGTGCACGCAAACGTATGCGTGCACGCAAAGGTATGCGTGCACGCAAAGGTATGCGTGCACGCAAAGGTATGCGTGCACGCAAAGGTATGCATGCACGCAAACGTATGCGTGCACGCAAACGTATGCGTGCACGCAAACGTGTGCGTGCACGCAAACGTATGCGTGCACGCAAACGTATGCGTGCACGCAAACGTATGCGTGCACGCAAACGTATGCGTGCACGCAAACGTATGCGTGCACGCGAACGTATGCGTGCACGAAAAGGTATGCGTGCACGCAAACGTATGCGTGCACGCAAGGGTATGCGTGCACGCAAACGTATGCGTGCACGCAAACGTGTGCGTGCACGCAAACGTATGCGTGCACGCAAAGGTATGCGTGCACGCAAACGTATGCGTGCACGCAAACGTGTGCGTGCACGCAAAGGTATGCGTGCACGCAAACGTGTGCGTGCACGCAAACGTATGCGTGCACGCAAAGGTATGCGTGCACGCAAAGGTATGCGTGCACGCAAAGGTATGCGTGCACGCAAAGGTATGCGTGCACGAAAACGTGTGCGTGCACGCAAACGTATGCGTGCACGCAAAGGTATGCGTGCACGCAAAGGTATGCGTGCACGCAAAGGTATGCGTGCACGCAAACGTGTGCGTGCACGCAAACGTATGCGTGCACGCAAAGGTATGCGTGCACGCCAACGTGTGCGTGTGCGTGCACGCAAACGTATGCGTGCACGCAAGGGTATGCGTGCACGCAAACGTATGCGTGCACGCAAACGTGTGCGTAGACGCAAACGTGTGCGTGCACGCAAACGTATGCGTGCACGCAAAGGTATGCGTGCACGCAAACGTATGCGTGCACGCAAACGTGTGCGTGCACGCAAACGTATGCGTGCACGCAAACGTGTGCGTGCACGCAAACGTATGCGTGCAGGCAAACGTATGCGTGCACGCAAACGTATGCGTGCACGCAAACGTATGCGTTTGCGTAAACGTATGCGTGCACGCAAACGTGTGCGTGCACGCAAACGTATGCGTGCACGCATAGGTATGCATGCACGCAAAGGTATGCGTGCACGCAAACGTATGCGTGCACGCAAACGTATGCGTGCACGCAAAGGTATGCGTGCACGCAAAGGTATGCGTGCACGCAAACGTATGCGTGCACGCAAGGGTATGCGTGCACGCAAACGTATGCGTGCACGCAAACGTGTGCGTGCACGCAAAGGTATGCGTGCACGCAAACGTATGCGTGCACGCAAAGGTATGCGTGCACGCAAACATATGCGTGCACGCGAACGTATACGTGCACGCAAACGTATGCGTGCACGCAAAGGTATGCGTGCACGCAAACGTATGCGTGCACGCAAAGGTATGCGTGCACGCAAACGTGTGCGTGCACGCAAACGTATGCGTGCACGCAAACGTGTGCGTGCACGCAAACGTATGCGTGCACGCAAAGGTGTGCGTGCACGCAAAGGTATGCGTGCACGCAAAGGTATGCGTACACGCAAACGTGTGCGTGCACGCCAACGTATGCGTGCACGCAAAGGTATGCGTGCACGCAAAGGTATGCGTGCACGCAAACGTATGCGTGCACGCGAACGTATGCGTAACGCATGCGTTACCGTTTAGGATCCAAGACCTTTTAAGACTTCAAGACCGTTCAAAACCTTTCAAAACCTCAAGACCATTCAGGATCTCAAGACCGTTCAAGATCTCAAGACCTCAGGACCATTCGAGATCTCAAGACCGTTTAGGATCTCAAAACCGTTCAGGATCTTAGGACCGTTCAAGACCGTTCAAAACATCAAGACCGTTCAGGATCTCAAGACCGTTCAGTATCTCAGGAACGTTCACGACTTCTAGACCGTTCAAAACCTCAAGACCGTTCAGGATATCAAGGCCGTTCAAGATCTCAAGACCTCAGGACCGTTCAAGATCTCAAGACCATTCAGGATCTCAACACCGTTCAGGATCTCAAGACCTCAGGACCACTCAAGATCTCAAGACCGTTCAGGATCTCAAAACCGTTCAGGATCTCAAGACCGTTCAGGATCTCAGGACCATTCAGGACTTCAAGACCGTTCAAAACTTTTAAAAACTTCAAGACCGTTCATGATCTCAGGACCGTTCAAGATCTCAAGACCGTTCAGGACCTCAAAACCGGTCAGGATCTCAAGACCGTTCAGGATCTCAGGACCGTTCAAGACTTCAAGACCGTTCAAAACCATTCAAAACCTCAAGACCGTTCAGGATCTTAAGACCGTTCAGGATCTCAAAACCGTTCAGGATCTCAAGACCGTTCAGGATCTCAGGACCGTTCAAGACATCAAGACCGTTTAAAACCATTCAAAACCTCAGGACCGTTCAAGATCTCAAGGCTGTTCACGATCTCAAGACAGTTCACAATCTCAAGACCGTTCAAGATCTCAAAACCTTTCATAATCTTAGGACCGTTACGCATGCGTTACGCACGCACTTAAGAACCTCAGGACCGTTCAGGATCTTAGGACTGTTCAAGACTTCAAGACCGTTCAAAACCTTTCAAAACCTCAAGACCATTCAGGATCTCAAGACCGTTCAAAATCTCAAGACCTTTCCGGATCTCAATACCGTTCAGGATCTCAAGACCATTCAGGATCTCAGTACCGTTCAAGACCATTCAAAACCTCAGGACCATTCAAGATCTCAAGGCTGTTCACTATCTCAAGACAGTTCAGAAACTCAAGACCGTTCAAGATCTCAAGACCTTTCAGAATCTTAGGACCGTTACGCATGCGTTACGTACGCGTTACGCATGCCTTACGCATGCGTTACGTTTGCGTTACGCGTGTTTTACGCGACAGTAGCGCCAGCATAAGTAAGTAAGTAAGGAGGTGCCACCTTTCCATAGATGTATCATACTCTTCAAAAACTTAAAGTTCAAATTCGACTCTGTCTTTATCTCTTACATTCGATTATCTCGAGAAATAAGCATCGTAGAGGGTTTGTCACAGTAAAATTGACCGCGACAAAAACTGGTCTTTTCACTCTCCAAGTCCTTGTTTTCCACCTATCCTTTTCTTCTTTCCACACAGGTGTTTCGTTCAATATACTGTGAGAGAGTAGGGCAGCCACGATGCATCAGCCATTGGTACACTCTCTCAGTATTTTGAAGAGACGAAAATCAATGCAATCGTGACTTTAAGGTGGATAAGTCACTGATAAGTTCAAAGTTGACAGGAATCTGTATATCAATCAACACCAACAGACGGATGGTCTGTTTGAAAACGAATCCCAAAAACAAAGCGCGGGTGACATTTGCTTCCCAGTCACCAGAAGTAACTCATTTTAATGGGGTTTTCCATTGGTACAAAATTTCAATACTATTTTGATACATATCTGTCAAAACACCGATTCTGACAAATAAAACCTTCTATTGGCCAAAAAATATTGATAGTTTTTTGATTCTGAATCAATTTTGCTGATCCGTATTTTTCGGTGGATATACCCCTCCTTTTACTAACACCAGTACAATTGCCAGCTGTTATTTTGACAAGTGCATGTTTTCATTAATTCATTAATTTTTTTGTGAAAATATTAGGACTAAAAAGTAATAATTAAATTTGAATGGAAGCAGTTTGAAATGAGTCAATTGCATAGAACTTATCCCTCATTATTAATTACAACCTTTTAATCGTCTATTTAGAATTTAAAAATTGAAATCCCATCAAATGAAAAAACAAACTTGAATGTATAAAAACTGTTGACTGATTTTTTTTGTATTCATCAGCCGATACCATTTACAGGTTCACAGAAACAAAAATACACCAACACCATATCAAAAGAAAAGTCAATTCAACTATCATTCCATTCGTCACGAAAAAAATCAAATTCCGCATCAAATTCTTAACTTACCAATGGAAAACCCCATAAGAATGGCCGAAGGCCCAACTTATTTCATGTTTTTAAATTTCCAAAATCTTAATTTGTTCAAAATGGAACATTATTAACTTATCCCTAATCCCCAATATCTAACGAAATCGCATCGAAATTGTTTTTTTTTTTTTTTTTGTAAATCGCGAACTTAATTTGAAAATAGTTTCCAACTTTTCCTTCGAAATTGATATTTGCTTCTTTTCCTTCAAAAGTTAAGTAATTCGTTAATTTATTTTCACTGCGTAGAATTTCTCCTCATTTTCTTTTGTTTGGTTTTATAAACGGTATTTGGAGTGGACGTATGAATTTTGTAAGTCGAAATTGAGTTCTTGAGTTTTTGATATTTTGTTGTCAGTCGGGCTTTTTCTCAAGAAAATAATAGGGGGGAAATGACTGAATGCGTTCATCGATTTCGCCGCTCCTGGAAGTTGCCACCAGCGGCCGGCGAATACCACGATGACGAAGCATAGTCAGGGAGATGTAAGTGCGAGTAAGCAGGACCGCTGGATTTCGTCAACGGCTTACAAATTACTTGATCGAAATCCACGGATTCCGATTGGCCGAAAGCCGGAGGAGTTCATCACAAAAGGTGGGTCGAATAGACATCGAAAAATCCGGACAAAAACTTCTTGACACTACGATCGAGTCGATTTTTGAGAAAAGACTTAACGAATGGCAAAGTGGAAAAAAGTCGTAAGAAATCAAGCTTGAGATTTAAATAAGAGTCGGGAATTAATTGTGTAGAAAATAAGAAATTATTAAAGAGAAAATCTTTGGGAAAGGAAAGAAAAAAAAAATAAGGAGAAAGTTAAGGCAGTGAAAAGGAGGTACAAATTCGTGAAGGAGGATAGAAGAGAAAAAGGAAGGAATCGATTGAGACAAGAAAAAAAAAGATAAGTAAAATTTAATTGTTCATAGGTAATTTACTTCGTCTTGGTGTCATTTATAAACTTTGAAAATCATAAAAATTCGTTTGGCTTTTGTTCCGTTAATATTATCGAAATTGCGAGACGCGCGACCCATTTAATTACTCTTTTGTTCTTTCGGGACAAAGTGTTAACGGTCCATTTTATTTTGTTTTACTTATATCTATTGTTAAAATAACGAAAAGATCTTGGGTTTTAATCCTATATTAAAAGGTTTCCCAAGCAAATTAATTTGCATTAAAATCTTATTCTACTAAATTCAAAATTTCATCATTTGTCTAATTTGTACTTTAAAAATTCTTTCACCGTCGGTCGGTAGCTTTCAAAGGCTTGTAATTTCCTTGATTAAATAAAAATTGCTAACACCCTTTTATTTTCAGCGACTACGCCCCTGTCGCAGTATCAACGATAATATTTATTCTTTTTATTCATTTAATATACTTTTTTATAGCCGATAAAAAAGTTATTTGGTGAACCCACCCCCTTACTGAACATAGCTGTGTATTGCACTTCCACAACAATCGACCTCGAAATTATATAAAATAATCTCGTCGTCGGACGGTCGGGTCGGAAAAAGTGCAACAGGTTGAAACTATCATTTTCGTGGTCTTGGAGGTGCCACCTTTGCATAGATGTATCATATTCTACGAAAACTTTTAATTGAAAAATCGACTCTATCTTTATCTTTATACTCGACATTTCTTTGACAATTTGACACCCGACCAGAAACACACAGAGCTTTAATATTTTTGTATTACTATTTATTTATTATTTTTATATTTTTACAGCGTTCGTTAAAACTTAAAATTTGTCACATCTTTCCTTATATTCGCTTCTTTTCGCGCGAACGCTAAAGTGCATCTACCACAATTCTACTTCTACCTTTACTGACAAAATATTATATATTCCTGTGTGCGCCCTTTGACAGGAATGGAAGCGACCTATAATTTTATGCCGAATCCGAACGGCTAGACGAGAAGCACTTATTCGTGACAAGTGATACTCTTGGAGGATTTGTCAATTCCTCGCAAGAGGCAGTAGCCCTGAAAAAAAAACTTTTTAGTTTTTAGGTGGACGAGGCTGGGAAGCGATCCCAGACCTCCAGCGTGACAGTCGAACGCACTAACCATTACGCTACGGGCTACTACGCTTGTTTCTTTAATGCCTTATTATAATGTTCGTGGAAAGGTATTGATCTGCTTAGCACTTGTGATGGGAGTTCTTATGGGAGTTAAATAGCTGTTATAACCTGCGCCGAAATGATTTGCATAGGACCTGTTTTGGTTACTATACAAGCCAGAAAATAGCTTCTTTAAGGTCTCATTAAGATGTTCGTGGAAAGGTATTGATTTGCATAGTACTTGTGATGGAAGTTCTTGTGGAGTTAATTAGCTTGTACAACTTACGCCAAAATGATTTGCATAAGACCTGTTATGGTTACTAAACAAGCCAGGAAATAGCTTTTATTGAACCTACTACAAGCTAAATTGTTAGTTGGGATACCTCTCTAAATGTCACTTTTTGTAAATTTTTTTTTTTCCAAAAGTTTAGTTTTGGCTACAAAACTTAAACAAAACAGTTTTTGGAAAAAGTTTGTACACAGTTGTAAGAGCACCATCTACGTAGTAATAGTTCAACCAAAAACTGTTGCGATATTTTAAATACTTCTGCCGTAGTGTTGCCAAAACATATTGAAATATATAAATAGTCTAAGGCCGCGTTTCTAAATATTTTAGATTTTTAAAATCGAAGGATGTATGAATAAAAAGCAAAAAACCGTTTATAATAATCATGTTTCAAAAAATACCTTCAAGTTTTCGACGACCACGTAGCCCGTAGACGAAAGACTCCCTTAGGCCTTAATGCATATTATTGTATTAAAATGTTCAATTCATAAAATTAAAATAAATTTGTGTTGGTTAATTAGGTACAATTTATTAGACTTATTATTTTTATCCTTTATTTAATTGTTCTTAGAATTGAGCGTTTGTTTGGAAAATAAACTTATATTATCGTTTTTCGCGGAATAAACTTAAGTGGACCCAAGCCGTTTTTCGTCTGGACCCTTAATTTCTTCAGGACCATATTTGCCTGCATAAAAGGGACTTGAATGTGGTAGTGGTTCAGCATCAATAATCAGTATGCATAAACCTTAAAACTCTACCTCGTTAAAGTCCTCACAGATTCAAGGTTCATAAAGTATCCATTTGTCATAAGCATTACCTACCATAAATTATAAACAAAACTTGTGGTTGGCGGTCCAGTTCTCAGTAAATTTTGAATTGTGGAACAACGCAAAAATCAACCAAACTCAGGTTCGGCTTTAAGAAAAAGTAATGGTTTTCTGAATTTGTTTGTGTGGGTACAAAGTTTGGTTTTACTAAAAGGAAGGGTAACGTTTGATTGAGAAAAATTGTGTACTGTAAAAAATAAAATGAAACAAGAAATTAACCAAATTCTGTCCGTCAAATTTAACTTTATTTAAATGAAATACAAAGCCTTTTTACTTCACTTGGAAGTTAGAAGTATGAAATTTTATTCAAATAAAGGACTCCAAAATTTTGAACTAGAATTTCTTGAAATGCAAATTAAACTGCTAATTTGGACCCCTACTTCAAGTCTCTAGCATGCTTGGTTCTCGAAATACACTCTGACCTTCTAACTTCACTCTGAAGTTAGCAGGTCACTCGATTCCATAGTCCTGTAAATGAAGGTTTTTAATAAATTCAAAAGTTTTGAAATTTGGCACACTTACTAAGAGATGTCTAAGGATGCCCTAAAAAGTCCCGACTGGAGCGCTTGCGGCAGTGAAGAGAACCATGTAGTTTTTTCGGGTTTTCACATTTTTCGCGGAAACCGTTACTCAAATCAAAAAATAGTTATCTACAAAAATAAAGCTCATTAAATTTTCTAATTTCTTTCGTATCTGCAATAGTTTAGAAAATAACTCTGGCGGAAGTTTAGAGAAACATGTAGCTTTTTCGATTTTTCACATTTGTCTTGGAAACCGTTACTTGAATCGAAAAATAATCTTCCAAAAAAATAAAGCCATGCAAATTTAAAAAAAAAATCGATGACCATGTAGATATGTATGTGTACAGGGTGCCCCATAAAGAATGAATAACCCTGGAATTCCTCACAGTAGACTTTATGACAGTCCTGAAAACTGATCAATAAAAGTTCTATCCCATATAACCACAAGAAAAGATATACGTGCATTTTTTTGTTCAGTGCATTATTTTTTGCCTTACTCTACGTTTTTGAATTCCACTGTTTTTTTTCGTAGGAATATTTAACATTATTTGTGCTAAAACATAAGTAGAAGAAAATTATAATAACTGTTGAACTTCTTAGAGAAAAAAATTATTTAACTTTGATTTTCAATGCAAAATGTGAAAGAAAATAATTTTTGAAAAAGATAAATCATCTCTGGTATAAGAAAAAATAAAAGCGTGAATACCTAAGTGGCCAACTATTTTAAAAATATGCACGTTAAACGGGGATTTCAAAATGGTATAACTTAGTATTGTATCGAGAGCTAATAGCAAGTTATTGGTAAACATCTGAACTTCTAAAGTCAATTTAGCAAAACAAAAACAAAAGTTTTCAAAATTAGCACAGCAAGCGTGAATATAATAACATGCGTTGAACATGGTAGACTTTTGATTGGTTGCCTAAGGGAGAGTACGATAACTTGGGCGCCGAAAATTGATAACGGATTTTTGTAGAAGGATCAAATACAAGCACTTTTTACTTTTTTTACTATGGGAGGGGGGTCTATCTCGCCCCGTTTAGGAGGTAGGGGCGATTTTCGATAAAAAACGACTTAAATGGAAAAACAAATTTTAAAAAGCAACGAAAATAGTTAAAATATTAAACAAAAATGGTTTTAAAAGCCAGAAGTCTGATCTTTAATCCTAAATTTAAATTAAATTATTTGTGTCAGTAGCTTTCCAAAAATTTGCATTCAAACTAAAAATTTTAATTAAAAAAAAAAACCAAAAAGTAATGATTGGATCAATTTTGCTCAAAGTTGTGAAATGGAAAACAAAATTTTCTTTTTGTGGTCAATGCTCATATTAATTCTGAATCGAACGCAAAAAACCGAAAGCTTTTATGTCCTCTACTTTTTGATAAAATTGAAAATCACTAGAAGTACTTTTTTATGAGTATTTTTTTTTTATATTTAATGTGATCTTTTTTTGATAAAAATTAATGTTGGCGTTAGGTTCCTTAAATGCAAACGAAAATTGGCATACACCGAACCTCGCACATACCCCAAATCCTATAGTGAGCCCAAGCAGGGGGGTAACAGAGGGGCAGCATGCCCCCCCAAACATACCTCACTGTTTATACGCCGTAAGGCTGGGTGTTATGAAAGTATGATAATTTAGAGTCAATTTGTGTAAGAATTAATCCATATTCTATTTTTACTATCAAAATACGACCACGTAAAATACTCAAGCAAAAAAAATAAATTGAATTCGTAATTTTTAATTTTCTCGAAAACTAGAAGACATAAATCATTTTGTTTTCGGTTTTTGATTAAGAATTAATATAAGCAACGACTTCTTAGAAAAAAAAATATAATATAAAATATCAAAGTTTTGAAAAATTACACTTAAAACATTTTTTTTTCCCAAATTTTGAGTTTGAAAGTAGTTTTTTCAAAAACTATGGATAGATTTCACTTGAGTGAAACAGAGTATTGGCTTTCAAAAAAGATATAATACTTAATTGTAGCTATTACCGTTATTTTGTAATATTTTTTTTCCATTTTTAGTACTTTTTCATTAAATTGGCTCTCCCGCCAAAACGGGGGGAGATAGACCCCCCACCTACAAAAAAAATGTTTGTATTTGACCCCTCTACAAAAATCTGTTATCAATTGTCGGCGCCCAAGTTATTGTACTCGTGCCGTTGCCTATTTTTATGATGTTGTCCTAATGATAAATCCAAGCTTTTAAAATTAAGGGCCGAATGCAGGCAGCATTCCTTCTGATAAACAGCGTAGCTTCGCTTGCGTTGCCTCTGCACTCTCCAAGCATAAAATGCATGTTTGCACATTCTTATGCAGTATACATAATACGTGACATTGCAAAACTTAAATTAATCAGCAAAAAGAAGGTTCAGGAAAACAGCCATTATGACCGTTAACTTTTCTGAAGAACGAACAATAAAACCAGAATTCAGCAATTCAGTATTGTGTTCATACAGTATTTTGACGTACCTGAAGTTTGTATTTACAGTATAACAACATACAGGGGTGGAATCGGCTAAGGTTACACATATACATAGTTGATTAACAATTGTGGTGATCATCTATTTTTGCCTTAAGATGTGATAGAGACAGCTATCTTCAAAACGACGATCACCGCAATTGATAATCAACTATCACCTTAGCCGATTCCACCCAGAATTATGGTCTTACAGTATATTGACCACACAGAAT
This sequence comes from Melangyna quadrimaculata, assembly GCA_949320155.1. NCBI lineage: Eukaryota > Metazoa > Arthropoda > Insecta > Diptera > Syrphidae > Melangyna > Melangyna quadrimaculata. Next base: position 155,888,894 of record OX439484.1, read on the forward strand.
TTTGTTATACAGAATTTTGTTAAACAGAATTTTGAAAAACAGTATTCAAATATTACTACGAAAACACAGTGGAATTCATTCACTTGTAATCGTGGTATTCAAAAACGTAAAGTAAGGCAAAAAATAATGCACTGAACAAAAAAAAATGCACATATCTTTTCTTGTGATTGGGATAGATATAAAGTCTACTATGAGGAATTCCAGAGTTATCCATTCTTTACGGGGCACCCTGTATACGTACCTACATATCATCGATTTTGTAGAAAATTTTCTTTGCTTTATTTTTGTAGAAGATATTTTTTGATTCGACTAACGGTTTCCAAAATAAATGAGAAAAATCGAAAAAAGCTTCATGTTTCTCTTAACTGCCGCCAGAGTTTTTTTTTTCTAAACGAAGAAATGCGCAACAATTTTTTTAAGGAAATTTTATAAGCTTTATTTTTGTGAAAACTATTTTTTTGATTTGAGTAACGGTTTCTATGATAAACGTAAAAAAACCAAAAAAAAACTACATGTTTCTCCTAACTACCGCCAGAGTTATTTTCTAAACTATTGCATATATGAAGAAATGCTTAAGTTTTGTAGATAACTATTTTTTGATTTGAGTAAACGGTTTCCACGATAAACGTGAAAAATCGAAAAAAACTATATGGTTCTCTTCACTGCCGCAAGCGCTCCAGTCGGATTCCTGGGGACTTTTTTTAAGGGAACCTTAGACATCTCTTAGTAAGTGTGCCAAGTTTCAAAACTTTTGTATTTATTTTGAGGTGATGGCAGTTTTTTTCCTTCATTGACTGGACTATACACCCACTATTTGGTGCACTGCAAAATCGGGAATAGAAATGCAAAATAAATGCAAAAAAAACTGCAAATTACTGCGTTGGTCCCGTTTCTTTAGGTGAAAGTTGCTTTCACAAACGTGTATAGTAGAGTAAAAGGAGAATTCATAACGCATCCAAGAATTTGTGTTTTTTTGTATGGCCGAATATTCGGCCGCTGGCGATACTAGTTTATAATTATGTATTTATTTCCTATTTACTATTATTATATATACTCATTAGTCCCTAAGAATTGTAATCTGCTTGATGTAATAAATAAATACAAGTACATACACACATTCCACAAACCAAACAAATTTCAACGAAAATGATGTTTTAGACTAGAGGATTTATTTTTCTATGATTTGTATATGTTTTGTCCATCATTACCTTCTTATGATATTTAACATTGTCTTTTATGTAATTTTCATGGTTTCACACTTTAAAGAAGAAATTACAGATTATTATTAAACACAAATACAAAATCTTAAGTCGGGGAGACTGGGTATGGTTGAAACAATTCTGAGTATATCGTTTATAGTATTGCCATTTGAACACCGAGCGATGTTGACGGTATGTTAAATAAAAGATATGGAAAGTGTTATTTTAGAACCATGTGCATTATTTTAAGTATACGTCAAATTAAAAAACAAAAAAAAAATTAGTTCCAACCGTACCCACCCGTAACAGGGGCGGTTGAAACAGTGATTGGGGTCAGTTGAAACAAATGTAAATAGTGCATAATATTACAAAGTTATACTAGTTTATGATTTTTTTTAAAATTATAATGTAAATTATGACCTTGTGTGACAAGTTCTATTAGTTTTCAGTGTTTCAATGTTTATAAAAAAAAAAAAAAAAAAACATACAATAAGAATGAAATAAAAAATAAACTTTACTTCATTAAATAATTTAAAAGAAACTAAAAGAAAAGTTTTCTTCAGTTTTGATTGGTCAGAAACCAATAAAATTACTATTTCGGAATATTCCAGGTGACAAGTCGTACCCAGATACATTGTTTCAACCGTCCCCAACCCCTCCTTTAGGAGTCACCATATTTTATCCTACACTCTTCAGTTCGATCACAAAAATATACTCAATACTCTCCAACGAACAGAAAACACTATAAAAGGAAAAACATTCGAACAAAAAAACTTACTTTTGGATGTCAAAAAACAAAAAAGGCCTCCCGTAGACAACTGAAGCATGCTACGACCGTTGAAGTTCGTCTTTTAACCTGTTGCCGCTTCGTGGTCTCTATGACCCATCCACCCACGGTTTGTAAGATATTTGCGTTGTTTCAACCGTCCTATGTTTTAACCGTGCCCAGTCTCCCCTACATATTTATACCCATGTATGTATCTCTACTAAGCTTAACTTGATAGTTTTTTAAGTCGAAAAATTCCTTAAAACAATAATTAATATTTATAAAAAAAAATGTATTCGATTTTATTTATATTTCTCAGATAACAATGTTTTATCCAGTTCATTTATATCCATTTAATTTCAACACCCAAGTGTCCATAAAATGTTTCCTTACTCGCTTCAAAATTAATTCCCTAAGGATACATGCTCCCCTTCTGGCACCTCCTATCATCTTACCTGTAAATACCTTGTAGCAACTTACTTTTAGAAGTTTCCACGTTCCAATAAAACATAATAGTTTTAATAATACCTATACGACTTCATTATCCCCATACTAAGCACACCATCAACACACAGAATCTGACATTAAACATGAAAATCAATACAATATTATATCCTTAATTAGGTTCTTATCTAGATATATTTTAGGCATATGAAAGTAACTTTGTATGTGTTACATACATAATTACCTGGTACTTCTATGTTAAAAGATAGATAGCAAACACAATTTAATTTATCCCAACCCATTTAACTGTCACAGAAAAAAAAAACTTTTCATCTCCATTAACACCCTCATCAATCTGTTCGGTTGGTTAAAATGAATGACGTCAGAAAATTCAAACACAAAAAAAAAAATCAAAAACCCTTTATTAAACTAATTGAATCTTTGCACACCACCCTTCCAACAATAGAGTAGCAAAAGCAATAGCAACCCTTCAAAACTGAAAATAAGCAATGTTACCTCTATGTTAAAAAGCACGACATTAATTCAATTTTATTCAAAACACAAAATCAATTTTATTCAGCAATTTAAAAACATCAAACATTTTTTCCAGGTCTTCATCAACTTCTAGGTGCTCGTACATACATCTTCTCTCAGCTCTCACTCATCTAAAGGTAAAATCCAGTGTTGCGTTATATGCTTGAGCTACTCGTATTTGGGTAAATCTAAATTGAAACCTTTCTGTCATCATTATTCGTTCGCCAAGTCGGGATACGTTATTTTCTTTGAAGCTATTTATAGAACCGCCCTGTGTAGTATTTACAAATGTATCCTTAGCGAGGGCATTTTTTTTTGTTATCCTTACAAAGCACCTTTCTTCGTTCTATCCTCATCGATCCAAAAATACCATCCGACGACGACGAGTTGTTGTGTTCTAAAAATAGAATTCCATCCCTATCAGGGGGGCTGACAAAATCGAACACCCTCAAAGCGAAACCATCCCTGTTCATACCCTCAACCAGCCCTCGGATTTTATCGCTCACTCAGCAGGGCAGGAAAATGTGGGTCAGGGATGGCATGTTTGTGCAGCGTTTACATGGGGTACATGACCTCGCCGCTGCTTTCGTACATAAGACTACACTTTCTACCCCAAACGAACTCTCGAATTCCACACAGATAAAGGGATGGAATGAATGAATACACTCTCAATCTCCCAACCATCAGGGGTAAGTTTTATAGGTACTGGCAGGCACCTATATATAAAGATTCTGGTAAATAAATAACGGGAGTCCTTGTGCCACCTCAAGTTGAGGCAGAAAATTGCTTCATCCGAACTCGGTTCGATGGCAAAAATGCAGTGGCTATGACGTCATTGGCAACGTCGACGAAACTAGGTCACAGAATGAGGGTGGTGGCTGGCTGAATGGCTGTCGTCGCCGCCGCCACCGTCTTTATCGTGAATGAATATAGAGGAGCCTCATCCCCTGGTTGTTCTTCGAAGGGACTACGTGACTTCTGGCATACCCTCAAATGGAGGCAATGCCAGGAACTCATCCCGGATATGAGCCCCAGTATATGTTCCATCACCAAGCAACTTTTCAATTCCATTGAGTTTTCAGTTGAAAAAAAGGAGAGAATGAAAAAAAAAAAAAACAACAACAATAATATAATAAAATCTATTTTAAGCTCATTTGAGTTCTCTGTACCTTTCGCACATCTTGAAAATCTACATTCAAGGACTAGAATAGCACAATCATCAGCATTTATTAGAGAGATGTGCTTAGATTATTAGATTCGTTTCTTTTTTTTGCTCTTCGTTTTTTTTGAATTTTTGGTTTTAATTTTCGAGAAAGGGATTGTGGATAAAGTTTTATATTTCAAGTGTTTGTTTCGAGAAGAGAAATTAAAGGATATGGAGGGGGGGGGGTTGTAAGGGGATTATGGTAGGTGTTGGTTATGGGGCTGGCTATATGGGTGGTTTTGAATGGAAGATAATCTTCTTTGCTTTGGGAGAAGTTTTTTTTTCGAAAGCGACCTCACGTAACATAAGAAGTCATTGCATATAAATGAGATCTGTGAATGAGAATTGTGTGTGAGTGAGGTGTTTATTTGGCAACGTTGCAATATAATGAAGCAATAAAACGGTAGATATAGACCTAATTTGATTAATATCTACGAATTTCAAGAAGTTGATTAGCTTAGAAATTTTACATTGCTTAATTAGTTTATTGAGTTACTAGTGGTTACTATTGGTTTTTAAGAGTTTAAGGAGGGTTTTGGGATGAGTCAGAAATGTCTGTAGGTATATTTAGGTTAGTTTATCCATCATAAATGGGAGTCGTCAATTAGATTTTAGTTTTCTTTTCTATAAGTTTAGAATATGAATAATGAAGACGAATATGAGCTGAGATGAAAAAAAACCTAGGGTGTATTAGATGAGAATATTCACTACTGTATCGTACGAACTTGCTCTGATAGTTAACAACTACAATGTAGTTAGACTTTGACTGTGTATGTGTGTAGTATGTATATTGCTAACGAGAAAATAATAAAACATGTTAAAACTGTAATTTTGATTTTTTTTGATTTTATATTAAAAAATGGGGACGCAAAAACAAAATATTTTTCCTTTGATTTTATTTGTTCGTAAAAAAAATACTCATACAAAATTTTAAATGCCATTATTTTTGACTAGCTTAGAAATACTGAACTGCAAAATTATGACAAAATCAAACGATCTTATGATAAGAAATCTGCTTGAGTAACACCAGAACTTAATTTTCATTTTTTTTTTTAATAAAGCGCGCACTAAACTTACACAGCTTAGGATGGGCTTCGGCCTCAACTAACAAGCACCTCCAGCCAGCTCTGTCCCTAGCTAGCCGCTTCCAGTTGCGCACACTGAGTTAGTTGAGGTCCTTCTCCACTTGTGCGCGCCATCTACTATGAGTTCTTCCTCTGCTCCGTACACCATCGGGGTTGGATTCGAAGACTCGTCGGGCAGGTGCTTTGCTGTCCATACGCTCCGCGAGCCCTAGCCATCTCAGCCGCTGTATTTTCAGCTTCTCGACCAGGTCAACGTCGCTGTATTACTCGTATAGCTCGTCATCGTCGTTGAATCTGCTTCTCCACACTTCTTCGATACACACCGGACCGAAAATCACACGAAGAAAAAGAATCTTCATCTTAAAGCACCCTAGCAGATTTTCATCCGATTTTTGTCAGTGTCTAATTGTCCATGCTTCTGCACCATAGAGCAGGACCGGGATGATAAGGGTCTTGTATAAAGTCTCCTTGGTTCTGTGAGAGAGGGCCTTATTACTTTAATGCCTTCTTAGACCGAAGAAACACTGGTTGGCAAGAGTAATTCTTCGTTTGATCTCTGCATTTATGTCGCATCAGATCGCGCTAAATGTTAGCTCCCATACAAAATTCTTTACTAAAATTTTGTTGTATTTATAAAATCTACTTTGCTTAAAACTACTTTCAATTTCACAATCATTATTCATCTACATCTCAATGTTGTTTATTTATTAATATTGTCATAGTTATCATTCATTCTAAATTTTTCTTTTTTTCAATTAAGTTTGTTTTATTATTGTTCAATAAATTTGTTTATAAAATATAAAGGTATGTATATATTTTATTTATCGCGCAGCTCAACAAATTTAGCGCTATCTTCGTACTAGGCTTTATAGAGGAGCCAAGGTAGACAAAGTCCTTGATAATTTCAAAGTTATATCTGTTCATCGTGATATTTGTCCGAGTCGACGATGTTGAAATTCCTTTCTCGATGGCAGCATATACTTCGTCTTGTCCTCGCTATACAAGACACATATTTTACAGGTAATATCTCTAGCATCTTCATTTTCTCAGTTCTGCGCATGTTGTCAAAATCAATAGTAAAAAAATTGAATTTCAAACAATCACACCAAATTTGTTTTTGTTTACTGTGTACTTACACAAAGGGCAGCCATCTTGAAATTTGGAAAGCTGCGCCTGATAATACCTTAGATATGTGTACTGTGCTCGTTATCCACCAATCCCGCCTGCCACCAGCTCGCTTCGTTTTGCCTACAATGTCTATGTCATCTGCATACGCAAGCAATTGAAAGGACTTTTGATAAATTGTAGCGCTGGTGTTTACGTGTGCGTTTCGTACAATTGCTTCAAGAACGATGTTAAATAGGTTGCATGATAGCGCGTCGCCTTTCCTCAATCCTTTCTCAACATCACAACACCATCGGTGGTGTTCTTAACGATTTCGACGGAGCAGCGAGATTTCTCCATCGGCATCCTACACAAGAGAACGAGTTTGGCAGGGTTGCGGAGATATGACATGGCCCTGTAATTAGTCCCTTTTCACGCTATTATACGCGACTTTAAAATCGATAAAGAGGTGGTGTGTATCGATCTGAAATTCCTGTGATTTTTCTAAAATCTGTCGGAGTGTGAACATTTGATCAACGATTTAGGCCAGGCAGTCTAAAACCGATCAGATCAGATCAGATCGTTGACAAAAGGTTTTAATCGGTCACACAGGATAGCCGACAAGAATTTATAAGCGACGTTTAGGAGACTTATTCCTATGTAGTTGCTGCATTTCAGAGCATCTCCCTTTTTATGGATGGGACACACTATACCGAGGTTCCATTCATCGGGCAAACTTTCCTCCAACCAAACTTTGCAGATGAGTTGGTGTATGCTCCTAACTAATTCATCTCTCGCTGATTTCAATAGTTTGGCTGGTAGGACATCCGCACCAGAAGTTTGGATATCGCCACCCGCACTTCGGCTAGGTCAGATGGACGGAACTGTTGGCCATCATCGTCCAAGTTGAATGGAGTCTTCTGCCTTTTAGCGGTATCTTGGCTGTCTTTCCCGTTAAGCAGTCTAGAGAAGTGTTTGTATGGTGCTTTAAAAAAGATGTACTTTACACTGATAGTATTTCCTTTGTTTTTAAGTCTGCTATTTTTAGTCAATTTTTCAAAAAATTCACCTCTTCACTGAAGAAGGTCGTTGAAGTTTTGAGTTAACACCTATTCTGGGCAACATCCTGCTTTCGACATTGTTAAGACAAAAAGTTTTTTAGAAATGAGTACTCGAGTACAAAAACTCAATACCCGCCCGGTAGGTTAATATGTAGGATGTTCTATTTGTATTTTATATAACTTTACTCTTTTAAATATACATTTTTAAAATCTTAAAACTATCAGTTATAATAATTGAGTATTTTCTCCCCGTACAATTTAATCAAAGCAAAAGTAGTTACATTTATAATATACATGCAGTTATTTTTTTACAAAAGTTACAAGTTTATTTCGAAAAATTTTAATTATTTAACGTATTGTATACCTACTGTACCTATTATACCTAACTATGTACCTATTTATTTCTCGATTACAAAAGCAACGAACCTGACTTCCGTTGCAAGTTGGTTTTATGTAAGTATGTCATTCTGTTGCCAAAATTGGCAATCCCATTTATTAAATACCCTCCCACCAATTATGGGCGAACAGTACGCCTTTTAGAAGAAACTCGACGACCACGATAGCCATCAGTCGAATGATGACGATCAATAAAAATGTATTTTACTTACAGGGTGCTCACAAATTTGTCACTGGAATTTCTCGTTTGACCAACTACGGCGGGGAAGGTTGCTCAAATCGGTTTTCGTTAATTGTTTTTAAACGACCAAACGAAGACGACAACGACGACGAGCAGCAACCAGAGCTGTGTCATAGGCAACAAGCATCCAAAACGAACGCATCGCAGCTAGCTAACAGGTATACATAATATACTTTACTCGCTATATCAAACCTGTATCATGAACAAGCAATGTGTTGTCGCCTTAAGCGGACAACAACTATCACAAACGACTACACGATGCCACACCACCGATCAGCATTTTGTCATTCAGCACATCCGGTCGTAATCGCTTATAAGCACTTGCTGCTAAATTTAGTCACCATAATTATTTTAATTTTTTTTATTTCGTTTTATTTTTGGCAAGCCGTTAAGGTAAAACGTTGTTTATTTATTTTTTTTTATTTTTCTTAAGTTTTGTCAATGAAAGTTGGCGGCAGTTTTCAGGTGTGCGATGCACGACACGTCACGGCCGCAACAACGCTGCGCTGCTGGCCTGGCCGTACCTATACCCTACCGAGACCGACCGCCATCACTATCACCGCACCCGATTCATTCAAATGAATTTCGTTCGATTTTCGAAACAACACCCCAACACTGGGAATTACATACATTACATACCTACTAGGTAGTATAGGCATGTTAATATATAGTAGGACGGATATGGATGCCCAAATCGAATCGAAATCTCATTAAAGTTTAGTTTATTAATCAAGTGGTTGGCGGACGTTTGCCGGCCGTCAACACAGCCTACCCATTGACTTGACATAATTGAATTGGGCAATTGAAATCAAATCGATATGAGTCGATTTATTTGCAGGTATTTATATAGACAGTATATAAATACCTGCAAAAACAAAAGCTGAAGCAAGACTGATGCTTCAGCTTATGAGTAGAATTAAAAGCATTTTAAATTATTAAGGACCAGGTATGGATTTGTGTGGTGCAGAAAATCAATGCATGCTGCTTTTCTGGGAAAATTATGATAATCATAGAACAAGGTATATCCAAAGCAATTTTACTGAATCTCGATACAACAATTAAAAGTTGATAATGGCGTTGATGCGATTATCTCGGTGGTTCCTATTAATCATAGATTTTTTTAAAATTGAGTAGGCATTTTAGAAATTCTCTAAGACCTTTGACAAATTTTTCCCATGAACCGTAAGTGTCGAAAAACTAACTGATTTTTGGAGTTTACCATTTATTTCGTCACATGTTGATCTGAGCAAAAAAAATAATTGAATAATTGATAAACGTCCCACCACTATAGCGGAAATATAATATCTAAAAGCGAGATGAACATAGATCACTTTCCTCGGTGACGATCTTTCTGGTTTATCTTCCTTAGCTTAATATCTTCGTAAGCGTTCCACTATCAATCAAAGGAAATTAATAGGAACATTTTAAGAACGATTTGGTAAGTATTTATTGCTTACCTCGCGATGGGCCTGATTTCTGCTAGAAATCGTCACTCATCATTGTACATGAAAACTTTTTTTTTTCATATACAATGTTTCTGAGTCACTCACAATTTTTATAGTTGTCTTAAGAATTTCCAAGTTAAACAAAAAATGATGATTTAAATTGACACTGATTTTCTTGATTCAGGTCGTCATTTTTTGTGAGTGTCGAGATCGATGTGAAGTCTTTATTAAATTGTATATAAAGAATCTGCTTTTGACTATATATTTCAGGAATTCAACCCTATAACAGATACGTACGCACATACATTTGGAAAATATGTTTATGTGCCTAAAGTCGTCCTCAAAGTCCATCTTCTAAATAGAACATTTTTTATAATAATAATAATAATAATAATAATAATAATAATAATAATAATAATAATAATAATAATAATAATAATAATAATAATAATAATAATAATAATAATAATAATAATAATAATAATAATAATAATAATAATAATAATAATAATAATAATAATAATAATAATAATAATAATAATAATAATAATAATAATAATAATAATAATAATAATAATAATAATAAATGTAACTATATGCCTGTAAGACCTCAGGTTTTTGTTTTCAATTGGATAGTGTTTTTTTTAACTTCTCATTGGATAGATAGTGCGATTTGTCGAATTGAAAATGTTGACATAATCTTAACGTTTTGAGGTCTCTAGAATCAGAATCCTTCGTTTTTAGCAAGATATTTGTATGTTTGTACGTACCTACATAATGTACGTTCGGGGTACTTTTTTCGTCCACCATATCTCAAAAATGAATTTAGGTTTTATTTTTCTAACCGTTTTTAACTACAGCAGTTTTAAAAAGAGCTGTTAAATGTCATTCGTTTCGAATATCTCGAGAATGCAAAAAGATATCGATTTCGGACTAATTTTATTCTTCACATAATTATGTAGTATAAGGAATTAAGAAAAAATCAAAAAAAAATCAACGAACTGTTTTTTTTTTTAAACTAAGAAAACTAGTTGAAAAATAATTTGCGTTTCAAATATTAGTCCAGTCTATATTTAGTCTTGCCTCCTATGGGAATCTAAAATTAATATGGGGAAGCAATTTCTTATTGTCATTACCTTATACCATACCTTACATTATAAAAAGCTTAAGTCCAAGTTTTCGACCATGGATCTCTTGCAGGGTTGCCGCTATATAGATTTAAAGGTTCAACTCGGTGATTTGTATTTTATAAACGGAGGGGTGTACAGGAGCTTTTGTTTTTGTAATTGATAGTCTAAAAAATATAACAAAGTCTTACACATACAAAATAAATCCGAAAAATTAAGGTCTCGAGATATGATCGTTTAAAAGTCGAAAACGTTTGAGAAGTAATTTGCATTAAATCAGGATGACATTTTATTATAGTTAATTTAATATTTTTGGACAGGTAATTACAAAATATTTTACCCATGTTTGAGGAATATTTTAATATAAGTCTTAGTTTTTTGTCGCAGAAATGTTTTAAAAATCTCAACTTTTGGAGTTTGTTCTTTGTAAGTTTTTGAATTTTATATTTTTAATGGAGGGGTTCAAGGATCTGAAATACTTAAGAATCATGGAGATTATTAACTTCAATTTTCGATTTAAAACTTCAGTTCACTATAAAACGGTGAGCGCAGAAAATTCACATTTTAGTGTTTTTAGAAGTCAGCTTCTAAGAATTAAGTGCTTGTATGTAATAACAAAAATTTAATGTATACAATAACTCGGCAATGAATGACAAGAACAAACGGAATTTCATCATTCTACTTCATCTGCACAATAGTGGAATCAGTGCTATGACAGCAGAAGAAGATGGGGGTCTTACTACTGTGGAGTCTGCTCTCAGTGAAGCTCCTTTCAATGACTCCGTTTTCATAGTTGGAAATGACATACTTTCTCGTTCTTACTGGATTGTGCCCCGAAAATGTAACCAATGTTTATTTCTGAAAACTAAAGTATGGTCAATATCCAGACCAAATATTTTCGGCTTCTAGCTTGAAGCATGTGCAATCAGTAAAGGAAAATATGTATATTGTTCATACATGCCTTTAGTGGATGCACCACGACGCTTAATAAATAAATAAATTCGGTGGCAAAACGGCTCGTGAAGAACCAGGGCCTAGTGACTAACAACTCGCAACCATTCCTGTGTGCGCCTTTCGACAGGAATGGAAGGGACCTACAATTGTATGCCGAATCCGAACGGCTAGACGAGAAGCACTTATTCATGACAAGTGATACTCTTGGAGGATTTGTCAATTCCTCACAAGAGGCAGTAGCCCTGAAAAAAAACCTTTTTGTTTTTAGGTGGACGAGGCTGGGAAGAGAACAGACCTCCAGCGTGACAGTCGAACGCACGCAAGATATCACTCCTATAGGACATATTTTCAAGTAAAACAGTGGTTGAACAAAATATGAAAAAAGTGCTAGTGATTGTGGGTAGAAAAAAACAACGTTGGGTTGAATGCCTCAAACAGATGAAGATCCGGCACCAAGTTCACTCCGCAAGCTTATTTCTTGCAAATGTACCAAAAATTGCGAAAAAGCTTGTGGATGTGTGACAACACAACACTGTTGTGGGGAGACTTGCAACAGTGCCCCCAAGAAAAAAACAATCATGGAAGATTATTCAGAGGATGAAGGTGGAAGAACTGTTAGCACGATAGTCTGCCAAGCCCTTCATGTAAGAAACCAAGGTTCCATGCACCGGAACTTGAAATTAATTAAAGCCACGTTTGTGTGTATTTATGCCTCCCAAAAATTATTATTTATTTATAGTAATCTTATAACCCATGAATAACCTTATTGTTCTAATACATACACGATAACCATACAGTTATAGTAATGCGAATTACCGGAATACGAACTGCCACACACGATATAAGCAACTATTCCACTTATACCATTTAAACACCACACACACTTTTATTACTGAATAAATGATTGCGATTCTACGTTTGAAGATGCGATTATGAAGCTTTCAAGCGCTATAGTAAATAAACAATTGCTCGGACGAAAACATATTTGAGTTCAAATTGTAGGCGAAAGTGCTTTAAACAACTTTTAGAAGAAAATGTTTGCGAAACACTTAAAGAAAACAAACTATTTGACTTAAAAAAAAATGTGAACTCCATTTTTTTTTAAACTTGTTATAACTCAATAAATACACAAAATATAAAAAAAAAATTAACATGAACAAATTTGTAGGACGTATGTTTTTCGATAAACTCAAAAATGCGGATTTAATTCATGAAAAACAAATTATTTTTTAAATTAAGATAGTGGCAACCCTGCAAGGGATTGGTGGTCGAAAACTTGGATTTAAGCTTTCTGTATCAAACGAAAACGAAAAACGAACTCAAAACAAAAATTAAAAAAATTTAAAAAAAAAAACCTAAGTAGACCTGGACTAAACTTATACAAGAACAAATAATGATTCCAAACCCAGTTTATTTTTTTCTAAACTGAATGACGTAGTCAACAACTGTTAATATTTTTCCCAAAAGAAAAATCAAAACCTTGGTATTGTAAGTAGCTTGAATTAGCGATTTCTTAAGGCAAATATGTATATGGTTTTCAAGGGCACCAATGGGAAGTTACTAGTGTGGGCGCACCCAGCCTCTTTTTTTGTACGATTATTTTATCACTGTCTACACTATCACTATCCTTTTAATATTTGGTGAATCTAATTGAAATAATAGTAAAAAAAAAAATCGACGATCTACTCAACAATTGCCACAAAAATAAATTATAATTATTTTTTTATTTATTGGACACTGTGGCGTATACGTATTTTTTTTCACGTTAACATAAAAGTTTTTTCATGATGAACTAAAATACAAAAATAAAGTTGATCGCTACTTCACATTCTGTAAATTTTCATTTCTGCTTAAAAATGGTACACATGATCGGATCCTAGAATAAAGCTAATAGAGAAAACAAGTCCCTACTGCAAAGAATCAGTATCAAAGAAGCTCTTCCGTTAAGAACTTTAATCTCGGATCTAAATTTTGTTGATTTGGTAGTATTTTCTTATGAAAACTTGGGAGCCTTACAATATAATATACCAATAGGCATAAATCATAACTGTTTAAGATTTAAAATTCATATTAAAGATTTACTTAGTTAAAGTAAATTTGTACAGTATAGGCCTCAATGGTTATTCTTTATTTATGTATTAATCGGATATTTTGTTATGTTTAATTATGTTCTTATAATTACCTACGTTTACTTATGTTCTAAAAAACTCTATGTGTAAGTTTGTATTGGTTGGTCAGTGGTGTGGTGAATTCGCATATTCTTGCTCTCAATCCAAATCATAATCCACAATTTCTACCACCAAACTAATGCATTATTGTGCGAAGATGGGTCATGGGTGGGATGCAAAATGCCTGTCAATGCTTCTTGTTGCTCGTTCACTTAGAAAGATACCGTGGACCAGAACCCAGCGCCGTGGACCAGCACACCTTTGACCAGCTGCAGCTTAGTATTATAGAGATATTATAATTGAAGCGCTTAGAAGATGAAGGTGTTAAGTGACATTTTTTGAAATTTGGCTTTTTACCTACAGATGAAAGTGTTATATGAAAACTTAAGACTCGTCTCTACTCTTCTATCGCCTCTAGATTCATATTTAGCCATAGATGAAGGTGTTATATGCAATCACTAATAATAAACTATGTGGATGAATGTTTTAAATGCGCTTAAGTCCTTTATACAAAAATAATTTTATCTGAACTTTTCATTCCGTGCATAAAGGTGTTAAGTGGGCACTTTAAGATAAGACATTATAGGTGAACACCACAAGAATCAGTGCATGTGCAGGCAAGAGGCACCAGCCAACACACACTACTTCAAATTTGAATATCCCGACGCAGGTGGCTTAACATGATGGCTAAATTTTGTATAGTCTTACACACAACTTGAAAGCGTTTTTTTTGCACACACATCTATTAGTCTAACAGCCAACGACATTAAAAGTCAAGTCATTTGCGTAATGTTGTAACCCATACCAAAACAAAACCGATACCCTTGACGGATGGATGTTAAATTGACCTTATAGGTGTGACAAAAATAACAGAAGTCAAGTCATTTGCTCCAATGCTATTTGCTTTAGGCCACTCTCACAGGCTTAGGTTCAAAAGTGCAGACCGAAATTCCGTGAAGAACACCGTCTAACTGGGGCGGGTATATTTGGGCCAAGAACCAAACTTTCTGTACCGATGGGACAGTCCACAAGCCTTTTCCAGGCGGAAGTAAACGCCAAAGGTAAATGTGCAAAACGTTACCTTGAAAGGAAGCCGAAATCGTAACATTGCCATCATGTCAGATAGCCAAGCCTTGCTTAAAGCGTTGAGCTCCTATGCCATTAGCTCAAAACTGGTATGGGAATGCTTCTGGAGGTTAAATGAACTGGGCAAAAATAACTGGGTCACGCGGGTATCGATGGTAAAGATGAGGCGGACTCCCTAGCCAAAATAGGAGCAACAACCCCCCTAACAGGGCCTGAGCCCTTATGCGGATTAGGTGAAAATGTGATCAAAACAAGATCAAATTTGAAGAGGAGGCAAAAAGATCCAAAATTTGGAATAAACTCCCGAAACTGAGGCAGACCAAACACTACTTGGGAACTACAACCAAGAACGCTACAAAGCCTTCATAAATCTCATCAGGAACAGCCTAAGAATAATAACGGGCAATTCGAAGTTTTTGAATGAAATCTAGGTCTTGGTGTAACGTTTTTGCTTCAAAACCTAACCGGAAGTGACTCTGCAAAAAAGCAGACGAAAATTCCTTCACGAATACCCCAGCAGACTAATTTTATTTTTAATTTATTGCAAGGTTCAATTTAGGAACTCAATAAAATGGATTCGCAGGGAGTATGGTTCTAACCTTTACAAAGAATGCTATGATTAATATGTTCCTTATAGTAAGGTTATTATAGCCAAAAGTAACAAACGTCCTGATTATAATCAAGATTTTATGCCAGGAGAGAACAAATTGAAACAACTTTCTGCAGAAAAAATTAAAAATTTAAAAGAACAGATGAATTTCGTCCGTGTAGAACATCAATGGTTTCATTTAAATACAATTTCAGCCGATCCTGGAGAAGGGAAATAGAAAAAAACAAACAAAAAATAAGTAAATTACAACATATCAAAAAGTCACTTAACACCTTTATAAAAACAAAATTAAATTAAATACAAAAAAGTTCCTAGATAAAGGTGTTAAATGCACAAAAGTGTAAATATCTCAACAACTATTTGCGTTAGATAAAAAAAATTCCTAAAACTAAATTCACCTGAGCTTTATTGACTTTAAATTATCCATACATTATTTTTATTATTTTCATAAAAAAAGTTATAGGTAATAAACTTTAAATGCTTATAACTCAAATGTTTAAAAATGTCGCTTACGTCCTTCATCTTCTAAGCGCTTCAATTGTGAAACTGTTCTCTAGTTAATTAATTATAATCGATCAATTTATAAACTAATTATTGTAACGTGGTAACTTGTGATTTTTATTTGAACATTGTTTTGTGATTCAGTTGTGGCCAGGTTCATGGTCAAATTTCACAACTCGGACAGTTACTATCAATTTTGATAAACCGTTTCATGTATTATTTTTTTTGATTAACGGATTAAGGTTGAATCCGTTACAATAACCGTTATAATCATTTAACTCTTTCAATTTCCATGCCAACGTATTTATAACTATTTTTGTCTTAATAAAATCCATTGATTTATTGGAAATACCAACTGTATGTACGTAGGAATTTTGTTTCTAATTTCAATACAGACTCCACAGCAATAAACACTATCTTATCACATTTTGGGCAAAAATGTCAGTTGTGCTCCGAAGAAACACCCTAGAAAAAAGTATCAGTAATGACTGGGAAAAATGTGGAATAGGCCTCCAGCGGAAACCACCTTAAAAGAATGTACTTCGATATCAACCTCTTTCGCTATGGTGGTATGGATCAGAGTTCAATCACGTAGTATGCAAAAAAAACCATCGAATGAATTTAATTTTATGGTTTTCCTCCTGTTCCACATGTCAGAAATTTGTAACAAATTTGTTATGATCTATCCTTATTTATATGGGAATGAGTAGAGAATGATGTAGAAAATTAAGTGTGCTACAAAACAAAAATGTTTATTTCAAAATGGTGGCCAAACTACACGTTTTTCAGTTTCGGACATCTAGGGATAAGCTAATCTCGACACAGCACGTGATATTCGAATTTAATTTATCTATACTCTATTGACTATGTATTAACTGTTAAACTCGAAATCTATCGAACTACTTACATAGGTATACTTACTTCAATATTATGTAAATATTTTCATACAATTATCTAGATGAAAAAAAAGAAAAAAATGGCACGACTAGATCGCACGAACTTGCTCTCTTAGCTAACAACTTTAACGTAGCTAGGAATTGATGGTGTACAAGTACATATGTATTGGTTCCAAAATATTATGATATCAGTACAAAAAAAAAAAAAACAATTAAATAAATGATTGCTATAAATTACTACAAACTTGTTATTTTAATGGCTTCAAAAGTTAGAGCTAAAAATCAAGTATGCCATCCGATTTGTTTGTTAAATATGAATTTTTGAAAAAAAAAAATATCAAAAATCGTTGAAGCGGTTTTCTTAAAAAATAATTTTTTTAAATATTATAATTTATTATTATATTGAACATACCTTAAATAGTAAACGCACAACTTTATTATCAAAATTCTTGGAGCCGTTTTCGAGAAAAAGAATTTTTTTCTTAACGGTTTTTCAACATTTGTATGGAAGATAGATACCGTTATTTTTTAATTTATAAAGATGATTTCTTTCAAGTATTTTACAAAATAATAAAATAGTTTTGAAAATATTGACCAAGTTTTTTTCAAAATATTTAGTTTTCTGATTTTTTTTTTAATTTTCAAAAAATTTTTTTTTTTTTAATTTTGGTTCACAGCAATGTTTATATTTTTTAGAGGATTTAGCATAAAAATAATGAACATTTTCAACTTAACTGTTTTCGAGAAAATCAAAAACCCAAAAAATAAAAATGGTTGTACTGGAGGTACACAAGGCTCCGTGAAATTAGGCCCCAAGAAATAAGGCCCAAAAAAATAAAAAAAAATAAATAAGGCCCCGAAAAAAAGCACACAACATACAACAACGAAATTTGTAAAATTTTTGGGTGCTATTTCATTTTTCATTTGTTTTGGGGCATAATTTCATTATGTGAAATAAGGCCCCAATGAAATAATATCCCAACACTAGTTTTGGGGCCTTATTTCATTTTATTTTAAAAACAATTTGGGGCCTTATTTCTTTTATCATAATTTACATGAAAATGCTAAATAACATTTTAGCCTATTTAGTACGATGTTAAATCATTTTAAGTATAATACTATATTAAAAAGTGTATTTTGCTAATTTTAAACGAGTTTAGCATCATACTATCTCCTAACATTTTACTAAAACTAAAATCAGCAAATGGCTATTTTATCTCTTTAGTATCGTACTAAATCCATATGACACTTTGACGTTAAAATTGTCAAAATCAGGGGTGTTTGTGAATATTTTGCACGAGCTGTCACTTTTTTGGACGTGAATGATACTAGTTAAAAAGTACCAGAGCTGGTAAAGTACCGCAAACTGTTAAACAAATACTTGGATTTTATCGCGCAATTTTGTCAGCTATTCTGTTACCTAATAATGCTTTTCAATGTTAAGATCGTGCTGTAAACTTGATGGTTTGCAGCACGATCTTTACATTGAAATAAAAGCATTCGTAAGTAACAGAATAGCTGCAAAAAATTGGGCGGTACAATTTAAGTATTTTTTTAACAGTTTTTTTGGGCCATTTTTTCATTTCGTGACCCATTATTTCATAATTGGGGCGGAATTTCATTATGAAAAAATACCCCAATTTGGGGCCTTATTTCATTTTTTCTTTTGGGGCCTTTTTTCCTGGGGCCTAATCTCGCCGTTACCCAAAATATTCTATATATGAAAATAAAAAAATTATTAAAAAGTAGCATTTCCTTACGGCGAAAAAAAATGTGTGGCAGGTACCGTTATTTTTGGTCCTTAAAAAAATTTAATCCATATAGTACCTACATACATATATCAAAAGTTAAAACTATATCGGTTTCAAATATGAATGTATGTAGGTATGTACCTATAGTATAAAGCAGGGACTGTTTTAAGAAAAATTCAGAACTACCAACAAATCATTATTGAACAAAATTATACAGAAAATATTCGTTTCGATTTGAATAGTTCTTTTCCTAGACGGGGCTACCATCTATTTGTCTATTTTATTTTATTTTATTTTATTATATTATATTATATAATTTTAGGAAAAGCGATTCGATATGAGTTTATTCTCAATCTTTACATTCATTGTAGCTAAAAGTGATGCCAAATGCATATTTTTGTAATTAAAATTTGAACTCTCTACAAATTTCTCACTTTTGGTGTCAAAAGGCTGATGCTGAAATTTGTTTCATTTACTTGCTTACCAACTTTTTATCGCAGTTGAGTAATTGAAAAAAAAAATAGTTGAAAAATCATAAGTATGGCGCTCAAAAATTTAGGTTTCTGTTTGACTTTCAATTGAAATTGCATGTAAAGTCGTTGAGGCAACACAATACACAACCAAGTGCGCTTATTCTGTGCGGGTAATAAATTATATCCGTTTAAAATTTTGAGTTCAGATAGAAGTTGAACATGTTTTCTGTGCTTATATCCTAACAAATATGAATAGTAAAAAATCATTCGAAAATAAAGTAGGCAGAAAATATTCGAACCTACAGTGTGATTGAAAATTGACATTCGTAGAGATACTTTGTGTTAAAATGGTCGAAGAAAGGGCGAAGTGTTTAATAACAACTACCAGAAACGTGATTTAGAGCTGCCAATTTGAAATAGCAACTACCAGAAAACATAACAACTACCACTTAAAACAGTCCCTGGTATAAAGACTTCGTTATTCTCGACCTCTATGACGAATTTTAATTTATGTTATCAGAGGCTCATAGATACTGTAGAGTAGATATTCCCTCGCTTTAAGATTGCGATAGTTTGATTTTTGCAAGAGATAGCAGTTTTGTTTACCTTTCTCATAGAACTCTCATCACCTATTGCAAAATCAACAAGAAACAACCACAATAATAAGGCGCTTCTATAAGACCCTGCGATAAACATTTAAATCAATATTATATTATATCCTATTTTTGTAAGCTTGTACAATTGCGCAGATACTACTTATGTACATATAATAATTCTTATTTATTATTTTCTGGCAGGAAAATATTTGCCTCAGCCTTAAATGTAAATATTATGACTTTGAGATTTGAGTTTTTTTTTTTTTTTTGTGG
Source organism: Melangyna quadrimaculata (assembly GCA_949320155.1). NCBI lineage: Eukaryota > Metazoa > Arthropoda > Insecta > Diptera > Syrphidae > Melangyna > Melangyna quadrimaculata. The sequence goes on from OX439484.1 coordinate 155,908,808, forward strand.
TTATATGTAATCATTTTGTATGCGTTCTGAAATGGTTAAAGTTTTATATCTCAGTGCGCCTTCTGCTTAGAGCCAAGTAAATATTTGTTTGCCTGATGATGGTTACAAATTTGTCAACAAAGACTCAATTCATTGCGTATTGCGAATTATTTGTTGTGGACGTAGGTATCACATTTTTAGGGTTTCCGAGTTATTACTTAATTAACATAAGTATTGAATTTAATTTGTTAACAAACAAAATAAAAAAAAAAAAAGCTTGAAGACAAACAAATGCTCTAAAAAATTCCGCATCGGAAACTCTCTGAGATCGCTTTTTGTTTTGAGAAAATGTTTGGTTAGATTAAGGGAATGTGTCAAATGTTAGATTAATGAAAATGTCAAATTAGGAAAGCAACACTGATAGATTGAAAACGGTATGATAAGCTGTTAAATAGCTGTATCGTTTTCGATTCTGTCGTAGAAAGTTTTCTATAATCGTGGTTTTTGAGAGAGTGTATAGCAACTCAGCAAATTTTTTACATGCAAAACGCAAACAAAATTTTCTATAATAATTTGTTTTGTGTAAACATTTTGCTGAGTTGCTATACACTCTCTCAAAAAAAACGGCAGGTGTTATTTTTGGGGTATAGGTATTCTGTTGTTAAGAAATCAAGTAAGAACCTCCCTCCTCCCCAGAAAAGTGATTACTTACTTACTTAGGTCCTCGGACCTATTACGTCCGTGATGTTTCCCTTACGGGACATAGGGCCTCCACTACACCTACGCGCCATCGTGTACGATTTCTTGAAATGTATTTCAGCTCTCTCCAACTTTTCCCCAGTCGTGCCGATTCCTGTTCGACCGTTCTTCGCCATGTACTTCTAGGCCGGCCCACTTGTCTTCCCTCCTGTGTGAGCGGGTTCCACTGCATTGCTTGAGATGCAATGCACCGATCGCCTTTTCGAAGCGTATGGCCAATCCACTGCCACTTTCTTCTTCGTATAATGGAGTCTATGGGCTCCTGACCCGTTCTCGCATGAAGTTCGGCATTGGAGATACGGTTGGGCCAGAAAATCCTCAAGATGTTTCGTAGACATCTATTAACGAAGGTTTGCAGCTTTCTAGTGACAGTTTCAGTGACTTTCCAAGTGCTGCAGCCGTAAAGCAGAACGGATTCAACATTGGAGCGGAACAGTCGTAGCTTGGTCTTTAAGCTAAAAGAGTTGTTTCTCCATATTTTGGACAGCATTCCGAACGCAGCCTTTGCTTTTCTGATTCGGCTGTTTACGTCCAGTTCAGTTCCGCCACCCGTAGAGACAATACTCCCAAGATATTGGAAATCCTCTACCATCTCTACCGGTTGTCCAGAAATATTTACTTGGATTGATGAGGAAGTTCCAAGGCTGATCCTTTTAGTTTTTGCCGATTTGATCTTAAGCCCTACGATTTCTGCTTCTCTCTCCACCCTTGTTGTCATTTGATGGAGATCCATGATCCTATGAGAGAGTAAGCATACGTCGTCCGCGTAGTCCAGATGTTTGAGGTGAGATTGCAGAGTCCACTGAATTCCTCCATTTCCATTTGACAAAGCTGCGTGCAGTACGTCACTTACAACCAACAGGAACAGTATTGGTGACAGTATACAGCCTTGCCTAACTCCACTTTGGATTTCAAACTCCTCTGACAGCCTACCTTTGTGCAAAACGTGACACCTGGATCCATCATATGTAGCCTTGATAATAGCAATCAATTTATCTGGGATGCCCCTCCTGTGCAAAGCAAGCCAAATAAATTCTCTATTGACACTGTCGAACGCCTTTTCAAAATCGATGAACAGCAGGTGAAGTGGTGATCGATATTCAACGCACTGTTCGATGATGATCCGCAAGGTGTTGATGTGATCCACACAGGAAGATCCAGTGCGGAAACCTGCTTGTTCGGCGTCGAGTGTGTCTTCGGGGTGGTCTTTAATTCGGTCCAATATTATCCTTGCTATTATCTTGGCTACTGCACGCAGAACGCATATTCCTCTCCAGTTTTCGCACTGTGTGAGATCTCCTTTCTTTGGAAGCTTGACAATCATTCCTTTTTTCCACTCTTCAGGAAAGCTTTCTGTTTCCCAAGCTCTCTTAATAAGTGGGTGCAGTAGCTCGCTCGATGTCGTTGGGGCTGCTCCTAAGAGCTCTGCAGGAATACCATCAAGTCCAACCGCTTTGTTGTTCTTCAGTGCTTTGATGGCGGTGATAATTTCTTCTTTACTGGGGGGTACGGTGCGTATTCGGGAAATTGTTACTTCGGGTAGCTCAGTGGGAATAGGGTTCACTTCACTTGCGAAAACGCGGTTTAAAACCGCAGAAAAGTGTTCCCTCCACCTTATGAGCTGATCCTCATCCGAAATTAGCAGGGATCCGTTTGTGTCTTTAACCAGGTGTTGTTTAGAGCTCTGGACACCAGTGAGCTCTTTGGTAATTCTGTAGACGGTCCTACTGTCACACCTACTAGCGGCTTCTTCTGCTTCTGTAGCCAGTGCGTTGATGTAGTTACGCTTATCACGTCGCACACTACGGTGAACTTCCCTCATCTTCATGCGGTACGTAGACTCAAGCTCGTTTCTCCCTGCTGCTGGGGTAGCTGCGATGCGAGCTTTAAGGTGTTTCCTTTCTTCGATCCTTGCCCAAGTTTCGTCGGAAAGCCAAGCACTATTTCTCCCTTGCGCCCGGCCGACTATACTTTCAGCACCGGATATGAACACATTTTTCACAGCACACCAATGATTTTCGATGGATGTGGTTTCCGTGCTGTTGATTGCGTTCAATCCTTGTGAAAGGTGGTCCCCTAGTTGTTGGCGCACTGCGGGATCCTTTAGTCTATCTGTATTAAACTTGGGCATTCGAGTGTTTCCTTGGGATCTACGAACTGCAGCTGTACGCAATCTTACGGTAGCAACCATCAGATGGTGGTCCCGGGCCATTCCCATGTCAGCACCTCTTCTGTTACGGACGTCCTGGAGACTGCTTCTAAAACGCCGGCTGATCGCGAAGTGGTCAATTTGGTTGGAAGTTGCTTGTCTGTCAGTCGACACCCAACTGACTTTGTGGCACGTCTTATGCTCGAACATGGTCCCTCCAATAACAAGGCCGTTGGCGTTGCAGAAATCGACAAATCGTTCGCCATTGTCGTTTCGGTTACCAACACCATGTTTTCCCATGACATGCCTTAGCCCAGAGTTGTCATTGCCAACCTTGGCATTTAAGTCTCCCATCACCATAACTATATCACCTCGTGGAACGCTATCATAAGCAGCACTCAGCCGGTTATAAAAGGCCTCCTTCTCCTCGTCAGAAGAGAGCAAAGTTGGGGCGTAACACTGTATGATGGTGACGCGACGTACTCTAGTCCGGAACCTGGCTTTCAGGATCCTGTCACCTAAAGGTTCCCAGGAAATTAGGCTTTTGAGAGCTGTTTTGGAAAGCAGCAATCCAACACCAGATTCCCGAGCGCTTCCAGGTGTTTTTCCGGAATAGAATAGTACAGTGTTACGGGTTGGTGACTTGAACTTCCCCGAACCCAGCCATCTAACTTCACTTATCCCTAAGATGTCCATCCTATACCGCATAAATTCCTTCTCTAGTTGCAGGAATCTGGCATTCTGAGGACCTTCTTTTCCGTTGTCAAGAAGCGTCTTCACATTCCAGAAACCAATCTTTGTCCGGGTACAATAGCCAAAAGTCGTCAACGAGTTATCATTAATTATCCGAGGCGTAGTGTTGGTTTCGGTAGCGGGTTGATTTCAGTTACGGAGAATGCTAACCTCCGTAACCTATCCTAGAAAGCTAGGCCTTTTCGCACTTGTAATTTTGGCCTATTTATGTATATTGGGATACATAAATAGTTGCCCGGGGACCACCACGAGGAGGTAAAACAAGCACTTCATCGTGACTGATTGTTGCGCTACTGGCCCAGACCAAGTTCTGAGCAATCAATAGTTTCCCGATCAGGCACGATGCAGGTCGCCCCAAAGTGATAAAAAGTTTATTTTGTATTTATTCATAATTTGTCGATCATTTTAATTTTGTCGTTTAAAGCCTTTTAGCAAAAGTGGAAAATGTAGGTAAATATATGAAAATGATATGAAAATAAGTAGGTATTCATAAAATTGGTTAATTCTTTTCTATGTTTAAACTTTAATTTGAATTTTGCCGTTCGACTTGATATGAAGTTAGAAAAAAAGCAATAAGATATAGACAAATTAAACGACTTTAAAAATAATTAACGGACAATTATAAAGCAATCAACAATAATTTATTCGATATAATAAGTTTCTTGAAGTTGCAATCATTTCTTAATGGCATCCCTGGCCTGCCCATGTCCAATGTCTATATACCACAAAGGTGCCACTGCTCTTACGCAAAACAGCAAACGAAATCCAATAAGGAAAAGGTTATAATGTTTTCATAAAACCTAATTGTTTGCACTGTTTATTTATTTAATGAAGGTTAAGTTAAGTACATAAGTATAGTTGTTACCAAAAGTAATGAGGCGAATGAAAAGGGAATGAGGTGATTGTATATTTTGCTTTTCTACCCTTTAAGGAATAAGATTGTACAAATGACAATACGGAAACATTTAGATTTTGGACCGATTTACATCCCAATATTGTTATTAGGTTGATATTTATATTTTAATCGGGGTAAGCATCAAATTGTGAATTGGTGTAAGGGAAATGGACATCCACATACAGTGTCGGACAAAACAAAAGCACTCAATTTCACTTGGTTACATTTTGCTTAAGTAAATTTCTAAACTTGAATATATTTAAATAAAATTTATTTGGTTAATGAAGGTATACATTAGGGCTCCAATCGCAAAGAAAATAAATATATTAGTTACACAGTTTAAAGGAAATACAGCAAAAAATTTTAAAAAATTATTAAAACGATTGCGACAAAACGAAAGCACATAATTAAATTCTGTAGTTGTTTTCCAATATTTTGTTATGAAGCTACTATTTTTGATAACTGGTACTTGACAACCCAGACATTGACTCAATCAAGTTCTTTATGATTTCTTGGGGGAAGCTTCCAAGCAATTTTTGTAAGAACAACAAGAAAATCCTTCTTTTTGCAGCTATCACGTTGAATCTGGCGATCTTCAATCTCCATTAGGTTTTTTTTTGTATGGGGATGAGGTCAGGTGACTGTGCACGCCACTTCAAAACGTTGATTTTATTTTCCAAAAACCAATTTTGCACTATTTTAGCGGTATTTTTTGGATCGATTTCATATTGGAATGTCCGTTTGAGGGGCATTTCTACTTCTGCGTGTGGCAGCATATATATATATATACACTTACTTAACATTTTAAATAAGATATACTTGATAAAAATATGAAATAGTGAGGATGTCATATTATCATTATCTACTTGAGAAAAATAAATAAAAAAATTCTTAAAACATTAATTAGTTTTTTGTTTGTATCTAAAACCTCAAACTAAGGTGAATCCACATAAGACCTTAGTTAATAAATAAGGAATAGGTAAATTACATATAAGAACCTAGGTAAAATTGGCTTAGGCCTTGGTTAAAGTTCCAACGACATAGACATTTATGGCGTCAGCATTTCCCTATTACATGGTTAAATGACCTTAAGCCTAAGGCAATTCAGTTTTTTAAACGTGTTTATGCTATTTTGCGTTACCTAGGATGAACTTAAATTGTCTTAGTGCTGGGGAAAGTAGTAACAGACAGACTACAAAAGAACGCTAAGGAGAACGGATTCTGAACACAAAATGAGACAATCAAGAACAAAACATAAAACAATAATAACACAAAAATTGTGACTGAAACAAACATTTATGAGCGTGGTATACTGGTCTTCAATACACTTTTAAGTTTAATTTTATTAATATTGAAGTCAAAAATACCTTCATTTAAATTAAATAGATTGCACATACGAGTTAACGGTTCATGCATTCCATAATTAGTACTATGCTGGGGTAAGTTCATCAATTCCAGACTGCGAAGGCTGTGGGCCCCTCCACGAAAGTTGAAACTTAAGCAATTTAATAAATCGGGCGCATCGATAACACCACTTATAAGTTGGTGTGCGAATACAATATCATTACTGACCCTCCGTTGAGACAAACTTTGGATTTGAAGAAGATTTATTCGATGCTCGTACGGCGAAAGGTTATAAGGATCTACCCATTATTATCCCTTCAACGCGAAACGAATAAAATTACGCTGTACTGCTTCTATCCTATTTGTATGAACTTCGTAGAAAGGAGTCCATATCTGTGATGCATATTCAAGGTGAGGTCGAACTAAGCAGTTCTAAAGAGCGAGTGTTACGTAAGGATCTTGAAATTCCTTAGCCCAAGTTATGCTTGTCTAATAACTTCCATACAAAAAAAGTTACCTTAGTTTTTTTAGACAAATTAGGCTATTTTACGTTAAAAAGGACGTACATAAATTGTTTTTATTCTGGGAAAATTTATACTCGGCAAATAACTTCCATACAAAATAGTTTACCTAAGGCGTTTAAGGCAGTTTAACACATATTTTTTCTCTGAGTGTGATATATTTGTTTTCTTTGCGATTGGAGCCTTAATGTATACCTTCATTAACCAAATACATTTTATTTAAATATATTCAAGTTTAGAAATTTACTTAAGCAAAATGTAACCAAGTGAAATTGAGTGCTTTTGTTTTGTCCGACACTGTATGTATGTATGTCATAAGAAAACATTTGTATATAAGTTACAACAAATAAATGATCCGACAAGGTGGTACCCAGTGGTGGATCCAGGGGGTGGCTATAGGGGCTAAAGCCCCCCCCACACACACAGCCAATATACATAACATAAATTAATATATAGAAAGCAATACCTTACAAGACAACGTGTAGTTTTATATTCGTCTCAAATATTGTTAAGCTGTTAAATTTAATAAGAATCAAACAAAATAACACAATTTACATATTATTTTTATTTACATGTAATTTTTTTTAAGCCCCAAAAGAATTTTGTTGGGGCTAAAGTCTTAAAGGAATTGGAGAAAAAGCAAGCTTGGGGCTACTAATAATGGACATGTTTAATGCAAAGGCAATTATTCCCTAAGAATCTTGGAGCTAATATTTCCAAGATCGGATTCAACCATACATAGAAAACATTTTTGGACTAAGCGATTTCAAACAAGAAATCTTGTCAAGGAGCCACATTCAAAACGCCTGAAATTTTTCTGTGCACTCAGAAAATCATGCAGAAGCAAATGAATATTTGTTATTGTAATCCCCCTAGATCTAGACTCTAGAGTGAAGTGCAAATTTATCGACATTTTTTTTTAGCAAGAATATAAAGTGTACGAAAATTCATTCACGATTGCAGAATTAGACTACATGCTATTTTTTAGAGCAGCCTTTTCTTATGCCCGACTAAAAGTCTTGAAGTTTTGACATTTTATTTTTCCAGTTACAGTTCGAACAAAACAGATACCTACTTTACTAGCTGATTGGGCTATAGTTCACGAAAATGAGATCTCCAGAGTAGGGCTGGCATTGAGACGAGAGAAGTCTTGGTCTCGATCTCGGTCGCGTATGAGACAGCCTTTTAAGCAATCGAGACGAGACCGAGACGAGACTTACAAAAGTCTCGCATAGTCTCGTCCGTTCACTCCAGAGAGAGAAACACATAAATGAACTTTTGCCAGTGAGACCCCTTAAAGCCTTTTCACACCAAACCCAAAACGGGGTTTTTGGCAATAGGTTTACGAAAAGTTGAGAAGCGTTCACACCGAAAATTTACAAATTTTCATTTGACATTTCATTTTTTTGCTTGAACACAATGGTCTCGATGGAGGGCCGCGCCGCCGCCGCTTTGAAAATTTGGAGTGCCACAGTAAAAGGCAAAAATCAAATGTCTTATGCGAAATTAAAAGTACTTACTTACTTTACTTTTGATGGCGCTCACAGCCCAGGATGGGCTTCGGCCTCAACTAACAAGCCCCTCCAGCCAGCTCTGTCCCTAGCTAGCCGCTTCCAGTTGCGCACACCGAGTGCTTTGATGTCGTCATTCACTTGATTGCGCCACCTGTTACGGGTTCTTCCTCTGCTGCGTACCCCATCGGGGTTGGATTCGAAGACTCGTCGGGCAGGTGCGTTGCTGTCCATACGCTCCACGTGCCCCAGCCATCTCAGCCGCTGTATTTTCAGCTTTTTGACCAGGTCAACGTCGCTGTATAGCCCGTATAGCTCGTCGTTGAATCTTCTCCTCCATACTCCTTCGATACACACCGGACCGAAAATCACACGAAGAATCTTCCTCTCAAAGCACCCTAGCAGATTTTTATCCGAATCTTTCAGTGTCCATGCTTCTGACCCATAAAGCAGGACCGGGATGATTAGGGTTTTGTATAAAGTCTCCTTGGTTCTCTGAGAGAGGGCCTTACTACTTAAATGCCTTCTTAGACCGAAGAAACAGCGGTTGGCAAGAGTAATTCTTCGCTTGATCTCTGCACTGATGTCATTCTGCGATGTAATAGTGGAGCCCAGGTAGACAAAGTCCTTGACAACTTCGAAGTTATATCTGTCCATCGTGATATTTTGCCCGAGTCGACGATGTTGAGATTCCTCTCTCGATGACAGCATATACTTCGTCTTGTCCTCATTAACCGCCAATCCCATTCTAGCCGCCTCCGATTCAATGCTCGCAAATGCCCCTGCCACAGCTCGCTTCGTTCTGCCGACAATGTCTATGTCATCCGCATATGCAAGCAATTGAACGGACTTTTGATAGATTGTACCGCTGGTGTTGACATGTGCGTTGCGTACAATGGCTTCAAGAACGATGTTGAATAGGTTGCATGATAACGCGTCGCCTTGCCTCAATCCTTTCTCAACATCAAAGGAATCGGTGGTGTTCTTACCAATTTTGACGGAGCAGCGAGATTTCTCCATCGTCATCCTGCACAAGCGGACGAGTTTGGCAGGGATGCCGAGACTCGACATGGCTCTGTATAATTCGTCCCTTTTCACGCTATCATACGCGACTTTAAAATCGATAAAAAGGTGGTGTGTATCGATCTGGAATTCCCGGGATTTTTCTAAAATCTGTCGGAGTGTGAACATTTGATCGACGGTTGACTTGCCTGGCCTAAAACCGCACTGATAAGGGCCGATCAGATCGTTGACAAAAGGTTTTAAGCGGTCACACAGGATGGCCGACAAGATTTTATAAGCGACGTTTAGGAGACTAATTCCTCTGTAGTTGGTACATTTCAGAACATCTCCCTTTTTATGGATGGGGCACACTATACCGAGGTTCCATTCATCGGGCATACTTTCCTCCGACCAAATTTTGCAGATGAGCTGGTGTATGCTCCTAGCCAATTCATCTCCCGCTGATTTAAATAGTTCGGCTTGTTAGCCATCCGCACCTGCAGCCTTGTACGACTTAAGTTTGGATATCGCCAGCCGAACTTCGGTTAGGTCGGGTGGACGGAACTCTTGGCCATCATCGTCCAAGTTGAATGGAGCGTTCTGCCTATTAGCGGCATCTTGGCTGTCTTCGCCATTAAGCAGTCTAGAGAAGTGTTCTTTCCAGATCCTCAGCACTGACTGTGTGTCTACTACCATATTCCCACTCTCATCTCGGCAGGCTTCCGTTCTAGCCTTGAATCCTTGGGTGGATCGCTTCACCCTCTGATAAAATTTTCGAACATCTCCCCTACCGCTACAACCCTCAATAGACTCTACCGCCCGCTTCTCGTGCTCTCTCTTTTTCCTCCTGAGAAGTCGGCGTTCCTCTTTGCGTTTCAGCCCGTAGAGCTCCCGGGCCACTCTCTCAGCAGCTCTTGTTCGAGTCTGCAGCATTGCTTGGTAGGCCTCGTCCTTAGCTGCATGCGCTAGCCGGCACTCTTCATCGAACCAGGGGTTTCGTTGTATTCGCCTAGTGAAACCCAGCACATCAGAGGCGGCACTTCTGATGGCTTGTTGACAGTGTTCCCACTGGTCCTCTGCACTTGATGCTGGTGGCGGACCTCCTGAGAGATTAAGAGTTACGTGGTCTGCAAAAGTTCTGGCAGTCTCTTGCGATTTAAGCTTCTCGACATCGAATCTTTTCACAGCATCTGCTCTACGTTGTCGCGTCATGGATATCCGCATACGTAGTCTAGCTACCACCAGGTAGTGATCCGAGTCAATGTTGGCCCCTCGGAACGTTCGGACGTCCAAGATACTGGAAGCATGTCTCGCGTCTATCGCAACGTGGTCGATTTGGTTGACGGTTACTTGATCACGCGACCGCCAAGTCCCCTTGTGTATATTGAGGTGTGGGAAGTAGGTGCTTGAGATGATGACATTTCGCCCCGCCGCAAAGTCTGCCAGCCTGTGTCCGTTGCCGGAAGTTTCGTCGTGTAGGCTGTGTCCTCCGACTATCGAACCAAAGATGCCCTCCTTTCCGAATCTTGCGTTGAAGTCACCAAGAATGATCTTCACGTCGTACTTCGGGCACATATCATACGTTGTCTCCAAGAGATCGTAGAATGCTTCTTTGGTTGAGTCTTCTCTCCTTTCATGGGGGGCGTGAACACAAATCAGCGAAATGTTCTTAAATTTGCCTTTGATGCGGATTGTGACCAGGCGCTCGCTTACACTTTGGAAGCCCAAGACTTCTTGCCTAAGTCTTCCCCTTATCACAAAACCACAACCAAAGAGCCGCTGACCCTGTTCCTTCAAGCACCCGCCGTAGTAGATGTCACACGTTTTCAGTCTCCGTACGCCCTCTCCATCCCATCGCACTTCCTGGATGGCTGTTACGTCAGCTTTTAGCCTGTCCAGGTTCTCCACTAATTGTTCGGCTGCACGTGTTCTGTATAAGGACAGGACGTTCCAAGTGCAGATCCGAAATTCATTGTCCTTGTTTCGTTTGCTGGGGTCTTCAACTTTAAAATCATCCATATCCGAGGCTCGGAACAACTTTTTTTTACGTGGTAGGGAAGTTACCCCGACGCGAAATTACAAGACAATATTGGAAGTTAAAAATGGAAAAACAATGAATCCTGATTCGTTATATTTAATTTTTTTTCTTCACCGAACTAGTTTACGTAGTAGTACGGATGCGCGACACTGCATCGCGGTCTCTTGTATTCCATTAAAAAGTTTTGTACTCCTGGCAGCAACCTGTCAGAGCTATTTGTATGACTTTTTAACTGACCGCAGGTGTGTTTGATTGTTATCCTGAAAATCTTAAATGTTTAGGACAGATTTTATTTAAAACTTGTAGTTTAGCGAAAATGTATGGGAAAACTTGTGTTTTCGATCTAGGTCTTCAGCCAAACCCGATATTTTCGAGAAAACCAGGTTTTGGGATTGGTGTGAAAAGTCTATTAGATATAATTTTCATTTTTTTTTTCTCAAACTGGATCTCGAAGTTCTCCCCACAGCCAAATCCTAGATCCGCTATTGGTGGTACCTTTATTTAAATGTTTTACTTTTAAAGTTATTTTGTTTCACTGGTGAAAATTTTATTTGTAGGTAAGCATAGCAAATCATCAAACAACATTTATATATTTGTTACCGTTAAAGTCGAGAATTCAGTTAATGCTGACATTAACTAGTTAATGTCAGCATAAACTGGTTCGATCCGTTTATGTTGGGAATTTTCTTCAAATAGAAAGATTCCGGACTTTAACTAGTTTATGTTGTCATTAACGTATGTCTTCTAGTTAATGTTGACATTAACGTATGTATGCTGTCCCGTTTACGTGCTGAGTTAGAGCCTGGCAATTTCGTCAGTTTTTCTTGGATTATTTTATTTACCGTAAAAGATCTTCCTGTTTCGACTTTCGTGCTTGAGTTTATATCTGCTTTCATAAAACAATTGAGTTCATTTTGCAGATAATAAAAAGTTTTATTCTATTTTTAATTATTTTAGGTAACTTAGTTAGAATAAAAATGCAGTTGTTTAAAAAAAAAAGAAAAAAAAAATCATCAACAAAATAAACTTAAAATTAGGTACAGTTAAAAAAACAGTCCAACTGTAAGAAAACAGCAATTTCAATAAAAAAAATAAAACTTAAATTACATTTTAAAAAAATCGTAATTAATAAGTATTGCAATTTTAAGATCTTTAACATTAGGATTTATATAAAAGGTTATTTTTATAGGTCAACCTAAATCATTTTTATTATTATTTTTTCAAGACTTGTATTTAGTATGGACATCGAAGTTGCAAAGCTATAATTTTGAAAACAGCTTCCTACAAACATATTTCAGGCGGAATCTATACTTTTTTACAAAACAATTTAAATTCACTATTATAAAAAACAAACGAAACAAAATACATTTATATGTTTAAATGGAACTATAATTATTTATATTCAGAATTGCAGATTAGGAAATCACTTTGATAGATCCTTACAGAAGTTAAATTGTTAGTTGAGAATCTTCTATTCTTTCATTCATGGGATTTTAGACCCTAGTTTTTCGTGACCTGAGTTGAGAGCTCCATATTGCTCGCATCGCCTGCGCTGCCCGTGCCCCCCACGACAACCGCACCGTGCCGCCCAGGCCACCCATTTCTTATTAAGTTATTCTATCGACGGCGCGGCGATGCACTTAAAGAAAAAAATCATATATATTATTTCTGTTGTCAAGCTCCTTTTATTCATTTATAAAATAGCCAAATCGAGTAAAATAGGTATCACTGAATAGGAATTTACACATACTCATGACATTGCACAAAAACTTTAACTATTTTCTATAAGTTTCGGAAATTTCAAATAACTCAGTAAATAAAAAATTTGACATAAAGAATACCTCACTTTTAACCCATTGAATGAGTGAAAGAGAAAAATATGTATTTATTACTTCTGTAACTTAAAATTCTCTTTTTTTTCGCTGCACCTTGGGGGAGAAACATTCCTTAGTTACACCATGCACGAATGAAAGAAACATATTTATTACTTTTGTAATGTATAATCCTCTTTTTTCGCTTGTACATTAGGCGTTTTTCTTTTTTAGTTCAGAGCAGATCCTGAACTGCCAAACAAAAAATTGTGTTTCTTTTTTACCTCTGAACGTTCAGAACTTCAAATTTGTGTTTCTTTTTTCGTTCTGAACTTGTTCTGAGCTTGTTCAGAGCTCGCTCTATGAGCTCAGAATAAAATAACTGAGCAGACCGAGTTGATTGCTGAACACAAGCATTTGATAGGTGAAATTGAAAAAAAAGTGACAGCTCAGTGTTCAGGTGTGTTTCAAAAATAATTCTGAGCGCTCAGAACCAGATCTTTTTTCTCATTATAAAAAGCCGAATGCATTTATTAGGTATCACTAGATTGCATGAATGAAAGAAACATATTTTTTAATTCTTTAATTTAAAATCTTAGAAGAAGATATAGAGGAACGGGCATATCGAGAAGAAAGTGAGGCTTTTTTTCAAAATAGTGTGAGTAACACAAACACAAATGCACTTAGACAGGGTCGGAATGCAGTGAGATATCTAAATGCTGGGGTCTCAAAAGAATTTTTAGCTGTGTTTTTGAGAGATGTATTTTTGAGGTTTAAGTTTAATTGTAAAAAAGCTTATTAAACTAAATAAAAAAATGAAATAAATGTAAATATAGTGAATACATGCAATACTTTATTGAAAAAAATATAAACATATGCGGTGCTGCGTTAAATCCTGTAAACACATCATGTGGAATATGAGACAGAATCAGCCCGTGATATGCAAAAATTGTAAACTCCATATTATAGGTGTTTTTACACGACTTAACGGATATTTTTTTAAATAAAGTATTGCAAATATTCACTATGTTAACTTTCATTTCACTTTTGTATTTAGTGTTTTTACTATTTTAACGTTTTGAAATCTCTAAACACTTTCCCCTAGCTCGGAAAAATGAGAGCGGTCCGTTCTTTTTCTATAAAATGTTTGCTATTGTTGTTGTGTCAAAAAAAAAAAAATTAAAATGTCATTGTTAAAATTGTTAGACTGCGTAAAATTTCGTTTAGGAACGATCAATATTAAAAATATTGTTGGTATGTCAATCGAAAGGGGTTGAAAAAAAAAATCAAAACACATTTAGAATGAAAATAGCTAATCAAGGAATTTTTTACTCATGGACAACTTACGTAGCATTTTCTAGAGTCAACAAATCAAACAACATATATGTATCTATTAAAGAAAATGATAAACAACAAAATTCAAAAAGATTTCATTCTTACATCAAATATTGTTTACAAAGAGGTTTTGAAAAACTAATATGTTCATATCAATAATAAAAAGAATTTATTTATTTTGTTCAAACATTCTATTGGGAATATGGTGGGAAAATGCACTTTTCCTTTTGCATTTTGGTCTAAATACCTCCTTAACAAGGTATTTCTAAGAATGGAGTATCAAATGACAAAGCTAGGTTGCCCTCTTTATACGAATATAAGGCTCAAACAGGATCTGGTCTAAGAAGGTTGGGCCTTTTTTGAAGTCTCTAAGAACACATGTTTATCGTACTAATGTGAATAGGCAAAGACCAATTTTCCCAAGCATCACTGGTGTCCATCCCAATTTTGACGATTTTCCAAATATATCAGGAGATGATTTTGTTCTATTTGCTCTGGGTACGTACAAAGTGAAGATAGCCCGCGTTTATTTAGCTTAGCACCTAGTACAGGGCTTGTACAATATTGAAATGTACCGAGGACAACAAGTAAGACATCTTCCGCCATATACCGAAGAGCAAGACATTTGGTTGCAGCGCGCCAGGCGCGAACGCAGGAAAAAATGTCGGGTGGGGGGTTTAAACTGAAAACTCAAAATTAAGAGTGAAATTGCATGGCGAGGAAGTTAAATTCATACATTTCGGGGGGGGGGGGGGTGAAACCCCCCTGCGTTCGTTCCTGCAGCGCGCAACCACAGTGGGATGGGCACGAAACCAAACCATTGATATTCGCTTTGCAGCAGCGGAGTTAAGTACGATTATAAAGGATGAGTAGTGCCTACTCATTTTTAAAAAATGTTTTTTTTAGTATAGAATATATATTATGGTATGGTAATTGTAGTATTGAACTAATATTTAATGTTTTATGTGCTTTGTTTTTAATAAAAATCTTTGAGACTGATGTCTATAAATGTTATTCCACTTTCCTTTTGTATTTTTCCATTCAAATTAGCCATAATACTGACTAAAACTGTATTAAAGTGTTGAACACAAAAATGCATTTTATCCTAGTTTGAAGTACACCACAACGAAAAAACGTCTACACTGTTCTTTAACGACCAAACCACATCCAAAAATAATAAAACTATTCTTGGCCGCTCGCACCCACTTTTCATACAAATTTGCCCATTCTCCTTTTGTTGAAAAATTACATCGCGATGTTAATCTCAAAAACAGCGAATTTGTTTTCCAATTTTAAAACGGGAATCTTAAAAACATGAATTTATGCAACAGCTCTAATGTCGCATTTTAATATTGTAGGGATCATAACCAGATGCCAGAGTGCATTGTAATTATCTCATACGAAATTGCTAAGGGGCCAGTTATAGCTATCATTGAAAACCATCATTGAAAATATTAATTGTCAATTTTGAGAGATTTTGAAGGAAAAACAAATGATTATTTTGATGCAAAAGTAAAGTTTATTGACTTAATAATTATTTCCAGGCAAAACAAAATTCAATTTGGCACAACTTTTCTCATCAAATGACTTTTAATTTTTCAATGATGAACTACCTTACCAATGATCATTGAACAAATTAAATGTTACGTTATCGGGTCAAAATGATTTTTTTTTTTTTTTGAGGAGAAATAATTTTGAAGTCGTAAGCTATATTTCTGCATTAAAATATTCAATGATTAAACTTTCTAACGGTCTCAAAATCAACAACTAACTTTTTCAATGATGGTTTTCAATGATGGTTTTCAATGATAGCTATAACTGGCCCCTAACTTAGTAGGACTTTCCGTAAATTGAAATAAAATCTAAATCAGTGTACGTAATTTCAAGTAAATTTTGTTGGCGTTTTTTATTTTTATTTTTTAAATAACTGTATCTGTGTTCTTTACTCGTAACCAAGGTACCTAAAATAAATAAAAATATATTTATGCTGCGAGCCAATGTGTATTATAAAAAAACACTCATATGTAAACAATGCCAGGCCACGGGTAACAAAATTTCCAACAATTCTTGATTAGAAATTCTAATTGGGTTGGATATAGTTCACAATTGATTTTCGCTGTAAAATTGATGTAAGCTGGACTGAACTTAATAAAAATTGCGCTTGACAAGGCTCTCACTGACAACTGAAGAGTCCAAGTGAGAACGCCGGGACGAAACGCTAACTTTTTTGGAGTAAATGCCGTTAAAAGCTATATTGAATCAATAATTAAACAAGTCTAATTAAATAATGCTAAGTCTTCTACTTGGCTGATGTATTTCAGTCGTATATAGAATTTGTATTATAAAAAAATACTCATATATAAAAATAACCTTTTATCTAAATCCTAATTTTACAGATCTGCTATACTATACTAACTAATTACAAATTTGTTAATGTAATTTAAAGTTTTATTTTTTTTTTTATTGAAATTGCTGTTTCTTACAGTTGGACTGTTTTTTTTAAGTGTTCCTCATTTTAAGTTAATTTTGTTGATGATTTTTTTCTTTTTTTTTAAACAACTGCATTATTATTATTTATTCGTAACTAAGTAACCTAAAATAATTAAAAATAGAATAAAGCTAATAATTATCTGTAAAATTAACTCAAATGTCTTATTAAAGCAGATATAAACTCAAGCACGAAAGTCGAAACACGATGATCTTTTACGGTAAATAAAATAAGGCATGAAAAACTGTCGCAACTGCCAGGTTCTAATTCAGCACTTTAACGGGACAGCATAAATACGTTAATGTGTATACCTTCTAGTAGGCATACGTTAATGTCAACATTTACTAGGTTAAGTTCGGAATCCTTATATTTGAAGAAAATGAAGACATTAATTGATCGAGCCCGACTTTAAGGGTAACAATTATATTAAAATATTTTGTGAAGTCTCCATAAAATTAATTGCCCGGACCATTTATTGTGTCAAGAAAAATTACATTTGGGTTTGTTCGTGTTTTTATTTGTTGTCTTTTATTACAGCGTAGTTTTTTTAAATTTTTATTTTTTAATTTTGCACGCTGTGTTTTCGTATCTAAGCATTTCGTTGTCTTGTCGTTTCGCATAAGCACGTATAATTTTGAAAAAAATTGTTTGAAATTTTTTTTTACAAAATTTTGAGTTTGAAAATTAATTTTTAGAAAAAAATGGTTTGTTAAAAGAACTTTTTTTTTAAATAAAATAAAAAAGAGATTTCTGGCTGTGCAAAACGTATAACAAAGCATTCAAATTGTTAGCGTTGTGTTGTAGTTATTTTGTTTCCGTCCTGCCTAAACGAGGGGAATAGACCCCATACTTTGAGCTCCCAAGCAACAAATTTTTCATGGCAAAAAATTAAAGCCACTTTTTTCAATTTTGCCTACCCTAATATACACAATATAAGATTTTAGGATATGTTGTGTCTTCTTAATAGGTCACTACTTTCAAATAGTACCTATTTCACAAAAGGAAGTATCTGAAGGAATTTTGTAAACATTTTACCATTCTTTGGTAATTTTTTGTTTCTATTTATTCATTTATTTTATTTTTTTTGAACCAAGCGCATCCATTCTTCTAATCGAAGGCCGAGGACCAACTAAATTATATTCGATAGCTTTTAGTTGTCTTTAAACAGTTGCATCTGAGAATAAGTTTTTACGGTTGTCCTTGACCTTTAAAATTTCGAAGTTTTAAATTCTCTCACTCACTCACTGAATACAAACACCGGCCCCACACATCTACATTAATAAACGACTATACACACATATTGTTCATTTTTGTATAACATATTTTGCACGGATATAAAATCACCACCATGATACTTCCTTGAACATCTCCAATACACCAAAATTTCATATCTACACAAAGTATAAAATCAGCTCCATTTTGTGCACTTCTCTTTATACTTGGCTCTGCTGATTATTTGTCATTGCAATCATGGCTTCGGAGCTAGCTTCCAAAGGGTTTCTCGTTCTTTTCAGTCCTTTCCTGATAATTGTTGGGGAGCAAAGCGAGTTCTGTGTGTCGTTGATGTCTGTGTTATTCTCTTGAATTATTACTTTCAGCTGAAAATACATCACTATCTCATCAACATTGTTACTCGAAATTAATATGTATGTAGGTTTGGAAAAAAAAATGTTGCAAGGCAAAAATATGGGAAATGAAAATAGTGCGTAGGTGTCTGAGGTGGAGCCTCTTTGTATCGTTTCCCATCGCAATAAAGGAAAAGGGATATTTGTTTGATGTTTTTGTATTTGTGTTCAATTTCTGCATCCCACTAATTTCAATGTCAATGTCTAGGTCACGCCTGCTTGGCAATAAACCAACAACAAAAACATCCAGAAGCAAACTGATGCAGCAGGAAAAGAAGGACTAATATAGTTTCTATATGCTCATCATACTCGTATAAAGCTTGTACCTCATTCCTTCGACTTCGAATGGCGACGCGAGATGGTGGTGGGCATTGCGGCAAAGCCGGAAGTGCATTGAATCTTGGCGGGAAAGCTTGTTTTTCTACATACATATAGAAGAAAACCCTAACTGCGTAGGTGAGGCATAGCAAGCGGCTTTTGATTATGCGGGGGCTAAAATATAAAACTTCCCAAATAGGTTCTTCCCATTTTGAGGGTCGGCATCGTAATTTGTAGTCCTTGGTCTTGTTTTTGTTTTTTTGTTGTCCATTTAACTTGAAGCAAGTCCTTGATTGGTTATTTCAAAATATAGAAAAAATGGCGGATGTGGGTATTTTTGTCCAATTGTCAGAATGACCTTGAAAGTCTATAATATATGGATTTGATAGGAAGGTGCATTGCTAGGAGAGGGGGTGTTAATTTGTTCTTTTTTTTAGTACATTTCTCTGGAATTGGGTTGGTTCGCTCTTGAGTGGCTAAAAATATAAGAAGTAAGGGTTTTTATTTTGTAAACAAAAACAATACAAAATTGATATTTGTTTGTAATTTTGTATTATAATTAAACATAGTTGTTTACAAAACTCATTTTTATTTAATCAAAAATGTATGACACATTTAAACCAAAAATTCTAAGAAATGATAGTTAGGTTCCTAATCTACCCACTTACTAAATCAATATATAAAATATTGTCATGTTTAGAAAATTTTGTCACGTTAAAGAAATTTAATTCAATCAATAGGCTATTGAAAGGACCGGAATTTTAAGGGGAGAAAGGAACAATTGCGTTCACGGGTTTTTATTATTGAATATATTTGTGCGGAACTTAAGCTTACCTAAACACACAAAATTCGTTTAAATTCACCCATGCATTTTTGAGAGAATGGTCACACTGGTAATTTTTCAATATTGTTGGTATAACTCACAACCTTAACCGAATTTGTGAAATAAACTCAAGAAAAGTTTTGTATGAAATTAGATTTTCTGTCAAAATTGGTTGTTTAAAAAATTTTATGAAAAAATTTAAACAGGGAAATTTAACAAAAACTGACATAAAAAAGTCGAAAAATCGAAATTTTTGTTTTTTACTAAATTGCTCATAACTTTTTTTTTTAGCAAAGGTTTGAGCGAAACATATCAAAATGAAACAAAGAAGTTACTCAAGCCTTTAACATGACCGATCGAAAAATTTTGTTTAATGCAAACTGGCGAAAATAAAGCCTTTTAAAAATAACCTTTTTTGTATTTTTCGCAGTTTTTGAACGCAAAAATTCGAAAATTCGAAAAAATGCACCGATTCATCGATGAACATGTGTCATAGTGATATACTTTGATGAATCTGTTTTGATGCATTTGTTTTGAAAAAAATCATTTCAAATTTTTCCAAAATCTGAAAAATAGGTGAAAAAATGGTTATATTCATTTTAGGACTGGAATATGTCAAACAACTAGAGCTGATGGCGAAAAATGGATGATGGATTTTAGCACACGAAATTACCCCTGATACGAGTCTACTTGCTTGTTACCGAACCAATGTAGGTCTTTTAAAATCGAGAAAAGCTTAAAAATCAAGCGATTTTTGGGGGGTTTTCAGCCATTTAAAAAAGGTATATTATATTAATCCAGGGAAATTGTACCATTTCTGCCATAGAGATTTTTGAGACTACCCAGAAATCACATGTCAATTAAAACCAATTTTTAGTAGACAAAACATCCGAATGAGCGAGTGCAGCGAGATAAAAATATGATCGGGCGTCGAAATAAAATTGACGCCTGGGCATCAAAATAAAATTGACGCCTGGGCATCAAAATAAAATTGACGCCTGGGCGTCAAAATAATAAAATTGACGCCCGGGCGTCAAAAAAATACTTACGCCTGGGCGTCAAAATAAAATTGACGCCCGGGCATCAAAAATAAAATGACGCCCGGGCGTCAAAAAAAAACTGACGCGCGGGCGTCAAAAATAAATTGACGCCTGGGCGTCAAAATAAAATTGACGCCCGAGCGTCAAAAAAAAAAATTGACGCGCGGGCGTCAAAATAAAATGACGCCCGGGCGTCAAAAAAATACTGACGCGCGGGCGTCAAAATAAAATTGACGCCCGAGCGTTAAAAAAAATTGACGCCCGGGCGTCAAAAATAAATTGACGCCTGGACGTCAAAATAAAATGACGCCCGGGCGTCAAAAAAATACTGACGCGCGGGCGTCAAAATAAAATTGACGCCCGAGCGTTAAAAAAAATTGACGCCCGGGCGTCAAAAATAAATTGACTTCTGGGCGTCAAAATAAAATTGACGCCCGAGCGTCAAAAAAAAAATTGACGCGCGGGCGTCAAAATAAAATTGACGCCTGGGCGTCAAAATAAAATTGACGTCCGAGCGTCAAAAAAAAATTGACGACCAGGCGTCAATTTTATTTTGACGCCCGCGCGTCAATTTTATTTTGACGCCCAGGCGTCAATTTTATTTTGACGCCCGCGCGTCAATTTTTTTTTTGACGCTCGGGCGTCAATTTTATTTTGACGCCCAGAAGTCAATTTATTTTTGACGCCCGGGCGTCAATTTTTTTTAACGCTCGGGCGTCAATTTTATTTTGACGCCCGCGCGTCAGTATTTTTTTGACGCCCGGGCGTCATTTTATTTTGACGTCCAGGCGTCAATTTATTTTTGACGCCCGGGCGTCAATTTTTTTTAACGCTCGGGCGTCAATTTTATTTTGACGCCCGCGCGTCAGTATTTTTTTGACGCCCGGGCGTCATTTTATTTTGACGCCCGCGCGTCAATTTTTTTTTTGACGCTCGGGCGTCAATTTTATTTTGACGCCCAGGCGTCAATTTATTTTTGACGCCCGCGCGTCAGTTTTTTTTTGACGCCCGGGCGTCATTTTATTTTTGATGCCCGGGCGTCAATTTTATTTTGACGCCCAGGCGTAAGTATTTTTTTGACGCCCGGGCGTCAATTTTATTATTTTGACGCCCAGGCGTCAATTTTATTTTGATGCCCAGGCGTCAATTTTATTTTGATGCCCAGGCGTCAATTTTATTTCGACGCCCGATCATATTTTTATCTCGCTGCACTCGCTCATTCGGATGTTTTGTCTACTAAAAATTGGTTTTAATTGACATGTGATTTCTGGGTAGTCTCAAAAATCTCTATGGCAGAAATGGTACAATTTCCCTGGATTAATATAATATACCTTTTTTAAATGGCTGAAAACCCCCCAAAAATCGCTTGATTTTTAAGCTTTTCTCGATTTTAAAAGACCTACATTGGTTCGGTAACAAGCAAGTAGACTCGTATCAGGGGTAATTTCGTGTGCTAAAATCCATCATCCATTTTTCGCCATCAGCTCTAGTTGTTTGACATATTCCAGTCCTAAAATGAATATAACCATTTTTTCACCTATTTTTCAGATTTTGGAAAAATTTGAAATGATTTTTTTCAAAACAAATGCATCAAAACAGATTCATCAAAGTATATCACTATGACACATGTTCATCGATGAATCGGTGCATTTTTTCGAATTTTCGAATTTTTGCGTTCAAAAACTGCGAAAAATACAAAAAAGGTTATTTTTAAAAGGCTTTATTTTCGCCAGTTTGCATTAAACAAAATTTTTCGATCGGTCATGTTAAAGGCTTGAGTAACTTCTTTGTTTCATTTTGATATGTTTCGCTCAAACCTTTGCTAAAAAAAAAAGTTATGAGCAATTTAGTAAAAAACAAAAATTTCGATTTTTCGACTTTTTTATGTCAGTTTTTGTTAAATTTCCCTGTTTAAATTTTTTCATAAAATTTTTTAAACAACCAATTTTGACAGAAAATCTAATTTCATACAAAACTTTTCTTGAGTTTATTTCACAAATTCGGTTAAGGTTGTGAGTTATACCAACAATATTGAAAAATTACCAGTGTGACCATTCTCTCAAAAATGCATGGGTGAATTTAAACGAATTTTGTGTGTTTAGGTAAGCTTAAGTTCCGCACAAATATATTCAATAATAAAAACCCGTGAACGCAATTGTTCCTTTCTCCCCTTAAAATTCCGGTCCTTTCAATAGCCATTTAAAAAAGGTATATTATATTAATCCAGGGAAATTGTACCATTTCTGCCATAGAGATTTTTGAGACTACCCAGAAATCACATGTCAATTAAAACCAATTTTTAGTAGACAAAACATCCGAATGAGCGAGTGCAGCGAGATAAAAATATGATCGGGCGTCAAAATAAAATTGACGCCTGGGCATCAAAATAAAATTGACGCCTGGGCATCAAAATAAAATTGACGCCTGGGCGTCAAAATAATAAAATTGACGCCCGGGCGTCAAAAAAATACTTACGCCTGGGCGTCAAAATAAAATTGACGCCCGGGCATCAAAAATAAAATGACGCCCGGGCGTCAAAAAAAAACTGACGCGCGGGCGTCAAAAATAAATTGACGCCTGGGCGTCAAAATAAAATTGACGCCCGAGCGTCAAAAAAAAAATTGACGCGCGGGCGTCAAAATAAAATGACGCCCGGGCGTCAAAAAAATACTGACGCGCGGGCGTCAAAATAAAATTGACGCCCGAGCGTTAAAAAAAATTGACGCCCGGGCGTCAAAAATAAATTGACGCCTGGACGTCAAAATAAAATGACGCCCGGGCGTCAAAAAAATACTGACGCGCGGGCGTCAAAATAAAATTGACGCCCGAGCGTTAAAAAAAATTGACGAACGGGGGTCAAAAATAAATTGACTTCTGGGCGTCAAAATAAAATTGACGCCCGAGCGTCAAAAAAAAAATTGACGCGCGGGCGTCAAAATAAAATTGACGCCTGGGCGTCAAAATAAAATTGACGTCCGAGCGTCAAAAAAAAATTGACGACCAGGCGTCAATTTTATTTTGACGCCCGCGCGTCAATTTTTTTTTTGACGCTCGGGCGTCAATTTTATTTTGACGCTCAGGCGTCAATTTTTTTTGACGCTCGGGCGTCAGTTTTATTTTGACGCCCAGGCGTCAATTTTATTTTGACGCCCAGGCGTAAGTATTTTTTTGACGCCCGGGCGTCAATTTTATTATTTTGACGCCCGTGCGTCAATTTTATTATTTTGACGCCCAGGCGTCAATTTTATTTTGATGCCCAGGCGTCAATTTTATTTCGACGCCCGATCATATTTTTATCTCGCTGCACTCGCTCATTCGGATGTTTTGTCTACTAAAAATTGGTTTTAATTGACATGTGATTTCTGGGTAGACTCAAAAATCTCTATGGCAGAAATGGTACAATTTCCCTGGATTAATATACCTTTTTTAAATGGCTGAAAACCCCCCAAAAATCGCTTGATTTTTAAGCTTTTCTCGATTTTAAAAGACCTACATTGGTTCGGTAACAAGCAAGTAGACTCGTATCAGGGGTAATTTCGTGTGCTAAAATCCATCATCCATTTTTCGCCATCAGCTCTAGTTGTTTGACATATTCCAGTCCTAAAATGAATATAACCATTTTTTCACCTATTTTTCAGATTTTGGAAAAATTTGAAATGATTTTTTTCAAAACAAATGCATCAAAACAGATTCATCAAAGTATATCACTATGACACATGTTCATAGATGAATCGGTGCATTTTTTCGAATTTTCGAATTTTTGCGTTCAAAAACTGCGAAAAATACAAAAAAAGGTTATTTTTAAAAGGCTATATTTTCGCCAGTTTGCATTAAACAAAATTTGACGCCCGGGCGTCAAAAATAAAATGACGCCCGGGCGTCATAAAAATACTGACGCGCGGGAATCAAAATAAAATTGACGCCCGAGCGTCAAAAAAAATTGACTCCCGGGCGCCAAAAAAATATTTTTTTTTTAATTTTAAATTTCATTTTACAAAAATGTAATAGATATTATAAAATATTTTTTCATTGAAGAAGACTTGTGTTGTATTAATATTTCACAAATATTTCGGCCTCTATTATAAAATATATGCTTTATTAACTTGACACAAAATTGAAAAAAAAAGAAGAAATGTTGTTTAATTAGGTTATAAAAATATTTACCTCGCCTAAGGTAATTGTGTCCGGACACCTACCAAATATTTAAAATTTAAACGTGTTCCCTAGTATGAAAACAACATCTTTTTACGATGACTATATCCCATCTATAAGAACCACTTAGTGTGTGTTGCAATTGAAAAACAAAACTGGATTAAAAAATACATTCCGATAAAAATTTTGTTTTTCATAATATTAAGGTGGTACCCAACAACATAATGTTTTTAGTGTATAAAATGGAGCGTGTAACAATTAAAATTATCATTAAACCATCTGCTTTCTAGCTTCCAACAACATTAAATTCCAGTTCAAAATGAAACTACAAACTATTTTAATGGTAACAAAAAATATAAATACATTTCTAATTCCATATTTTGCCTACTTTAAATATTTAACGCAAATCAAAACAAAACTTCATATTTTCATTAGTAAGATAACAATTATTATAACTTATCACATCTCTTTTTTGTGCAATGACTTAAATTTGTAAAAACTGTCGATTTTTAAAATGGAAACAGTAAAAATATCTATCTATCTTATCATTTCTAGATTACCCTCTTGAGCACTCTTGCTATAGACACTCAAGGAAAAATCTTTAAATCTTTGTTAAAAAAGAAGCTGTCCTTAATTTCATCTCTCGGAAAACCACAAACTTCTGGGCACTCGTCATTAGGAGAAATAAGTTCTCTCAGTGAAACAACACAATCCGATATAATTGATGGATCTGCACTTGTCGGACAAGTTCATCCCATTATTCCTGGACCATCGTCAGTGGCAGCTTACTCATATGTTCTTCCAGAACATCGAACTCCTTCAGTCTACTACTACACAGAATCTCGTCCAGTCATACGTCGGACAGTTTACGAGTACGTTGAAGAACCAAGAACTTTTGGAGCTCTCAACAGAATACCCGGATTCGCGGCCCTTTCTGAAATTAAGCGCAGTCTTATTGGTTAATACACTGAGCAGTAAAATATTAACAAATAGAAATATAAGATAATTATAATAATGTAAATTTAAATTTGTTACGATGAAGATGATTTTTTCATGTTTAATTTGTTGTGTTTTGTTTGTGCACCGCATTCACCCTAAATTTGCAAAGCCTTACAAAACAAAACAATTTGAAGAAAGTGATGTTTTTCAATATTATTAACTAAAAATCGTGTGGGTTCATAAATGTTCTAATATGAATTATAGAACTTGACTAGTTTGGAGTGTCTAGGTTGGATTGAGACAAGAAAAATTGGCACAACTGGATCGCACAAACTTGCTCTCGTAGAATCGTAGCTGACAACTTTAACGTAGCTTGAAGTTGACAATGTGCTATGTATTGGCTCCACAACATTATGACTTCATTAAAAAGACGTTTTAAAAAACAAGTTAAGATATAAATTATTACTATAAAGTATATATAATTGCTATAAATTACTATAAAGGATGATGGGCAAATTTGTATGAAATCTTGTCGTTAGACCAACACTTATGAAATTAGTATCAAATGAAAGGAGATGTTGAGTTTCTTAGATAAGTGCAGTATTTTCAAAAACGTACATGGGAAACGAGATATTTGAGCTTGAAGTCGGGGATTGCAAACACCATATTTCAGTTTTTTTCGAAATAACTGTTCATAACTTTTCATATAAAAGACGTAGGAAAATGATTTTAGTGGCTCATCTTTCAAATATTATTAAAGTTAGTAAGCTACGTTTTATACACTTTGAGATATTAAGTTTTAAAGTCTTGAATAAAAACGTATACTTTTTGTAGCACCACCAAAAAGATATTTTTGAAACCTTTAATTAAATATATAATAAAATGTCCTCTGCTCAATAAATTCATACTTATAAACAAAAATTGTTCAAAATACACCTTATAATGCTTATAAACCGGGAAAAGTAGATTCTAAGTTGAAAACAAATTAAAATATACAGTCTAAGGACTAGTATCGACGTTTAATTTCACGCTACATTTTAATCTACCTAATTAATTTAAATTAATTAAATACAAATATACTCTGGTTCGGCCGATTAAGTCATTTTTTTATTTTTAAATCTGAAAAGATACATCTACCGGACCGGAGTGTATGGTTTAAGTTTTAATGTTCGATGAGAACAAATAATGTGGCTATGGCCAAATAAGCTATGCACCAATGCCTCCGCCACCAAGGTCCGCTGCAAAGCGGGCGCTGCAAGGGGTTTAGCCACTATTTACTTATATAACTTGTTGTTTGCCCGATGCGTTATATGTTTTTCGATATCGTTAGTTAATTGGGACCTTTAGTGCAAACATATCTTATATGGTAGCAGAAATATTTATGGCCATCAAAAATAAAAACTTAAACCATACACTCCGACTCTGTAGATGTTTTTTTTTAGTTTTTTTAAATAAATTATGACTTAATCGACCGAACCAGAGTGTATATATATTTTATTAATTTAATTTAATTAGGTAGATTAAAATGTAGAATGAAATTATACGTCGATACCAGTCATAAGACTGAATAATTCCTTTGTTTTTTACATTTAGGACCAGTTTGTTCACAGCTAATCATCTTTAATCCATGATAAGTGGAGCTGGGAAACCCTCAAATGTGTTCGCTGATCAATTTTTTTTTTTTTTTTGAAATTCAAAGTATGAGTTGCTTATCATGGATTTCACTAATCAGCCAATTTTGGTTGATAAGCGTTGTTGAATTAAAGCCTATGAAAGTCACATCCCACCCATCCCACCACGAACAGACGTGTCGGGAGCTAAAACATTTACCGCACCCAATACCCCAACAAACAAATTAAAAAAAAAAAAAAAAAAAAAAACCAACCAACCTGTCTCCATATCAAAATAATAATAAATAAATCCCCGCCAATCGACCGTACGGAAAAAAAAATCAATAGCCTAAAAAAAAAGTCAATAGAAAAAGAAAAAATAAATTTCAAAAAAAAGTGCCAATGTCAGTGCCAGTGCTTGTGCTTGTGTACAGAACCAACAACAAAATTGCATCATGCCCATGAAGCTGATGCTGCTGCACAAAATTAAAATCAGCAAGCGGTAAATTTTCATTATCTCTCCTTCCCTCATCATTCACATTGCTTTCGGCTTAGTCATTACATGCAATGTGTGGCTCATCTCATATAATATATGTAATTGATTGAGTCGAAGTAAATTAGACAAATTGCTGATATTGGTTTTGGGTTTCCAGGGGCGGATCAATACATACTACTAAGGCATAACACTGGTAGTGTTTTGTATTGTGAAGTTTTATTGGGGCCCAAACTCAATATCAGCATAGATAACTGTCTGATTTGGTTTTTAACGTTTGTTTTTTCGTAATGGTAGGTGAATTTAGGGTCGATATTAGCAACATTCGGGGGCTGAGAAAGAATTTCTGCGCTGTGTACGTACATACTGTAAAAAACAGGACAGCAGCCTTGGCACTAAGTGAAACCCAGGTAGGCGAAAATTCTGATTACTCCGAATTTAGCCCACCTGGTTATAGCTTAGTGCCTTTATTTTTCCTACACCATGGTCTCGCAATATATGTACGTAATAATGTGGCTTATCAGCTTCAACCACAATATGGCCCTTGTTTAAATACAAACTTTAACTTCATGTGGTTAAAATTCACCGTCAATAAGCACATCATACATACATGTTTCATTTATCGTAGCCCAAGTTTGGATAGTAATTCGACTTCTAACGAATTCGATGCGCTGTCCGATTCAATCCTGAGAATTGTTTCCCATTATCCGCACAGTGAAATCGTTGTTACGGGCGATTTCAATGTACACAATTCTTCGTGGCTACGCTATTCTGGTCAGACAACACCCGAAGGAAGGTATGTCGAGATTTTTGCTGAGTTAAACCACCTGACTCAGCTTGTTGACGAGCCTACTCGGATTCCTGACGTTGCAGGTCAAATCGCCAACACTCTAGACTTGTTCCTTACCTCTGACCCGAATAAATACACTATTAGTGTATTATCTCCTCTAGGCTCATCAGACCATTGTTTCATATCTGCGAATTTCTCGTGCCACCAAATCACAGTTAAAGAACAAATCCCAAAGAGAACCGTTTGGCAATACGAGAAAGCCAACTGGGACGGTCTCAATAATTTCTTCAAGAGCTTTAACTGGTCACTATGCTTCCTCGATAGTGATGACGCCAGTGCAGATATGATTACCAACTTGATTCTTTGTGGAATGAGAAATTTTATCCCGAATAGGGTGAAATCTATCAAACCCAAAGAAAACTCATGGTTTGATTCGAGCTGTAAAGAGGTTATTAGGGTTAGAGAAGTAAGCTTCCGATGTTATAAAGCCAATCCTACTGAGGAAAACCGGAAAAAGTTTCAACAAGCTAGAAAGACCTGTAACGTTCATATTCGAAGAACCAAATTTTTAAATGATCAAAAATTACGGCAAAAAATACTACAATGTCCCAAAGGTAGTAAAAATTTTTGGTAATTTGTAAAAAACATACGAAATACCACCTCGTCCTTGGTTCCAACGCTCGTCTTCAATGATACTCCTTTTGTCAGCTCGCAAGATAAAGCCAATTTGCTTGCAGCACAGTTTGCTGTTAATTCGACGCTGCCAGAAAGTGTTATGACTCCTCCTGTACTTGAGAGCGTAAATGATTTTATGGGACAAATCTTCTTTCGCACTCGTGCAGTTGCTAGAGTTCTAAAGGATCTCGATGTACACAAATCCGCTGGCCCGGATGGTATCCCTCCCATTGTTCTGAAGAGGTGTTCTTCAACGCTGGCAAAACCACTGCGTAAGCTTTCCCATCTGTCCTACTCTACTGGTCTCTATCCGAGTGGATGGAAAACAGTATTTGTCCAGCCTGTCCCTAAAAAAGGCGTATCTTCTTCACCCTCTAACTATCGACCAATTGCACTTACGTCCCTTCTTTCCAAGGTCATGGAAACGCTGATTAATTTCCAGCTCAAGAAATATCTCGAGGAACGAAAGCTTCTCAATGACCGGCAGTACGGCTTTCGTAGAAATAGGTCCACTGGTGATCTGATGGTATATCTCACCGAACAGTGGAACAAATCTTTACATCGTTTTGGAGAAAGTAAGATTATTGCACTTGATATTTTAAAAGCGTTTGATAGAGTTTGGCACCAAGCTCTCTTATCGAAAATGCACGCATTTGGTTTCGATGAACCTCTTCTTCGTTTGATTAGAAATTACCTTTCGGACCGTTCAATACAAGTCGTATTGGATGGTTTCAAGTCTGAAATCCACAAAATAAATGCTGGTGTGCCCCAGGGCTCCGTTTTGTCTCCGACTCTCTTCCTTATTTTTATAAATGATCTTTTGTCTGAAACTTCTAATCCATTAAACTGTTTCGCTGACGATAGTACCCTCAGCTACTCATATTCATTTACAGATTCTCATCCATGTCCTTCGGATGTGGAACTTGAACGGCAGCGTATGATAAGCTCACTAAATTCTGATCTCGACAGCATTGTCCAATGGGGAATCAAAAACCGCGTAGAATTTAATGCTTTTAAAACTCAATGTTGTCTCCTGTCGTTAAAGCGAAACCCACCCCCAATGCCGCTATCCATGGGCGGCACTTGCATCGAGGAAACCGAACAGCTCTCAGTTCTCGGTATGTGTGTCACAGACCACCTTTTGTGGAATGACCACATATTTGATGTCGCCAAAACCGGTGCTAAGTGTTCAGGTTTTCTCCGTAGATGCAAGAAGTTTTTTTCCCCTTCTCATCTGGCTGTGATCTACAAAGCCTTTATTCGTCCAAAACTTGAGTACAATTCTCATGTTTGGGCAGGAGCTCCAAAAACTCACTTGAGTTTGTTGGACAGAATTCAAAAGAGAGCTTTAAAAATTATAGGCGAAAGATCTATAACAGAAACAATTACATCTCTCGAACACCGCCGTAATGTTTCGTGTCTTTCTCTATTTTATCGCTATTATTATAATCAGTGTTCTAGTGAAATAGCCAGTTGCATTCCCCCCCTTAAAATATTCAACCGTAATACTCGCGCTTCTAGGAATGCCCATCAGTTCACCCTCGAGCCCAAATTCGGACGTACTGTAATGTACAGAGATTCTTTCTTCAGTCGCACCACACGCATGTGGAATGCTTTACCTGACTCGACTTTCCCCTCCCATTTCGATGTGCAAACGTTCAAAACAAATGTGCATCGGTATCTCCTTCTAAATCCTCTCCTACTTACCTAATCGCTCGTGCTGTGTTAAAAACATTTTAAGGGTAGCCATAACCCCTTTTGCTCGCGTGGAATATAAAAAAAAAAAAAAAAAAAAAAAAAAAAAACATACTGAATTTAACTCACTGTGAACACTGTGTACTTTTCCCAGTCTACACATAATAAGGTGTCTTGATTATAAGCAGGTATTTAGTGAGAAAAGAACACTTTCTGATGTAATAAATAAAAGGTCGTAAAAATAGATTATCGATGGTGCTGAAAAAAGAATACGTCACCACTGAATTTTTTAAGAATTGGTGTGTAAAGCCAGTGCTAAAAAAGTTTTTATTCAAGACTTCAAAACTTAATATCTAAAAGTATATAAAACGTAGCATAATAACTTTACTATTATTTGAAAGATGAGAAATTTACCGTTTATTTAATACTAATGTCGTTTTCTTTCGTTCTTTATATAAAAAACTCAGCTTGAAGAGACCTTGATCTTGTAAGGCCAGAGAGTTTAATCTGGAGATGGTTTAATCGTTCTAGATGACTGTGTTTGAATATTGGAAGCGATTCCAGAGCTATGTGCGTGAGGATTCTTGGGTTTGGCCATTGAGGATATGTTCCCAATGCTTATTAAGGACGATTTTAAGATGCTGATCATAACCTGTTTTCCTTCAATTGTAAAGCGATTGTTTCTCAATATACAGTCATTTTTGACTAAGAGAATGCCAGATCAGTGAATTCAATTTGAAGAGTTTTTGTTTTGCATCCAGCAGTTAGTTGAACATTAAGAAGGGTTACGAATATACATTGATTTGTGCTAGATGTTTATGGCATCAATATTGAAGTCCCATATTCCTCACAACTTTCATTGTATGTGGCGTCTCACGTGTCTGCAAACCTACCACTTTGTACGTGTACGTGCCCGAGAATAAAGCGAAAAAAGTTGTGTAATTTAAACCACTTCAGTAAAAAAGCAGAACGTTGGTCGAAACGCCACACCATTTGGTTTGAAAACACATCCACATTATTTATTTGGATATTTTTATTGTTGTTTTGTACATATATAAATCGTCATAGAGACCAATACTTTGCAATGACAGCATCCAAACTTAAGAAGTTTGACAACGAAACTTACTTACTTTACTTTTGATGGCGCTCACAGCCCAGGATGGGCTTCGGCCTCAACTAACAAGCCCCTCCAGCCAGCTCTGTCCCTAGCTAGCCGCTTCCAGTTGCGCACACCGAGTGCTTTGATGTCGTCATTCACTTGATTGCGCCACCTGTTACGGGTTCTTCCTCTGCTGCGTACCCCATCGGGGTTGGATTCGAAGACTCGTCGGGCAGGTGCGTTGCTGTCCATACGCTCCACGTGCCCCAGCCATCTCAGCCGCTGTATTTTCAGCTTTTTGACCAGGTCAACGTCGCTGTATAGCCCGTATAGCTCGTCGTTGAATCTTCTCCTCCATACTCCTTCGATACACACCGGACCGAAAATCACACGAAGAATCTTCCTCTCAAAGCACCCTAGCAGATTTTTATCCGAATCTTTCAGTGTCCATGCTTCTGACCCATAAAGCAGGACCGGGATGATTAGGGTTTTGTATAAAGTCTCTTTGGTTCTCTGAGAGAGGGCCTTACTACTTAAATGCCTTCTTAGACCGAAGAAACAGCGGTTGGCAAGAGTAATTATTCGCTTGATCTCTGCACTGATGTCATTCTGCGATGTAATAGTGGAGCCCAGGTAGACAAAGTCCTTGACAACTTCGAAGTTATATCTGTCCATCGTGATATTTTGCCCGAGTCGACGATGTTGAGATTCCTCTCTCGATGACAGCATATACTTCGTCTTGTCCTCATTAACCGCCAATCCCATTCTAGCCGCCTCCGATTCAATGCTCGCAAATGCCCCTGCCACAGCTCGCTTCGTTCTGCCGACAATGTCTATGTCATCCGCATATGCAAGCAATTGAACGGACTTTTGATAGATTGTACCGCTGGTGTTGACATGTGCGTTGCGTACAATGGCTTCAAGAACGATGTTGAATAGGTTGCATGATAACGCGTCGCCTTGCCTCAATCCTTTCTCAACATCAAAGGAATCGGTGGTGTTCTTACCAATTTTGACGGAGCAGCGAGATTTCTCCATCGTCATCCTGCACAAGCGGACGAGTTTGGCAGGGATGCCGAGACTCGACATGGCTCTGTATAATTCGTCCCTTTTCACGGTATCATACGCGACTTTAAAATCGATAAAAAGGTGGTGTGTATCGATCTGGAATTCCCGGGATTTTTCTAAAATCTTTCGGAGTGTGAACATTTGATCGACGGTTGACTTGCCTGGCCTAAAACCGCACAGATAAGGGCCGATCAGATCGTTGACAAAAGGTTTTAAGCGGTCACATAGGATGGCCGACAAGATTTTATAAGCGACGTTTAGGAGACTAATTCCTCTGTAGTTGGTACATTTCAGAACATCTCCCTTTTTATGGATGGGGCACACTATACCGAGGTTCCATTCATCGGGCATACTTTCCTCCGACCAAATTTTGCAGATGAGCTGGTGTATGCTCCTAGCCAATTCATCTCCCGCCGATTTAAATAGTTCGGCTTGTAAGCCATCCGCACCTGCAGCCTTGTACGACTTAAGTTTGGATATCGCCAGCCGAACTTCGATTAGGTCGGGTGGACGGAACTCTTGGCCATCATCGTCCAAGTTGAATGGAGCGTTCTGCCTATTAGCGGCATCTTGGCTGTCTTCGCCTTTAAGCAGTCTAGAGAAGTGTTCTTTCCAGATCCTCAGCACTGACTGTGTGTCTACTACCATATTCCCACTCTCATCTCGGCAGGCTTCCGTTCTAGCCTTGAATCCTTGGGTGGATCGCTTCACCCTCTGATAAAATTTTCGAACATCTCCCCTACCGCTACAACCCTCAATAGACTCTACCGCCCGCTTCTCGTGCTCTCTCTTTTTCCTCCTGAGAAGTCGGCGTTCCTCTTTTCGTTTCAGCCCGTAGAGCTCCCGGGCCACTCTCTCAGCAGCTCTTGTTCGAGTCTGCAGCATTGCCTGGTAGGCCTCGTCCTTAGCTGCATGCGCTAGCCGGCACTCTTCATCGAACCAGGGGTTTCGTTGTATTCGCCTAGTGAAACCCAGCACATCAGAGGCGGCACTTCTGATGGCTTGTTGACAGTGTTCCCACTGGTCCTCTGCACTTGATGCTGGTGGCGGACCTCCTGAGAGATTAAGAGTTACGTGGTCTGCAAAAGTTCTGGCAGTCTCTTGTGATTTAAGCTTCTCGACATCGGATCTTTTCACAGCATCTGCTCTGCGTTGTCGCGTCATGGATATCCGCATACGTAGTCTAGCTACCACCAGGTAGTGATCCGAGTCAATGTTGGCCCCTCGGAACGTTCGGACGTCCAAGATACTGGAAGCATGTCTCGCGTCTATCGCAACGTGGTCGATTTGGTTGACGGTTACTTGATCACGCGACCGCCAAGTCCCCTTGTGTATATTGAGGTGTGGGAAGTAGGTGCTTGAGATGATGACATTTCGCCCCGCCGCAAAGTCTGCCAGCCTGTGTCCGTTGCCGGAAGTTTCGTCGTGTAGGCTGTGTCCTCCGAATATCAAACCAAAGATGCCCTCCTTTCCGAATCTTGCGTGAAAGTCACCAAGAATGATCTTCAAGTCGTACTTCGGGCACATATCATACGTTGTCTCCAAGAGATCGTAGAATGCTTCTTTGGTTGAGTCTTCTCTCCTTTCATGGGGGGCGTGAACACAAATCAGCGAAATGTTCTTAAATTTGCCTTTGATGCGGATTGTGACCAGGCGCTCGCTTACACTTCGGAAGCCCAAGACTTCTTGCCTAAGTCTTCCCCTTATCACAAAACCACAACCAAAGAGCCGCTGACCCTGTTCCTTCAAGCACCCGCCGTAGTAGATGTCACACGTTTTCAGTCTCCGTACGCCCTCTCCATCCCATCGCACTTCCTGGATGGCTGTTACGTCAGCCTTTAGCCTGTCCAGGTTCTCCACTAATTGTTCGGCTGCACGTGTTCTGTATAAGGACAGGACGTTCCACGTGCAGATCCGAAATTCATTGTCCTTGTTTCGTTTGCTGGGGTCGTCAACTTTAAAATCATCCATATCCGAGGCTTGTTGTTGTTTCGGAACAACTTTTTTTTACGTGGTAGGGAAGTTACCCCGACGCACAACCCCCGACCCGGAGGACCAGACCCTTCGTATAACTCCAAGGGTAGGGAGCCGGATAAACCGCTCCTTATAGGCCTGAGCTACAAATATGTCGTAGTAGCCCATATAAGGTGTTCACTAAGTAGTTCAACCTAACTGGAACTGTAGACGCCACCGTTGATTCCATCTAGAGAATTCGTCCGCTGCCGCCTCGATGAAAGGAGAAGTGCCTTAGTGGGAACACTCCTCCCCCCCCTCTCTCGTTGGCTATCCCCAACAGCTTTCCACGGGGTTTTAAACCCCGTCTCCAGCTGAGGTACTAGACACCCGATGTTCACCACGTGGAGGTGAGAGTAGGAGTTGGTAGACAGAGGTGGGTTTTGAGAAAAACCTGTGGACGCTTGTGTCCTCTTGAATGCACATAACTACCCTTTTGAATTGGTGTGTAAAGCCAGTGCAACGACAACGAAAACTACATGCAATTTTTCTGCAAAATATTCGTGATGAGCTCTTACGGTGATGTTGTAAAGTGGATAAAATTCGGTGGAATATCAATACGTCTGGCGAATTAGTCCACTGGAATCACCAATCGCTAAAAACTTGCCTAGAGAACTCTGCAGCGAAATGATAATTTCGTAAAGCAACTCGCATGTTTGTTTTCAATTGCAGTTCTCACGTAATGCCAAAAAACTATGCCTTCAATCAAGCGTTCAATTCATCTGCTGAAGATGATCTTGGAATGACAGGTAGCGTTGATCGCCACCGAAACGTTGCTTGTCACTTCGTAAATCTTTCAACGTGCAATTCAGGGCTCCCAATGCACGTTTGTGAGCCATTGTACACTCGTCCCAGGTGACAATCTTACAGTACTACAATAGTTTCGCCAAAGCAGAGTTCTTTAAAATGTTATCATGTAGGTGCTTCATCTACTTGCAGGCAATTGCAATGCAGAATGAGCGTTCGACCGCCTTCCAATAACCTAGCCGCTATTCCAAATACGTACTTTGAATACAATGCAAATTTAAAAAAAAAATATTACATTTTATTTTATCTGACCGAACGCAATAGCAAGTCCAATTCAAATTTGAATGACGAAACGAACCTAATACTCCTTTCTTGGGCCATCACGAACCCATCAATCCCAAAATTGTGAAAATCGGGATCTTCCGGTTCCAGTTTTCCTGGAAATTTTCCGGGATTTTCCTGCATTATCCAATGTACTTCCTTGGGCCAACACGAATTCATCAAACCCAAAATCGTGAAAATCGAATGATCAGTTCTCGAGTCATGGGCGCACACACGGACGACATTTCTCTTTTATATATGTATATATGTAGATAAAAAAAAATTTATTATTAAAAATTTATTATTAAAAATTATTTTTTTTTTTTATTTATAAAAATTCTTGAACAATTTTAAAAATAAAATTTGAAAACCAAAAAATCGGTTCTATGATAGATACCGTTAATAACCGTTATAAATAATTTTTTTTTTACTAAAATATTTATTATAGTAATAAATAGTCGTTTTTGAAATAAATCAATTTTTTGTATATTGGAGGTATAATATATATGGCAAGTACCGTTACTTTTTGAGCTAAAAAAAGTTCATGTTCAAAATGTTAACCACTAGGGAATCCCCTAAGAACCTTAAGTCCAAAGTTTGAAAAAAAAATCGCTTCAGGCGTTTAGGTTGCAGGTTGAGGTACAGACAGACGGACAGGCAGACAGAATTGCGAGACTGATTAAATAGGAATAAATTGTGGAAAAAAGGTTAAAAATAAAAAATAATTGATTTGCGATGGGTAGGCCGTCAGTCGGCTTCCGAATTCCAGTCACAGTCGATGTCTTATGTTCAATCCTTATGACGGGCAAAGCTTTTCAAATAAAAATTAACATATTAAGACTCAGCATCACACAAGGAAGTCTGATGATCGGGTTGGCACTCGTGAAATAGCTATAACTTCAGCCAAATAACTTGGTGGTAGAACACTTTAGTTGTTCTTGTTTCGTTCAAAATATTCAATGATAATTGTTGTCGCTCAGCGTGACGGCATTGTATGAACTCTAGTTCATACAAAATCCTAATAAATTGATTTTGTCTTTTATTTGTTCGTAGTAATAAATTATACATACTAATTTTAAATGCAATAATTGTATGGTAACTTAGGGCCAGTTTTTCAGTGCGGGGTTAGAGTTAAGCCCGAGTAAGCTCACCAAAGGACAATGATCAAATCTGGCCTAGCACCAATAAGGACGGTCTTCGTATCGTATATATGTACATATTACTGCATTGATTATCCGTTAACCGTTTGTCCAAATTCGCTGTGTGATAGAAGTTATTAAATTTAGAATAAAATGAGTTTTAGGGTCATAATTCCCTATTTCCTTAGTGTTTTTTTAATATTTTGTGTATTTTTCGTTCGATTTAATCCATTTTTTGGAACTAAGTTCTCTGAACCCTTGACACATTACCTGATTTTTTCAGATTTTTAACTTCCCATAGGAAGTTATTGTAATTGGAGCGATTTGTCGAATTGAAAATTTTGACATATCTTCACGTTTTGAGGTCTCTAGAATCAGAATCTGTCGTTTTTTAGCAAGATGTCAGTATGTGTGTATGTAAGTACGTTCGGTGTACTTTTCGTCCACCAAATCTCGAGAACGCATAAAGATATCGACCTCCGAAAAATTTTATTTTACAGATAATATTGTCATAACGTGCTGAAAAGGTTTTCTAACAAATTCAATAAACTGTTTTTTTACTACAGCAATTTAAAAAGGAGCTGTAAAATGTCATTTATCTGGAATATCTCGTGAACTGAATAAGATATTCACTTCAGACTAATTTTATTTAATTTTATATTACACAATACCAAATGGGTAAATATTAAAAAAAAAATTAACAGACACTTTTTTTTAAACTAAGGAAAACAGTTGAAAAATAATTTTCGTCTCAAATATTTCAAGAACAAAAAATGATTCCGAACCCAGGCTATTTTTGTTTTATATATAATGACGTAGTCAACAACAAATATTTTGAAAAAACAAAACAATGATATCGATTTCAAATTCCTACCAAAAATGTATACCTATGCCATCTAAATGTTGTGTAATTTTGAGCTTTGTAAAACCACCCTTTAAAAAGCTAAAAATCAAAATGTTGCAAGAAAAAACTTTTCCAAAATGTTTTATTTCGAAAAATTCTTACCATCAAAATCGAAATTTTGCATATGACACTTAATTTGCCTTTTTATATTCTTTGAAACCATGTTTTTTTTTAAGTACACTCCCCTGATTTTTGGTATTTTTTCAACCAACAGTCTGTTTAAAAATAATTCGGTTAGATAAATTAATACCTCTATACCGAAAAGAGTTAGGAAAAAAGTACAAAATAATGTCACATTTTGCCCTGTATCTCTATATCTATACCTACCTATATACTGATTATCCAAAAACCTAAAGTTATTACAATATAAAATATATATTGTATATACTCTACCACCCACCACTTAAGTAAATATGTACATATGTACATGGTTTTCAAGTGCACCAATGGGAAGTTACTAGTGTGGGTCGACCACAGACTCATTTTTAAAATTATGTTTTTTTATGCAAGCATCAATTTCATGCAAAAACCTGTTTTTGGAGTATTTAATTTGTAAAAAATAAAAATATTGGTTTTTAAACAATATTTTTGATGCCAAAATCATCTCTGAAAAACAACAAACAAATATCAATTTGTATCTCATTTATCGGAATACAAATGGGTATTATTTTAAAGTTTTTAAATTCCAATTTCGCCGAAAATTTGTATATGCAAAATTGTTAAAATTATAAAGGCCCTTTTGTATACAAATTTTGGTTGAAATCGGTGAAATTTGAAAACCAAAAACTCGGTTCTATGACGGGTACCGTTAATATCCGTTATAATTGTTTTTCTATCAAAATATTAGTAATAGTCTTATTAACACCTCGTTTTTTTTTAATAGTTAGAGCCGTTTTTGAAATATATCAATTCTTATATATTGGTTGTATGTCAGGTATCGTTATTTTTTTAACTAAAAAAAATTAAATTTCCCCTAGGGAATCATCTTAAGTCTTAAGTTTGAAGAAAATCGCTTTAGTGGTTTAGGCTGCAGGTCTGTCGACAGACAGACAAACAGTCGGATAGTCGATTGCGCGACCGTGTACTTGCATTCGTGCACGTTAACAGAATTGTATTGTAGTTGAATTTATTTTTGAAGAATGTGAGTAAAAATTACAATTTTGAGTAAAATAATATATTTTAGAATTTGACAAATAATTCTTCTGCCAAATACATGTCAAGGTCAAGCCACTCGCTTGCACCTGGATGAATATTCTGGTGCAAACCATATATATGGGATGGAAACAGGGCCGTAGCTACAGCTTGTGGGGCCCCGGGGCAAAATGTTAAGTAGGTAGATACTAAAATAATTTTTATTCTCGATTTTGCAGAAGCTTTTACTTTTTTCAAATCTATTTGCCGTGCTCTTAGATTTTTGATCGATATCAATGATAAATTGCTATTTCTTTTTTTGTTCCACTTCCGCTTTTGCTATGGTAACAGGAACAGTTAAAAACAATACAGTCAAAACATACATTAAATATTGAAGGATTTTTCATGATCAAAAAACTTACAAAACATAAAAAAGTTACAAAACATAATTTGCAGAAAATTTAATTTGCAAAAAAAAAGAATTAAACGTTAAAAACAAATTGGCTATGAGCTTTCGCTAACTATGAACAAATATTTTTAGAGTCTTCTCCCAATTCTTTTATTTTAATTTTACAAATTAATGTTTCAAGTTGCACATATACTCAAAAAGAAGCAACAAATGCTTGAATATTAGTGGATAAACCTAGAACTTATGTTGGTATCGGTTATTTGAATTCACAACATAGTGAGCTTATACGTAAGATCTACAGTTTGAGTTCATTAGTGTTAGATTTTATTCGTTAATTGAATTTAAGTTACAATGACTCAAAAAGTGGGATTGAGCAAAACGGGGGGCCCCGGGGCATTGCCCCAGCTGCCCCAATTGACGATACGGGCCTGGATGGAAAGATTTTGTCTTCGATTTCCTGGAGCACATTTGCGACTATTACCCCGTTTACAAGCAGTTTTTATGCAAGATTGTGACACTTCAGATTTTTCGCTTTATTATTGTAATTTTCAACACGCTTCGTGAAACAAGTGGAGACCAAAAATACTAAACGTTTGTATAATTGCTAAAGTTTTAAGTTACTTGAACTTGTTGTTAAAGTGATTTTTTTCCATATTCTTTTTTTTTTTATTCTGTGGGCTATATTTTAGTGTTATAA
The DNA here is from genome assembly GCA_949320155.1 of Melangyna quadrimaculata. Classification (NCBI taxonomy): domain Eukaryota; kingdom Metazoa; phylum Arthropoda; class Insecta; order Diptera; family Syrphidae; genus Melangyna; species Melangyna quadrimaculata. Next base: position 155,949,081 of record OX439484.1, read on the forward strand.
TAACATCAATAAGAATAATAATATAAGAAGGGAATATAATGTATAGCTGATATTTGAATTTGTTTTATCACACTCTCTATTTTTGCTTCCTATTTTGACTATTGATATACTAACTTAAAACAATTGAATAACAATTAAAAAACCCTTTATGGCAATATTTTTGTATTTTAAAAATGAAAAATTTTATTTATCATATAATAATTCACGAACAAAAAATCATCTCTATACAAATTCTCTTGGCTGCCAGAACTGTTTTGTTACGTTTTATCTCCAAAAACGTAGGAAGTGGCATATCCCAACAAACAATTTGTCCTCTATAAGGTCCATTTTTTGAATTTCTAGAAGTTATTATTTCTTTAAGGCTTGTATTTAGTTTGGACATCGAAGTTGCAAAGCTATAATTTTGAAAACAGCTTCCGACAAACATATTTCAGGCGGAATCTATATTTTTTTACAAAACAATTTAAATTCACTATTATAAAGAACAAACGAAACAAAATACATTTATGTTTAAATGGAACTATAATAATTTATATTCAGAATTGCAGATTAGGAAATCACTTTGATAGATCCTTACAGAAGTTAAATTGTTAGTTGGGAATCTTCTATTCTTTCATTCATGGAATTTTAGACCCTAGTTTTTCGTGACCTGAGTTGAGAGCTCCATATCGCTCGCATCGCCTGCGCTGCCCGTTCCCCCCACGACAACCGCACCGTGCCGCCCGGGCCACCCATTTCTTATTAAGTTATTCTATCGACGGCGCGGCGATGCACTTAAAGAAAAAAATCACATATATTATTTCTGTTGTCAAACTCCTTTTTTCTCATTTATAAAATAGTCAAATCCACTTAAATAGGTATCACTGAATAGGAATTTACACATACTCATGACATTGCACAAAAACTTTATTCTATTTTACACTATTTTCTTTAAATTTCGGAAATTTCAAATAATTCAATAAATGAAAAATTTGACATAAAGAATACTTCACTTTTAACCCATTGAATGAGTGAAAGAGAAAAATACGTATTACTTCTGTAATTTAAAATTCTTTTTTTTTTCGCTGCACCTTGAGTAAGTGGGGAGAAACATTCTTTAGTTACACCAGGCATGAATGAAAGCAACATATTTATTACTTTTGTAATGTATAATCCTCTTTTTTCGCTTGCACATTGAGTGAGTGGTGGAGAAACATATTTGTTACCTAGTTCTGTTGTTTGTAATCTTTTTTCTCATTATAAAAAGCCGAATGCATTTATTAGGTATCACTAGATTGCATGAATGAAAGAAACATATTTATTAATTCTTTAATTTAAAAGCTTAGAAGAAGAAATAGAGGAACGGGCATATCGTGGAAAAAGTGAGGCTTTTTTCAAAATAGTGTAAGTTACACAAACACAAATGCATTCATACAGGGTCGGAATGCAGTGAGATAGCTAAATGCTGGGGCCGAAAGGGGTTGACAAAAAAAAATCGAAACACATTTACAATGAAAATAATCAAAGAAATTTTTGTATTGCATCAAATTTTATTAGAAAAAATATTATGATCATTTAAATGCATATCTATAATATTTAAATAAAATTCTTTTAATATGCTCATATCAATAATAAAAAAAATTTATTTATTTTGTTTAAACATTCTATTTGAAAGTTTAAAGCCTTATTGCATGTGCGAAATTTTCGCACGGGTCTTCTGGTTGTTCAATAATTCCCTAAACCCTTAATCTGTCGTACTATAAAACCTTACATATGACTGCGAGCTCTTTAGAGGGATTCAACAGCATACGTTCTACGAAGCTGGCCAAGCGACGTAATTTTTTCAAATTTCTAGATGTTGAATATAAGTTCGACTTTATTACCTATCTATTTCGATTGATTTTTTTTTTCTTTTCTGACATTTTTTAACTTTCGACATAAATATTTTGCTATGGAAATAAAGTCGACCATGAAAAAAAGTTGAATTCGACATTATTTCCAATCTAAATGGAAATAAAGTCGATTCGACCTTATTTACTTGTACTTTATTTCACGGCACCGTTACATATCAATACCGACTACTCGGTCGCTTAGTTTTTCACTAACTACACATTTTGAAGATGTAAACTCAGATTGAGGTACAGTACAATATAAGTAAACCAGAAAACATGACTGGTCTTGCCTTTTCCTTATGTAGTATCATAATTTTAATATACAATTAAATCAAAGATTTTCTTGAAAACTATTTCAAATATTTATAGGTGCTTTCTTGCCCTCTCTATGAAACTTTCCTTAAATACCCCGAGGGCCCTCTGGTGTTATGCATAACATGTGATTTTTATACTTTCGAAAACTCATAAAATGTTGTCAAACTAATTTCTAAATTACCTTAACAACATCATTCTGCCACTTGATAAAAATAAAACGTGTTTTACATTGAACATTTTTGCAATTAGTATACCTAAATGTAATTAGGAACTAGATTTTAGCAAATGACATTATTTGCTATCGATCTAACCAAAAGTAAGTAGATATGTATAAAAGTAAAGAAAAACCTACAATATGCTATCAGTTTATCAATAATCGTCAATCAGTAAACATCTTTGGAACTTCTATTGAAAACAAAAAAGCAACAAAATGAAATTCCACATTTATTTATCGGTAAATAATATAATTTTTAATTTGTTGTTATTTATTATAAAAAAAAAATAAATCAAATCAAATATTTAGATCGCTCTACTGATTTTGGCCACAACAACACAAGGATTCCTTTTAAAGGCAGCAATTAAAAAGAAACTGCCGTTGTTGGTGTCAGCGTTAAAAGGACAGCGACATACATCCACTTCAGCACAAAGTTCCGAGGGGTCAACAGGAATACTATCTGGCTTAAGTGAGGAAACAAATAATGAATCCTTCCAAACATCACCCCTAAGTGAAGTTATCCCACCATCCGTTACCCTTTATCAGTATCCAATACAAAATCAAGTTATCTATCGATCAATTCGTCCAGTTGTTCGTCGAACAGTTTATGTCCAACAACCATCAACTTACACCGATAACATTCTTGATAGAAGTATCACAGATATCTTCAACCCAATTTCTGGAGTTTTACGGACCGCAAAATCAGCCATACGAGGTTTTTTAGGGCCTTCAGCAACAGGCACCCTGGCATCACCAATAACTCCATCTGAACTTGAAGCACCAACTTACTACAGTGACGACAGAGGTCTTCCTGGATTTATTAACAATATTATTCCTGAACCTATTCGTCAATTGAAATCAAGGCTAGGAAATCTTATAAGGCCACCAGTAAGAGCGCAACTGGAATCATCAGTATCAACATCAATTCCAGCTCCACAGGTTTATTATTTGTATTAATATACCTTTTCGGAAAAATAGTAAATAAGTTTAAGTATTTGAATTATTATTAGACTTAATTGTTTTGTGCCTATACGCGAGAATGTTACCATTTACGAATTAATAAAATATTAAGTGTTTTTCTAAAGTTACTCGCAGTTCTTTAATTAAGATGTTTTTGTGGACTTTTTTTTTAATTTACCTACATCTTAATCTTATCTTAATAATATTATAACAGCCGTATTTATTAGATTTCCCTAATACTCGGTTAAACCTCGGAATAGTTAAACCGAGTCGAAGCACTTACACCGGGTTTACGCCATGTCGAACTAATCCTTATTAAAAAAAAAAAAATTCTTAGCCGGTTAAGTTACGCCTGCATTACGTCAAACATTTTATCAAAAAATCGCCAATCTAAAACTCTGGTTATCATAATCGTAAACAAACCTCAGCTGATTTCCATTGTTGTTGGTTTATTTTGGTAAAGAAATTATTTGTTAATTTCTAATAATAAAATTAAAATAAAAGAAAACGTTCAGAAAAACTGGGATGATTCTCAAAAGATATGTTTATATATTTATATAATTACAACAGATAAAAATAAATATTTTGGTTTATGTTCATAGATTTTTCCCCGACAACTAATCCATCCCTCAGTATCATGGGATCTAAATGAGTTTTGTACTGCTTTGGCTTTCTTCTTCTTTGTTAAATGTCAAACCGTTGAAAGAATTTCAATTATTTATTAATGTAAACTAAATATCCATTTTATCGTAGTAACAAAAAGAAAAAAATTGTTTGCACTCCTCTTTGTAAATTTCACACAATGCCCTGTCAAAATGACATTTAGGTACTAAAACTGCTTTACTCCGGCTTTAAACCTCCTAGGAACCAGTTTTAGCCTACTCCACCTCTATTCCTGGTATATTTTTTTTTTAAATAAGCTTTCCAGTTTTAGTAGTAGCCCGTAGCGTAATGGTTAGTGCGTTCGACTGTCACGCTGGAGGTCTGGGATCGCTTCCCAGCCTCGTCAACCTAAAAAACTAAAAAGTTTTTTTTCAGGGCTACTGCCTCTTGCGAGGAATTGACAAATCCTCCAAGAGTATCACTTGTCATGAATAAGTGCTTCTCGTCTAGCTGTTCGGATTCGGCATAAAATTGTAGGTCCCTTCCATTCCTGTCGAAAGGCGCACACAGGAATGGTTGCGAGTTGTTAGTCACTAGGCCCTGTTGTGCCATCCGATTTTTTTTTTTTTATTCCAATTTTAGAGGCGTTGTAAAGTCGGAGTAACTTTACGCCGCCGCTGAACCCAGTTAATAAATAAGGCTCTAAATGTTAAAATACTGAAATTATTGGAAGGCAAATTTGTGGAGCGAGAGCTCCACTGCTAACGTATGGGGGTTCGATCGCCAGTCTAAGTAGCATTCTTTTCTATATTCCCCAACTGCAACTGGATGCCACCCGTGGAGTTTCATGAGATAATTAACATCTAATTCTCAATCGACTGTGCCAACAAAATCTTTCCTTGCCTTATTATTAATATTTAAAGGATTTAGATGAAAATGGTGAAGCGATATGCGATAGTTTGGAATATGAGATGGACATTAGTTAATGGAGGTGATTACTTAGCCGTGTTTTTTGAGAGAGTGACAAGAGCAACTTAGTAAAAGTTTTACACGGAAAACACAAACAAAATTATCTATAAGAATTTGTTTTGTTATTGTTTTGCGTGTTAACATTTTGCTAAGTTGCTAGTCACTCTCTCAAAAAACACGGCTTATATATATACATACATACATACCTATATATATGTAACTGTAAAACTTCGAAATAAGAAAATTCTAGAGTTTATCGGTAAAACTTTGAATTTTTCAGCGACATTTGTAAAATCCAGAAATTTTTCGTTTTCATAATTCATTCTTGAATTTTTTTAACAGTTTTTGTTGGACATCATTACCTTGGGTGGCCCGCTTCGTGGGTTCTAAGCCTCTTAACTCCCTTTTTGGGTCGTTGCTCAGCGTAGGGTACATTTGGTCACTAGGCGGGCGCCTATCAAATGCAGGATGGTACTGTTGTCCAAGAAAAACAGTTTAATATAGCCCGGAATGAATTATGGAAACAAAACGTCTCGAACTCCTACAAATGAAAAATTCTTAGGTTTCCCTTGAAATTCTAGAAGTTCCTCATTTTTAAGTTTAACACAGTATCTAACATATATAGGTCCAAATAAAAAGTACAAGTGACCTCAACTCCAGAAAGTATTATGTTTCGCCCAAGGAATAACAGTGGGCTCTTCAGTCAGTCTGTTATATCTACCCTACTAAGACACAAATGTTGGTCGGTAAACATCGACCAAAATTTGTGTCTTAGTAGGGTATAACAGACTGACTGAAGAGCCTACTGTTATACATTGGGCGAAACACAATACTCTCTGGAGTTGAGGTCACTTGTGCTTTTTATTTGAATTATATTCATTCACTCCACTTAAGCCAAAGCAATTTTAATATTTTAATATTTTAATTTCGTTTTCTCTAACATATAGGTATACATCACTCTACAAAAAGAATCTCCATTAACTTATGTCAATCTCATAATCTAAACCAGTGTTTCCCAAGGGGCAATTTGATGGTATCTATAGGGGGCAATTTAAAGTTATGCTGCATTACACTTCTCTCTCCATAAAATCTATGTATTTTCTGTGTTTCACCTTTAGAGATATATTTCGGAACGTACCCAGAATCTGCTTCTGCATTCATCAATAGTATCAACTACTGTTATCAACTTCACTCAATGACACTTGACGACAAAATATGAATCTGTTTTTTACTTTCACGTTGATTTTTAACCGAAATCAAATACCCCGATACAATCAAATATGCAAGAGAACTGATATTACCTTTTCCATCTTGGCATTTAATTGAATGTGGATTTAGTGCAATAATAAGTCTGCTGATAAAAAAAAAATGGCCTGGGTATAAGAAAAAATTGGAAGCTTAAGACTGTTGCTGATTTGCAGGAGGTATCAAGCGCAAGGGATTTAAATAATAACAATTTCATAACATAAAAACTTACAATTACATAATCATTAAATTATTTCTTATTTGAATTTCAGTTCAACATTATACCTACTCGTATGTTTTAAAAATAAACTTACTGTTTACTTAGTCGTTTTCCATTGAACGTTCGGAAGCGTTCAGAAGCGTCCGAAAGTCTTCTGAAACCGTTCCATTGGCACGAAAAATACGCTTCTGACGGTTCTGAGAAGAGAAATTCGACTCTATCTTGATTTCAAATCAGAATCCACTCAGAAGCACTAATACCTTCAAACTCAAACGTCACAACAAACTATAATGTACTTCATGTAAACAAATCAAGAAAAAATCAAACAAAAATATTATTTGGAAGTTCGGAGTTTATACGCTCGTGTTTTACATTTTACTTTTTATGTGACCGAAAATAATTTCTATGTGACGCTTAACATAAATACGGATACTAAATACAAGAATTGAGTAGAACCAACTTGTACTGCACGGCATTAATTTCTATGAAGTTCTTCCTTATGTCAGCAACTCAGTTTTTGTGCTGTACATTTCAGATTTTTGACGTTCAAAATTATTTAGGTATCTTAATATAATGTTAGGGGGATGTGAGGATTTTTGGAAAGGTTCTGTTGGGCATAGCACACAAAAGGTTGGGAAACACTGGTCTAAACTATCGCGTATTGTTTAACCATCTTCATTTAAATCTTTTTGTATGCATTTTTGTTGCACTGTTTTAAATTTTGAAAACAAAATATTTGCCTTTGTTTACCGTTTTAAGACAAAAATAAAATTAAACTCAGTATACCCAATAGTAAAGAAAGTAATACCCAATATTTAAATTAAATTCTTGAAGAACAAAATTTGATATTTGTAAAAAAATAATGTTTTCTTGGTGTTTTTTTTTTTATAAATAATTTAAAAAGTATAATAATAAAATATTTTCAATACTTCAAAAAAGATTACTGAAGAAAAAATTGTATCCATGGTCCAAGAAAATTAAATCCGGTGGTTACGAATTATTATTATTCCTTTTACACAAATTAGCGACGGAGTCGCGCGAGCGAGAAAGAGAACCCAAAAAGAGAGTTAAAAACCTATAACCCTCGAAGCGGGTCAGGCAAGGTACTTTTAAGGCTCTCCCAAACCGACGCAAAACATTTTTTGTACGATTGTGATTTTTCTGTTGTTGTTGCTTCTTATATTACTTTTAGGTCAATTTTTATTTTGTGTTAGGGGCCATTTTTTATAAGTTTGGGGGGCAATTTTTCCATTTTGAAAATGGGCCATTTTTCATTTGGGCTCAATTTCATGCAGACCAAAAAAATCGTGACATTTGTGCAGATATTCTGCTACTCGCTGGTAACAGAAAAGCTGATCCTTAAATTAAAACATGATTGCTGTGTCTACACTCTACAACAAGCTGTATTTTTCTAACATTAGGTCCTCGACTAGCGGTTTAAAAGACAATAAGCGTATTCATGCAATTTCGTTAAACACTAGATAAGTTTACGATTTGGTTAAATTTATTATTTGGTAAATCAACTGTCAAATTTTATTTGGGAAATGTTTTACACAATTTGGTTAAAATTATCCAAGGATTTTGATGGGAAAAATAATCAAATTTATTTGGTTAAACTTATCCAAACGTCATTGTGACTTTTAGAACTAGGCGTGTTCAGAAATATGATATATACATAATAAGATATCTCACTCAGAGAATTAAAGAAAGCTCCGACCGGGTTCTATTACTATCGAATCGCGATTAGTTGGCGATAAAAGTTGCGACTTTTTACACGTAGTTTATGTAAGAAAGAATAATAAGGACGTCTACATTTAATCAACGATTGGGAAAGCTACTTTTTCGTAAGCTAACCATTCGTTTACGACGACGAAACTACATCAAAAACATGTTGTTATTGTTTTCTTTTTCGTTAACAAATAATTCGCATTGGATCCTTAATAGTCGGAAGCTAAAGAATCAGAATTGAGCCATAATTCACTGTCTCTTTTTTCGTTCCTGCCTCAAAAATAATGTCAGTTTCACTTCCATGATGTGCACTCGTGCAATATTTCACGCAAATCAAGAAACCGACATTATGGGCGCACTTGGTACCTATATGATTTTTGTTTGTATTTTATGTATTATGTATATTATGTATAACGCCTACGACTATTGTAGTTCCATCGTATATCTTAATTTTTTTTTATCGTTGCTAAACATTCGGCTCCGATTTCGCGATGGTTCGGGAGAGGTTCTTCATTGAAAAATAACTTCGAAATCTAAACATGTCTAATGTGTCACACAGCAAATCTGTCAAATAAACAAACAGCTGATTCAATTACACAGCATTTAACCAAATGAATATAAAGGTCGTTCATGCAAACTTTTGTGTAAACTTATCATTTTACAAAATTTGTAAACTAACGACATTGCATGAATACCCTTACAGCCTTATGCATAAACGAATTATAGCGAGTGCATAGCGCTTATGCACTCTTTATAATTCCTCTGAACGCAAAAACCTTATTTATAAACTTATGCAACGTTGAATAGAAGCAACATAAGCTAAACGCGTTTGGAGGTTGTATAGAGCAAACATAAAACCCTATTAGTATCGCAATGTCACTTTGACTCACACATAGCAATAGTGTAGTTAGGTGTTAGCAGGAGCTTATTTTTGCAATCTTTGAGGTGTTGAAATCTCACTTTCAAAATATTTTATAAAATTTAATAGGTACAACAATTAATAATGTTGGTTTTGTTAATTTACTGTACATTTTTGTTGGGATATTGTTTAAAAAAATAAAGAATATTTGTTTGTACACTTTATTTTATAGAAGCTGCTTAATAAATGTGAAAAATTTAAAGATTTGCCATCAAATCTTACAACTTTTGCAAATGATCGACGGCATGCGTGATTAAATAAAATTATACAAAGATTCACCTTCATCACTTTAATGGGAAAATATAAATTAATTTTAAGCATTACAAAATAAGCACCACCCTTTTATTTTTCTCCTCAAAAAAAAAAAAACATCACGACGTGAGTGAATGGAACAATTCATGGAATAAATCAAAAACGACGTTTTTTTTGTTTCAAATATTTTTAATTTTATTAGCGAACACAAAAAAAACAACAAAGTAACTGGATAATTATAATAATATTAAAATAAATTAATAAGAAACCAAAAAGAATCCAATCGCCAGCAGAATTACTTCTATTGGTTTTTCACACAGCACACACACAGCTGGGTCTCCTTTGTCAGTTTTGAAAGTAAAACGTACTAGATTCCTCATTTATGGTACTAATTTTGACACAAGCTCATTATAACTATAATGGGTATAAATATTTTATGCATAACAATTGATGCAACGTTGTATAGTGGCTACATAAATCCTTATGCAGTGCATAACTATTCATCTGTTCAGCGGATTCTAATGAATACGGCTGTTAATGTTTTTTTTTTTGCATTTTTAAATTAAATATTCAAATTGAAATACGGCCCCATATGTTTTTTTTTTTAATGAAATGAAATTAAGCTCCAAAATGTATGTTTGAGTTTTATTTTGTTGGGACTTGTTTTAAAATTATGCTACAAATTAAGAATAAAATAAGGCTCCAAAAACTGAAGTCATGTTCCAATTTTGAGAATTTTCGTTGTTTTTTTTTTTTTTGTGCATTTTATTGGGCCTAAATTTACAGATCCAAAATATAACACATCATTGGCTTCTATGCCTAGAATCGCTCTTCTTTATGAATCCTTAAAACTTCAAATAAAATCCTAAAAATCCAAACCATATAAAGAGTGCGTTAAATATAAAAAAAAATGGGCACGACTGGATCGCACGAACTTGCTCTCGTACCTAACATTTTTAACGTAGCTAGAATTTGATGATGTACAAGTACATAGCTATTGGTCCAAAATATTATAACATCATTAAAGAACAAAAACTAAATAATTTATTACTTTAAATTACTATAAATTTATTATTTTAATGGCTTTGAGAGTTAGAGCTCAAAATCAAGTATGTCATATCATTTGTTTGATAAATATGAATTTATGAACAAAATAAAAAATCGTTGGAGCGGTTTTCTTAAAAATTATTTTTTTATATATAAAATGTTCACTCATTTTCAAAAATAAAATCTAGTAAGCCATTTAGTATTAAATAAAATACAAATTTACACAAAATAAAAAAAAATTCATTGGCCCGTTTTCAAAATACTTAATTTTCAAAAAAAAAATTCAATATTTTTTTTAAAAATCCAAATTTTTTTTTTTGAAATTTTTATTATGCAATATTATTTGAATTGTGGTGGAGCTCTTGTTTTAAAAATTTCGGTTGAATTCGCAGCAGCTGTCAACGAGAAATTTGAAAACAAAAAAATCGGTTCTATGGCAGGTACCGTTATTAACCGTTCTTGGTAAAATTTGTTTTCTGCAAAATATTGGCCATATCTTAAATAGTAAACACACATCTTTTTATCCGCCGTTTTCGAGAAAAATAATTTTTTTTTAACGGTCTTACAACATTTAAATGGAAGGTACCGTTACTTTTGAATTTAGAAAGATGATTTTTTCAAGTATTCTACAAAATAATAAAAAAACTATCTTACACCTAGTTTTGAAAATAACCAAGTCGTTTTCAAAATATTTAGTTTTAAAAAAAAAAAAAAAATTGGTTTACAATAATATTAATATTTTTTAGAAGTTTTACCATAAAAAAAATTAAAATTTTCAACTTAACCGTTTTCAAGAAAATCAAAAACCAAAAAAATGGTTGTACTGGAGGTATCAAAAATATTTAATTTATGAAAATAAAAAAATTATTAAAAAGTAGCATTTTCTTACTTAATTTATTTGAATTTTTTTTTAACAAAATCCTCTGACCCTTTTTTGAGAAAAATATTATTATACTTTTTGTCGAAAAAAAATTGTAGGGCAGGTACCGTTATTTTTGGTCATAAAAAAAAAATTAAAAAAACACCTGGGCATATTAGCTAAAAAACACTATATACCAAGTTTGAGGAAAATCCCTCCAGCCGTTTAGGCTGTAGAGGCGAGGACAGACAGACAGACAGAATTGCGAGACCCACTTTTTTCGCGTTCTCTATCGTAATGTTAGGGAAAGTTCTTATCTCGATTTTTTCGTGCGCAAATCCTAAACTTACCCTATACTTTGTTTTACTTTGTTTTACTTCTTCGCATTTTTCTTGATTCCCTTTCTTGATTACATATGTACGTATCTTTATTTTTCCTATCATAAAAATTATATTATTGATCACAAAATTTTTAACATTAAAATATTTATTTTTAAAATGATGCGATATCGCAGTCTAAAGCTATATTTTTTCTCATATAGAAATATATTCACTGCCATGCGTTTACGATAAATTTAAATTTGCCTCATTCACCTGCCTATTCTGAAACTGATATAAACCTTAAGCCTATCTTCCTTATCCCACGCTAAGTGAATTACTGTCACAAAATTGGATAAAAATGGCTTGAGATCGTTCTAACAGGGAAACAAAAATAGAAATCCATGAGTGCATATACAAAAAAAAAAATCATACAAATTCATTCATGTCCTGTACCTATGATTGTTGAAAATATAAGGGTTGCCATTCATTCATGCATTTCAGTATCTTGCACAAAACTCTTATCCTGTGAATGAAAAGTTCGCCTACTTGCAAATTCACTACGACAAACACCAACACACACAGACGACACACATGCACAAGCTGAATAGCTTTCTGGGTCATTATGAACCCAGTGCATGGATACATCTTGCTTTTTTCCCTTAGGTATATGTGTAACTGAGCTTTGCCCTCCATTGCTTCCTGGTTGTTCCCATCTCCATCATCTCTATATCCTTTTGCCATCCATACCAAGCCCGTTGTTTGCTTGGAACATCCCCAACTTTGGCGCAGGTGCGGAAACTGCATTTTTATTTTCACATCTATATCACACTTTAAAAGCACACAGCCAGTTAGCGGCAAGTTCCAGCTATTCTATCCGAAGAACAGAAGGTTTACTCCACTCACCAGCCTACTGCCGTCAGTGTATCCTAGCACAGGCATTATCAAAGTCCTCTAAACAAGCTGTTAGATTTTCTGTTGTTTGTCCGTCTCTGCGATTATATTGTTAAAGGCGCGTGAGAAAATTGAGAAAATTTGTTCGTCTTCCGATTGTGAAGAAGTTTTGCGCGCGACTAAGTCCTGACTCCAAAGAGTTATTCAGACTCGAACTCTTGAAGGTACCTTGGTTCAAGTATACAACGCTGCTGCCGTCGTCGTCGTTGTCGTCTTTACTGGTTGGTAATTTATATTCCTCAAATAGGTACGCTAGTATAGTGAAATTTGCTAAGTACGCGCTCTAGAATTCCATGCTGAGTCTTAAGTGGTAGAGAAGTGGTTTTTTGTGCTTTGAAGAAAAAAACAGTTAAAAACCCAACACACTTATAAAATAAAAAAAAATAATAATAATAGACCATAAAAGAATAGAAGAAACGTTTGTACAGGAAGTGATATTATTTCTTTAAAAGAAAAATATATAAAAAAAGGACTTCAAACATAAATATATATATACTCGTAGGTATATTTTTATAAAAAGTGTTTCTGATAAAGTTGGAGACTGACAAAGATCATCCTTGGGACGAACCTCATCATCATCATCGTCATAGATATAAGGACTTGAAAAAGAAACCTTAAAAACAAGAAAAGAAGATATAAGGTGAGTGTCAATTTTAAGAATTCCTTTAAGTAAAGCCTAAGAATTTGTCCTTAAAGTCGTTAAAAAAAAGTAACAATTATTCTATAGAAAGTTACTTAACAAAAAGTTTTATGTTTTATTTATTTTATTTTTTTTTTTTTTTCAAAAGTCGTATACAGTTGCTGTTATTTTGGATACATTTTTGTAGAATTTTACAATAATAGTTTTTTTTTATACAGTACCTGCAACAAAATAAAATATTGTATTTAATAAATAAATAAAATGTGTATTTTAAGCACCGATTTTTCAATCATCAGTTAAACTATAAGGACCCAGCACTAAAAGTGCGGGGTTAAAGTTAAAACCGAGTTAACTGAAAATTAACTCAAACATATTTTTTGATATTATTTTATCTTTCGTGTTTTTTAAGACATTCTGCATTAATTCTCAAATAAAAAACTGCTTCTTGACGTAATTGTAGATAGGTATCTAAATCTTTTTCTGGAGTTAACTAACTCGGGTTTAACTCAACACTGAAAAACTGTTTTATTGGATAATAATAGTCCGAGACCTAGTGAACATTTACTCAACGTATTTCATACCGCTTCAAATTTTGTGGTCATGCCGTTTGTATCAGTGCAAGCAACATGTCATCGGTCTGGCAGCGATATGGCGGCCCCAACACTACTAAAATGCACTTTCAAAGTGCGACAACAAAAATAATCCCTCTAAAAGAGCTTTATACGGCTCCAAATTTGTATCACTAAAGCCTTGTGCCCATACTAACCAGAATCCAACGGTCTGGAAGCAATACCACAGACCAATGACCACAAAAACGCATTTTGAAATGATATTTTACTGGTGTTAGGTCCACGGTATCGCTGCCAGACGGTTTCTAGTTAGTATAGGCACAAGACTTTAGTGATCTGATGTTTTAGGCCGTGAGTGCAATAGTGGCCTAACTGCAATTTTATCGAAATTGAGTTTATTACGAAAATTGAATCAGTACCTACTTACCCACATTTTTGCATTAAAATTTGTTAACCACAAACAAACAAAAATTAAAAGATTGAGTGCAAGAGTGGCTTATCTACCACTAAGGCCACTTTTGCGCTTGCATATTTGATTTTATTGTTTGAAACTTTATGTAAGGTCAATTACTTTACTATTTGATTACAGGGGACATCAATGCAATGTATCAAACATAAGTGGGTACCCTCGATAAGCCATGAAATTAAATAGTTTCATAACGAAGTGAGTGAGTGCATTACGCGGGTGTATAAAATCTTATCCGGACTATATAGAGTTGATAAGATTAATCATAAGTTTCTCGTAAGCGGACATTCATATTTACAAAGCGACTTAGATTTTGGGTATCTTGAGAAAAATATTTTCCAAATATTTACATTCCCGCTGATTGGATAGAAGTCATAAGTTCGGAGGGGAAAAAAACATTCAATGTTATAAAAATGACCAAAGACCACTTTTTATTCACTTTGAAACTGAACAAAAAAAAACATTTCAGATAAAAAATCTCTACAGAAGGACTTAAGGTTAGCTGGCTCAAGATTCTTGATTCTTCTTAATATTTTTAAAATATTCTTTTGAAGAAATGTTTCAAAGTTATTTATTTCGAAAACAATAAGCGTAAGCCTAGCAAGCCTCAACCTAAAATTTGTATACTCCAATGGAAGACCTATAAGCATGTAGACTTTCTGCAGTTTTTACCGTCAATACATCACAATTTTTACACTGATCTTAGAAATAATAATTTTATTGTAAATACCGCAAAGGCTTTAATGAATCCTAACATCTCTGAAAGTGAAAACAAATGTTAAATTTCAACTTAATTAATAAAAAACTCAATTAATAAATAAAATAAAAATACAAAATAGACACAAAACTTATTTTATTTACAAATCGTTGGTCTATCTTTTCTATTTTCTATTTTTTAATTTTTATTACATTTTTCATCTGTCCAATAGTGGCCTATCTGGCTTTAAAATCAGTTAAAACGGTATTTTTAAGAATGATGAATACAAAATCAAAACTTTGTTATTCTTTGAGCTTATTGCAAAACGAAAATCAAAGCTATGTTTCTTTGTTTCAAAACAACAAGTGTTCTGAAAATAACCTGTTTCTTATTTTTGCTCTACTGAAAACAATGAAAAATGTAGTTAGGCTACATTGCACTCACAGGCTTATTTATACTAAATATTTAAATTTGACCATTTGGTGACCTTTGGTGACATTGAGCTCATGTTTTGAATTTGACTTGACTTCAAATGATTATTCGCCCAAAGTTCTTACATCTTAAGCCTAGTACGCTGCTGATGAGAAACGAAAAATCCCCTACAAAAATGACATGACGAGATCATAAACGAAAAATTTCGTTGAGCTTTTCGTTTTGTGGTACCCTTATCGAACAACGAAAATGATGATTATACCAGATTGCTTTGACAAGTATCCACTCTTTTTTCGCATATAATTAATTGCCCGGACCATTAGTTATGTGCGGAATGACATTTGGTTTTGTTCGTGTTTTTATTTGTTGTTACCTTAGCATTGGCTGTTGTTTCATTTGTTCGTTATATTTTGTTTTATTTATTGGCAATTTGTGAAACTCTCCATGAATATTTTTCCGCTGTGTTTTCGTAAGCATTTCGTTGTGTTCTTGAAATTCACAGGAAAATTTCGTTTCGCATCAGCAGCTTACTAGGCTTTAAAACAAAAAACCCAAACATATTGAACATTCTTAGGGCCAATTTGTGCACAGCTAGTCATCTTTAATCCATGATTTTTGCAACTAGTTTGTTGGGATTTATTTTTATCAAAAAATTAATAGCCGTATCTATGAATAAGATTATCTTAAAATGCTTTTTAGAGGTTATTTAGTTAAGCTTGCTTAAATATTAAAATTGCCTTTAAATGACGATACTTATATTTGTATCTATAATCAATAACCTATTCAAACTTAACTTAATAAGCGTAATGTAACGTAACGCAAGAAAATTGACAAATCTGCTAAAAATTCAAATTATTTCTAGTAGGTACATTTTTTATTCTCAGGCTATTTCTGTCACATTGTCAAAAAATGCATACAGAAAAGAGCGCATAAATAATAAAATAGAAAAAGAAGCAACTGGATCTGGGTGTAAGTATGTATGTATATGTATAGTTGTTTTTTTTTTTTTGTGCTCAAAAATGTGTTTCCTTTATTCTTGAGAAAATATGTAGGAACATAAACCAATTTTTAACAACACAATTTATTTATTAGAATCAATATAATTAATTAGAATCAAAAATCATTTTTTATATTATTTAAACAATCAAAATTCGGCCTGCTCAGTGCACAGATAAATAGGTATTTCCATACTGAATCTACACATAATTTTTTTAATTTAAAAAAAAAAAAAATTCTCATGTGTCAAAATACATGTAAGTTGGCTCTAAGTAACCTTTAAATTCAGTGGATGGCATTTAAGTTAAGAGGGGTTTAAGTTACATTGCTTAAATGTGAAAATTGATTATAGATATCGATTTCACACTAAAGTGATATTTAGAGGTAGTTTAAAGTTAAGAAGCCTTTTAAATTTCATTAAAACTGTAAAAGTTTAAGTTGTTAATCAAGGAAATCGCTCAGCAGCCGATTTTGTTTTGATACGCATTACCTAACTAGAACCTGTTTAAGGCACATCACAAATTTAACCCACTTTGAACAAACTAATCTATGAACAAATACCAACTCTTTGCCTAGACCCCCGATCCCAACCTTGTTTTGCGAACCAAAAGTGAACTTCAAATAATAAAAAATACATTCTAATTTTACAGTTAGTTGTTTTCTGAAAAAAAATTCTATACCCATTTCATGAGTTTTTTTTTTCAAATTTGTCTCTGTTAATTCTGGAACGACTTGCGATTGAAACAAACAGATCATTAAACTTAGCAAACAAAGCTGGAAGCTTGTTAAGAAATCATTTTTTGATTTAAGAGTTGACAAAGATAGTTTTTTTTTAATCATTTTAACAACATGCCTGTAAGACCTTATAGTATAAGAGCCGACAGCAAATTTTGGGAGTGGATGTATAACCAAAATCTGAGTATATGGGTTTGAAGGGGCATATTTTGTGATATCGAAATCAAAATCCTGGCAGGTTTTTTCTGAGCCTTTGGCGGGGGCGGGTTGTTGAATATAGAGATTTATTAAATTTCTTATCAGGGGTTTTATCACTTCAATTATTTTTTTTTTGAAAATACAGTCGACGTCACTTATAACGACGAGTTGCTTTTAACGACCACTTTTTCTTCAATTGGTTGGTTTTCATATAATTTGTATAAGCTTATCGTGCGTCGGTTATAATGTCTTGAAATCGTCACCTATAACAGCTAGTTACATATAACGACGATTTTCAGAGAAAACGCCGCTTACAACGACGGGATGCAGAAAAATACAAACAAAAAGTTATTAACTGAGAATTCAAGCCTGAGCGTGTTCTGTTCCTAAAACTTAAAAGCACATACCTAATGTACTTCTGTTTTTGTTTTTCGGACCGCTCGCAACTGCGACCACATTTGGCTGGTCCCCTGGGGGTCGCCTGTACACCATGATGCTCTGTCATTTTCCCTAAGCCTAAACAAAGTTAATTAATAATAATGGATTTAATTTGAATAAAGATATATTCGCAACCAGAATCATAGAATGTTCTAATTTTCAGCTATGAATAGCTCTTGAAAATCTAATTAACCCATTTCCGGCTAGCGTTGCGTTTTCGCAACGTCAAATTTGAAGACTTCTGGAATATAACTAATTATAAATTGAAATAATCTAAAAAATGATTTTGAGAGATAGTTGAATTATCTAATCGACCTGTTTTTGGATTTTGTTGTAATAAAATTTTTTCGTGCTTTTTTAGGACTTTCAAAATACGAGTTGTTGTAAATTTTGAGGTAGGATCCTTGAACTTTTGAAAAATATCGTCAAAATTATAATTTTTCAAAACAATGTCAACTACAGGTAAATAAGGGTTCAAATTATATTCTAAAATAATTCTGACGTAATTTACATGAGTTTCCTGGTTGGCAGGATAGATGAAAGCATTACGTTGCGTTTTCGCAACGCTCGCCGAAAGCAGTAGCATTTCAAGGGAAAAACACTTTACCTTCCACTTGACTTTATTCTTAGAAATAATTAGGCAGTGCATTTAGCGTATAGGAAACATCAAGGTGTGGTCCTTATAAGACATCTCTACTATACTCAGATACTATAAATCGAGTGCATATTCTAATTCCAAGAAAAAAAAAAAACAATTCATAAATGCGCGCTGGATTGGGAAAACAGATCGCTAATATAAGTTTTTTGCATTCGACTAATTTTTTACTTAAAGCGTTGGATGCTGCAGTTCATACAAACATTATTATTTTACCTCCAAAAAATGATGCTGTTAGTGGGTAATGAGGAAATCGATGATAATGTGCAGCTTTTGGAGGATGGAAACATGTTCCCAAATGAATTGGCTGATGAAATTGAGCTGGAATGCAGGTTTGATGATTCAAGTTCTCAAAATCCTGAAGACATATACGATGAACCAGAAGCCGATGTTGTACCAAATGATCCAAACAGTGCATCAACATCCCAAAACGGCGCTTAAACTTCTAAAAAAGAATCGACATGTCGTCATTATGAGTTACCGAAGTGGTCATCGTGTTGGATTAAAAAAAAAAAAAAACACAAATCAGTTGATGGACCAACCCATCAATCAGGCAAAACGGTTTGATCGGAAAAAGAGAAAACATGTCAACATTCCAATGCCAAATGCAATTCGTGAAAACAACATAACGATGGGTGGAGTTGACTTATTTGATAACGCTACAAGCAATTATCGGATTCGAATTCGAAGAAAAAAGTGGTACTGGCCACTTTTATCAAATGCACTCGATGCAGCGTTGGTAAATGCATGAAAAATACATTGCATTTGCAAAAAAATTGCAAGGAAACACCAATGCCGCAACTAGAATTTAGAACGGTTGTTGTAGATTCCTTGTTGCGATCGGAATCAAACACTGAACCTTTAATTCAAACAGAAAGAAACCCGAATGAAGTGGCCCGTTTCGACAACATCAAACATACTGTCATCAAAACAGAAAAGCGTCTCGGATGTCGCAAGTTTTTCAGCCAAACAGTTTTTTCATGCAAGAAATGTGATATCCCGCTTTATCCAAAACGCTTCGATGGATACCACACAAAAACCCATTCTTTGTAAACATAATGGGGCATATTCATAGTCGCAGATAGACCCAGGCTTAACTAAACTACAGTTTAAGACAATTTTGGCTGAATAAATATAGACCGATTTTAATTACAAATTGTTGGTTTTATATTTTTATAAGATAATTAACTTGACATACTACACAAATAGCAAATAACCGAAAATTCTACCAAAGCAATGTTTAACTTAGACCCAGGTCTAAAATGACTATGAATACGCCCCAATATATCTAAATATTTATAATGTATAACTTATTACGAATTTTGTCATTTTATTTTCAACCATTTTTCATTACCCAGTGTATATATATTTAATTAATTTCTTCATAAGAATATTCAAATAAAATTAATTCATACTCCATGTAAAAAAAATTTTATTTTAATAATTTTGCTACCCCTTTCGGCGAGCGTTGCGAAAACGCAACGTTAATTTTCCGGCACACCAGAAGCTTTTCCAAATTTTTTTTTAAGATTTACTCTAATTAGACCAAAAACAGATAGTGTGTAAAATTTCAAGTTTCTAAGTCTATTGGAACTGGTAGCCGCCAGAAATGAGTTAAGCGTTTTACAAACGCTCATGGCCTCCGAGCTTTTTTGTGGAACTGGAGGCATCCAAAGTCATACAAGCCTTCAAAATTTCAAAAAAATAACTTTTAATGCAAATATACCGAAAACTAGACCTTATAGAAGGGTTTGCTTTAGATGTGCTGATTGCATTTGACAAAACCTTTCTATATATGTACGTTTCAATAAGTTCCAGAGACTTTCGTGAAAAAATGCATTTTTAGAAATATTTAAATTTTGAGTTCACTCGAATCTTCCAAATCTCAGACATTTTATTGCCCTGCCACGTCATAGATAAACTCATCTCACAAGTTTGCTACTTTTTTTTTGTGCACTCTTCCGTCGAATTTCTGTTGTTACTATAAACACATTTTGTTTAATTTTAGAACTTCGCAGCTCTAATTTTAAATATATTTACTGAAAAAGAACCTACAGATTTTTAACAACACACATGTGTTTTTCTCATAAGAAATATATATGCAGTTCACACCGGTAATTTGTGCGCTTACCCCATGTGGGATATGCACGCCCTGCAGTGCAAATGACGACATGCGTCCCAAGGCGCGGATTGCTGAAACGAGCAATTGCAACAACTGTGGGGATCTTTGTTTTTTTTTATATAAAATACGCGAATATATCGCATCACCTCTCCCGTTTAAAATGTATCCTGTAAGAGGACGAATCGACCAAATTTGATTCACTTCTCAGAAAATCAAAAATTTCAAAATCGTTTCTTTAATATTTCCAAATTATTTTTCGGGCAGTAAAATTTCTTGTTAAATTATCTTTTGTCTAAAAATTTAGAACGAAATTCTCGATAAAAAATTCCAATATATTTTAGCGATGGCACCAAAGTGCACCATTAAATGACGTCAGAAGTAAATATATTTTATCGACTTGCTCCAAATATTGCCAAAAGATATAACAATTTATATTAAAGAATACTCTCGCTAAATGACGTCACGTGTGCCACCGCTAGCTGTGTAAGAAAACAATAATAGATTTGAAAAACAGCGTTCGATGAAATTTTATTCACTTATCGCGATTTTTTTTTTTTTTGTTACTTGTATTTCTTCACTCCTAATTATCGTGCTAGTATGTTATGATACAAATTTAATTTAAGTACCTACCATTCAATTGAAATTTCTCCAATGGCATTCATTTGTTGAAGAAAAGTTAAAACAAAAATTAAAAAAAAACTAACACTGTTGGTGGTTTCTATCAATAAAATAGCAGAAGTTCCTTGTTTTTTTTTTCTTCGTTTATTTTTTTTTTGTAAAATATTTCAAAATATTTTTTTAAAGAATGATTTGAGGCATTGGAAGCTGTGAAAATCCATTTGTCTTTCGATGAAGACTATTTTTCCGAATGATTATTTACAATACGGATAATGGGTTTTTCGATAATTTTTTTTTTTTTTTTTTATTTAATTTTGTTTTATTTTATTAAGGTGCAATTTCTGAGTTTAAATAATTGTGGGTGGCCAAGAGACTTCGAGGAAATGTTGCTAAATTATTGAATGAATTAGTTGATATGGGGGCGGGATTGGAACAGATTTACTATTTAGTCGACCTTAATAAAAATTTAAAGAATTTTAAAAATGTGTAAGCGAAGAATTATCGACTTTTCGGCGTACATGTGGGTTGTCTTGGCTGATCTTAAAAAAAAAGAAAAGAACTCAATTAAGATATACCTCCTATACATAACATAAATTTGAAGAAATGACAATTATGAAGAAATAATTTTTAAGTTAATTTTGTTGGTTCGTAATGCATTTGTACATATACATTTGAGGGTACTGTATGTAACTATGCATGTATGCAATATTTTTTAACTCTTTTTTTCGTGCTAATTTTATGATATGCTTACACAGACCAAGAGCGCACACCAAATTTGGGGTGCGAAAGTGAGCCAAAAAAAAATTATTTGAGTCGAAAGGTGTGTTTAGGCTAATAAAAGAAATGCAAGTCTTGCAGTGCCTGGCGGCGGCTTTTAGGTGGGAGGGGGCAATTTTCGAAAAAAATTACTTAAAACGGAAACAAATTATTAAAAAAACAACGGTAACATTTATAATGCCCTGTTATACTTTTTGTAAGGCCTAGAAATCCCTTCTTTCACTAGCTTTTTAAACAAAGTTCTTTCAGACATGGTTAACTAATTTTCGGATTAGCGGCGTTATTTAAATATTAACAACCGTAAAAAACCTTAAAAGTTATAAAGTTCTTTCAATTAATAGTTTTTGAAAGATTAATGTTTGAACTCAAAATTTTGAAAAAATAAAAAAAAAGGTTCAAAATATTTTGTCGGATAAATTTCACGTACTATTTTTGTTTCCAAAATTCAATGTACGTATCAATTTCAAATACTAAAAACCGGATGGTTCTAGGACTTTTACTTTTTTCAGAACATTCAAAAGTAAATGAACCAGCTTTCTCATAAAAAAATAAGAAAAATCCGGTCAAATGATCATTTCAGCAACCAGTTGATTAGTACACGTAAAATAGGATATACAAGCGGAAAAAATTCTAACAATTTTGTAACTTGGTGGGAGCGTTGGATTTACCATAAGAATGAAGAATCAAAAGTGTCCTTTAAAATATTTGTGTTACACGGCTGTTTTTTGGAGGGGTATTGATACAATTTGAACTATGATAAATAACTTTAGGGTATTTTTCAATTCTGGCTCTAATGACATAAAAATAAGGCGATACAATGGTCCTTATGTCCATTTATCCAGAGATTACTGTATTTAAAGTAAAACGGGTAAAACTTAAAAAATAAAAAATACCTACCTTCAAAAAATTTGTACATCGATGAAAATTTGCATAAATATTTAAAAAAAAATACGAATATAATTCGGTTTCACTGTCGGCAAAAATACGGTAAAAAAAAAAAAATTATTTTGTATTTGATTAAATTTATTCCATTAGAAAATTGTTCATACAAATTTTAAATCTAATATCATGCTAATTTATGACAAAATCACGAAATATCCATTATGTTCAAAAGAAAAACGCAAAATTTTATTTTCGCTATTTAAATTTTGTGGCAAAAACCTGGTATTCAGTTTATTGAAACTGTTCTAGACATTATATGTATGAAGTTTAATCTAAATCGTTTGAGAATTTTGCGAGAAAACTCGATAAAAGCAAAATCATTGTATGGAAGCTTGTTGAAGATGGGGTAAGAAATAATATTTAATTTTTCCTCTAAATAATCACATAAAAAAGCTTCATACCAAATTTGAATCAAATCCATTCATTCGTTTAGGCAATAGCTCGATGAACATCGGGAAGCATAGAAAAACAGACCGACCACCGAAGCGACGGAAGTTGAGTCGAAAATCATTTTTTTTTTTGACTTTCTTACTATCGTAATATTAGTTTTGATTAAAACTTCGCAACTTTTTGATGACACGAAACAAACACATTGAGCATGACAATAATTTTCGAGGTTTTAATCAAAACTAACATTTCGATGAAGGCGAAATCCAAAAAACGCATTTTCGGCATGACGTCCGTCGGCGTCGACGCGCTGTAATGCGACTTCTTCTACATCATACTTGAAGGAATACTGCAAAGCTCTCACTTCAACACTAGAGACACAATCTTTCAAAAGTCCATCCAATAACTTGCATATGCCGACAATATTGAAATAATTGGAAGAACAAAGAGTGACGTCACTGGAGCTTTTCCAAGAATTGAAAAGGAAGCGGAAAAGATTGGTTTAGCGGTGAATGAGGGCAAAACAAAGTATATCCTCTCAACTAGAAAGGACGCTCAACACCGACAGAGCGTCACCATAGACAGATATAACTTTGAGTAAGTTAAGGACTTTGTCTAGCGGGATCCGCTATCAATTCAGACAACGATAGCAGCGCCAGCACTGAGATCAAACGAAGGATAACTCTTGCCAACCGCTGTTTCTTTGGGCTAAGAAGGTAATTGAGAAGTAAAGCCCTCTCTCGAATAACTAAAGTGTCACTGTACAAAACACTCATCACTCCGGTCCTGTTGTATGGGGCAGAAGCATGGACCCTGTTTGCGGCGGATGAGTACGCTTTAGGAATAATCGAGAGAAAAATTCTTCTGGTGATCTTCAGTCCCGTATACATAGACGGGGAGTGGAAGATAAGATACAAGAACGAAAAACGAACTGCGACATCGACCTAGTCACTAAAGTGAAAAGGCAACGACTCAGGTGGCTGTATAGCGGATAGACACCAATGATCCGGCCTGAAAAAAAATTGAATCCATCCCCGAGGGACGGCGCAGTAAAGAAAGACCGCGAAACCGGTGCGGTGGCAGAGGCAAGTGGAACAGGAACGAAACCAACTTGGCGTGCGAAACTAGAAGTAGCTAGCTATGGACAGAGCTGGCTGGAGAAGGCTTGTTGGTTGAGGCCCTGGTCCACACCGGAATGTAGCGCCACCAGAAGAAGGTAAGTAAAAATATGTGTTTTGGTCCGAAAAGAAAGAGAAAAGGACAAACAAAATTCTGAATTCTGATTCTAGTGCACTTAAAAACCATTTACATAACTATTTCCCTAACTGATGGGTGGTAGAGTATATATTACATAATTATATATTGTATAGTGTAGTAACTTTGGCGTATGGATATAGAGATACAGGGCAAAATGTGACATTACCTAAATTTTGTACTTTTTTTCCTTACTCTTCTTGATATAGCGGTATAATTATTTAAACCAATCATTTCAAAACAGACTATTGGCTAAAAAAAATACCTAAAAAAATATCTAAAAAAGAATATAAAAAGGCAAATTAAGTGTCATATGCAAAATTAGATTTTGAAGCGATTTTGATGGTAAGAATTTTTTGAATTAAAACATTTTTGAAAAGTTTTTTCTTACAACATTTTGATTTTTAGCTTTTTAAACGGTGGTTTTGCAAATCTCAAATTTACACAACATTTAGATGGCATAGGTATACATTTTTGG
This sequence comes from Melangyna quadrimaculata, assembly GCA_949320155.1. Classification (NCBI taxonomy): domain Eukaryota; kingdom Metazoa; phylum Arthropoda; class Insecta; order Diptera; family Syrphidae; genus Melangyna; species Melangyna quadrimaculata. The sequence goes on from OX439484.1 coordinate 155,973,958, forward strand.
TAAGAATTTGAAATCGACATCATTGTTTTTTTTTTTTTTTTCAAAATATTTGAGTTAAAAAACAATTGGTTAGAATTTTAAATAGTTTTTTTACAGTTTTTTTGCTCTAAAAAAAAAACTGTTTATTGAATTTTCTCAAAAAAAATACCAGTTTTTGGGTACGTCATTATATGTATGTCTCGCAACTGCATACAACAGTATATTTAAATCCGCAGAAATACCCGAGGCTTTTAAGAAATCCGTCATTTTTCCGATTTTCAAAAAAGGAGACAGTATGGACCCGTCAAACTATCGTAACATTGCCTTCCTCAACTCATCGCTAAAGATATTTATGGAAATATTGAGATGCCGTATTACGAATTGGATTGAGACTTCTCATATCCTAAGCGAATACCAAATCGGTTTTAGGAAAGGATATTCCACCGTGGACCACATCTTCAGCCTGATAAATATTGCAGATGAATACATTCGTAGTCGCCAAAAACTGTATGTCTTCTTCGTGGATTTCCGAGCAGCATTTGACTCTATAAACAGAAAGGCTCTTATGTATAAACTATACAGGGAGGGAATGTCTTTAAAGTTTGGCAGTGTAATTGAAGGCATTTATAGTCAAACATTAAACGCGGTCTGGAATGGCAAAAATCTTTCTGATTGGTTTCTTTCTACAGTAGGATTAAAACAAGGATGCAATCTAAGCCAACCAGCTTTTGCTTTATATATTGGAGACCTGCACAAAATCATGCCTTGTGGAATCACAGTAGACGGACTTCAGATTAAGATCCTGATGTATGCTGACGACCTGGTTCTTTTGGCAGAGTCTCCGGAATCATTACAGTTGATTATCAACAGATTGCGTGGCTACTGCTGCGAATGGAATTTGACTGTCAACCTTGACAAATCAAAAGCCATGGTTTTCCGCTAAGGGACAGGACGCTTAGCTGCAGCGGAAAGATGGTTCTATGGAGCTGATCAAATCGAGACTGTAAGGGAATACCCGTACTTAGCCTGCACCATAACAAGCAACCTCAAATTAGAAAAGAACATGAGCAAGAAATTATTGACCGCAAAAAACGCAATCGGAACAGTTTGGCAAAACGCATATGGACACAAGGATCTTTCTTTTAGTTCAAAATATAAGGTTTTTACCGCAACATCCGAAGCAATAATGCTTTATGCAGCACAATCTTGGGGATGGCGACAGTATGATACCACCGAAAAACAACTGCGATTTTACTTAAAACGCCAATTGCGACTCCCTGACACAACACCAAACTAAATGCTCCTAATCGAAACAGGCCTATCACCTCTCTACCTCACTTCCTTAAAACTTCACTTCAACTATATTGTTAAACTGATGTATAGCTCAACTGAAAAAATTGCTCGAAGGGTCGCTGTTGCAGTGATTAAATCAAAAATAGCTTGGTTTGAAGAATGGAAAAGGTTAGCTGATGAGTGCGCGCTCCCATTTAATCTTACTATAGAAAACCTACCAACTTGGAAATCATACCTGGATGAGTTGTTACAAAAGCTACACTCAAAAATAAGGCAAGACAGTATCGAACAGGCAAAGAGCTCAATATACAGGGAAACGTACTCCAATCTCAAATATAATCTTGGCGTAACGAATTACTTTAATGACCACCACAATGGAGAGCAAATATCAATGATCTTTCGAGCCAGAGGAGAATTGCTACCCCTAAACTTTATACCGCACCGAAATGATTTACTACTTCACTGCTCCATGTGCAACACCCAAGAGAGAGAAAACGTGATATATTTCATTGGAAAATGTCCTATGCTGGTGGAAATACGGCGACATATATGGCAGGAAAACTTTTTAGACCAGACACAATGTATGGAAATATTAAATGGCAAAGATTGGCAAAACTTATGAAATTTATAAAGTATGCTTTAATATATAGAAACAAAATAATGAGAGAAGATTTTTAAATTCAAATCAATAGAACTTGACAAACTTAAAATAATTGAAATTGTTACAAACAAACAAGCTATCATCTGGCTGACGGCCCTTTTGGCCATGCCTTTAAGGATTTAAGTATATAAATAGTTGAACATGTAATTAATTTGAGAAATAATAAATCACCTATCTATCTATCTATCTACCATTATATGTACAAAAAAAATAGACTGGGTTCGGAATCATTTTTTCATTTTTTGTTCTTGAAATATTTGAGACGAAAATTATTTTTCAACTGTTTTTCTTAGTTTAAAAAAAAACTGTCTGTTGAATTTCTTTTTAATATTTACCCATTTGGTAGATATTGTGTAATTATGTGTAAAATAAAAATAGTCTGAAGTGAATATCTTAATCCGTTCTCGAGATATTCCAGATAAATGACATTTTACAGCTCCTTTTTAAATTGCTGTAGTAAAAGGTTTATTGAATTTGTTAGAAAACCTTTTCAGCATGTTATGACATATCTGTAAAATAAAATTAATCCGAGGTCGATATCTTTATGCGTTCTCGAGATTTGGTGTACGAAAAAAGAACCCCGAACGTACGTTCATACACGCATACAGACATCTTGCTAAAAACGACGGATTCTGATTCTATAGACCTCAAAACGTGAAGATGTGTCAACATTTTCAATTCGACAAATCGCACCAATTGCAATTACTTCCAATGGGAAGTTAATAAAGTATTTAATTGTTGTCATTGAAAGCAAAATTATCCGAAATGCACTTTTGTATGAAAATGAAAAGACTAGATTTTACATGCAAAAGATGTCAACTGAATTTCCAGTTGAAAATTTTCAACTGAAAATTCAGACAAAACTTAACTAAACTAACTAAACTTCACTAAAATAACTGAAAGACATCTAACTTTTTAAAACAGCTGGTCGATCATAAGCTCGAAAAATTTAGATATCCGAATATTCATTTCTTAAATGAGAACTGGAGAAAACGGTCTACAAGACCAATAACGATGAGACATTGGGTCGTATGCAAAAAGATGAGTTCAAACTTTTAATTCATTTTTCTTAGAACTTTCCTAGAGTGGTATGCAAAAAAAATACAGAGACCGAGATCAATCTCAAGCTGTGATTTCGAACTCAAAGTGTTGAGATCGATCTCTTGACAAAAGCTCGATGTGAGAAAGTTATAGTTTTGATATGCAAAAAGATGAGAAAAAGATTGATTGCATGAGATCAATCTCATGAATTGTTAAGCATGGGTTTTCTCATACTCAGTTTATAAAAAAGTATCAAAATGGTCGAGTTTCATAATAATTTTGTAACATATCGTGTTTATAAAAATAGAAGATGTCCAATTTGTGAAGATTTTCGAAAATAATATAGATTTAGTGAAGCGAGTGTGCAATTATTGATTGATGAGTTTTTGGGTCCAACCCTGGAAACACGCGGTGGTGCTTTGACCCATCAAGAAAAAATGGGGATTTTTCTGCGGTATATTAGGAGATCCTGGATTTCAAACTGGAATTGGCGAAGACATTGGTGTTATGTCAATCAATCAATGATATCTAGGGTGGTACAGGAATTCGCAACAAAAATTGCAAACCGTGCGACTGATTGGATCATATTCCCACACACTTCTGAAGAAATAGAAGAAGCGCATCAAAGGTTATGGAGCAGTAAGTATGAGTTTCATTATGCCATTATGGCGCTCTTGATTGTAAACATGTGCGTATAAGGAATCCAATGTATCACAACGAAGAGTACGTCAACCGCAAAGGATACTACTCAATAAATGTACAGGCTACGTGCAGCGGGGATGAAAAATGTACATGTATACAGGGTGTCCCGTAAAGGATGGTCCAGACTGAAACTGGTGAAAGGCCAGGTAATGAAATATCAGTATTCGGTAACTTGTTCATACCGAATCATAACGGTTTTCGAGTAACGGTTTTTTTTCGAAATTTTAAAAAACTTTACTTTGAACCAGTTTTTTGCTCACCCTGTCTATAATTGACTTTTGTTTTTTACAATTTGTATACTTAAACTTATTTTACTGAATAAAAAAAATGTTCATTTACATCACCATTTGCCTACAAACTAAAAGATAAACTTGAACTTTGACCAAACTTAATTTTTGACCTCAATCTTCTTAAGAGCTCCATGCTGAAAAATTTGTTGTCATACAATCTTATCATATGACACATGTTCTTAGAGTGCTTTTCAACGCTGATTCTAAAGAGACCAAAACTGAAATGATACATGTATCCTGTGGAAAGTTAATGTCATTTTTATGGAATGATCACTTTTTTTAAAGTACAACAAGTAATATATTACCCAAAACTATTTTAAAATAATGGGATGTTAATGAAATTTAGTATAAATGTTTCATTTGGCATGCTTACCAAGAATCAAATGAGTCCCAAAAAAAATCTGTGGTTAAAAGGTGTTTTTTTTTTTGACGTAGAGATGCAAGTGAGTGATTATTACCATAACATCCATGAACAAATTCTGACACTTATGAACTTTGCTTAAAATATTAAATTTATATTGGCACCCAAGGATCTTAGGTCCAAGTGTGTTTTTTGGGGTTGTAATATTTGACCTGCTTAACGGAAAAAACAGTAATTTCTGTTTTAAAATTAATCTAACTTTTTTAAGGGTATATTGGGGACTCTTTTGATTCTTAGTAAACATGCCAAATGAAACATTTATACCAAATTTCATTAAAATCCCATTATTTTAAATTGGGTTTTGGTAACATATTACTTGTTGTACTTTAGAAAAAGTGATCATTCCATAAAACTGACATTAACTTTCCACAGGATACATGTATCTTTTCAGTTTTGGTCTCTTTAGAATCAGCGTTGAAAAGCGCCCTATAAACATGTGTCATATGATTAGATTGTATTACAACAAATTTTTCAGCTTCACAAACTCCTATCTTTCTTAGACTAATATACGAGTTCAAGCTAGTCAGCTCTGACTCTGAGTACTTTATCAGCTTTTAGCATATGACCCAATATGTCTTTGGAAGGGTATTTTTATCTATTACAATATATAGTTACTTGGCCAGGACATTACAAATCGCTGTTTGACAAAAAAAAACCTATTTGCTCACTTAGATTTTTGTTTGAAGAATTTGAGTATGGATTTGGTGAATTTAAGTATGCAAAATGTATAATATGTTGAAATGTGGTATAGAAAAAATAGCTAATAACAGCAAGATATACATTATATCGTTGTAAGGGTATATTTGTCTACTACAATAGTTACTACTACAGCAGCTTATTTCAAATAGCTGCGTGAAAAAAGTTATTACTTATTATTGTAATACATACAAATACTTACTTACTTACGGCATATGTCTCGTCATTAGTGGTTCCTAGCAGCATTTTCATTTTTTCTGATTCTCCCTTGATGCGATGAACGCATAGAATTTTTCTAAAATGTTTAACAGTTTTTGGTCTGTCAGTTTCAGGCGCGAACGCCGGTAGGGGTTTTGGGTGTCTCAAAATTTCTAAGGGTCTTCTTTTCTTGGGGGTCTTCTAAATTTCAAAATAATAATTCTAAGAAAAACTCTGCTTTTTTTGAGGTTATTTAAACCATCATCACCGTAGCCATCTTTCATTGAAAGTTGACAGTTTATAACTTCCTACCTTAACAGATAGGTAAGAAGCAAAATGTTGGCTTACACAGAATATTTCGTTTCAAATGTCACCCAGAAGTTCTAAATTCGCCTTTTCCCGCGTGAAAAATTTCGGTTTTTTAATAATAATTTAAAAAAAAATGGGATTAAAAAAACTGCCGCCTGCTTGCATTCTGCGGGCAGAAGACGAATAATATCTATAACGATATACAGAAGCTAAGCAGGTATGCGGCAGATCTTTCTGCGATTACGAATTAGCCCTTAGTTCTTAATAATTTGAATCTAGAAGTCCTTGAATACAAACCAGTCAATACAAATCAGGGTTCGGACCCTATAATTCAAATTTCGAAGTGGATTAAGTAAAAAAGTGAAGTAAAACCAAAATTTCCGAAGCAGATTTGAAAATTAGAAAAAAACCAAACTGTGGAAAAAATGAATTTTGACAAAAAATATTTTTAACAACAAAATATATAAGTTATTATTATTAACAAAAAATAAAAATAACAATATTAATTGCCTCCGATTCAGACTTGACATTACAAAATCTTAAAACAATTTTATAGGTATGTTCCTACTAAAATTGTGAATCGTTACAATTCAACAATAGTTTATTTAAAAATAAATTGCCCATGAAGAAATTTGTATTGTTTTATAATCTTTAATTTGTTAGATGGTTTGTAAATATCCTTGCGACCATTCATTACAGTTCGTGAAAACATTAAATTTACAACAGTTTTAACACTTAATCGGTTTCTGAATTTGGTTAAGAAACAAAAACAATATAACTTCTATTGTTTAGGTTTTTTCTTTCTTTGTTAAGAAATATCTATAAAACAATCCAGATATGACCGTAGCAACTAAAACTAGAAGAATTGGTACCGTTATTTCATAGAAGTTTTCGGTTCGGACACACATACCAATTAAAACGAAACAAACGAGGAACGACACAAACAAAAATGATTCCGTTCAAACAAAACTGATTCCGTTCAGGCAAGATAATCATTCTCAGATTCAAAGTTGGTTGGAAACTTAAAAGTGAAATAACACAGTGCTCTCGTTTACTGTCATGATATTTAGTAAGACACTTTTTGTGTGAAAAATCGAAGTAGATCTTCAAAAAGCGGAGTGGCGAAGTAGATTTTTTGTATTTCTTAAAATCGAAGTAAATCTACTTCAATCGAGGTAAGGTTCAAACCCTGATACAAATAGTCTGCTCATAAAGTGACCATAATACATACAAATGTGAACAAAATAATTTATTTCTCAAAAATGGCAGACTAATTCTCAGGAGGAAACAATTTAAATGAAAACAGGAACTTTCTAACAGTACCTTGTACCTTACTTAAATTGAATGTTTTTTTTTTATTTTCGACTTTCTTAGTAATAAACTGATTGAGATTTTTATGCAAATGATTACGAAATAATTATTTTTTTTTTGTCGATTTAAAAACAAAACTAAAAAATCTTGTGCTGTCTCAGACTGGTAAGTAATGTTTAAATTCAGAGAAAGTGTTTTTTTTTTTGGAATAACTTTTGTAATTTTAAAAATAGTTGTTTTCATTTTAATCGGAGTTGAAACATTATTGTGTCAAGGTCAAGGTTTTGACTTTTCGTGATAAAATATAATATTTATGAACATCTTAAATTTTTCAAAACCCCCCCGAATTTTTTTTCCTGCGTTCGCGCCTGGTCAGTTTCGAGAAGTGTGGCACAGTTGGGAAAGGGATTAATTTATAAAAGACAATTCAAAAAAGTTTCACGGGAGCCACAAAATTGAAATTATAAAAAAATAAAATCTAAAAATACGACGCAAACAATTCCGCTTGAGTGCTTGTTATCATTTTCAGGAAAAAAACAAAATTAGATAATAAAGGAATATTTTAGAAAAATTTTGAAAAAACAGAAGTAATTCTCCGACCGACACGGCCGCCCGGTCGGCGCGCGGCGCACAGTGGTTTGGTTTGTATGGGAGAGCGGAAAAAACTCTGTAAAATCTGAACTATGGAGGAGAGCAATGAAATTTTGTACACATGGATGGACCACATTACACACATTTCGACCAAATTTTGTCAGGCCGTAACCAAGGGGGGGATCAAAGGGGTCTGACCCCCCTGAAACAATGTATTTTGTGGTCCTACTTTCTTCTTTAAAAAGTGTAGACCTTGTATTTATATATTGTTGATTGTCATCAATTTGCACAAATGCGCAATTACTCGATACTGACTTATTTTTTTTTTAAGTCATTTATATATACATAAGCAATACAAAACAAAAACAAAGCAATACAATTTTAATGAACAATAAAATTATTTGCATTTTATTTATATGAAACCAACATGTATAATGAAAACCCCATACAAAAAAAAACACCTTTTTTTTATTTTTACCAGTTCCACCTTTTGCGTGCAATCAAAAAAACTGTGGGATTATCCCTAACATTTTTGTTTATTCCTTATTAAGCTCTATCATATAATTTAAACTATCATAAAATAATTGTATTTTTCATATATTTTTTCCAAGAAAATTGAGTTGAAAAATGTTGAGTTCAGAAATAAAGAGTTTCGCAAAAAATCGAATTTCTCAGACATGGGTTAATGTATCAATTTCATTTTATTTTTAAAATAAAGGTACGCTTTTTCTCTAAAAATAATGGGCTTAAGTATTAAATTCTGACAATTAATATCGAAGAAATTATAACTTTTTGATATATACCCCCGTCAAGACCGAGGTTTTTGAAACCAGATTCATTGAGTCAAATTTGAACATAACTCCCAGGTCTACAGCTATCTGCAGCTGATTTTGTCTGTGCTGTAACTTGAAAATATGGAGCACACGTTGGTATACGTCATCGCGTGGAGGCAAGTGGAGCTAAAATTGAAACTCAAAATGTCAAAAAAAAAAAAAAATATTATAGGACGAATGTTTGATGCTGCTTATAGTAGGCTTCTTTAAAAAATTATATTTTTTTTTTCTTATTTTATATACTCAAGAATAGACTTAAAAAATGATATAAGAAGTTACAGCATTTATTTTAAGGAACGTCGGAAAAAGAGATCTAAAAGTGTATTCAAAATATGGCTCGCGACTTGAATAAAATTATTTTTTGACTTTGACGGCTTGTAAATAAGTACATAACATACATAAATTAAAAAATACTTTGAAATCATACGCTCTGGTTATCTATAAGTACTTAGACATAAAGCTAAAAAGGCTTAAGATTACTTTTTCCAAAGACCTTTTTTCCGCTCTTGAACCACTGTACGGCGCGGCGGCTGCGTTCACACTTGAAAAAAAAAAATAGACACGTTAATTAAATGTTTCTGAAGGAAATGGGAAACTTGGAAAAACATTTCAAGAATATTTTTTCAACAATGATTTTCAAATTAATCTTTTGTTTTGGACACCATGTTTATATTTGAAAATATTCCTTAACTTTGTTTTGTTGTTTTTTTAACGATTAAACTATAAAATTAGACCTTGAAATGGGTAGATTGATAATTTATCGATTTGATGTTTGGAATTTTAATTTCTTGTTTCCAATTATGAGGACATCGTTATAGGTAGGTACAAGATGAAAGGTGGAACCTTTAATTGCGTACTTACATATTGAAAACCTTCGAAAAACAATCAATTATCCCGTCGGCGGCGTCGGTCAGTGCGGTGGCGGCGGCCGGCCATGGCGTTTCTTCAAGATTTTGTTAATTTTAAACCGTTTACCAAGTGAATTATGAAATAAGTAAAAAAAAACTATATACAAATTATTATCCATCATAAATAGACCCTCCATTTCGTTTAAAAACTGCAATTTTCTCTGTGGTTGTGTTGTGGCGGTGGCAATCGATGGCAGAACGGAGCGCGGCGGTGAAGTAAAAGACGTGTATAACTTTAACATCATCCATAGGACAGTAGGGCAGCAATATGGCTTTAGCAGATACAATTTAAAACAAAAAAACATAATTTAAGAATTTAACAATTTTTTAAAATCCAAATCCAAGTATTTTTTTTTTGTTGTTACTATTTTATAAATGATTAAAACTTTTTCAAATTATTCCACTGCTGTTAAAAAAGGTAACATGTTTATGATGCACTGTTTCTGAAACAGGGTGTTCCGCCACGCGTGCCGCACCGCCAGTGGCCATTTTTAATACATTTAGAAATGTTTTCTAGAACCGAAGAAGCTCGTTGATCTGGGTTAAACTGTTATAAACTGTTATATTAATTGGCATTTATACTTGCCACATGTCGCTTATAACTTAAAATTATGACTTGTGGTGTCCATTGCTTTGTTTCTAGAATTTAGAGGGCTCTTGTTCGTGAGACCGTGTGAGTTGGGGCTCCAGTAAATAGCTGAGAATTTGATATTCTATTTCAAATCAACTTTAGAAGGACTTTCGCGTGATTATATTCAGTTGTTGTAGGTTTTTAGCTTTTAGTGATTGATTGATTAAATTTCAATTTCAAAATAACCCCACCCACTGTAATACCGCCGCTAATTTTTTTTAGTTTATCATACATCAAAAGTGCAAATAAAAGAAATCCTTTCCAAGTTTCTTGGCTAATATTCCTTTTCTCATGTCTTTTCATGATTTAACAACAATGCAAAATACGACTCTTATGGCGTATAATCATAAAAAAAACCAGTAGCATCTTTCCGAATAGCACCGCATGAACAGTAGCCAATCCCCATGATGTCGGCGGTGTAAAGATTTATTGTTCAAAAACCAAAAAGAAAAAAAAAAAAATCGAAGTAAGCCTTTCCAACACGGTAGCTGATGGTGCTGGCTGGGCTTGGAACTTGGGTACCTATAAGATGCGCATCACGGTCACTAATTGACCGCGAAAATAATAACGATAATGTGCTTAAGCCTTGAAATGAGTTTCTCAATCTTATATGAATTCTTATATGGTGATGGCTACTGGAATCTAATTTGATATTTTTTTTTGTTGTATTGTTGTTTCGAATTTGAAATGATGCTGTGTGAAGTTCATCTGAGTGCAGACACGTTGATGCATTAATACTCAAGGATGTGGTTGCTACCTTTAGGTAGAAGAAGAAATTGGAGGGGGCGGAAAGAGATTTTGTGGGACTACAAATCCTCTTAGGAATAAAGGTACCTTAAGAATGCGAATTGACTTCTTTGACTTTAGTGGTATACGCAGAAGTAGCTTTAAAAGTAAATTACGACCGTGTTGCATTTGGAAAACAAGAGGCAGAAGCTGCACTTAAATTAAAATTATTGCCATACGCATTTTTTGCTGATATTTGGCTTTTGCCGATTTATTAGATGTTTTTTAAGTGTTGATGGATTTCTGAAAAACGTTACCTAATAATTACTTTTAAATTTATTTTGTATTCAGGTTTTTAATTGAAAGACTGATGTTAATAGTTGTGCTTAATTTTCAAGTCGAAAATTTTACGTGGTTCAGGATTTTATTATTGTTTCAATTGTTTGATAGTTGCATAGAATAATAATAATTTTTAATGATAATAATAATAATTTTAACTATATGCCTGTAAGACCTCAGGTCTTTTAAATGCAATGCACGGCACTAGTTACAAGGAATAGAAGGAAAGGAAAGATTTTTGTTGGCACAGTGGATTGAGAATAAGATGTAAATTATCTCATAAAATTCCACGGGTGGCATCCAGTTGAAACTGGGGAATATAGAAAAGAATGCAACCTAGACTGGGGCTCGAACCCACAGGTCCAGGTTAGCAGTCAAACACTATATCCACTGTGCCATTGCCATCCGCATATTTTAGATTTGAATTTACCTTAGTAAATGACCTATTTTTTATTTCCTGCTGTTTCCATTGGAATTGGAACCTCTGAATATCGAAATAGTAGGGGAAAATAGTGCCGGGTTCCGGGTAAAGCATTCTTCATTCGTGCAGTGTGACTGAAGAAAGTATCTCATACTAAACAGAACAGCTGAAGTTGGGCTCAAGGGTAGACTGATGTGCATTACTATAAGCAATATATTACGGTTAAATTGTTTTAGGGTAGGATTGCAAATTGCAATGTATATTTCAGGAGAACACTGTTTATCAAAATAACGGTAACATAATGAACGACAAGAAACAAATTCTCTGTGTTCTGGTGTTGTGTTGGTAAAGTACAGGTACCTTTTAATAAAATGCATAATCATCTTCGATTCTTCCACCGTGCTTTGGTCCAGATATTTTCTAACGTTTAACAATAGGGCTCTTCATTTGTACAGATCGTGAACTATCTGATTCAGTTGCGCAAGCTTAAACTCTAAACGTCCTAGTCTACGACATGTGATATTCAGTATAACCAATTTCAGCCTCGTTTTTGCCTAACATCAAATGTGCTACTAAGCTTTTCTCAGTGCCGCTGCCAATTTTCAGATTTGAAATACTCGTAGAGTACGAACAGTGAAGAATAGTTGAAGCGTCTGCAAAATATTCACAAATAAGTTTAGGATCTGGCCCGTGAAGGGTCTCCTTAAGATACGACGGCTATTCATCTTCTACAGTACGGAGAATGCTGTTTCCAGTCAGCCAGACTAAGTTTTCCAGCAGCAACTGTGGTTTGATCTTTAAAACCAGAAGAGGTTTGGGCTTTTTTGTCCCATACGACCCAAGTTCTTTGCTTTTATTTCACATATGACTATCAAATATTGGCTTTTTTCTTACATTTCACCAATTCTACGCAAGACTTTTCACTTGCGGGGAGGGTCCTGGATTTCTTACAGAATAAAACCGCTATTGATGGAACATTTAACTTACTGAATTATATCTAGGAAGATTTGACCATTTATAATAAACCCCGAAGAATTGATCTGATACGCAGAGCCAGGCAAGACAAAGCCGTCACGTCGTAACCTTCAGCGAAGACTGGCCAATAGGAGACCATGCATACATTCCTAACAACACTCACTGTCGCAACTGTGAGAATCAGCTGGAAAAGGAACCAGTAATTTATTTCGTCTGCAAATCTCCTGCTCTGGCCAAAGCTAGAGCACAATCATACGGAAGGGCATTTTTTGCTGACAGTGACGAACTTTCGGAAATAAAGATCAAAGAGTTTATCTTTTTTTCTCAGCGCGACGAAATTGGTCTAGAACTAACTTTGGCTAAGTCTGCACCACACCACACCTTTAGTCGGATTCCTATGATCGCTAGCTAGCGGAGTTTGAGTTGAGTGGTGCACAGAGGACGGATGATCATTCGATAAGATCAGTGGCCGCCTAAGTGGCTGTTGACCGCCTAGCTGGGCAAGATGGTGCTGGTCTGGTTAAATTAGTGATCCGCTTTCTGATGATTGTGTCAAAAACAGCTCGACACACCACACACACTAAGATCTATTCAATCCTATTCTAAATGCAAACCAATCTAGACGATATCCTGAGCATGTGTTCATAATCTCCCAATGCAATCCCATCTACAGGTTCTTACGAATTGTGGTATCAGATCGGCACTTTTCAGTGCTAATTGGGCTACGGGCTGCCGTGGCGGCCATTTTTACCTAACTACCTTTCTAAGAGTCAGGGATATCCTTTTCTGTATCTGCTGTACAGTAGCATTAGAAGATAGAACATTGAAAGATCTTATAGTTTAGAGTCTTCCATATTTCTATTTCCATGTTGCCACGCGTCTGCTTTTATTCAGTAAAGGTTAAAAGCTTGCACTACTTTAAATTAAATTCAAAGTAGACTACCCTGATAGTTTGATCAATTATTATTGTGGTCACTTCAGAAGCCACTATTTACCGGGATGTAATTCGACTTTCCTTCCAAGTTGTGCAGACCCAAACCCTTTGTCGAAGTCCATTCAAAATATTGAGCGGTCTATATAATAATCCGATAGTTGATTACCTCGATTAAAGACAGACTTAGGTTGTCTTAAACGTAAACTTAAACTTAAGCTTTAATTTAAACTTAATCTTAAACTTAAACTTAAACTTAATCTAAGACTTAAACTTAAACTTAAACTTAAACTTAAACTTAAACTTAAACTTAAACTTAAACTTAAACTTAAACTTAAACTTAAACTTAAACTTAAACTTAAACTTAAACTTAAACTTAAACTTAAACTTAAACTTAAACTTAAACTTAAACTTAAACTTAAACTTAAACTTAAACTTAAACTTAAACTTAAACTTAAACTTAAACTTAAACTTAAACTTAAACTTAAACTTAAACTTAAACTTAAACTTAAACTTAAACTTAAACTTAAACTTAAACTTAAACTTAAACTTAAAGTTAAACTTAAAGTTAAACTTAAACTTAAACTTAAACTTAAACTTAAACTTAAACTTAAACTTAAACTTAAACTTAAACTTAAACTTAAACTTAAACTTAAACTTAAACTTAAACTTAAACTTAAACTTAAACTTAAACTTAAACTTAAACTGAAACTTAAACTTAAACTTAAACTTAAACTTAAACTTAAACTTAAACTTAAACTTAAACTTAAACTTAAACTTAAACTTAAACTTAAACTTAAACTTAAACTTAAACTTAAACTTAAACTTAAACTTAATCTAAAACTTAAACTTAAACTTAAACAGTGTTGCGCCAGTAGTATGCAGACAATTAATATAAACCGATTTATTTTCTATTTTTGATGTGGATTTCGCTAAAAGGGAAGTTATGAATCATTTAAGAATTTAAAGTTATACCAGAAGACCCGTGCGAAAATAACGCACATTCAAAAAGGCTTTAAATTTTCAAATATAATGTTTGAACAAAATAAATAAATTCTTTTTATTATTGATACGAAAATATTAGAAGAATTTAATTTAAATATTATAGGTACGCATTTAAGTGATAATAATATTTTTTCTAATAAAATTTGATGCAATAAAAAAATTTCTTTAAATATTTGTATATTTTTAACATTGATCGTTCCTAAACGAAATGTTACACAGTGTAACACTTTTAACAATGACATTTTAAAACTTTGTTTGACACAACAAGAATAGTTAACATTTTATAGAAAAAGAACGCACCACTGTTATTTTGCCGAGCTAGAGGAAAGTGTTTAGAGATTTCAAAACGTTAAAATAGTGAAAACACTAAATAAAAAAGTGAAATAAAAGTTAACGTAGTGAATATTTGCAATACTTTATTTAAAAAAATATGCGTTAAATCGTGTAAAAACACCTATAACATGGAGTATACAATTTTCGCCTCTAACGGGCTGATTGTGTCTCATATTCCACATGATGTTTTGACAGGATTTAACGCAACACCGCACATGTTATATGTTTTTTTTTTTTTTCAATGAAGTATTGCATGTATTCACTATATTTACATTTATTTCACTTTTTACATTTAGTTTAATAAGCTTTTTTACTATTAAACTTAAATCTCAAAAATACATCTCTCAAAAACACAGTTGAAATTTCTTCTGGGGGCCCCAGCATTTAGCTATCTCACTGCATTCCAACCCTGTATGAATGCATTTGTGTTTGTGTAACTCACTCTATTTTGAAAAAAACCTCACTTTTTCCTCGATATGCCCGTTCCTCTATTTCTTCTTCTAAGATTTTAAATTAAAGAATTAATAAATATCTCTCTTTCATTCATGTTATCTAGTGATACCTAATAAATGCATTCGGCTTTTTATAATGAGAAAAAAGATTACAAACAACAGAAGTAGGTAACAAATATGTTTCTCCACCACTCAATCAATGTGCAAGCGAAAAAAGAGGATTATACATTACAAAAGTAATAAATATGTTTCCTTCATTCATGCATGGTGTAGCGAAAAAAAGAAGTAATACATATTTTTCTCTTCACTCATTCAATGGGTTAAAAGTGAGGTGTTCTTTATGTCAAATTTTTCATTTATTGAATTATTTGAAATTTCCGAAATTTATAGAAAAAAGTGTGGTATAACATAAAGTTTTTGTGCAATGTCGTGAGTATATGTAAATTCCTATTCAGTGATACCTATTTTAGTGGATTTCACTATTTTATAAATGAGAAAAAAGGAGTTTGAGAACAGAAATAATATTTATGATTAGCAAAAATGTATGATTATTTTTAATTTAGCAAAAAAGGCATGAAAACTAATATATTTTTGTTTAAATGCTGAATAAAGTGCTATTTTTTTTATAAAACAAAAAAAATATAGAAGTTGACTTGTAAGAACATAAACCTAACATAGTTTACGAAAAAATGCTGCTGTTAAATGTTTATTTTTTGTTTGCAACACAACGTATCAGACTGTTATTAGTTTTCTATTTTTTTTTTTTTTTTTGTCGTAACTTCTCTTTCTTGCGATTAAAACTAAAAAGCAGATGATTTGAGTTGTTATTTTTTTTCTTAAAATTTAAACAGATACTCCATTGAACCTATGCAAACTGTGAATACATAAGATAAAAAAAGGGCGCAAAGGTAAACATAAGATAGAGACGACGAAAAAAATATATCTAAAAAGCAAACACGCAGACAAATGAGGATGAGAGAACGAGCATGAGTATATAGGCATACACCAACAACAACGCACCAAGTTGAGATTGTTGTTGTTGTTGTTGTTGTTGGGCGGGTGACCATTAGTTACCGTCACTCTGGGTAAAACCAGAAGCTGATGATCGCTACACGGTCCGTTGAGAATGGGATTTCTATGTAAACTTTGTCTTTCAAAATGTTATTTCAATAATAATAAAAAAAATTATAAGATACAATAATTCTCGAATAGAAACGTGCCAGTTATAGTTACTTCAGCAGTAAGGCAGCAGCAAAGTTTGTATTTTTGTTGATTTTTTTTTTTTCGATGGAAGGGTTTCTATTTATTTAACGTCTAGAACCTTAATATTGTTGATGTGGAAGAAGATAATCATAATCAGTTGGGACTTATGAACTAGAAGCATAATAAGATTTATGATGATCTTAAGGTGCAGTCTAGTATTTTTTTTTTTTTATGGGAGTTATTTAATACTATCAGAGTTCAAGGACCTTGTTAACTTAGGTTTGACTCTTTAAATCTATGGTGATGATGGTAGATACATGTTAAATTAATATATTGGCGCAAAATTATATAAAAGTTAACTCGACTATTACGCAATTTAAGGATTACATTAGGCCAAGTTGCGTTTCTTTTAATTTATAATAAATATAAATGATATAACCCCAGTTAATATTTTAACCTTAAACTCTCAAAGCCTGATTTTATTTTTGTTTAGGGTCGCACTAGTGTGTTTGACATCTGTTAAACTGTCTGGCACGATCTGTCACGGATTTAGGTTCTTATGGAAAATTTATTAGCGCAACACTTAATGCGGAGTGTGTGTAATTCAGCAAATGTTCGACTTCAATGTAAACTTAAATTGAAGTTAAAATTAAAATAACTACAGCCGTATTCATCAGAATCCGCTGAACAGATGAATAGTTATGCACTGCATAAGGATTTATGTAGCCACTATACAACGTTGCATAAATTGTTATACATAAAATATTTATACCCATTAGGCGTTTTTCTTTTTTAGCTTAGAAAAGAGTTCTGAACAGAGTCCGAGCATATCGAGCATGCTCTCAACATCCTCTGAACAAAGCGTGTTCTGGTTCTGAGCGCTCAGAATTATTTTTGAAACACACCTGAACACTAAACTGTCACTTTTTTTGCTATTTCACCTATCAAATGCTTGTGTTCAGCATTCAACTCGGTCTGCTCAGTCATTTTATTCTGAGCTCATAGAGCGCGCTCTGAACAAGCTCAGAACACGTTCAGAACTAAAAAAGAAACACAAATTTGAAGCTCTGAACGTTCAGAGGTAAAAAAGAAACACAATTTTTTGTTTGACAGTTCAGGCTCTGCTCTGAACAAAAAAAGAAAAACGCCTATTATAGTTATAATGAGCTTGTGTCAAAATTAGTACCATAAATTAGGAATCTAGTACGTTTTACTTTCAAAACTGACAAAGGAGACCCAGCTGTGTGTGTGCTGTGTGAAAAACCAATAGAAGTAATTCTGCTGGCGATTGAATTCTTTTTGGTTTTTTATTAATTTCTTTTAATATTATTATAATTGGCCAGTTACTTTGTTGGTTTTTTGTGTTTGCAAATAAAATTAAAAATATTTGAAACAAAAAAACATCGTTTTTGATTTAGTCCATGAATTGTTCCATTCACTCACATCGTGATGTTTTTGCTGAGGAGAAAAATAAGAGGGTGGTGCTTTTCTTTGTATAATTTTATTTAAATCACGCATGCCGTCGAGCAATTGTAAAAGTTGTAAGATTTGATGGAAAATCTTTAAATCTTTTACATTTATTAAGTAGATTCTATAAAATAAAGTGTACAAAAAATATTCTTAATTTTATTAAGAATACGTACAATAAATTAACAAAAGCAACATTATTTATTGTTGTAGGTATTTAATTTTATAAAATATTTTGATAGTAAGATTTCAACACCTCAAAGATTACAAAAATAAGCGGCCACCTAATATCTATCTACATTATTGTTGTGTGAGTCAAAGTGACATTCCGATACTAAACAACCCTTATGTTGGCTCTATACAACCTCCAAACGCGTTTAGCTTATGTTGCCTCTATTCAACTTTGCATAAGTTAATGAATAAGGTTTTTGCGTTCAGAGGCATTATAAAGAGTGCATAGCGCTATGCACTCGCTTTAATTCGTTTATGCATAAGGCTGCTAGTGTCTAGCTGACAATTAAAACTAACAGACACTATTTAAAAATAGGCGTGTTTAGGTGAGCTCAACAACATTTGTACACGTTATAACAATCAGAAATAGAATGCCCGATTGGATGGTACGAACTTGCTTTCGTACCTAAAAACTTTAACGTAGGTGGAAATTAACGATGTATTTTGTTGGTTGAATAATATAATGATATCGTATACAAGGAAGTGTTAAAAACAAGTTCAAATATAAATAATTTTCTAAAAACTACAACATATAACTTCGTTGTTAAAAAAGCTTTAAAAAAACTTCTTAAATAGCTCGAGCTCAACAAAAATATTTTTTTCAAAATCGTTACTGTCGTTTTTTGAGAAAAATAATAACAAACAAAAATTTCAATTTCCTGTCTGGGAAATCGAGAAAGGAATCTGAAATCGTCGCCTCAGGCAAAATATCACGATGGACAGATATAACTTCGAAATTGTCAAGTACTTTTTCTACCTGGGCTCCACTATTACCTCGCAAAATGACATCAGTGCAGAGATCAAACGAAGAATTACTCTTGCCAACCGCTGTTTCTTCGGGCTAAAAAGGCATTTAAGTAGTAAGCTCTCTCTGAGAGGACTAAGGAGACTTTAAACAATACCCTAATCATTCCAGTCCTTCTCTAAAGGGCAAAAGCATGGACATTGAAAAAATTGGATGAAAGTCTGCTAGGGTGCTTTGAGAGGAAGATTATCCGTTTGATTTTCGGTCCGATGTGATACGAAGGAGTATGGAGGAGAAGATTCAACGAAGAGCTACACAGCGACGTTGACCTGGTCAAAAAGCTAAAAATACAGCGGCTGAGATGGCTAGGGCACGTGGAGCATATGAACAGCAACGCATCTGCGCGACGAGTCTTCGAATCCAACCCCGATGGTGTACGTAGCAGAGGAAGAACCCATGACAGGTAGTGTGCACAAGTGCGCAGAACAACCTCAACCAACTCGGTGAGCGCAACTGGAAGCGACTAGCTAGGGACAGAGCTGGCTGGGCCCTATTACACAATACATAAACTGCTTGTTGAACAAGTGAAATTCAACAACTTTTTAAAATGTGTATAACATGGAGCAACAAGTCTAGGTGAGCTATAACAATTGTTTTGGCTTCTTTCAACAAGTGGGAAATTTCACAAAATCACTCTTTTTGTAACTGAAAACAACAAGAGTTAAAAAAAAGAGTAGAATAAACTTGTTGAATAGTTGATAAATTTCAACCGACGGTTTCTAACACAAGTTATAAATAAATAATTGAACTAGTGTTAATCAACTGATAGCATCGGAAATTGATTATTTAGTGGTCAAGAGTTTTGTTTAAATTTTTTTTTTTTTATTCTTAATCAGACAGTGATAATGAGGCCTAAAGACAGACAAAAGTGTTCAAAGAAAGAATTAACTTTGAAATAGAACCACATGTTAATTGAAAAATTTATCGTGCCCGTCGAAGGGGTTGACTGTGTAATCGAAAGTCTCTCCATCCAATTACGTTCCCCCACTAAAGTAAAATGCCGGCACTAAGTGTAACATGCCGGCCCCACTGGCCATGAACGATGGCAGGACTATCCAATCCAATGGAGTCGCAAAAATCCATGTCCATGCAGTGACATATCCATACAAATTACAAGTTTAGATTTAGTTTGGAGGTGGCGTGTAAGGGAGAAATTATTGATAGCCTTTGCATTGTTTTGGAACTGGATCTCAATACCATGCTATAGGTGCGACTTTCATGGTGTTCATAGTATGACAGTTTGTCGATGTGTTAAAGAAGTCACATTTGAACGTCCCCTTTCATAGAAGGAAACTGAGTTGCCAGCAACTAAGAGTTTGTAGGCGAGAAGGGCGTACGGGGAGATTTGTATCCCTCCCCTTACGCCTTTCTCGCCAACAAATTACCGGTTGCTGGCAACTCAGTTTCCTTATGTGAAAGGGGACAGATTGAATTTCAAAAGCAAGTGTGGTGGCCTGAAACTGAAAGAGTTCAAGCTACCAGACACGACTCATCTTAGAATATTTACTTGTTCAACTGATTCAACAATTGAAGGGAAATTTTTCTACTGACAATTGTTACGGTTTTAATTGTGTTACAGAAATGATTTTCACTTGTTTGACAAACATAGTTGAACAAGTAATTGTTGACTAGTTGGCTTGTTGTTCTGGGTTATAGGCCTCTGGAGGGGCTTGTTAGTTGAGGCCGTAGCCCGCTCTTGGCTGATGTGAGCACCTTAGAAGTCATAGTCCATAGTTTGAGGAGAACCGCTTAAAAAAACTAAACAGTCAAAAACAATGCCCACATAATTCCATTTAAATAAAAGATTTTATTTCACACTGAAAATTTTGAAAAATCGAGTACCTAGTTCAAAAAATTTTCTTTTTAATTTTGCCGCTATAAAGGACATTTTTTTTAATTCGATATTAATAAATTCTTAGTCTGGATTCTATAATGTTCTAGTTATTAAGAAAATCGAAAATATCAAAACTGGAACAAATGTTTGTTGTAATTTTTTTTTTTCAATTTTTTGCAATTTTTATCATGATGAAACAACGACCATAATTTTAAGTTTAACTAGAAAAACTGTAAATAAGACCCAAAAATAGAAAATGTTGCCAAAAACAATTGTAAAATAATGAAACATGGGTGAAATATTTTAGTTTTGCCTGCATTTTAAAAAT
The DNA here is from genome assembly GCA_949320155.1 of Melangyna quadrimaculata. NCBI lineage: Eukaryota > Metazoa > Arthropoda > Insecta > Diptera > Syrphidae > Melangyna > Melangyna quadrimaculata. The sequence continues at coordinate 155,994,872 of OX439484.1, forward strand.
ATATATTTTTTTTAATCAAACTTCATTTTTATATAATTAATTTTCTACTTTTCTTAATTTCTACTTTTCCGTTTATGAATTTTAAGCGGTTAAATTGCGGTTCTTATATTTTTACAAATTGTTTGACATATCTAAAAATGTTCGCATTTATATTGAATAAATTATATATGTAAATCGTTATTGAACTCTTTTCTCTTATAAAATAGCGTTAACAAGGGGTTGACAGTTGAAAACTCGGTCTTAAACTACCGGTATTTGATGACTAAATACACTGACTTAAAGTATAATTAAGTATATCTGTTCATGGACATAAAGGTCTTTATCGTTTGTTTTATTTACTTAAAGCCAATTTGTTCACAGTCCATTAAAAATTGAATTGTGTCGTTTTAATTTAATTTAAAATTGTCATTAAGAACACTTCATTAATTTTTGATTCATTCACTCGTTAAAGGAGGGTGAATAAATACAAATATTTAAAATCGATCAATTTCTAATTTTTAATAGCGAATTTAAATTTGATGAAAAACGAATAAATAAGGCCTTAGGCCTAGTTCATACGAGATTACACCGCACGTTTTTTATCGTATTCGGGTTTTACCGAACAAACAGCGGGGTGTTCACATGGCACTTTTTGATTCAATTTAAAATCGAAAAGCTGCCGCATAAATAAGTATGTACTGCATAATGAAGTGGAAACGCTTCATTTTCGTATTATTGGTCATTTGGGGCGTAGCAAAAGTTCAAATCCGTTCAAAATGCTATTTAAAAATTATAGAAAAAAATAATTTGAAATGAAATATTCTGTGTTAATTTCTGGCCTTTATATTCAATAAAACTTTCGTTTACAATCGAAACAATTCATTTTAAATACATTAATAATTATAGTGTATTAATGTTGTTTAATTTATTGTCGTTATTATAATACTTTTTATTCATTTTAATGTAAAGGCTGGTATTATTGTTTCGACTATAAGTTCTTGTGTTTTATTTCAAGATAAATATAAAAACAAACTTGTTTTGGAATATTTTCTTTAAATTTTGCCTTGCATCGTAAAGAAAAATTTTTAAAAATCCTGTTTAAAAGCAGAAGGCTAGTAGGTATGTTAAAAACAATGTATAAAGCCTAGGATACAGTTATTTTAAACAAAAAAAAATTAGTGGTGTGATTTTTTTTTTCGGAAATAAAAGATCTGTGGTGAAACGAAAAATATCTTCTTTTTTGTGAGTTAAAATTATCTTTGTCCACTCGACTTTTTCCAAGATATATTTTGACAGGAGAGAAGATTAGTTTTTTTTGGATAAGCTTGTCAAAATCGTATGCTTTCGGCAATTAAAAAAAAAACAACTGGTGGCCATTTGAAACTCAAAATTTTTAAGACTTTAAAATCTGTACTTTAGCCGAACGAATAAATAAAACTTCCTAAAATAGTATGTTAAAGCAAGTCAAGGCTTATGAATCAATTTAAACACCTTTTTCATAAACCTCTTTGCATCCTTCTTCGTTATAATTGGACTTCCCTGCTGTGTATGTTAACATAATAATATTGAAACATAACTCTCAACTTCCTCTGTTTTCGTACAATCATCACTTCCATTTAACCCAAACGGATATCCGGCGATTTGTCCGTTTTGCTGATGCAATGTGTTAGAATGATCTTTACCTGAGCGAATGCCTATAGCACACAACACACGTTTGCATCAGAACAACAAAAAAAACAACAATCTGATCGGACAATCCACACGAGTTTATGTTTAAATTGTATCTACATATACTTGTATACCTATGACGCTCATATCTATAAATCTACGCGGATTGTTTGTGCGGATAAAAGAGAATTTACATGCATAATACATCCTCAGCACAATTTCTTAGGAAAATGTGGCCGCAAACGAGTATTTTATAAGGAACATTGAATGATTTTTTTGGAAGGGTAAAAGCAAAAGGGGCAGGCTTGCGCTGCACTAAAGGAAACAAAACAAAAAACTCAAGCGACAGATGGATGGAACTATACCTACGATACGAGTTGAGCTTAAATTTGAATTAATTATCTAAGAGTGATAAGGATGAGGAGGGAGGGAAGAGGAGAAGCATCAAGTCAAACGATTTATTTATTCTGATCATGACTTCTTAATGCCTGACACGGCCTGGACGCGCTAAGGGCAAGCAAAACAGAATGTCCAACTGCGAGAACGTAAGACCGTAGGAAAAATAAGCAGAACGATCTTGGATTTTAATGTGCATCCTTGAACTTTTCCTTTCAGTTGATGTTATTGTTTGATGTTTATTATTATTTTTTTATAAGACTTCTTTGGGATTTTTGTTTTGGTTGGTTTATGACCGGTTATGTGTGTTGCAACTTAATTTTATAGTTCAGTGGCATTACAACAAGCTGAAAGTGCAATATGTCAATAAGATTGGGTCAATGATCTTCTGCTTAAGTTGGTAGCATAGATAGTTGAGTACCTAAGGTGAAAAATGCTGAGATACTAATTATGCTACGATTGAGTAAAATGATTCTAATTTTCTTTGACTTTTGTAGAAAAGTCCGGAAGAAACTCATAGCCCAGTCAAATAAGGCATTGACCCGGACAAACATTTGTACAGGTATATTTTTTAGTGGAAATGTTCAGAACAGTGACCTTAGTCAACTGTAAAAAAGTCCCCACAATCTTGAAAAAATGCAGCCATCTAGCACTCTTTCTCTGGAACTTGATGCCCTAGAAAGACCATTCAAGTGACAAATTGCTGGGCTTAGACACCAAAAATCAGGAAAGTAAATACAAATTAGTTAGGTACAGGTATTGCAAGGCTACTGTTTTAAATTAAATGAATTTAACAGACTAAATTATAGTGCAAATTGGAAGAAACTACCCATGCCCCATAAATATTTATTATAAAGATGACATTTTGTGGACATGTTCAGAATAGTACCAATAATCATTATGTGCAAGATACCGAAAAATCCCTGTTGGGGTTAGACCACCGTTTAAAAAAAAGTACCATAATCTGTATTTTTCGGTTTTTGGATATATCTGGGTATCTAATTTGTCCTAGAAAGACCATTCAAGCATAAAATGGCCAGCCTCCGACTTCAAAATCAGTGAAGCATATACAAAATTAGTAACGAGTATTTTATGGCTAAACTGATATTTTGAATGAAACTACTTTAAGGGGCCAGTTATAGCTGTCATTGAAAATATTAGTTGCCAATTTTGAGAGATTTTGAAGAAAAAATAAATGATTATTTTGATGTCAAATTAAAGCTTATTGACTTAATAATTATTTATAGGTAAAACAAAATTCAAGTTGGCACAACTTTTCTCATAAATAGACTTTTAATTTTTCAATGATGAACTACCTTACCAAAGATCATTGAAAAAATTAATAGTTTGGTTACGGGGAAAATATGGGTAAAAATTACCTTTTTTTGGAGAAGAAATAATTTTGAAGTCGTAAGCTATCTTTCGGCATTAAAATATTCAATGATTAAACTTTCGAAGGGTCTCAAAATCAACAGCTAACTTTTTCAATGATGGTTTCCAATGATAGCTATAACTGGCACCTAACCGAGTGAAATGCACTACAACTAGATGAAAAAGATCAGGACGCTGAAGATATTGCTAAATTCGAAGGTAATGATTGTAAATCATGTTTGCGGTAATAAGGTGTTTCATTGTTTCGTTGTTATTTCCTGAAAACGAGGAGAGCCATTTGTATCACGATATTTCTTCTCAGAGCTTTATAAATAAGTTTGTCTTCTTAAGACCAATGTTGTATGTTTCTCTGTTTTCTTTTTTTTTTAATAATAGCCTGTTCCTTTATTTTATTGTTATAATTAATAAACTGCTCCTGCTATTTTCATATTTTTTTTGGAAACTTAGCACATATGATTATTGGTACTTTTCTGAAAATGTCCACTAAATTTCAGCTTTTTAATAAATAATACTGGGACATGGGTAATTTTTTTTTCCGAATTTGCACTTTAATTATTTACTCTGTTATAGTACGCTTGAATGGTCTTTTTAGGACAGTTAGATACCCCTCATATAGCCAAAAACCGAAAAATACAGATTATGGTAGGTTTTTTTTTAATGGTGGTGTAACCCCAACAGGGATTTTTTGGTAGCTTACACGTATGATTGTTGGTACTGTTCTGAACATGTCCACAAAATTTTAGCTTAATAATAAATATTTATGGGACATGGCTAATTTTTTCGAATTTGCACTATAATTTAGTCTGTTAAATTCATTTAATTTAAAACAGTAGCCATGCAATACCTGTACCTAACTAGTTTGTATTTACTTTCCTGATTTTGGGTATCTAAGCCCGCCAATTTGTCATTTAAATGGTCTCTATAAGGCGACAAGTTCAGGAGATATAGCTCTTAACAAAGAGTGCAAGATGGCTACATTTTTTCAAGATTGTGATCGTACGCCAACGCGGATTGCTTGGGACTTTTCACAGTTGATTAAGGACACTGTTCTGAACATTTCAATTAAAAAAAATATACCTGTACAAAATTTTGTCCGGGTTAGGGCTTTTTTTTTTGTCTAATTTGACTGGGATAATTTATAGTTATGGACAAAACAATAAGACCACTCAAAATAGGTTTAAATTTCATAACAAAACTCAAGTATAGGAATATATTTTCATTTTTTTTTTGTTTTGTATTTTAATATTTGTGTCGCTTAGAATCAAAACGGACCTATCTCGACCTTTTTGAAAATATGGAGTGTGATATACCAACATTTTCGTTTCAAAGAGGGCTACAAGATGGCATCCTTTTTTTGTTTTAAATCGATCTATTTTAAAAGTTATAAGCACTTGAATTTTGAGTTTGAAACAACGCTATCTATTTTTTTTTTTAATAATCAAAACGGACCTATTTTTCACTATTAATTATTTTGTTTTCAGAACGGACCTACATATTCTGCAAATGTCAACAAACATATATAATTTGTTTTGAAAAAGGGTCTAATTTTTTCGCTCGGACAGAAGAAGGAATTTGTAAATTTATGAACTCAGTTCACAGTCAGACGTCCAGCCGAAAAGTTCTTTTCGTGAGGTATGTAAATACAAATTTTGCATAATAATGTTTAAAATTAATATAAATAGGTTGCAGTGAGCTAATGTAAATATGGAAACCCAAAATAAAGTGCAGGTAATGGAAAAGTGAAAATTGTGCAGTACCAGTAGTAGATTGGTAGCCTCTAAAACCGAACTCTAAAACCGAACAAATAAATGCCACTTTCAATGCATCCAAACGTTTCTTGCTTACTTAATACTTTGAAAGTATAAATAATTGAATTTATGTACATACCTATGTATGTTACCTTATACTTGCTCTAGAGGGCAAGTATTGGTTTCGTGTCAAAAAAAATTTCAAGGATTTAATCAAAACTAACATTACGAATATGGAGAAGTCCAAAGAAGTGATTTTTATCAAGACGTCTCGACAACGGCTCGAACGATTTTGATTAAACTTTGTGCATGTCATTTTAAGACTTGTTCTAATAATATTGCATACCATGTTTTTACCCAAAAATACGAATAATGGAAATAAAAATGTTTTTTTTTAATGGTCTTTTTTATACTTATTAATGTATATTCCCTCATATCTCTTACTTCTTAGTTATTGAACAAATATTGCATTTGAAATTTCTATAAATAACCTTTTTTTACGAAAAAATTAAATAAAAGACATGTTTTTTTATTTTAAATCAAAAAATAAAACTTTAAATTTAAAAAAAATCTAAATTGCTATTTTATCATGTTTTTTTTATTTGTTCGTTAACGATATAAGAATATTTGTAAACCATCACTAAATCTACACTGTCATTGTCTAGCTACGTTCTAGTTGTTAGGTACGAGATCAAGTTCGTGCGATCCAGTCGTGCATATTTTGTATGTTTGTTTTACAAAAAAAATTCAATACTGGTTTTTCAATTTGTATGCATTTCAGAATCAAAACGGTACTATATTTTGGATTTAGATTCAAAACGGGCTATTTTTATTTTTCACGATCAAAGAGGCCTAAAAAAAATAATTTTTTTTAGAAAGTCCTGACAAGGTCCTTATATTTCATTTATTGTTTTATCTTATAAAAAATTTCTTACAGATTAAAAAAAATGTACTTCGTATAATTATCTCCAATAGTTTTGAAATTATAGGTTTTTGCCCTTTTTAACCACTTTCACTTCCAAATATATAGGTCCATGTTGATTCTAAGCGACACATTTGTAAAGTAGAGCGCAGAACTTAGGTCATAAAACAATAAAGAAATTTAAATGTACAAATAAAAAATGGGAATTTAGAAAACTAATAGTTATAATAAGGGGACAGAACAATAAGACCACTTGAAAAATATTAGGAAATTGATTATTTTTTTTTTGATAAATTCTTAGCAGAATCTTACTATTTCGTGGGTAAGTCTTTTGTATCATTCCACACAATCCTTTTTACTAGTTGGTGCCAGGAGTAGTTATTGTCCTAACTTATTAAGATTTTTGTATTTTGGTCCAAAAATCTTCATTTTCTTCTTTATTTTTTTAATTTTCGGCGCCCAGCTACGTCTTACTAATACCCATAACTTTTCTGAAAAATTCAGGTCTGAATTTTGGGAGGGGCATGACATAAGACTTATTTTATGATCTTCAAGGCACCTTTTTTCGTGCCCTCCAGACCCTTTGGAACCTTATTTTACATGAATTGTGTATTTTCCTACATTTCGCATTTGGCAAATGTTAGCCAATATTGTTTTATACCAATTCTGCTCCATAGTGTTTTCTATCCAAAATGTTGAACCTACAAACAACAAAATCAATTTACCAACAAAAATCCCCCAAACCATGGTATATGTTGGTATCTTAAATATTAAAACTATTCTTGGTTTATTTAGGGATCCGTTATGGAATTAGATTGAGCTTCAGAAGTTGAAAGAATGCAGTATTACCAGCCACAGTACACCAAGAAAAGTTTTAAGACTGAAGATAACAAAAAATTAGGGTACCATGGCTTTGGGGATTTTTTTTTTATAAATTGATTTTGTTGTTTGTAGGTTCAACATTTTGGATTTGAAAACACTATGGAGTAGAATTGGTATGGAACAGTATTGGGGAAGGTGTATGCTTGAATTTGCTTCCGCTAGAACGGTTGTTTTCCATGTTGTTCTTGGTATTCCAACCCGCCGTATTCCCTGAGGATTCAATTCAAAGAACTGCTTCGCAATATTACCTTTTGGTTTCCCCAGTGTGTGACCAATCCATTGCCATTTGGGATTTCTTATGTCGACGTCCAGTCGATATTGATCTCAGGCGCTGGAACGCCACAATTCCTGATTCGAAATAATTTGAGGCCAACGAATCTTCAGGATGTTAGGTAAATACCGATTAACAAAAGCTCGCAGTTTCCTCAAGATGGTATTCGAGATCTTCCAGGTTTTGCAGATGCACATATAATAACACGGATTTTACATTGGATTCGAAGAATCTCAACTTAGTGCGTAAGGTATTTGACGAGATTTCCTAATTTAAGACAGAGTAGGCAGTGCGAGCTTTATTAATTCTACTTTTACCGTCCATTGTCTCACACCCTGTCGCACTTCGAAAAAGTCAGAAAGCTGACCATTGTGCAAAATAAAACACCCTGCGTTTTTGAAGGACTCTCTAATAATGGCAACAAGTTTTTGAGGAATTCCTCTTCCAACAAATGATCTCAATATGCATTCACGGTCAACGCAGTCAAAGGCCTTTTCAAAATCCACGAACATAAGGTAAAGCGGTGATTGAAATTCTGCAGACTGTTCAAGGATGATACGCAGGTTGTTCAGTTGTTTTCTTGTTTTTTAGAAGATCTATCGACGAAGATTGGATTTCCGCTACTGAAGGAGGTTCGATGTCAATGTCTGGGACACTTCAGCACTCTGCTCAGCGGAATCTACATTCAGCATGGCACAGAAATTATGTTTCCATCTGCGTAGCTGGTCCTCACTTAATATCAAAAGTGTGCCATCCGTATCCATTACAGGATGATTGGTGTCTCTATTTTTTTCCGAGCAACTTCTTATACCAGAAACTTTTGATGCTCTCACGACAAAGTCAAAAATGTCGACCAAAACTCAGTCTCCTAGGTACTATGCACTTTAATGGCTAAAAATAAAATGCACGACTGGATCTCACAAACTTGCTCTACCAGCTTACAACTTTAAAGCCGCTAGACATTAGCATTTTATAATTTTGGTTCAGTAATATAATGATGTCGTAAACAATAAAATGTTTAATAGTAAAAAAAATAATCTGATATAATTTCTTATACATTTTTTTTTAAGTAGGTAAAAAACTATTTAAAATAGCTGGAGCACAAAACAAAGTATGCCATGCGATTTGTTGGATAAAAAAAATTACAAAAATCGTTAAAAAATGAAATCTGGTATGCCAACTTTGTATCTATTAAAATTTTACACAAACTAAATTTTTTTCGAAAACTAAATATGTATATCTTGAAAACGATTAATTTGTGTGAAATTGTTTTTTATTGAATTTTTCACTGACTGAACTCATTTTTGTTGCATATGAAATGGAATTCGTCTCTGCTCAACCGATATCAGATCACATTTCAGATGTGAATCAATCCCTTTAGCTCCGTCTCTGAGATCGATCTCATTCTTTAGCATATAAACCATTGAGACATTCTTACAGACCGACTCCACAGGCCACACAGATGTCCAACATCACAACCATAATCCAGTCAACAAACAGTTCATTTTTACTCAATTAAATTATGTCATGTCGTTCATTAACTTTTTACCACTACTTCTATCTTTTCCAACAAAATGCACTCACGAATTCAACAAAAACCAGAAAAAAATCTAACACGAACATGAAACGTCATCTCATGGCCAAACCTTGAACAGCCCTCCATGGCTTGTTCAAAACGTTATTTTTTTCGACATGTCGCTTTATGGACATGGATTTTTTGGACTCATTGGATTTTGTTTAGACATGTCCGTTCATAGTCCTGCCATCGTTTATGGCCTGTGGAGGCGGCCTGTTAAAGTGAGCATTACTTTTCATGCCTAATGAGACTTTTTTGATTAAAAAAATGTTTATTCTGATTTTACTTAAAATTTTGTTCCTTACTTTTTGACAACAATTGCAGTTTTTGTGATGTCTCAAGTTTTATCATCCATGTATTGGGGAGCCTTCATTAATATAAAATTATTACATCTCTAAGTAGTTTTGAATTTTTTGGAATAGGTATTTAAATGTTGTTTCCGAACTTTATTGCATTAGCACCTACAAACTATTGATGGAATGGCTTCTACAATCGTATCAACTAATTTTGAAACTCCTACACCTTGGGGACAAAAGAGTGCATCAAAGTAAAGTTTTCCATATTCATTTTTTCAATTTTTTTTTTTAATAAACTCCTAACACCTACATACTCCTCAACATAATATAAATATACACACAAAATACATAAAAAAAAAAAACAAACAAAAACTGCAGTAACAACCAGAACCACCAACAAGCATTTTTTAAACCAAACTAAGCAGCTTCAAGCTTCAACAACATAACAAGGAGACCTGATTGAAAGGTGATTGCCACCAACACAAAAATTTCTCATTGCGTTGCACCGAGCTGCACAAAACTTCGGCAATATTTTTTGTATATTTATCATATTAAGTTTTTTTTTGTTTTTTAATTTTTCTAATGAATGCAACATCAACCAACAACAACCAACAGTCAATAAACTATGAACGTGGGAATCATTGCATGAGATGTTGTATAGATGCAGATGTACCTACATTTATATATTTTAAATTGTTATGAGAGGTATAGAAAGCCCACGTGCTGCTGGTGCAGCCACTTCAAAGCAGGAAACTCTGTTGAAGAAACGGGGGCGTTGTTCGAGAGTTTGAGGCATACTTCACACTAAATACTAAATACGAAGACATAACCCACCTTAGGTGCTGTATTTTCATTTTTTTCGTCGTCTTCAATGCGATTAAATTTTGCTGGCACAGATGAAAATTAGAAAGCTTTTCGTTTGGAATATTGTTGTTTTCTTTGCACTCATTTTTAAACCAAAAGATATAACGAGTAGTTAGTGCGTTGGAATAGATAAAGATACGTTGAAGTGTCTCTTCAATTCGATCAAAAATCAAACGTGGGCATATTATATTTAGAGAACGATAAATAAATTATAATTCAACTTTTTTTTAATGAAATAAATTTTCATTCATAAAATAGAGCAGAAGACATATAGACAAAAAAAACTTCATTCATACAGAATTATATGTGCGACCACTTATACAGTAACAATTTATTGTATTTTTATAATGGACTTGAGTAAACGCTAAGAGGAGTTGAGAAAATTTGCTATTATCCAAAGTTCACGTGGGCCACTCGGGCGAATACGTAATTTTTTGTTTGTTCGATTTATTTTTTGCAATGTTTTTTTCTCCTACGGAATTCTATTCTTGTGTAGCTAAGCTAACTGTGTTTTTAAGAAGAGAAGGCAGAAATCTTTTTCTTAGTTAATGCACTGTTTTTTTTGTTGAAGATGTTATTGGAAGAAGGTACTGTATTAACAGAAACACAATCTAGGGAATGTGTTAGACTACGAAAGGAAATGGCAATAAAAGTCTTCGAATTGAAGATTCTCAAAGGTTGACTATGAGTGTTAAGAAAATATAACCGAAGTTTGAAAAAAAAAAAATGAATTGCACGAACCTTGACATAATGAGATGAAATTAAAGTTTTAAAAAGATCTTAAAAAATAATGATTCGCTATGAATTTTGTTGTCTGTAAAAAAAAGATTATTTTTTTTTTAATTTTGATTTGCTATTAGATTATTGAATATACCGGAATATGATAGGAAAAAAGAAAAAATTGCGTTCATGGTTTTTATCATTGAATATGTTTGTGTCGAAAACTAGCCCAATGCACGTCTGAGTTAATGATCACACTGGTATAACTTAGCAGGCTTTTTGTTTGACATAATATTTTCTATCGAAATGGATGATTACAAAAATTGTTAAAAAAAGCACAGGACAAGTTTACAAAAAACGTTATAAGCAATTTATTTAACATAAAATTCAATAATTATAGTGAGATAAAGTTCACTTTAGAATTGTTTTCGTAGAAACTAAAATCAAAATTAGTATTTCGACAACTATAGTCGGAATAATACTCACTTTATTGTTAGAGGCTCGTGATAAATTTAATACCGACGAAAGTACCTTTTAAGTTTTAAAAGGGAGTTCTATTGAACCAATGTATCAGTAAATATCATTGCAATCAGTGTTGTCACTCTACCACAACTGTCGAAGATTTACCTCTTTTTTTTTGAACAATTTTCAAATCTACCACTTTTACCACGGTAGTCAAAAATTCTACCACTTTTAATCAGCCATGCAAAAATCAAGGAATTCCTTAAAATGCAAAAGAAAGCAAAGCTAACAAATTTTTCAAGTGACAAAGATTCAAATAAGCTTTAAATTTAAACTTAAGTTTATTTAAGTTTACTAACTATTGCAGAAAATTCTAACTTTCCGCAAGATGTTAACATGAACACACCATTAAAAATACTTGGGAAATCACCAAATTAAACGTCACATTTGACTTATCGCATTCTATCAGGTTAATTTCTACGCTTCCCGCTTCAAATTTGTGAGATAAAATTCTCTGTTTTGCAGAATACTTTTCCATATTAACAAATTTTGACAATTCATTTTTACCGAGATAAAATAATATGGTTAACAAGCTTTCTACGAGTTTGCATGAATACCCATATTATTTTTTTTAATACCAACAAAATAAAAGCTACAAAAATTTAAATTTAAAAATCTACCCCGAAAAATCTGACTACCACTTTTTCTTTTTTCAGTCTTGCATGTTTTTAAATTTTAAAGTGACAACACTGATTGCAACGCATGCATTTTCCTCAGACCGATAAATTTCTTTATAATTTGAAGCCGACGTTCAGCCATCACCTTTTGTTGTTGATTTTTTTTTTGTAGATTTTTTAAAGTACCCAGAAAGTTCCTTGATGCATTGCTGAGGTGCATTATTATTTCCAAGGAACTGAAATTAGCTGTCGCAATGTAGCCTGAAAAGTTTATTTTTGGCGTTGAACATCAGGAGTAGTCATCGGTCGAGTACCTGAGGCAGTTGACGGCAAGGCACTGTTGCTATCAGTGAAGATTGTATTTTCCACCAATTGGTCAGCTATCATGTCTTGAACTAAGAGATCAGTTTCTTCAGTTCTCGGCACATCCATTTTATTTCCTGTCGCTTTTATTTTTTGGAAGCGGCATTGGCTTGTTTCGATGAATCCTTTATCCGGGTCTATTGATATGCCTAAAGTTGTCCTCCTGTGGTACCACATTGACTCCATTCCTAAAGCTAAAGCTAGATTCCCAAGCAGACGCCTTATTCCTAATCATTTTTATGTCGTTGCCCCCGTCGTCTACAACTGGAATATATTACTGCACCAATTATTTGAACATATCTTTTTCATCCGCAGGCGAAAATTTAAAAAGTAATTAAATAGGTCATTTGTATATATATATATTTTTTTTTTAATCAGAAACCTTGTTTTCTTTTTCCATTTCATAAAAAATTTCCCGGATTTTTTTTTTTTATTTTTGTTAAGGTATGTGTGTTTTTGGATGTGTTCGACTAAAATTAATTATAGCAAGGACTTAAGAGTTACACTATATGAAGATAGGTAACAAAATGTTTTTAGTTTGATCAAAATTTAAATAAAAGTTAGTACCTGCTTTTAAAATTAAAATGATTTTAACTAGTATGGTGTACTTAACTTAGTAAATAGGAGTGACTATAATTTTGCGTCATTGATTTTAATTTTTACGTAAACAAATTTTAAATGTAGTTTTGTTACAATAACATTAAACATAAGAGTTACGAAGAGTACAGGCTACCGGTTGGAAGAATTCCAAGTTTCTGTCTAGTTTGGGCAAGGCACCAGTAAGTTTTCAGTAAGGAAAATCTAGATGGCGAAAACTTGTGAGAGAATTGGCAAAGCCTTGTTGTTCTATTCTGTATATAATTGTTACGAAATATGATATGAAACATTAGAATATGAAAATTATTTCGACATTGAATTTTTGTATAGCGAGTAAGCCGAGTGGGTAGCGCCTTGGACTGAAGATCGCATAAGCCATCTTGTTTTTTGCCTGACATGGCAAAAGGGTTCATAATCGCCAAGGCCATTGTTCTAGTCTTTGCTAATCCTTGCTAGAATCTTTGTAAAAATCTCTAGAGCCTTGTCAAAAACAAGATTGTTTTTCAGCGCGGGTTGGGTCAAGGCGAGCTAAAAATCATATGGGAGGGGGGTGTTTTATTTTGTCTTCGATCAGCAAAAAAAAATACTTAAAATAGAAAACAAGTTATCAACTGCAACACACACAAATTAAAGCTTATTTAGAAGCGACAGAACCACTTTTTAATTTTTAATTAAAGTTATGTTGGCAAATAATTTTCAAAAAGTAGTTTTCAAACCCAAAATTTTTATAAACAACTAACAATTTAGTTCATTAATATTCGATTTTCGTATCCGTTCTTACTCAATTATTGGAAACAAGATGGCTCTTAACGTGTTTGGGAAACTACACCAAGGGATACGAATTTTCTGGGCTCAAACTAAAGTCAATTGCTTACTGCTCCATTTAAGTCCGGAACATTTTAATCCATGTTGTAGTTTACATAAACACGGGAGCTAAATAGTTATTTTGTTCTTTATATAAGGGTGTTCTTTTTAAATGACAACTTGAATGTTACTAGATATTGACGGTGTATGGTAATGGTTCGATAATATTTGTAGATTATTATTAAAAGCCAATTTTTCAAGAGCTAGTTAAACCTCTTATTCTTCGAATAAAACGAAAAATTGTTTCTTTTCCTAAAGTATTTATACCTAATGATGGACAAATCGGCTATAACAAGAAAATAATCAGCCTTATCGGGGATAAAATCTCCCCCGTTTTTCCTTCGTATGATACTCTCCAATCGAAAACAATATTCAAAAAAGGGAAAAACTCGCAGAGAAAAAAGTAGATATCGTAAGGAGAATTTTGAAAATAGAAGCATATTACTACCTATTTTGTTGAAGGATTTTTAATTTTTTACTTGCTCTTAAGCACAAGTATTGGCTTCGTGTCAAAAAACACCGATTTTTAACAAAATCACATTATGATGACGGAAAATTCAATCGGCATTGGTATGTGTGGCTGTACGTTCACTCTAAAACAAGCTAGAGAATAAACGGGTAAATCGATTTGCTTTAATTTTTTTTTTTTTTTTTTTGTGATTTCTTAAGATTCTTTTAGTGGAGAAATTTAACACATTTAAGAACAAATTTACTAATTCCGTTTTCCGTTGGACGTCCGGAAGTGTTCAGAAGCGTCCGGAAGCCTGAATTTCTCTGAGAAGAAAGTCTGGATTTCAAATCAGAATTCACTCAAGAAGCACTTATATATTCAAATTTAAACGTCACAACAAACTGCTGGCCAGGAGACGAGACTCGGCGATACTTTTGTAAGTCTCGTCTCGTCTCGTTGAAATCGAACATTTTCAGTCTCGTTTTGGTCTCGTGTTGGTCTCTTATAAGTAGGTAATTAAGTCTCGTCCCGGTTTCGTCTCCGAAAAATGCGATTTCCGGACAACCTGTTGATTATTAGAACAAAATATTTTCGATTATAGCTTGAATATGTGCAGAAGAAAATAAATATTTAACTGGAATTAGATTTTTTAATTTATAAGACCCTCTATAAATTACGGTCCAAATATACAGGCTCTTCTCGGATGCTTGAAAGGCAATCTCGTCTCGTTGGCCAGACCTATTTTAAATTTAATTTGCACCCAAAATCAAAGTTTTTGGTAAATTTTAATAAACAAATTAAGAAAAAATCAAACAAAAAATATTTTTTGAAAATTCTGAGTTGATACTCTCGTCTTTTACATTTCACTTTTTGTGTGGTAGCACATAATTTTTATTTGACGTTTAACCTATACAGAATACCAAGCCCCAGTATTGGATAGAAGCATCTTGGAATGTTCCATTGGATTTAAGAATGAGTGAAACCAATGGAAGACGGCATTACACTTTTGGTTTATTCCCATTTATAAAGTAACACAGTTTTGCACACAGAGAGAACAAAAATATTTAAGAAAATAGATACAAAATGCTCTTTTTAACTATTGACTCTTTTTTTGCTTTCCTATGACACGAGAAAATAATATAGGGTTTTCCAAAAAGAGGTGTCATTTTGAATAGCTATTGTTGTGTAAGCGTAGCCGTGGCGGCCATTTGGCTGATATTTTTTTCCATTATTGGTGGCATACTTTCCTCTTTACAATGAAATAAACATCCGATCATTTGTCTCAAAAAATGTCATTTTTCTGTGAATATCAAAATAACACCTCTTATTGGAAAAACAAAATACGCCTTTATCACCAAAAATTAATCAAATATTTAATAAGATTTCAGAAAATAATTTACAAACTTTGACAGATAAATTAATTCACAAAACTAATTCTCTCAAAGTATTTCGAAAATAGTTCAAAGTAATTTCCGGAGGATAATAAATTCAGGGGGGATTGGCGATAGGAGTATTTGACTCCCGGGAAAAGGTAAAATCCGGGGGAAAACAATCTTCGAATTGCCGATAAGGCTGAATAAAAACACGTTAAAATAACAATGTTCATATTTTTGATTTAATACAAAATATTAAGGGTCCGCCATCTAACGTTTTTTTTTTCAACTAGTGCTTATTTCGTGAATGGTAACACTTAGCCCATGTCTGATCTGACAGATAATTAGTTGTATCCTTCCGCTGAACGAATATGGTTGTGTATACGCTTGAACAATGCCGGAAAATATTGCGACATTACTTTGCCGATTTTGCCAAAAAAATCATCTTTTCAGATGAAGCTCATTTTGATCTTGGCAAAATTGTCGCATTTGGGGCACAGAAAACCCGCACGCATACATTGAAAAGCCGATACACCCAAAACAGGACACTGTTTGGTGCGGATTTTGGTCCAGAGGCATAATTGGGCCATTTTACTTCAACTGAGCAAGGAGTGACCGTTACAGTCAATGGCGATCGTTATCGGGCCATGTTGAACGAATTTTTGTTCATAAAAATTGAAGAGGAGAATTTTGGCAACATTTGGTCTCAACAGGACGGCGCTACGTGCCACACAGCCGAAGCTAAACTCGATGTTAATGATGCATTTTCAAAAAAAAAAAAAAAGTTATTTGGCGGACCGGACCCTTTATAAAGATTTCTTATTTTTAATTTTATTTCTTCTCAAAACAAATTTTAGCTCACTTAATAGTACCGAACTACAAAATTATGACAAAATCAACCAAGCCCATGATGGCGAGATATGATATGTGTTAAAAGTGAATCACAAAAAGTGCTTCACGCAACAAGTCTGAAGAAAGTGCATCCATTCTTTTAGGTTCTAGTCCTTATATCCTCTTCATGAAATTTTCCATCACCAAATCGCGAAGTGCATGCCGTATGCCGTCAATAGCTTCACAAATTCCATCTTGGAGGTTTTGAATCGACGCCGGGCCCCAACGGAAGAAGTCGCAAGGTGTTAAATCACAAGATCTCGGTGGCCAATGATGATCACCTCTTCGAGAGATAACACGGTCCGGAAACTTTTCCTGTAAGAGATCGATGGCTTCGTTGCTTGTGTGGCACGTAGCGCCGTCTTGTTGAAAGTAAACGTTGTCCAGATCAATACCATCCAATTCCGGATCATCTCTAGATAGCGCAATCCATTCACCGTAGCTGTTGCCGCAGCCTCATTTCGAAAAAGTAAGATCCAATGACCTCGCCGGACCATAAACCGCCCCAAACAGTTACTCGTTGAGGATGGAGAGGCTTTCCAACAACAGATCTTGGGTTTTCCAAGCCACCGAGGTGACGTAGCCACCGAGGTGGAAATGGGCATCATCATCAGTCAAGATGATTTTTCGATGAAATTCCGGATAATTTTCATGCATTTTTTATTATGAATTTTAATAATTTCAATGCGTTGTTGAAGCGTGTATCATTCTATTTTTATAAATGGCGTATTTTCTACTTGTCAAATGTCAAAAAATTACAGCTTCAAAAGTGACAACTACCAAAATAGCGGGCTATTCAAAATAACACCTCTTATTGGAAGACTTTATATCAAGACGCATAGTCAAAACAGACAGAAAGACGTCATGCGAAAATATTATTTTTGGACTTCTCATTATCGTATTGTTGGTTTTTATTTATTTTTGGTCAGCAAGCAAAATTTTTTATTTTAATATGATAATTTGACATGATTTTAACATGATCATGACTGATGGCACAATTGATATTCTCAATGATCGATTTGAATGCTTGCTTACCGCACGCAGAGGCGACTTGAACTGTCAACCAGAATTGTGTGATTTGATCATGAAAGATTTAACTTAGATTGTGAGATTTTGTAAGGTTACTTTAATTCATAGGTCTAAGCCAAAAATCTGCATACGACCCTCAAAGTCAACAAAATCACTCAGATTCAGTCTTACATACCTATATACTATTCTACCCGTATAAGCTTTTCGTCTTTCAAATAGAACAATAAAAATATAACGCACAACTTATGTACTCAATTTTAATAAACATTCTTATTTTAAACCCTTCCTCCAAAATTGAAGATATTTTTTTTATCGATTATCGATTTTTCAATAGCATTTTCAAGTACAAACGTTGGTTCCAAGGCTAGGGGTCTTATAATAGTACATTATCTCAAGTAAGTAGATTTGCATCTTTCAATTAATCAGGAATAAAGTGGTATTAAAATATTTCATGAATCGAATACCTTTACCTAGATAACAATAATAATTCAATGATTTTTTAACAAAGCTATTGCTTGAAATCGTCTTATCTTCCATTGATAATTTTTTTTTTCTTACTTCTTATTGACAAAACTTATTTCTAATCTATCAAATGTTTAACGTTTATCGCTACCTGTGTTTACCAAACTCTAGCATAAATTAAGTCAGCAAAAAAAAAATATTATAAGATAAGGGGCTTAAGAATTGACCGATTATAAAAAGTAAGATTTTATAGTAAGATGGTAGTTTTTTTTTTATTTTTTCAACAAACTAAGACACACAATGATTTATGATCATTTTGCGTTCTTAAAATATTATGACATTAACCTTAATGTGTTATAAAGAAATTATAAATAAAAACACTAAAAATCGACGAGTAGAAATTTTTGTGTGATGTGAATGACCCTATAAAAATGAAATTGCACTGCACATGCATAGTCTAGTGTCTAGTCCAGTCTGTTCTGTTCATCCATCAGCCTCATATCGTTGTTACATACCATCATAACAAAAGCCATATGGTCACAAAAGATGTGAAAACATCACCTGCAAGCAGCAAACCACCAAGCTCAACACAAAGTTTCGTAAGAAAATTATACCTACACGCATAAAATAAAAAATGTTCAACTCCTCGTTGCGTTTTTTTTTTTTTTTGTTGTCCACGCAAACAGCTCGCGCGAGCAATATTATATATGTTTACGTTTCAAACCTACATTGAAAAATTATTGTTTGATTGGACTCTTTTCGTTCTTGGAATGTTTGTATATAATAGTCACACCGTATCTATGAAATATTTGTTTCCCTTAAGCCATTTTCACACTTGTTGTAGGTATAGCTAGTAAGGCGTATGTGAGATATGGTGACCATTCGTCTTTTTTTTTAGTATTACGGTTGAATTGTTTAAGGGGAGGAATGCAACTGGCTTTTTGACTTGAACAATGTTCATAAAAATAGCGATAGAACAGTGAGAGACAGGTGAAGTTGCGGCGGTGTTCGAGGTATGCTATTGTTGCCGTTATTGTACTATCACATATCATTCTATCCAACAAGCTTAGCTGAGTACTAGGAGCACCTGCCTATATGTGAATTATACTCAAGCTTTGGACGAATAAAGGCTTTGTAGATTAGAGCCAGATCAGAGGAGGTAAAGAATTTCTTGCATCTTCGGAGATAACCTAAGCACTTCGCTGCTTTTTTGGCGACGTCACATATGTGGTCATTCCACATAAGGTGGTCTGTGACACACATACCAAGAACTGAGAGCTTTTCGGTTTCCCCGATGCAAGAGCCGTCCATGGAAAGCGGCATTGGGGGTGGGTTTCGCTTTAACAACAGGAGACAGCATTGAGTTTTTGAAGCATTAAATTTTACGCGATTTTTGATTCCCCATGAGATGCTGTCGAGATCAGAATTAAATGAGCTTATCATACTCTGCCGTTCAAGTTCCACATCCGAAGGACATGGGTGTGAATCTGTTAACGATTATGAGAACCTGGGGGTACTGTCGTCAGCGAAACAGTTTAATGGATTAGAAGTTTCAGACAAAAGATCGTTTATTATATAAGGAAGAGAGTCGGAGACAAAACGGAGCTCTGGGGCACACCAGCATTTATTTTATGGATTTCAGACTTGAACTCACCCAATACAACTTGTATTGAACGGTCCGAAAGGTAGTTTCTAATCCAGCGAAGTAGAGATTCGTCGATACTAAATGATTATGCAGTTTTTGAATTCGATTTTTTTTTTGTTAAAAGTTTATTTATTTTGTCTAGGCATAAGGTCAGTTGTAAGTGATTTTATTTTAGGACTAGAAAATGTGACATTTTATTCGTTTTGACGTTAAATAATTATTAAAGGAAGCAAATATATGATTTTTCTTCAACATTTGTTACTTAGTGAATAGCAACTGCAACCGCCTGGGCTCTTTTCCAAAACGGTCAATTATTTCGTTGTAAAAGTTTGTTTGTTCTTTGACAATATTTCGATGAATGTACATCATGCACAACGAATCAAGTCGTTTGTCGGTAATTGTGGGTCTAACCCAAATTTTTACTTTGCGTAAGGTGCTGAACGATCGCTCATCGGTGCAAGTAGTTGCTGGAATTGAGAGCCCTATGCAAAGAGCTGAAAAAATCGATGGATAAAACTCCTCTTCACTGTTCAATAAATCAGAAATGTTTGAACAATCATTTCCATTAGTCTGCATTTTGTTAAAACTGTACCACATCTTGGACTCCGCAGGAAATTATCCAGAAAGCAGCCATATTTCTCCATTATTGTATAATTACATCGAATTCTGAAGAATTCGTAATTTGTATATTTTTTGGTGATAGCTGAAATAGTGAAAATGCAGCTTCATTTTCTTCTGAAAAACATTCTGTAAGCGACATTATCAAGGAATCAATGAACGGAATATAAACAGCTTTTCTAAAATAACTTTGGGGGGAAAAAGCGGGAACATTTGATCGAAGGATTTGTTTTTGAATTACTCTTAAACAGCTTAAAACTATGCCTGATTCACTCAAGCATTTTTCCATTACCTCCCATAGAGATTTAAAGCAATTGTCAGTATCCTCTCGATTTTGTTGAAACAATATATTCAAAACATTTACCTGATCATTCACTGTTGACACATTTTGGTCAACGCCCTGTAAAATATTAGCAACAGGTTCCAGCATCGATGAGTAATGTGACATCACAAACAAACAAACTAAAAAGGTCGAATTTGTGCAAGAGTAATGAAGTTGGAGGGCACGTTGCTTTGTTATTCTATTACCCTCTTCCGAAAGATTTTGCAGTGCCTCAATTATAATTAATATTAATTATAATTAATTATAACAATTTTTTACTATATGCCAGTAAGACCTCAGGTCTTTTAAAAGCAAAGCACGGCACTAGTTAGAAGGAATAGAAGGAAGGAAAGATTTTTATTGGCACAGTGGATTGAGAATTAGACGTTAATTATCTAATGAAATTCCACGGGTGCCGTCCAGTTGAAACTGGGGAATACAGAAAAGAATGTTTCCTACAATGGGGCGTGAACCCACACGTCCAGGTTAGCAGTCAAACACTTTATCCACTGTGCCATTGCCACCCGCCTCTCTCAGAACTTGAATGCTTTTGTATTTTGCCGTCCACCTTGTTTCACAAAACAGAGGAATACTGGGTATGCATTTTCGTCGTAAGGGACTCTCGCGAAAAAAAAAATATAACTTCCTTAATCGTCCCGACAGCATTTCTGATTCCAGAAACTTCGCTTACGTCGTTAATAGGGCTGCCAGACGTCCCGATATTTGAACCATGTCCCGATATCTGTCACGATTTACAAAATGTCCCGATTTTGTACCGACATTCTATTTTTACTTGCTATATAGAGTAATTATTATTAACTTTTGCAGACCACGTAACTCTTAATCTCTCAGGAGGTCCGCTACCAGCATCAAGTGCAGAGGACCAGTGGGAACACTGTCAACAAGCCATTAGAAGTGCCGCCTCTGATGTGCTGGGTTTCACTAGGCGAATACAACGAAACCCCTGGTTCGATGAGGAGTGCCGGCTAGCGCATGCAGCTAAGGACGAGGCCTACCAGGCAATGCTGCAGACTCGAACAAGAGCTGCTGAGAGAGTGGCCCGGGAGCTCTACGGGCTGAAACGAAAAGAGGAACGCCGACTTCTCAGGAGGAAAAAGAGAGAGCACGAGAAGCGGGCGGTAGAGTCTATTGAGGGTTGTAGCGGTAGGGGAGATGTTCGAAAATTTTATCAGAGGGTGAAGCGATCCACCCAAGGATTCAAGGCTAGAACGGAAGCCTGCCGAGATGAGAGTGGGAATATGGTAGTAGACACACAGTCAGTGCTGAGGATCTGGAAAGAACACTTCTCTAGACTGCTTAATGGCGAAGACAGCCAAGATGCCGCTAATAGGCAGAACGCTCCATTCAACTTGGACGATGATGGCCAAGAGTTCCGTCCACCCGACCTAACCGAAGTTCGGCTGGCGATATCCAAACTTAAGTCGTACAAGGCTGCAGGTGCGGATGGCTTACAAGCCGAACTATTTAAATCAGCGGGAGATGAATTGGCTAGGAGCATACACCAGCTCATCTGCAAAATTTGGTCGGAGGAAAGTATGCCCGATGAATGGAACCTCGGTATAGTGTGCCCCATCCATAAAAAGGGAGATGTTCTGAAATGTACCAACTACAGAGGAATTAGTCTCCTAAACGTCGCTTATAAAATCTTGTCGGCCATCCTGTGTGACCGCTTAAAACCTTTTGTCAACGATCTGATCGGCCCTTATCAGTGCGGTTTTAGGCCAGGCAAGTCAACCGTCGATCAAATGTTCACACTCCGACAGATTTTAGAAAAATCCCGGGAATTCCAGATCGATACACACCACCTTTTTATCGATTTTAAAGTCGCGTATGATAGCGTGAAAAGGGACGAATTATACAGAGCCATGTCGAGTCTCGGCATCCCTGCCAAACTCGTCCGCTTGTGCAGGATGACGATGGAGAAATCTCGCTGCTCCGTCAAAATTGGTAAGAACACCACCGATTCCTTTGATGTTGAGAAAGGATTGAGGCAAGGCGACGCGTTATCATGCAACCTATTCAACATCGTTCTTGAAGCCATTGTACGCAACGCACATGTCAACACCAGCGGTACAATCTATCAAAAGTCCGTTCAATTGCTTGCATATGCGGATGACATAGACATTGTCGGCAGAACGAAGCGAGCTGTGGCAGGGGCATTTGCGAGCATTGAATCGGAGGCGGCTAGAATGGGATTGGCGGTTAATGAGGACAAGACGAAGTATATGCTGTCATCGAGAGAGGAATCTCAACATCGTCGACTCGGGCAAAATATCACGATGGACAGATATAACTTCGAAGTTGTCAAGGACTTTGTCTACCTGGGCTCCACTATTACATCGCAGAATGACATCAGTGCAGAGATCAAGCGAAGAATTACTCTTGCCAACCGCTGTTTCTTCGGTCTAAGAAGGCATTTAAGTAGTAAGGCCCTCTCTCAGAGAACCAAGGAGACTTTATACAAAACCCTAATCATCCCGGTCCTGCTTTATGGGTCAGAAGCATGGACACTGAAAGATTCGGATAAAAATCTGCTAGGGTGCTTTGAGAGGAAGATTCTTCGTGTGATTTTCGGTCCGGTGTGTATCGAAGGAGTATGGAGGAGAAGATTCAACGACGAGCTATACGGGCTATACAGCGACGTTGACCTGGTCAAAAAGCTGAAAATACAGCGGCTTAGATGGCTGGGGCACGTGGAGCGTATGGACAGCAACGCACCTGCCCGACGAGTCTTCGAATCCAACCCCGATGGGGTACGCAGCAGAGGAAGAACCCGTAACAGGTGGCGCAATCAAGTGAATGACGACATGAAAGCACTCGGTGTGCGCAACTGGAAGCGGCTAGCTAGGGACAGAGCTGGCTGGAGGGGCTTGTTAGTTGAGGCCGAAGCCCATCCTGGGCTGTGAGCGCCATCAAAAGTAAAGTAAAGTAAGTAAGTAAGTATAGAGTAATTATTGGTTTTGTGTCGAAAACAAAATTCCAAGTTTTAATCAAAACTAACATTACGATAATGTAGAAGTCTAAAAACTAATTTTCGACAAAAGACGTCTGTCGGTTTCTTTGCGTCCCAATTTATATCGAGCTAGAGCATAAGCGAATCGGTGGATTTGCTTCAAATTTTGTGTGAAACTTTCCTAGGAGTGAGATTAAATTGTTTGTTTTGGCTTATTTGGATAGAACCGTCATACAAAAATTACGGTTTTATCAAGTTTCTTTAAAAATAAATGGCTGTAATGGTTTAGATAAGACTTCGTACATGTGCAAAATACCGGTTTCTTACTTGTTTTGAGATATTATAAGACTTCGTACATGTGCAAAATACCGGTTTTATTACTTGTTTTGAGATATTCCCGAATATCTCCTTAATGGCTTTTTTGGTTTTGTCATAATTTTGCAATTCGGTAGATACTTCTAGTCAAAAAATACTGGGCAAAATTTTGAAGAGCCTTATTTTAAGGGTTAAGCATGATACTACTTAAAATTTTTCTAATTTTAAAACAGTTTAGTAAAATTTTCTAAATTTTAAATACTTTTGAACTTGTAGAACACGTCCAAAAAAGTGCCGCTCGCGCAAACAATGCGCAAGCATACCTCGTTTTGACATTTAGAAACGTTAAGAGGTGTGATTCAGTACGATATTAAATAAACAAAATATATTTTAATTTAAGTAAAGTGTTATGTTCTGACGTTATGAGATAGTACAATGCTAAACTCGTTTTAAATTTATTAATTAAAAATGATTTACCATCGTACTAAATCGACTAAGATTTTGCGATATTTTTTAATGTCCCGATTTGTCCCAGTTTCTGGGCCCTGGCGTCCCGATATTCACCAAATTAAATTTGGCAGCCCTTGTCGTTAATGACCAGACATAATTTGTGTGAGCTGCAGTGAAAGAAATTTGCCTGCGGATATATCCTGTATCCGTTTTCTCATCCCACTCAATTTCCCGTCTTGACCAACCATTTTTTACAAATTTAATCCGAAATTGTTTAATGACGTTAATATCTTATGCGCTATGGTAGATTCATGTTAAATTCAAAATGGCGACTAAGGCAAAATACCTAGGTGGTCAAAAAACGTACTGAACACTCTTTATGAACCCCTATAACGATTAAAAGAAAAAAAATCCACTATTTAATTTTTTTAATTTCAAATAACATTTCGACTGGCCTAATGGACCTGGAAACAAAGCTGCCAAGAAAAAAATCACATTTCCGAACAAACCAAAGAGTAAAATGAAAGCGGCTATACACGGCTTGGCTCAGTGTCAGGGGGGGCAAACCATGGACTCTGACAAAAAAAGTACATTTAAACAGTCGTTTTTGTGGAAATTGCCTAGTTAATAAGAAAAACAGAACTAGTATGATTGTTCGGCCAGAGCCAGGGGGGGGGCAAGTGCCCCCCTCCGGGCGCCTATGGTACAGTAGGACAGATTGAAAAGCTTACGCAGTATTTTTGTCAGCGTTGAAGAGCACCTCTTCAGAACAATGGAAGGGATACTATTCCACCCAGCGGAATTGTGTACATCAAGATCTTTTAGGACTCTGGCAACTGCACGAGTGCAAAAGAAGATTCGTCACATAAAATCATTTGCGCTCAAAAGTACTGGAGGAGTCATAACACTTTCTAGCTTCGTCGAATTGGCTTTATCTAACGAGCTGATAAAAGAGTGCTTTCTCTTTAACTGAGTTTTGTTGGCACGAGAAATTAGCAGATATGAAACAATGGTCTGATGTGCCTAGAGGCGATAATACACTAATTGTGTCTACAAGTCTAGTTCTATAAAGTTAAACTTTTTCCTATTTCATAACCAGAAAGATAAAACCCCTTGTTATTACGCGAAATAACCCATTTCTACAAAAAAAATGGTATTTTCAAATTTGTTGATTATATTATAGAAATACATATTATAACTAATTGTGTTACACGCTTTAATGTAATATTAAAAGTTTTTATAAGTCGTATAGAATTTTCTGAAGGTAAAAAATGTTTTTAACCTTTATCCCACTGTTTATTTATTTGCATGAAAAAATAAACTATGGTTTTCTTGGAGAGCACTTCATTCCTTACACTTTTGTGAATTACAATAAAACAGTATGACGAAACTGCCATATTAATAGGTAGGAGACAACAGAGCTTGTGTGTCCACTTTTAATCGAGCTAAAGGCTAAATTTGAGCTTCGATTTTCTTCAAATTTGATACAGTGTATTTTGAATTAACTTCATAGAGGAGATATTCGAGTTCTTGTTCTAGTTCACCTAAAATGGATAGCTGCAATATGGTACAAGGGATTCGGTTTTCTAAAGCATTTTCACTTGGAATCAATAGTTGACTAGTGAGAGTCTTACGACAATGTTTACTTGCTCTATAGGATAACTATTGGTTGCGTGTCAGAAAAAAATTTCGAGGTTGTCTTCAAAACTAACATTACGATGTTGGGGGAGTCAAAAAAAAATGATTTGTCTGTTTGGCTGTGCATCTTGGACGGATTTGATTAAAATTTAGTATGAAGCATTTTCATGTGATTTCCAAGAGGAGAATTTCTTATTTTTGTGTTAGCTCATCTAGAACGAGTAGCTGCCATTCAACAAATTTGGTTTTGTCAAAAACAGCTCTTACAATTTTGATTAGACTTCGTACATGTTTTTATCAAAAAGTTCAATATCGGAAATAATGATATTGGTTTTTTTGAAGAAATTTCCTTTTTTTTCTGAATATCTCGCCATTGGGTTATTTGATTTTCTCATAATTTTTCAATTCTGTAATTCTAAATTAGTTAAAAAATATTGAAATAAATAAATTAAGTTCTTTTATTATAAGTTAAAACAAAAAAAATTATTTCCAAACTAAAATTAAAAAAAAAAAAAAAAAAACAAAAATTTCAAACTATTTTTAATCAAAATTATACATAAAGAAGAACTATTTTTGGTTCCAAAAACTCAATGCTCTTAGCAATTTTCAGTCAAACACTGGAAACCAGAAGACTTTTACTTTTCAAGATATTAAAAAATAAAGAATTCAACTTCTTATTAAAAACAAGTAAAAACAAAGTAAATGATAAATCAACCGGTTGCTGAAATGATCATTTATCCGCATTCTTCTTAGTTTTATGAGAAAGTTGGTTAATTTATTTTGTAATATCTTGAGAAGTAAAAGCTCTAGCAACATCCGATTTTCAGTGTTTGACTTAAAATTGATAAGAGCATTAAAATTCAAAAACAAAATTAGTACAGACGACGCCACCTATAACGACGTGGCCTATAACGACGAGTCGCTTTTAACGCCAATTTTTCTTCATTTGGTTGGTTATTTTATAATTTGTATAAGCTTATCGTCGGTTATAACGTCTTGAAATCGTCGCCTAAGACGACTAGTTGCATATAACGACCATTTTCAAACAAAAAATACTTCGTTTTCGCCGATTACAGCGACGGAATGCAGAAAAATACAAACAAAAAGTTATCAACTAAGAATTCAAGCCTGAGCGTGTTCGAAAATACACACAGCCCTATTCTGCTAAACTTTCACGGGAATTTTTGTATTCTGCTATCCGACGGAAAAAACAGATTATTCCAAAAAGCATATAAATTTTGATCCAAAATAAATTCTAAGAATAAGATTCTCCTAAGAATCTTAAAAACAAATATTGGTGAAGCTTTGAACTCAAAAGATAGAAGACTTTTGAAAATAAAGAGTTAAAAATTGAATGAAATATTAACGTAAATCGAAAAATTCGATCGGATCGGATAGCAGAATAGGGTTGACAAATTCCTTTCTTTGCGAATGAATTTAACTAAGTTTTTTATTATTCTGTTCCTAAAACTTAAAAGCACATACCTAATGTACTTTTGTTTTTGCTTTTCGATAATTTTCGTGGTAAGTCTGATATAACGACTGCTGGGTATTGCGACCACATTTGACTGGCGGTAGCTATAAGCGGCGTCGACTGTACTTTATAACGTACAATTTTGAAACAAATTATTTTGCAATTTTTTTTTTTTAAACGTCTAATTTAAAAATTAATTTTGCAAAAACTGTTGATTGAAAGTAGAACTTATATTTTAAGGGATTTCTGGCTTTACAAAAACGTATAACAGGGCTTTGTAGGTGCAGCCGTTATTTTCCATATAATTTATTTTCGTAATAATTTGTTTTAAGTCATATTTATTTAGACAATTTTTTCATTTCTCTAAACGCTCAATTTTTTTGTTACACCTCAGTTGAATCACCCTTTATATTAAGCAGTTAGACAAAAAGTTTCTTGTCCGTTTTTTGAGGACATTATTCAATTGATAACGAACTTAAATTAAAATTCTTGACCATCGACATCTGCTAAGGTAATTTGTTAAGAAGTTTTTTCATATCTTAAGTAGTTGTTCTAATCCTAAAATATTAAATTCGTAGATAAATATTGGTTTGTTTGGAATAAAAACACCACTTTCAACATTCTGGCTTTTAGATTGAAAAAGTGAACGTAGCAAAGGACGGATTTTTACTAAAAATACATTTTAAATACTTTTGGCTAATTCTGAGAATATCATTCAAATCATTTAAGCTTTTTTTGAAAACAAACACTTATAAAAACAAACTCCGAAATTACATATCGTTAGATCCGTTGTCCAAATATAGATGCGACAGTGAAAGGATTTGACTAAAACCAGTTTTTAATTGTTTTTCTCGCTTATAAGAACAAGCACTGAAAGTTTCGAAAGCTGTTGTTGAGAAACCAAAAAAAAAAGTGAGCATGGCAGTGGAAGCCCACCTATGAAAACCACCATTTTCACGAGGTCAGTTCGATAATTCTTGGAATGGCCACCAAAATTTCAGTATTCTTATAATTTTCCACTTAGAATTCTAATTTAACTGCATTTATTATTTATATCTCACAGGGTCGAAAACTTTTGCTACATAAATTGAAAGATGAAATTCAATTCTACCGTCAACGACTTACTTGAATGAATGAATATAATTTTGAGGAATATTGCACTGTGACCTTGAGATCTATTGTGCCCCCCACCTAGAGCTGGACGAGGTCTGCTCATCTAACAGCTCTTCCTCCAGATGTATTACTCTCAAGAAATGGAGTATTTGGAGTATTTTAAGAGATGGTAAGTCGCTCTCTTTTACCTGGTAGCGGCCCAGGTACTTCTTTCTTTGATGTATGAATGTGCTACATCGGCCTAGAATATGGTCCGGCGTTTCCTTATCTGTGTCACAGAACCTGCATGTGGCACTACTTACTAGGCCAAGTAAACTAAGGTGTCTTTTTAGTTTGCAGTGTCCAGTGAGGAGACCCGTTATAATTCTTAGGTTGTTTCTACTTAAGCAGATACAGTCTGTAAAACGTTGGTGGTTACAATTCCCAAGTAATAGTTAAGCCTGTCTTAGCTTTGGGAGTTCTTTCCTAGTTTTGGATCCTATTGCCTCCTCTTTTTTTTTTGATTTTGTTCTTATCACGTTTTCTCCTACCCCGCAATAAGGTTCAGGTCCCGTTAAGGAAGTCGTTGCACCTATTTTTGCTAGGGAGTCTGTCTCTTCGTTGCCCTGAACACCTACGTGGCCAGGTACCCAATGGAGTGTCAGTGTTATTTTTGGCAAGTTCATTTAGCCTTCCTTCACATTCCCATACTAGCTCAGAGCTGATGGAGTAGGAGCTCAGAGCTTTAAGTGCAGCTTGGCTATCTGACATAATGTCAATGACTTATTTACAAAATGACTTACTTACAAAAAAGACACAAACTCTCGAACAGACAATTGTAGGAACTTTACC
Organism: Melangyna quadrimaculata; assembly: GCA_949320155.1. Taxonomy (NCBI): domain Eukaryota; kingdom Metazoa; phylum Arthropoda; class Insecta; order Diptera; family Syrphidae; genus Melangyna; species Melangyna quadrimaculata. The sequence continues at coordinate 156,024,135 of OX439484.1, forward strand.
GATGGTATTTTTAAACTTGTTGTACAAACATTTTAAGAAAAAATATAATATAATTTAATTGAAAATGTTTTAAGCTTGCCTTGACATTTTTTTTGTGAAAATCTGTATTTCGAAACTCAAGACATAAGGAAAATTAAAAACAATAATGAATCATCAACAATTGCGCTTAAGATTAACTATACATTTTATGCTCTTAACAAAAAAATAAATACAAAATTGGCTCCAAATTACGGATGGTCACCATACGTAAAATGATATGCGATTATTCTTCATAAAATAATACACAAAATATCCTAAATTAATCTTGTCAACAACTAACGGCAGCAACAAAATTTTTAATTTATTTGTTGTAATGAGCTTTTGTTATTATTGCCTTGCAATATACATACTCAAACAATATCAATCAAATATCTACACTTTTTCACAACGTGAACCTCATACATATGTACTGGTTTGAAGAATTCTTCAATTAAATCTTTTTTTTTTTGTTTCATTCCGTATCACCTAATTGAACAAAAAACAATAAAAATCAATCGATATCTTTAGATCGAATTGTTAATGAATGAGTGAATTTTCATCAAAGAAAATTAACCTTACACCAACCAATCTACTTATATATAGTTTCGCCTTACACACGCGACTATTTCAATCTAAAGATAGGTAAGGTATACAAAGATAGAAAAAGCTATCATCTATTCGAATTTCGAATCGCTTCGCTATCGCTAGAGCACAGCACACTGCTTTAGTGTTGATTCTTCATTGAGAAAATTGTGCGAAAATACGTTATAATTCAAGTATCGCCAAGGTGATACACAAAGGTGGTATATGTGAATGAAATAATGTATATAGATAGGTAGTATACAAAAAAGAAAAAAAAAAATAGTTAAGATATTATATAGGCATTAGGCACATACAAAATTGTAAAAAAAAAAAAGTTTCTTTGACAACTGAATGAATTTATTAGACTGTGTTGGATGTTTATAGGTGTAGAAATAAAATGTGGATATATTATAGGCATATTTTATTTATATTTTTTCACAAGATATTTTAATTTTTTTTTTGATTTTTTTATATTTGTCTTTAAAATTTGGAGTATCATAAACTAAGCATTAAAATATTTGATATTTTGCTTTTTGTTTTCTTTTTATCGCATATCGCTGTTGCCGATATAATAAAATTTAAAGGAATTCAAAAAATGTTACCACACCGGATATTTAATATATGAAATTTTATTAACTCTATGTGGATAATTTACTTCACGTCGTGATAGAATTTTTTGGACATATATTTACCTACCTACTCACTATTTTTTTTTTTAACAAAATGCTGGTTAAGTTATAAAAGTAACTGAAGTCTTGCTTAATAGCGGAAGACGAACTAAATGTTATAACTTTAATACATATAATTCATAAGATATTGAAACTGATACTCTTATTTTAAGTATCTTGCAACATATTTTATATTTATTTAATAAAACGTTAATAATCCATAAATATATCAAAATTATCAGAGAAATCTGTTTTTTAATGATTACTGACTTAAATTGAGTTGGTGTCAAGTTTTCATTTCAAATTTGAGTAATAAGGTAATTAAAGAAAACTTGCCAAGTAAACCAACTCAATTTAAGTCAGTAATCATTAAATAACAGATTTCACTGATAATTTTAAGGTTCTTCCGTATTATCTACTTAAAATATTTGATATTTAACATTAATAAACTTAGAACTTGGCGTACATTTTGATCTCACGCAAAGGTTTTTGTTTATATAGAAGATTTTGGCTTAACTTTTTTTAACATTTATGTTTTTGGTGTGATTTCACTACTTTTTGCAAAAATTATTTTTATCAGGAAAAGTGAGTGAAATTAAAGCCCAATGAGAGCCTCAAAAGGAAAAGTAAGTTTTTAATGTACGCCTTTTGTATGTACTATAAGTCCTACCCCTCCACCAATTTTCATAAGTTAGAAGTGCTCCATTGAAATGATAATAATTGATAAGAAGTGGGTGAATGAAACGCCCCTACATGAAAAATTTCATGATTTTCGACTTTTTCTTTGCACACACCTGAAAATTAACCGCTTTACCAAATTTCTCAATACAGTACCAATCGGAAGTGCTCTTAATATATTTAATATTAATTCTGTGAAAATGGGTGGTTGCCACGCCCCTTGAATGTAAAATCTCAAACGTTTGAATTTTCCCTTTGCTTGTAATTAAAGTTCTATAGCTCTACCCAATTGCATCATTATACGACAGTCAGAAGTTCTCTATTTAGTTGAATTCAGAGAAAATGGGCGGATGCCACGCCCCTGAATGGATATTTTAAATTTTTCCAATATTTCGTTTGTATTGACCACATGATCTACTTGTCTACCAAATTTTATTATTCTTAAACAGTCCGAAGTGATCCAAATAATTAACAATTCTGAGAAAATGGGCGGATGCCACGCCCCCTGAATGTTAAATATCAAAATTTTAAATTTAGCCTTTGTTTGCAGTTCAAGTCCTACCACTCTACCCAATTTCATCATTCTACGACATCCAAAAGTGCTCCATATAATTGAATTTAATTCTGCGAAAATAGGCGGATGCCAGGCCCCTGAATGGATATTTTAAATTTTTCCAATATTTCCTTTGTATTGACCACATGATCTATTTCTCTACCAAATTTTATTATTCTTAAACAGTCCGAAGTGATCCAAATAATTAACAACAATTCTGAGAAAATGGGCGGATGCCACGCCCCCTGAATGTTAAATATCAAAATTTTAAATTTAGCCTTTGTTTGCAGTTCAAGTCCTACCACTCTACCCAATTTCATCATTCTACGACATCCAAAAGTGCTCCATATAATTGATATTAATTCTGCGAAAATGGGCGGATGCCACGCCCTCTGATTGTGAAATCTCAAATTTTAAAATTTTGCCATACCGTTCTACCAAATTTCATCATGCTACAACAATCAAAAGTGCTCCTGATAATTGATATCAATTCTCTTCAAATGGGCGGTTGCCTCGCCTCTGAATGTTTAATCTCAAATTTTACCACGGGACGAGACTCTGCGAGACTTTTGTAAGTCTTGTCTCGGTCTCGTTAAAATCGAAAATTTTCGTGTCGGTCTTGTATAATTAAGTCTCGTCTCGGTCTCGTCTCCGAAAAATATGATTTCCGGACTTTTATTGGAACGAAATATTTTCTTTGAATACGTGCATAAGAAAATAAATATTTAACTGAAATTGGATTTTTAAATTTATTATACTCTCTGAAAATTTCGGTCCAAAAATACAGTCTCATTTCGGTCTCGTATCGGTTGCTTTAAAGCTAGACTCGTCTCGCATGACGAGACCGAGACTTTTCTCGTCTCGTGGCCAGCCCTACTGAAGATAGAAGGGGATCCAAAATAAGCTGAGTTTGATCCTGTAAAAAGGTGTAGTGCCAGAACTTGGCTGGGCGCTACAGTGCCCTTTGATTGCATCGTTTAGACGAATGATAGGTTTTGATATTTTCGTACAAGAAGATACAATAATGAAAACCTGTTTTAAATTGGTCTTTAAAATGTAGAGATTGATTGAAATTATTTATTTCCCTACCACATATCATATTTATGCCAATTTCGCAATTAAAAACAAATAATCAAAGAATTTAATGCACTACTTTTTTTAAATTCATATTGGCTTATAGAATTAATTTTAATTATGTTGAAAACTTGGGTTATCAAATTGAAACAATATACAAAAAAACAAACATACCTATGTGCGAAAATCTGAATAGTTACTTATTTGCCTACTTATATACACAAAGCCTAAACAATTTCGTACAAAAACATAGATACTTATATTTTTATAAATTAGACAGATCGCCACCACCATTTAAATTCCCAATTCAATTTATTTTATACCAACGTCAACGTCCGCTGTGCGCAGTCACAGACATACCCTTTGCTCCCCATTAACGCCCGCGTCTCTGCACCAACAATACTTACTGTGTGATTATTTAATATATATATATGTACATATGTAGGTAGGAAGGTAAGCTACCTCTTCCATTTTCATTTGAATCATGTAAGCAGTGACTGAAAATAACCTTCATTAATAAGAAGAACAAATGAAGGTGTTTCAGAATCTAAAATTTCATATGCTATGCTTACATAGGCTTATAAGCGATTTCTGATTAAATTGTTCTAAAACACCTATAATTTCAAGCACAAAAATTTACAAACAAATAAAATTACGAAAAAAAACCACCCGGCCTAAACTAGCTTTCCAAACAAACATCCATACATAAAAAGCCCACAAAATTATAAAAAATGAAAAAATATCTGTGGTGGCAATAAATTTATGCTAAAATACTTGTATAGCTTTTAGCTAAACATCCGCGCACAATAATTCGTATCTTTATAAAAATTTATAGTAAATTTTTATATTACATATATACAAATATATATATGTAGATAGGTAAATTTTGTATCTGAAAAGGCGACACTTTTTTCCACAAACAAGCGTGTGATATAGGTACCTACATATGTATTTATATTGTATAAATGTATTATACCGAATAACTATATTACTATAGGTAAATACCTACTTGTACAGGCGGATACTTATATTGAAATTTAGCTTGCATGCACGTAGAGACCTCCATTCATTATGATGGCCGCTTCATTCATAAAAACCGTCTTCTTTCTGTCGTCCCCATCGTTTCTGGCTTTGTTTTGGCCGTCGACGTCCGTCGTTGTAGTCGTCGTTTTCAGCGTCAAAACTCACTAAGATTCCCCCGCACAACACATACTCATGCCAAATGAACCAATAATACATATGAGAGAGATACCTACTTCGCCAGAGTAGGTATCTCAAAACGAGCTAAATAAATACATTCGTAGGTAGTGAAACCCAAAAATGCGCAAAAATACATTTAAAAAAAGGAAATAAATAAACACAACCAAAGTTGATCGCGTTGGATGGGAGTAGTATAGAGGCTAATAAATATAGCTCAAGTATCTGTGAGCGATATAACAGCAGCACCACCAGCATCAGCACCATCACTATGGATACCTCCAAACGGGTCTAACATTTCTATTTTTCTTTTGTTTTTTTTTTTTTTTTTCTTCAAAAGAGGAGACGATAAATAGATAGGAAAAACAGAATAAATATTGTGGATGATGTGTCCTTGACGTCCCCATTCTACCCTTATGCCCTCAAGCTAGTGCTCCAGCAGCACAAGCTTAATTCATTTTGCGTCAAAAAGCGACCACGACTTATAATATTAGCTCTAGAACCATTTCAAAAATGCAGAAAACTTTATAATTTCTAACTAAAACCCCAATAGAAGTCGACCAAATGTATCCAAATATTCTAATCACTAGATCCAATAATAATATCCTGTTTTGCAAACTTTTTCGAACAACCACAACGAAAAAGACGACTATCCATAGAATGAGTAAATTTAGGTATCTATAACCGAAAAGACTGCTGATATACTGAGCGAACACGCTGAACGAACACGGCAACGAAACGACAACGGCAGCCAACTTTTAAAGCTAAGCTAATCCAGCATGGTGTGTGAGTGTGCATAATGTTGCCACTTCCTCTTTTTAATGTAAAATTAATAACAAAAAAAAAAAAAAAAAAAAAAATCAGAAACAACGTGGAAGAGAGAACAATTTGTCGTTCTACTAGTAAAGACTTGATACTTGAATTATGTGCTCTAGGGATTCCAACGCACAAATAATTGGCATTATAATAATAATAATAATAATTTCAACTATATGCCTGTAAGACCTCAGGTCTTTTAAATGCAATGCACGGCACTAGTTAGAAGGAATAGATCTCTAGGCAAGATTTTTGTTGGCACAGTGGATTGAGAATTAGATGTTTATTAATCTCATGAAATTCCACGGGTGGCAGCCAGTTGAAACTGGGGAATATAGAAAAGAATGCTACCTAGATTGGACTCGAACCCACACGTCCAGGTTAGCAGTCAAACACTATATCCACTGTGCCATTGCCACCCGCATGTATCCCGCGTGTATCATGTGTCTTGAAAAAGCCTATAGATATATGGAAACGGTTCCATAAAAGAACACTTCGCAAATTAAATATTTCTGTGGGGAAAGAAATATTATACCAAACTTCCAGTATGGATTTCGGGCGATGCACTCCACAATACATCCTCTACTGGGACTACACAGTGACGTCACCGTGGGATTAAACAAGAAGGAAACGACAGTGGCATGTCTTGTTGACATTGAGAAGGCATTCGATAGCGTCTGGATAAAAGGGATAATTTTCAAGCTGATAGAATTTGGCTTCCCAGGACATTTGGTAAGAATAATTAAAAATTTTCTAACTAATAGACTCTTTTTTGTACAGGTTTTAAACGAAAAATCAGGAATGAAGACCATCAGGGCAGGTGTACCTCATGGATCTAAGCTAGGACCATTTCTCTTCAGCATCTACACGGCAGACCAACCGGATAGCATGTCAAGAATAAAGAAAAAACTGTATGCCGATGACTCCATCACATACACGACGTCCCTATCCCCAGAGATTGCAGCTAGTAGAGTACAAACCCACGTCAACAACCGTTGGAACTACTATATGAAATGGGGTTTGAAGATCAACAATAGTAAAACGGAACTCATCTGCTTCCGGCCACCTCAAACACAGACAAGAGCACGAAGAAGAATTGCCGCTAGAAGCCGAAATATCAACATCAGTTTGCCAGATGGAACCATCATCCATACAAAAGAAACCACCAAATACCTTGGAGTGCACTTCACCAACAAGATGAAATTCAACAAGCATGCGATGGCGATTCTAAAGCGTGCAAACTTTTCGTTTCATCTTCCTCATCCTCTCCTGAGAAAACAGAATGGACTAAGCAAGAAGACGAAGCTTCTCATGTACAAGCAGCTGATCAGGCCGGTCCCAACCTACGCCTGCCCCATCTGGTTAACCGTATCTCCTTCAGCGATGAAGAAGATAAAACTATTCGAGAGAAAGATCTTGAGAATTTGCACAGGACTATATTGGAACCCCCTTACAAAGAAGTACTGGCCAAACAAAATGCTCTACGAGGCAGCAGTCGTGATCCCCATTGACCACCATATGATGGATCTCACCAGCAAAATCATAAAGAACTTAGAAGCACACCCAAACCCTGAAGTACAACAGATGCTACAGGAGGAATTTCAGCCCAGCCAGCGATACCTGAACCCCAGAGCTATCATTGACGACAGATTCCAGGACGTGTTTCACAATGAAGGAAGACCATTCTATGAACGAGCCCTTAGTGGACACGACAGGGGATGACACCATAACCTTTTCTTAAATATTTCTAAATATTTTAAGAGACAATTGTTTTGTACTAAAAAAAAAATCACGTATTAGATTAAGAAGCCAAAAATATGTATTTTATACTTATATAAAAAATCATTTTAAGTAGACATAAGAAATAAGTTGGGCCCCTTCTGAGCCCACATTTAAAACATTAGTTAATAATAAGCTTAGTTGTAAGTCAATTGTAATTAAAAACTAGCTAAATAAAACAAAATCTTAAATCTAAAAAACAAAAAAAAAAAAAAAGAACACTTCGCATTGTAACATTATCTATTTCTCTATCAGAAGGGCGTACGCCGGATTTCGATTAGGGGGGGGGGGGTGAAGGGCTAAATAAAAAAAAAACAAACCCGCTGAATTTTATATTTATTGGGATTTTTTTAAGTTTAAAAATTTGGGACATTACTTATTGAAGATCCTTATAAAAAATCGAAAACTTAAGTAGTTAGAACCAACCCTGTGAAGATATGTTGTTCCAATAATTGTCACACTGACCATGGAGAAGCTAATTTTTTTAAAACATAAATATTAATTTCATGTTCAAAAATTAAATTTCATTTAAGTGCCATTCACATGAGCTGCGAACTGCGTCTGCGAATAATTCTTTTAAAGCTATTTCTGAAGCAAATATCAAGTTATTCTTATTTTAGTTGTTTAACAAATAGAATAAATGATCATATTTTTAAACTTACAAAAAAACACATTTTAATATTTTCTACGCGACCAACAACTACGACCTGCGAACTGACAAATAAAAATTCACAGTCCGCAAATACAAGACGCATTCCACAAAGCAGCGAACAAATAATTCGCTCAAATTTAACCTCAAAAATTAAATGTCTAGTGTAACTAATGTTGTTTGGTTCGCAGAAAAAAGGGTAGAACTATTTGCAAATAATTAAATATTTTTGTTTATTGCTTTCTAAAAACAGACTAATTTTTTTATTATTTGAAACTTCACTTTTTTTATGACAGTTTGCAGCTCTCTTTGACCACTCATATGAAAGAAATGTCAAATTCTGCGACCATTCGCAGACACAGGTCGCGGCTGCATATGAATGGCACTTTAATGCAGCTGGCTGCAGATGCAGTTAAATTAGTTTACTAAGTTTTCAATGCAAGGTCATGCCCGTTGCAGAGTTTAGTTAAACCCGATCTAACTCATGAAGACTGTTTTTTTTTTTTCAATCAATCTATAGATACTTGATAGATTTTTTACAACTAAAAGATAAAGTTAATCCTCAACCGAAAACTGTTCTGGGTTAGCTCCGGTTTCATTTATTTGCAGGATTAACTTCTTCTGGCTTCACTCAGAGTTAATCTCTGCACTGAGAACTGGCCCTTGTATAAACGTGATTTAGTATTTGAATCCTTGTTTTCCATGAAATATAAGTCCACTTTCATAAAGTGTCTCTATTTCAATTTTGAGAACTTACGGGAACGTATCAGAATCCCACTTTTTAAAATCCCGTTTTCCAAAAAAACCGACAAAAAAGATTTAAAATACCGCCTTCTAAAATCCCGTTTTTTTTAAATACCGTTCTTTTTTAAATCCCGTGTTTTGATTGCAAAAGCGGAATAATAATAAACTTTAAAATAAGAGAAATTTTGTAGTAAACTAAATTTTATTTTATTTAAACAAAAAAATTAAAAAAACAAAAGAAATTCTAAACAATTAAGTATTACTATTATAACAAAATAAAATATCTAATTCTTAAATAAACAAAAAATTAAATTAATTCAATTGAATGTTGTGGGTGAGGCTACCTATTTATTTATTTTTTTTTTATTTTTTATTACCTAGAAATCCTATTTTACTCATTTTGTGTGCTTCACAATTGTTTCTTTGGCTGGATCGGTAATCATTTTGTACAACACAGCGCTTTTTCGTCCAACTAAAACCTTAATGCTAGGTTTCCACTTGTCATTGAAAGACCAAAATTAACACACTTTGACAAGACAGGTTGGCTAGTACCAACAAGAAATGCAAAGAAAATAGTAGTAGAGCGAAGGTTTAACCGACCCTATCTTGTCAAACTATGTCTTTCAATGACAAGTTGAGAGCTAGCATAATGCTAGGTTTCCACTTGTCATTGAAAAGACGCAAATTGACAAACTGCAGAAATAAGTCTGCAATGCCATGCCTCGTCATTATTTTGGGTTCGAGAAAACTGTTTTTCGGCACTATCGTAAACATACCAAAAGTGAGGAGAGTATTGCACTTGTCTACTTCCATGGCGAATGTAGTTTGTTTTGAACCACTGTGTAAAACTTAGTGCTTCTTCGTCAGCATTCAAACTATTTTGCAACAAGTCATAATAGGAAGAGTCTTCTTCAGGTGATACAAAAGCCAAACTTTCACCATTCAAATTTCTAGAGAGAACTCGTTGCAGTTTCTTTGATCATGGAAAACATTTGAAAAGTATAATTCGTGGAAAATAAACAACATAAAATCAATAAGTTTTAATCATGTATTTAAAAAAAACGGTCTTAGCGGGATAAGACGGTATTTTAAAAAGCGAGATTATAATAGAACGGGATTTTGAATACATGGGATTCTAAAAAACAGTGTTTAAAAAAAAATATTTTAGAAGCAGTATTTTAAAACTTTACTGTCGGGATTTTTGAAAAACGGGATTTTAAAAAAGCGGGGTTCCGATATGTTCCAAAAAAAAACAGTACACAATTGACAACAAGTTAAAGCTGCAGTTATTTATCACATCCTCTTAAATAAATCGGAAGTTTTTCTATTTTATTTTGAATACTTTAAGGCATGGGAAGTAAAATCAATTGATTTTTTCAAAAAATTACTGGTAAAAGAAAATTTTTAAGATTTTTTAATTTATCAGAGAAAAATTGCAGCATATAAATTTGAACTAGACGGGAGAGGGGGCATCTCTGCCTGCATATGCCTTTGCAGATAAAAGAAACAAATTTCTTGAAAATAAGAGCTGATGGCCGAAAATTTGAATTAGTTAAGTACAAAAATGTTCATTATAATGCTTTTAACTCACTCGTGTCGTAATTGCAAAGCCATTTGAGCCTGTGAATTTACGAGACGAGGTAATTAACTATAACACTGAAATTCTCTAGCTGCAAAATTCTAAGAGGGATTTTATATGAAGTGTCTGCCCTGTTCATAGTAGCCCATTAAAACAAAAACACAGCACACTTATTTTTACAACTACTGCCGCTGGCGAGTAAGTTACAAATATTTGGAATGAAAAAGTGCTGATCGTCTAGCCATTCGGATCTGGCATAAGATTGTAGGTCACCTCAATTTCTGTCACTACAGGAATGGTTGAGAGTTGTAGTTCACTAAGGCCGTGGTTCTTCACAGGCTTTTACGCAAGAAAATAAATGTTTGTATTTATAAATAGTCTGCCCTTTCCTTTTTAAGAGAGTTCCTTTTCGCCATTTAAAAATCTATTAACCTACACTACTAGTATGCATTTTTTGCAAAAATAAAAAAAAATACAATCCTAGTTGAAGCTTCTTTCGAAAGAGAAACTTGGCAACTCTCTCACTACATTACCATACTCAATACCTACATACAACTCCAACATAATAGGCCCAGTTTGATTATTTATTCTATTTTCAATCGTCCCCCTCATGTGCTTTCAGTCCCCAGATGAAGGCAGACAATTTGCGTTTTCAAAGTTGAATCATGCACCCAATAGCAAATTTTACCTTTGCAAACAACAACACCAAACGAAATTGTCTCCATAATATTTTCCCCACTGTTCTACGAAAATTATTTTATTCAGAAAACTATATTTTCTATTGAACTGATATGTACCTATTATTTTTTGTATGTACTGTTCATGGAAATAAAAAAAAAAATGATATTTTATTTGATATAATTCTTTCAATTTGAAGCCTAAACTCCTACAAAATCATCATCAATGGATATCTCATGATATTATGAACGAAGGACTCCGCGTGCGCATGAAAATATAAGGAAAAATAACACCAATAACAGAAAACAGTGAATACAAAGTTGAATGAAGGATGTTAAGTTGAAAATTTACCCTCTGTGTTCCTCAACGGATGCATTCATAGAAGACAAGATACCTATAGCATTTTTGTTGTTTTTTTTTTTATTTTTTGTGTGTTGTTGTTCTTTAAAAGGAAACAGAAGCAGTATTAAAGGCAAAAGCTGGCCTCTCTGCTTACTTTGCAAAACAAAAATTATCCACACAATATATGAATGAAATCGCCATCAAGAAAACCAACACCAACATAATCAAAAAAACAAGAAAAAAAAAACAGATACAGCAATACCCCCCAAAGTTGAATTGAAGGTTTTGCTCTGTTCGTTTTGTGTTTTTCTTTCATTAATGAAACACACCAAAACATATCCACACAGATACTCTACCACCACCATCAGACCCATAGCAACAACAACAACAACAACAACAACAGCACACAAAAAAACTCGTATTGCCTGATTTTTATATTTTAAATGAATGGTGGATAGGAAAACATTTTGTTCGGGGTTAGGTTCACTTTTCTGCCTCTGGTCTGGTCCTCTCCTATTCAAAGAAGTTTTCATTCTTCAAATGATTTTGGCTGAACAGTGAGCACTGTGTGGATGTATATGTATATCTCTTATCTTTTCGTCGAGCATCGAGATATAAATTCTTGCAAGTGTGTTGGTTTTCCATTTCCGTTTATTATGCTCACACCCTCACTTCTGCACGCGGAACAGATGTTGAAATAATAATCTTCAAAGCCTACACGCTAGAGCGAGAGGCCAAATTCAAATTTGTATTTGTCAGTCTTGTTTGTTCTTGGTGTTTCGCTGTGAAGAATCGCGTCCGGTCGCCGTTTTCGACGTCGATTTTAACGTCAACAAAAACAGGTTCTCTACTACACATATATCAACTCATCCCGATTCAGTTGTGTGGGATTATCTGTGGGTGTATGGTACACAGATACATTCGCCCCATGTGTCCACACACATAATCGAGTAGAGTGAAAACTATTCGTGTGTATATTTATCAGTCGTTTGAGATATTCCGCATGGAGTAGACTGTAGTGTTGTCATTTAAGCTTATCTCTCACGCAAAAGACACTATTAAGCAAAAAAACAAAAATAGCAAACATACCGCAAAATTCGAACTTCTAACGGGCGAAAATATCTCAGTTTAATATATTCACTTAAATAAATGGGTTAAAAATTTCAACATTTTATACTTATAGTTGCGAGTTAATGACTGGTATAGATAAATTTTATTTCTAAAGAAAAACTAGAAGAATTACGGCGAAAATATCTCTCTCGTTTACCGGCGATCTTCAATCCAGTGAAATAAAATTCTAAAAAAAAAATAAAAAAAGATAAATTCGCCTGATCTCTAGTGGAATAACTACCGCTTGCAATAGTTGTCGGTCGTTTTTCCGTTGTTTGTCTACTTTGCTTGCACGTCCGTCGTTGTTTCGTTGTACGTTTTCGGTCGATTGTCGGTATTGATCGTGTTGAATACTAGTTCGCCGCAGCACAGGAAATCACTTCGCTCACTCTACACCTTTTAGGCTTACACTATACTACACAACTGCCTTACCCACACACTCAGTGCAAGATAGACTGCAAAACACAGAGAGTTAACACTGTGTGCGCCTAAATTCAATGATCTTAATTTTTGTATGATATTGTATATGTATTACATACATAGATATAAAGATACTATGATATGTGGTAGTAGTATCTTGCTGTATTAGAGAAACGGATTGAATTCGACCTCCTAATGTGGTTGCCACAGCATTCGTTACATTTCGCTTTAAAACTTCAGCCCTCTGAAAAATAGCGATCGCGATCGTCGGTTGTCGGTTGTTTTATGATATGAAAGACGAACGAATTATTCATATTTTCTTTCAAAATACAATAATTAAAAATTAAACAACACAAAAAAAAACACCAAGGAATTTTGTAGTTAAAATAAAAATATTGTGCCTTCATCGACAAAAAGGAAACCATAAATAAAAAACAAAATACCTATCAACCCAACAGAAATAAAGTGTAGCTTAATAATTTCAGCTTATTTGCAAATATATTTGTGTTGTGCAAGGCAAAAATATAAAAGCACAAAAAGATACGATTTTCTGTATTTGAATTTGTATCTATTACACCCAGTTGTAAAGAGTACTTGTCTATTCGTGCGCGTGCTTTTTTGTATTTAAACATTTTTTGGATACTTATTTTACACTTAAAATCCTGTAAAAATAATATTTATAACAACTATCTCACACCATCTCTGTTTAAACTTGAAAAAAAACACCATCACCAACCATCTCGATCCGATTTCGACATAAATAAAACGAATATATAGAAATTAAATATTTTAAATTGTTTCTTAGACGCGATTATAAGTTATGTGTAGCTTAAAACAAATATTAAGGAAAACAAATTAAAAATATTTCAAGTGAAATTGCTGAGTAGTATATCTGAATTCATATACCAAAATCAAAAGAAAAAAAAAATACATCTAGCTATATAAAAAAAAAGAAAGAAAATCGTTCATCTTTCATCTTCAATTGTGCAAATCTAATGAATGAATGAATTTTTTCTTGTTATTTGGTTTTTGCTTTCGTTGCTTTCCCCTTTAATAAATCAAAAATTAAAAATAGCTCAACGAGAGTTATAGTGCGCGCACTAAAGAAAAAGTAATAATGAAAAAGGAAAATTAAAAAAAAATATATATTTTTTTTTTTTTTTCAAAAAAAGCAACAAAAATAAATTAAGTGTTTGTGATGTGCTGCCTCTTATTTTTTGTAACGAAAACCGTGATTAATGATTTCAGTTCGCTTACACAAATTTATTTATACAAAAGCGAATTTTTAAGTACAACAAAATAATCATACAAAAAAGTATAAAGTAGCTCAATGAAAGCACACGTTACAAAATAATTTATAAATGCAAAGGAGGCGAAAAAAAAATTGAGCTAAGTGAAGAATACAAAAAAAAAAAAAATTATAAATGAAAAGAGTGATTTTTTGTTTTCTAAAATTTTGTGGATTACTTTGCACCTGCTGAAGCTTATTGGATTAAATATTCATTCAAAAAAACAAAACAAAAGTACAAAAATTTAAATTCATCACGATCATCATCACTTAAATAAGAGAACAATAAAACTGCGGCGAAATCAAATTTAGTTGCAGCGCCAGTTAGAGATTGACATTTTGTTTGGGATTATTTTTTGTATGAAAAAAAGGAGTAAACCGGGCAAAGTTTTTATGAAAACTTTCTTTGATTGCTTTGTCAAATAATGTAAGTTGAATTTTTTTTGTTTGATAGTTTACATAGAAATTATATGAAAGAATTCATTGAACATAATCACAATACATTCACAGAAATACTCAGTCTCAACTGTAAAACTCTTAATGTACAAATAAACGAAGGATGTTCCCTTCACTTCATTGATTATACATTAATCATTAGATATCAGTAAATACAGGATTAATGAATCAATATATACTTTATGGTGGACATTTTTGGAAATTGAATGATTAACAACAGAGTATTGTATAAGTAGGTACATTCCAAAACAAACTACTAATACAATAGAATCTTTGAATCTTCAATATTCTAAAATGAACAATTCGCAAAGCTTTCTGTGAAGATTTGAAAAATTCAAAATATCTTTTCAAAAATAAGAACCTAATTAGGTATGTTTCTGAAAATGACAATCGAATATTTTCAATTTTAGAAGTAAAAATGCTAGTTCAATTTCATTTAAAATTGTCAGCCTGAATTAATTGTTTTTAAATTATTTGTAAATAATAGTTTTTAATTAAAAACTGTGTGTGCTAGCTCAAAAATAAGTGCGCTTCCAAAATAAGCCCAAAATTAGGAGGCCACTTTAACCAGATGTCATAGTTTTTAAACCTAGATTCAAATATTAAGGGTTTATTCTTATATCATAAGATAGTTAATAGGAAGAAGTCTACAACATACCCAATGCACTGTGCCAACCAAAATGATTTCGTATTTAATGTTCTTTAATTTCTTCTAACTCATGTGCAGGTTGATTTTTAACGATTAGTTAGATATACGAGTTAAATTTAAAAAAAAAAATATTATTTTTTTGATTTTTCATCGATTTAAGGGTTTTGGTTAGTATATAAAAAAAAAACTCCATGGTATGACAAGGAAAATAATATCAATAAACATGATAACTCCAATAAAAATTCTTTTTGGCACCCACTTTATATCGAGCTAGAGCCTAAGCTAGTTGACCGATTTGCTTCAAATTTGGTACAAATATGCAGTTTCAATATAATGCATATATGTACCAAATTTGTAAGTAATTGTTTTATTTTTAAAATACATTGTCCAGTATGTTAATTAATACAAACTTAAATATTCCATTACCTTAAAAAGTACGTTTATGGAGTTATCATGTTTACTCCAAACACCACAGACATAATTGTATACATATATTTCAAAATCATTATAAATCTGATGTTTTCTTAAATTTCTCACTTAGGTCCCTTTTTCCTAAGTTACAAAATTATTGTAAGGAAGTTTTAAAAATATTAGGTGAGATAAAATTGATATTTAATAAAAAAAATTCCTTTACATTTATGTACTTGGAATCTCTACCTATATTATAATTCGTTATTACTGGATGCAAGGATAAACAGGGAAACAATAAAACATGCTCTTAGGTAGTTAAAAATGAATGCCTTTCAAAATTCAATTTTGAGATTAAATTTACGAGTACTACTTATCAGTTTTTCTTGTGTTGATATGATCACGTCAATGGTTTTTATAATCTGAATCAGTTTTTAATAGTCATTCAGTACATTATTGATTAAAAATCGAAACAGGAACAATTCTTGAAAATATATAAGATCAAATGGCTAACTAAATTTGTGAAGCTCTTATTCCCAAACTTACTGTTTGTTAAAATATTACTTCAAATTTTTAGTTCCAAACTTTGTCATGCAAAAACCATTGATCTAAAATTTATTGAAGAAAATCAAATAAAACTTTACATATAACTCGCTTTGTATTCCATAATCTTGCTTCTGAGAACAATTTCGAATTTAGAACATCAAAATTATTCCAAACATAACATTAAGAGAAAGTCAGTTTATCCTTCCAGGCTTGTGTTTCCTATTCAACCCAATTCTAAATAAAAATTTCCGGGAAAATGCTTCCTTTTCCCTACTCTCTTATTCTAAACTATAAATTCTCGGGAATTTTGTTCCCTTTTCCTTATTCTAAACAAACTTCGAATATGAGAAATAATACTACGAGAAAAAAGCTGTCATTCTTAATGTCCACAAAATGTAAATATATTTGATCTGAAGAGCATTTTAGAATTGGGCTGATTATACGTGTTTAAAAACAGGACCTTTAAACTTTTTTATGAAGTCATTTCATCAATAGAAGTTCGTTATTTTCGACTCTAAGCTTAATCTCATACACTACTGAGAGTATATAAATAAAAACTACAAACATTAAAAATTCATTTAATCAAAATTTGTAAGCGATTGAAAACACACAATTGATATTCGATCAAAGATTTTTTTTTCTTGTTCGATTTTCAACAAGAAATTTCGAAATTTCCGGTTGACTCAACACGTAACTGAAATGTTTACATCTGCCAACTATTTGTCTCCAAATAGGTTCAATTTAAAAATTATCAATTAAAACAATTATAAACACTTTTTACACTTTTAACACTCTTTTTTGGAATAAAGACGTACAATTTCAGTTTAAGTGAACTCAACTTCAAAATGTGTTTCGCCCAGGTACGACATTAGGCTTACAATTCAGATGCGAATCACAGTTTTTAGTTCAAGTTCCATGCGCTTAAATTTGTTTTGTATCCTCGTACTAAACAGAACTAATTTTCTTTTTAAATATTTCTTCATTTTCATTATTTATAAATACTTATTAAAATCGGAAACATACGACTTCAGAATTAAAAAAAAAGATAGTTAGCCGATATCTTAAGAATACAATCATTTATGATATTTTTTTTAGAATATGTGCAACATAATTCAACTACATGTTTCGTTTTATCAATTTAATTCTAGAAATACGCAAATATGAACGTAGTAAGCAATGCTGTGTGATAGAATCATACTTAAAATATTGTAAAATATCACGACTTGATTATCAAACATATTATATTTAGCTTTACTTGAAACAATAATAAAATTATAAATAATAATTGTTGTGTGACAAGAATAAATAAGTTAACGTTATCATTGTTATTAATAAAAAAAAATAAATATCAACACAATTTAAAAATAAATCCTACCATCAACCATCATTTAAATTTACAGAATAAAAAATAAAACGACAAAAATAAATTTTACCTTCATTGTATAATAAGACTTGTCGTTCGTATAGCCAACAAATCAATCTACTATCTGTTTGTAAAATAACGCAACAAATCTAATTTACTGAATGAAGTTGAAATGCTGAATCGCCGTTTTGTTTTTTTTTCTTTTTATTAATTTATTTTTTGCTTTTCTTAAATAATTTGTTTATTTTTATATATTTTTTTATTGCAATCCACTTTTATTTTTATAAATGTATTTTTTTTTCTGCTGTCGGTTTTGTTGGTTGTGTGACTTAATTTATTTTTGCATGTGACCATCGACGACGACGTTGTTGTGTGTCGTGATATTCATAGCCTCTCTCGCAAAATCAAAAAAAAAACAAGAAAATCTCTAGAACGTGAAAAAAAAGATATTTTTGTATTTTCTGCAGCAATCATACACAGAATAAAGAGTATCTCTTCTTAATTAAAAGTAACTTTACGTACTATAAGCAGAGCAAGTACTCTTATAGAATTAAAAAAAAAACATGTATGTATATCAATAAAGCTACTTAGTCCGTCTGTCTGTCATGACTTGGTTGTTGTCTCCCAAATGCTTTAGCATGCATTTTCCGGTTTTCAATAATATTCTTTTATTTAAGTATGTGATACAAATTATTTTGACGATAAATTTTATTTAGTTTGTTCTAGAATATGTTAAACAATAACAGGAAGAGGCTAGTATCAGACACTGAGACTGAATTATTCTTTACTCTCTCAAAAACTATCTACGAGATGAGAATAAAAATACATAACTTAGAAACAGTGTATCTGGCTCTTAAACACACCCTTACGCGGCAATAATAATCCGGTTTTCGATCCGTCTAATGTGCCAAAAATATTTTTGTATGGTTCTTTTTTTTAGTTTTTTATTTGTACATGATATTTTTTGTTATGCTATGGTGCTGTGCTACGCTTTTTATAGTTTTAAATTCATTCAAATAGATTCTAGTTTGGGTTCCTCTTCTGACTCTCTAGGCCCCATCATGATGCAAAAACCCAACCCGAGCTAGCACTCTTGACAATAAATTTAATTTCTAATTAGAATTTCCTACGGCTACAATGTATGTTATAGTATAACAAATACGATTGGCATTTTGTTTTATACACCGCAACAGAACAGAATGACCGAGAGATATTTTATTCTCTTCAAAAAGTATCTACCTCTACAATTTAATGTATGTAGTATTTGTGTTAATATGATTGTTGTTGTTGTTGTTATTTTTTATTGTTGCTATTTGTGTGTGAAAATAAAATTATAGGTTTGATTATTTATTGCTGAGGAAATACACAATAAAAACAAAATAAAATATAATTTGAAAAAGGATTGAATTTATTTATTATTATTGCTTAGATGTATAAGAATATTATTTGTATATACATATATGAAGTACATATGTATAAGAGCGAGAGCAAGTTTATCAAAATGTATATTAAATATACTTTATTATGCTTCTAAATTGTTTTGTTTGTTTAACTATTTGACAGATAATTTCCTCAATGAAATGCTGCTATTTTATATGAATAGCTTTAAGTATGTATTTATAATAATTGTATAGTAGGTGTATAAAGATCATTGAGTTTATATATGAGTATAATGTTGTTGGTGGATGTTGTCATTTAAATAAATAAGTTTTATTTTTAATGAATGAATTTTTAAAAATACAAAAAATGTATGCAAGTTTTTGTAGAATTGAATATTCTGCATTTTTAAACTTAAATATGTATATGTGGTAAGACGATTTTTTTTAAAGTTTTATGGAAGCTTGTTTTTATGAAAAATTTTACCACTTCCTAGTTTAACAAAAAATGAGCAAGCCAACTTTTAAAAATTTTATGCGACTTGAATGTATAAACCGAATAATATGGTAAAGTTACATTTAAATTAATTATATGATATCGAAATAAGTTAGATAAATTTCAATTAAAAAGTACAAGTGACCTCAACTCTAGAAATATTTGTGTTTCGCCCAGGTGGACTTTTCAGTCGGTCTGTTATACCCTACTAAGACAAAAATTTTGGTCGATATTTACCGACTCTTATAAAAATCACAGCAAGAAGATACTGTGAATTTTATTATTCTAGGGGAATTTGTTTAAATTCGTGCACCCACAAAATAATTACCCATGAATAGTAAAATTCACAGTATCTTCTTGCTGTGATTTTCATAAGACTCGGTATAACAGACTGGCTGAAGAGCCCGCTGTTATACTTGGGTGAAACACAATTATTTCTGGAGTTGAGGTCACTTGAACTTTCTAATTGAATTATATTCATTCCATCCACTTAAAACAGAAGTAATTTCAATATTTAAGTATTTAAATTTCTTCATCTTCTAAAGTTAGATTAAGTTTAAACAGAAGTTCTGTAAAAATTTGTTCTTATTCAAACACTAATGCAATAAATACAAATTATAAGTTACCCTACGTTTCTAATACAATACTTTATTGATTTATCATTTTACCAAAATCCTTTTTCTTTAACAAGTTAAAACGGAATTAGATAGATTATAAGTTTTATTGAAGAACAAATTATGAAAAACTGCTTAGGTATGCAGCATTGGCTGGAAAAATATAAGGCATAAAATAGTCGTTATGTTCAAAGGCAGAACGGAAATAATTATTTAGTTATTACTGTTTATCTAAGAGCTCTCGCCAGAGGCCAGTAAGCTTATGAATTTTTATGAATTTGTCCATTAAATTTTATAACTCATTATGAGGATACATACTATTCTGATAATATTTTCCACGACAAATCTCTAATGGACTTGTACTATTATTGTTCTGAACAACTCATGTGTGTATGCTACCCCATTTTGTAAAATGAGCGTTTGAAGAGACTCCTATTATGATAAGATGTTCCTCATATTTTGAATGGTTAATTTCTTGAGGAGTTCTGAAAAAAAAAAAACTATTTATTGAAACAAATTTTTATTTTGTAACCAAAATAATATTTAAAAATATATTCATTGAAGATATAAAAAAAGCTTTTAATAGTAAAACCAAAAAGTACTTAAAATGTTAACATTAACCAACTCAACCATCTTATTTACAAATTACTAGAAGCAAATGAAGAAGAAAATAGAATTTTGTTTATTTATTCGTAAAAGTAGATTAGGATTAATATCTTTATATTATGCTTTTTGTATTGAATGCAAATAATTCTATTAGTTTTCTTTTTTTTTTTTTTAATTTAGAAGCAATTGTTATTAAGCATAATTTCCCTTTTAATCTTGATTTTTTTTAACTTGTACATTTGTTTAATTTTTTGAATTCATATATTGCTATTTTAAAGCATTATTGTTAGTTTTTATTAAATAAATTCCAAAATTACACTGTTATTATAAAAAATATGCAGTAAAATGATCTGAATTTTAGAAATAAGTTTAAAGTTATAAAGTCTCAAAAGTTTTTAGACTGCAAGAATAAGCATTCCATTTCAAATTAATATTAAATGAAATACAAAACTCTTAACGTCAGGATTTCCTAATTGCTTATTAAGTTGAATACTTCTGCAAAATACAAACAAAATTTATAAAAACTGATAAACAAATCTAATTTATCATAAAGTGTAGTTTTTTTTTTATAAAGTTATAGATAACATATTTAAATTTTAATTTAAAATTGAATCGTTAATGCAGTGACAGTAATTATTGACATAATGTATATTTTAAAATATAATATCCCTCACGGACAGGATTATAATATAATATAAGTTAAAATGTTTATAAATAAATGAACTTTTACAGTGTAACAGTTTGCAGTTTCCTTAAATTTGCAAGCAATGTTGTTTAGTATAAAGCTTGATTTATTATTTATTTTTTTTTAAAGCTTTAATATAAGTTGTATTTAAAAAAAAAATTAAATACCATTTTAGATATTGCAGCGATTAAATGTTATACATCGTTCTTTTATGTTTAGTATCACCGCAAGTAATTTGATTTCTTGTCATAACGAAAATGCTATTTGTCGATAGTTCAGCTAGTAGAAATGTGGATAGTTAATGAATCTTTAACCCATTTACCTTTTGGGTCCTTATTGAATTCATCTTAAATTCCCGTATCTCCAAAATTATATTTCATTTATTTCTTAATGAAGTTTTAAATAAAAAAAAAAATAACTTATAAATTTCATTTAACAAAAACTAATAATTAATTGATCGACATTAATATCAAAAAGCAAAATCAAATAAAAGAGTATTCTAAGTACAGCAACAATAGTGGCAAGTGGCCACAACTACGCCGTTATGACAAACTGTTATTGTTCCTAAAAATTTAAAAAAAAAATGTTTTAGAAGGAACGCCTAAACGACAATTTTCTAAAACATAATTAAATTATGCAACAAACTATCTCTAACATTTTATTAAAAGTAAAAATTTTAAAATACATAACTGTACTATGAACAAAATTATCGTTTTTAGTATCGTACTATTTCCATATTGTAAAGAGTAGTGTCTTTGTGTAGTTATATTCTAACTATCATTGTTTGTTTAAGTTGTATGTATGTTTAGTATACTATACAATAGCCGTGTTTTTTTAATACTCATTAATTACTCACTTTTTTATTTTAAACGCAAAGCAAAAACAAATCAGACTACTCAGTGTTTGTTTTGCTTATAATATTTAAAAGTGAGTAATTAATGAGTATTAAAAAAACTCGGCTAATTCTGTATCAATTATCTTACTTATGAACTGCTCTTTTAGAAGTTAAAAAATCAATCTTATCTAATATACATAAGTCAAAAACGCATTACAAAATAACAAACACTTACTTGCTCACTTCACTCCTCTGGGCTCGTAATCGTAAAATTCTGTTTCATTTATGTATGAAATTACATATTGAATACAAATAATAAAAGTGGTACAAATTTGGAATATAAATTAATAAGGCAATCGAATTTTGTTATTTTTTGTGATTTTGATTATTTTTTGGTTTACTTTGATGTTAAAAAAAAATTAAAACAAAAATGTTGTTTTCATTTTAAGTTCATTTAATCAAATAGTAAATAAATTTTAACATAACTAAATTTTCAAACTGTTAATTCATGTTGTAAAAACATATTTTTAAGTTATACATTTTGAAATTATATGTAAATTTTTCTATTGAAAATTATTTAATTCTTTTAAATTAAGAAAATTAAATGATAAAAAAAAAGCATATTTATTTCATGTTACGACAATACACTCATATATCATTCACACCTATAAATATGCAAAATAGATTATGCACTTTTCCGTTCGGTATAATGTATGTATGTATTTGAAAACTTCTTCGCCTGTGTGTATTTGTTTTTTTTTATTTTATTTTATATCTATTTATACTATTTATACTATTGACGTTTGAAAGGAGATAAATATCTGATTGAGTTGGTTTTCAATAATTTATTCAGGTAGCCAAATAAAATTAATATACTTATTCCTCTTTTGAATAACTAATTATAGACATTCGTTTTGGAATCGATATTCCAACACTTTTTTTTCATCATTCTCTTTGTGATTTTTGTCATCGTTTTTATTATTTTCAATATTGTGAATGGATTTTTTTTTTATATCTTTTTCTTCTCAATTGGTATTTTATTTTTCATTGCCGGCAAATCATTATTAGTTTTTTTTTCTGTATACTTTTATGTTTCATTTAAAATCAAAAACAATCTTAGCCTCTAAACTGGCGTCGTCGTCATCAAAACATACATTATCTTTGCTAAAGATCTCTCTCCGCTTACTATACAAAATGATTGTGCATAAGTAGGTACTGATCGGATATTTGTATACACAAAAAAAAATAATTTATTTATTATTCTAATTTTGTCAAGAAAATAATTAGAATTTACCCTACCCATCCAAAAAATAAATGAAGAGAATAAAGATTTTTATTTAAATTTTTCAAATTCATGTGATTTTTCTGTCAACCACCAGCAGCGCGTCATTTTTTGTCCTGAAAAACGATTACGACTTTTGAAAGATTAGGATGGTTTGTTGTAGAAACCTACATACATACATGCATAGTTGTTGGTCGTTTGTCTCGTTGTCATTGATGTTTTGTACTGATGTCATCATCTTCAATGCAAGCTAAATTGCATTGACGTGTTTTTTTTTTTGAAACACTAAAATAAAAGAACAAATCAAATCACAACAAAATATAAATTTTATCTATATAGCATGTGACGTTTTGCAAGGTAAAAATTTATTTTCATGAAAATCGATTGTGATGGGTGATTTTAACCAGCACACACAACACACAAATGAGTAGGTAGGTGGTATACCACATACATAATAAATAAATATGTACCTATATATTTTATTTATTAGCCAGGCTGTGGGAATAAAATTATTTTGAGGATATTGTTGACAGGTCGACAGCACGTGCCGTATTCAACAAAGTGTGTGTAGGTGGGTGGATTTTATTGGGGACAATTTTTATTAGTGAGAATTAAGGATTTGAAAATCTAATTAACAAATTTATTTTTAGACAAGGAAAATTATAAATGTTTCTATGTATTTTTTTTTTTTTTATTTGATTTCGAAAAATGTTATGTATTAATTATCAAGTTATCTTTGAACATTAAGCTAACCAATTATATTTGTGCGATATTTAAGAATGTACTGACAAATTTTAAATTAAAAAAAAAACATGCATTTAGTTGGTTTGCTATTCATTCTAACTTTTAAATTATTAACATTAAGATCTGTCTTTAAGGAACACACAACTTGATGTCCCGAACTTTGGTCCTCAAGTTCAGAGGGTTAAGCATTATTAGTAATTGAATTGCATTTTTTATAAAAAAAAAATTATAAAAAAGTCAAAAGTACAAACAAAAGTTTATTATTTCTCCAATTTTTTGTTTATAAGAAAAAAAAAAATATTTGTAAAACTTTGGAATCAAATTTGCTAGACATCTTAAAAGTACCTGTAGGAGAAATAGTAAACAAAAATTTAACATTGAAATGCGGTTTTATTAAGCTAAGTTAAGTCGGTTAGTAGTTTTGACAATATAATTAATAATATCAGTGGAAAAAAGAGTCTTAGGTCCTCATTATAAATACACGCTCAGAAAAACAATCAATCTTTCAACAAGGCACTAGAGAGCATAACATAGATTCTGGTAAGGGGCTAGAAAGGATTAGAGCAAAGGCTAGAACAAGGGCTTTTGGATATTATGAACCGTTTTGCCTAGGCAAAAAAAAAGTTAGCTTATGTGGGACTTGATCAATGCGCTACCCACTGGGCTAACTCGCTATACAAAAAATCCAATGTCGAAAGTAAACAAGTTTCATACTATAATGTTTAATACCATATTGCATAACAAATACATACAGAATAGAACAGGATTTTATGTACCTGCTTTTTAGGTAGAACAACTTAGGCTTCGGCCACGCACTGAGCGACAAGTTCAAGCAAAACAATAACAATAATTGCGGAGATAGGTCGGCACTACGCCGCCGCTCTGTCGCTCAAACACGACCTAGCTCTGCTTTCAATTCTATTCTATTTTTTTTATTTATAGAATTTTAATCCTGAGCGACGACGAGAAAATGTACTCAATTTTCTCAAAAGTATACAAAGTTTGAGAAAGTAAATTGGAAACGGCAATTTATTGTTATTGTTTTGCTTGAACTTGTCGCTCTATAGCTCGTCGCTTGTCGCTCAGTGCGTGATGGCCGAAGCCTTTAAACAAGTTTTTCCTGAACAATCCTATAATATACAGATGTCTCACACCCATAGTATAAAGTGTGATATGAAAAAGAAGACAAAGGAAAGAGAGAAAAAAAGTGTCGTAGGTATGATACTGAAATTGCATGGTGCTTATACAAATTTTGTTTTTGGTGTACATTCCTGGTACACCTTTTGAGACACATTCCTGATGGGGTACCAAAACATGTTCAACAAGTTTTTACTCACGAGTGTTTAAAAAGTCTCCCTCATCTAAATTTTTGGTACTGAAATCCAGCAAGGGCTAGCTAAGTATCTGACAAGTTTTTCTCGTCTAGATTTTCCCTACGGAAAACTTACTAGGGCCTTCCCA
This sequence comes from Melangyna quadrimaculata, assembly GCA_949320155.1. Taxonomy (NCBI): domain Eukaryota; kingdom Metazoa; phylum Arthropoda; class Insecta; order Diptera; family Syrphidae; genus Melangyna; species Melangyna quadrimaculata. Next base: position 156,049,831 of record OX439484.1, read on the forward strand.
AAAGACACTTCATATGAAGACATCATAGGTACCAATTTTTCTAACGCAGGCGCAGCGACAAAACCTTCAAGTACGTTCCTTTCCTTACGTGCGTTCCTGTTCTTACGTTTCATTGCTTGGCTTACCTAGAACAGAACAAATGTGCAAAGGTTGGTTCATTGGTGGTTGTTAATATGTTCAATCAGAGAAAATCAAAAATAGTAAAGTTCTATGTACAAGTTTACTTATTGGCATTTTACCTCTACAAAATTCAATACGAGCGAAATCTTTCCAAATTTTTTTATAATCAAAACTCTTCGGAAACCACGCATAAATTGACATGAACGTCATTGAAATTGTAATTAAGTTACGTCAATACGAAGAGTTTTGCTTCTCAATCCATAGGCTACGCACTTTTGATTAGGTTTCTTTTTCGTTGAAGCAGCTTAAACCTACTCAGAGTTTTTAGCAATAATTCATTATAAATAAATATATTTTTTTAAAGTAAAATACTCATTTGGGGTGGTAGAAATATATCAAAAATATATCTACTTCCATACCAATTCAAAATAGGTACTATGTACAAAAATAAATATCACATCGTTACCATTGTATATAAAACCTATAGTACTATTAATGAGTCGATTTTCAGGACAACAGTCTACGCCTATATGTGGTGTATTATCGCTAGAGAAATTTAATGGATGTCGGCTTTTTGTGTGCACAAACCAATTTCTTAAAGGATATTTATTTATTATATTATTCCTTTTTGTTATTGAGTAACCATGACAATTTTCATTATTTCGTGTTGATTTGAAAAATGTTTCTAGGTATGTATTTTTCTTTAGTGGTATGATTTGTATTTTTATTTTTGTTGACATATATCTATACATGATTTTCAAGCTACGCTGAAGATGTTTTTTTACATATTAAAATATAGAGAATACTGTGGAAGGATAAGTTTGTTTATTTTATGTGTAAAAACGGAAAAAGACTATATTAGTTGATAGTCTAGAGATGGTTTGTCGATTATGATTATTCTTATCAAAAATAGAAGTTCAGTTTTGTTTTCTTTTTTGCATATTTTCTGAAAAAGATATTTTTGCTTTCAGATATGTAGGTATTTAAGTATCGATACTAATGCAGTATAATAAGTTCTGTAACGGTTTATTACTGCAATTCATACAGGAGCACAATGTTTGAACGTGTAGATTTTTATATTCGTCGAAAATATTGTTAAGACATGAAATTTTATGAACAAAGTAACGTGGTTGGGGCTGAACAGTTTACATTTTATATTATACATTCTAAGCCCTAAGGTTGGGGCTAAGGCCTGAAGCGAATTGGACAACAAATCAAGTTGGGGCTATGAATAATGGACATGTTTCATCCAACGACAATTTCCCCTTAAGACAAAACTCAGAAAATTGGGTTGAAAAAACAGCTTCTGACTATTAAGGTCTGAGAATATTGGACAAAAACGACGCCAGGGTTAAACAAATAACTCCCTAAAAACTAACATTCTTATTCTACAGAGTCTTGGGTGCTTAAGTCTGGGGACTGGCAAAGTCCGAAGTTGAGGCTAAAGCTTGAAGAAATAATTTAAAAAAAACATGGTTGGGCTTAACATTAACATATCAAATTCAACAACAGTTTACACCAAAAACTAAGCTAATTTAACGAAAGAAACGCAGTTGAGGCTAAAACAATAAAAAGGGGTGTCAAGCTTAATGTGTTTAATACAACAGGAACTGTTTCTTACGGCTTTGGGTAAGAGAGTATCGGGGCTTAGTTTTCAAAATTTCAAAGGTCCAAGACAATTATTGTACATACAAAACATTTTTTGGACTAAGCAGTTACATACAAATTCTCTAGCCAATGAGCCAAATTCCAAAAGCGTGAGTTTTCTCTGTGGACTCAGAAAATCATGCAGGTGCACGTGCACAGGAATATTTGCAATCCCTATATAGACTCTAGAGTGACGTGCAAATTTATGGACACAATTGTTTGAGTAGCAATGGAAGGGGTATATGCAGCGTACCCGAAAATTCATTCACGCTTGCAGATGTGGGCCGCAGGTTATTTTTTTGAGCAGCTTTCTCTTATGTCCGACTAAAAGTCTTGATGTTTTTATATTTTATTTTTCCAGCGGCTTTTCTGGGCTTTCCAGTGACAGTTTGAAAAAAACAGGTAGGTACTCTACTCGTTGATTTGGCTAATCCAGCAAAATAAGATCTCAGAGAACTCATGATACTGTCAAAGCACATATATGAGCTTTTGCAACAAGACCACTAAAATATTATTTTCATTTTTCTGATTAGCCAACTATAAACAGTTTTCAAATCTTGTCAAAAATATGAAGTTTAAAACATACCCACAGCAATTTTAAAAATATACCTAGATAAGATAGATACTTAATACATTTTTAATCAACATAAATTAACGAATTTGTTCGTGGGCTTAAAATTTAACTAAGAGAATAAGCTATGATTATAAGTAGTCTATTACTGTACGTATAGTCTATTACTGTATGTACATAGTCTATTACTGTACGTGGTCTATTACTGTACTATACCATCTTTTGGTGCGCCTTTTATTGGCTTTCATCTCCGCCTAAAATTAACTCCCGTGTTAAACACTACCTCAAATATTAAAAATTGTTATTGTACTTTATACTCAAAACATTTTAAAGCGCGACATCAGGAGCGGATATAAAGGTACAAAAAATCTGCTATTATTAAAGGAAAAGTGGGAATGTCAAAATTCGTTTTCTGTTATATAACTATATATGTTCAATTGTACATGTTCTTGTACAATACATCTACATACAGGGTTCCCCGTAAAGAATAGATAACCCTAAAATGCCTCATAGTAGACTTTATGGCCGTCCTGAAAACTGATAAAAAAAAGTTCTATCCCAACCACATCAAAAGATAAATGCATTTTTATGTTCAGTGCATTATTTTTTGTCTTACTTTACATTTTTGAATACCACGACTACAAGTGAATGAATTCCAGCGTTTTTGTTTCGTAGCAATATTTAACATTATTTGTGCCAGAACATTAGTAGATGAAAATTATAATAACTTTTGGACTTCTTAGAGAAAAAAATTATTTAACTTTGATTTTCAATGCAAAATGTGAAAGAAAATAATTTTTAAAAAACTTAAATCATCTCCGGTATAAAAAAATGCATGAATACCTAGGTAGCCAACTTTTTCAAAAATATGCGCGTAAAATGCGAATTTCAAATTACTTACTTACTTTACTTTTGATGGCGCTCACAGCCCAGGATGGGCTTCGGCCTCAACTAACAAGCCCCTCCAGCCAGCTCTGTCCCTAGCTAGCCGCTCAAATTGGTATAGCTTGTTATTGTAAATAGTGTCAATAGAAAGTTATTGGTAAAAAGCTGCAATACTAGGGGCAATTTAACAAAAACAAAAGTTTTAAAAATTGGCACAGTAAACGTGAAAATAATGTAATGCGCTGAACATGGTAGATTTTTGATTGATTGCCTGTTTTTATGATATTGTCCTTATGATAATTCCAAGCTTTTAACTTCTAGGGCCGAGTGCAACATTACTAAAAATGTCAACAAAGTGCAAAAAACGGTTGAATTTTTAAGGTTGTTTTGAGTTATACCTCTCAAATTGGGCTTTAACAAAACCATTAAATATTTTGTTGGTTGCAATTAGTTCATTTGTTTTTAGATATTTCCTAAAAAATATAAAAATATAAAAAATATATGTACAATATAAAAAAATGCCCATCAGTTTACCCTTGAGCCCAACTTCGGACGTACTGTTAAGTACAGAGATTCTTTCTTTAGTCGCACTACACGAATGTGGAATGCTCTACCCAGAACAATTTTCCCCTCCCATTGTGATTTACAGGCATTCAAAACCAATGTGCATCGGTATCTCCTTTTAAATCCCCTCCAACCTACCTAATCGCTCGTGCTGTGTATTACCATTTTAAGGGTAGGCACAACCCTTTAAGCACGCGCTAAATATAACTAATATAACAAAAAAAATAATAATTTCAGCCAATTTTCAATTGTCCTTGGCCAGTAAGTTAAAAAAAAAAACTAATCAACATTTTTATTTAATATCAAAGCACTTGATAAGTGTTTTCGACCACTCTAGTGCAGAATGGCGGATGCTCCCCCGAATAAATGATTGTCAAGGTTTTGCTAGGATATTTAGTAATTCAGCTGCCTGCTCCAGATTCCACATCCCCTTTAAGAAGCTGCTTGGTTTGCTGTATTCGATGAAACGCCTAGCAAACAAATTAATGTTTGCGGCTACATAACTACATATATACAACAATCTTTCTTTTTACGGTTACGTAATCAATAATACATATTTGAAGACCTTAAATTTAAAGATATTTAAAGTTATTGTATAGTTTTTTTTGTTTTTTTATTTTTTTTTGTATAGTTTTTGTTTTATTTTATTTAAAATTTTATTGTATTAAAATTTACTATAAAAAGTTATAATTGTTAATTACTCCTTCAGTCTCAGCGATTGAAAACTTTTTACAACGACTAGTCTCCCCTCAACCCTAGGTCCAGAAAAAAAAAATTATTTGTTAAATATAGCCTCATACTCCGCATTTTAAGACCTTAACCTCAAAGATCAGATGAGCCAAACATTTTTTTTTAATCAGTTTAATTTTATTTTTTTATAGGTATTTAATTTGTAAACATTAGTCATATAATAAAATTACAATAAAGATTTTATAGATTATTAAAAACCACATAATATTATCAATAATAGTACCTAAGTGTTTTCCAGTTAAAAAAGATAAAATTGAAGAAAAGATACACTCTGTTGTTCTATGAGAAGTGTCGAGTGCATCTTTGTATATACATATAATACCCATAACATTAACTCAAGTTAGCGGTATACTAACATTAACATATCTTAGCAATTCAGCTTTCTTTTTCTAAAAATCTATACAACATACCTAGGTAGCCCCTGTTTTGAATTTTAATTCGAATTGAAGGAAATTGATTTTATCCACAAATAATTCAAAATAAATTCTGAATCTCTGCAATACACAACTACATATGCTTCCATGTGTAGAAACATACAAATTCTGGATTTAATTCAATACCAACACAACATCGTTTCCATAGAAACTTATAAAAATAAACAAACAAAAAATAATTTCCTTTTGAATACACTATCCTAGTCTACGCATATAGGTGGTGTATTATCGCTCGAGAGATTTAATGAGATTTTCAATGTATTTTTCCTACAGAGCAAATGCCCTCCCAGGCCAGTGGCACCGCCACCGTCGTTTTGGTTTTTTGATAGTACTATAGATATTTATATACAATGATCGTTACAAAAAAAAAAAAAAACAGAACGGATATCCGCATAAAAATGAATTCTACTTTTATGCCGCTCGCACATGGAACAACAAAAAAGAACAAATAAAAAAAAATTGAAATTAAAAAAAAAAAAACGAGAAATAAATGCGCAACCAAAGAGATAACATGTGCAAAGATAGATTGTGAATACGCGCGAATGGTATTCAGTTCAGATGCGGCCTATTTACGCGATTAAAGCCTTTTGGGCGCGACACACATTACAGTCATAGCATATAACGCGCCTCAAGCTCGGGTTTTTGTTTTTGTTCGAAGCTATAAATGTATTATATTGCTTGTCATTTTGCTTTAATAAATACAACAACAAAAATTGTCTGTACCACTTGGTTGGCGACATAGTGTATGTATGTATATCTGAATCTGTTTATTTTATACGAAAGTGTGTGTGTGTTTTTTGTATAATATATGCATTTAAATTTATTTGTTTATTTTGCTATGTTTGCTAATTGAATGTCACCGGATATCCCTTCTCATTATCGCACATACTCAATGTTTACAATAAAAAAAAAATATTTTATAGAAATAATTGCCATTGGACAAAATATATTCCCGAAATAATACAAAATAGAGTAATTCATTGTTAAAGAAGCGAAAATTGTACTACACCAACATTTTTGCTAAGATTGTAAATTTGTACCTGCTTTCTTGTATGTTTGGTAGGTACTTTGTCTTTCTTACTTTAGTTAAATATTCAAAAATATCTGCTGCTGCTAATATGCTATGTTCAAAGTCATCAGAAAACTCTATTTGTAGAGTCAATCCCAAATCGTGATTTGTTAAATAATAACCAACAAGTTTGTTCTTTTTTAGTCTCAGTCGAGGGGCTTGGAAATCTAGTTTGAGACAAAAATGAAACCTCACTGGCAAAAGCTCATATGTGTTTCGGCAGTATGAGTCCTCTGTATATCTCATTTTCGTGAACTACCCAAATCAACTAGTAGAGCAGGTACCAGTTTCGTTCGAACTGTCACTGGAAAGCACAGAAAACAATATTTGGCCGATTGAAAAATAATTCGTCAAAACAAGACTTTTAGTCGAACATAAGGCAAATCTGCTCCAAAAGATAGCATGCGGCCTAATTCTATAAGCCTGAATGAATTTTCGTGTATAAGCTGCATTCACTGTATATTTCTGCTCAAAAAATATGTCGCTAAATTTGCACGTTACTCTAGAGTCAAATATTCATTTGCTTATGCATGATTGTCTGAGTGATTGATTTTGGCTCCTTGACTAGATGTCTTGTTTGTATGTAATTGCTTAGTCCAAAAATGTTTTGTATGATTACTTGACTTCGACCTTGGAAATATAAGCCACAAGATTCTCTAAGTCCGGGCTGACCGTAAGAAACAATTCCTGTTGTATTAAATAATTAAATTAAAATTAAAACGTCGTTTTTCTCCAATTCTGCATTTTTTTTTTTTTGTTAAATAAGCCAAGTTTTTAGGGTAAATTGTTGTTGCATTTGACATGTTAATTGTTCAGCTCCAACCCGTTTTTTTTTTCAATTATCTCTTCAAGGTTAAACCCCAACTTTCACAGTCCCTAGATTTTTGCCTCAAAAACTCTCTGAAATAAGTTAAGTTTTTTAGAGAATTGGTTGTTTTTTCGTCCAAATTTTCAGGGCTTTGTTTTAAGGGACAACATGTCTGTTATTCATAGCCCCGAACTTGACTAGTCCCAATTTCCATTAAGGCTTCAATTATGTTGGGGCTTAGATAAATATGACATAACAAGTAAATTGTTCAGCCCCAACCTTGTTACTTTGTCTGATTTCCATCAAATTTACCAGCTTAACAATATTTGAGACCAATTAAAAAAACTCTGCACGGTTTGTTATCTATTGCTTTCAATATTTCAATTAATTAGGAATCCGTTGTGGGGGGCGGCTTAAGCCCCTATAGCGATCCCTTTGGATCCGCCACTAAGTATATTACCTAGGTTAAACATATTTATACGACGATTTTGGCTATAATTTCTATCTTTTCGAGTTATCAGCACAATCAAAAGAAAACTAGGGATTTATTACACGTGTAAGCCTCAAGACTTGATTGGCAACTTGAGACATCTTAAAACCTTTCAAATTCATTGATATTTTTTTTCTTATTTTGTTTAATGAGTACCAACAAGTTAATCATCATATTACCTTGTTGAAATTTGAAAAACAAAATCTTTTTAGAAAAAATAAATCAAAATACTGTTTTTTTTTTTTCGAGGAAGGCTGTATTCTACCTACTAAAATAAATATTACGAACAAAAAACATTATTACATCTTAACTTAGCTACCTACAATTTTTTACAGAAGCATTAAGATTTGTTTGTTTCTTTTAATTCATGGCAAGCTAAAAAAAACAATTGAGGTAGAAAAAATTAAAAAAAAAAAAACTTCAACTAGTTGTTGCAGTTGCAGTCATTAAGTTTATACTTGTTTATAAACAAAGACTGTAAGAGAGTCGAGTGCAGAATTTTGAACTAAGTATTTACATTGTTAAAACTAAACGACGACAATCACAATTACGACTGTTGACGATTAAAAAAAGAGGTGTGTTGTGTAACAGGTATGTAGAGGTAGGTACACGGTACACTCTGAATCTACTTAAAATATCTTAATAAAACTAAGGTCAGTAGATACAAATGTTAAGACTAAACAGTGAACAAAGCAGGCTTAATCTTGATATGTTAACAGCTTTAATTTTAATTACCTATACTCTTTTTTATCCTTTTTTTTTTGTATTGATTTTTTTGAGATAAGGGTTTTAAAAGAATTGTAAATCCAAGCTCTGTAAATCAAATATTTTCGTAGAATGGGGCTTGTTTTGGAATTTCGAAATACGTTTGTTCAACCCTCAAAGCTAAGAGTGGTGACATCTACTTTAAGGGAGGCATGTGGTAGCGAAAGGTATGCCAACATTACTAAAATAATCCCCAACCCCATCCTCTACATAAATAATTGTTTTACAGAGCTTACTAGATTTCCTTCAAAACATTCATCTAAAATTTTATATTTAAAATTGATAGTTCATGAATGGTTAGAGAAGACAAAAAGATCGATAGTCAATTTTCCTTTAAAAGATGGAAATACTCTGAATGTCGATTTTTGTAAGTTCTTCTTTATTTTTCAAATGGGTTGGGTACGATATCCCGCTTTTTATAATCCGTTTTTTTTTAAAATTCGGTTTTTTTAATTCCGATTTTTATAATCCCGCTTTTTATAATCCCGCTTTTTATAATCCCGTTTCTTTTAACCCCGTGTATTATAATCCCGTTTCTAATTATCGCGCTTTTGCAATCAAAACTAGTTGTTTTATTTAAAAAAAAACGCGCCATTTTTTAAAAATTAAAACAGCTAGTTTTGATTGCAAAAGCGGAATACAATATAACAAAATAAAATACAAAAATTGAAATTCTAAACAATTTGTCATTAACATCATGTTAGTTCAATTGAATGTTATGGGCGATACGACGCAAAAAACCTGTTTTACTCATTTTGTTCCTGTTTCTTATAATTTTTTTTAAGGCTCGTGATTTTAGCACATTCCTTTTTTTTATGTTTTAGCTTGGCCGTTTTTAATTTTTTTTCTATTTCTGTTTGCACCACAATTGTTTATTTAGCTAATCGGCAATCATTTTGTACAACCCAGCGCTTTTTCGTCCAACTAAAACCTTAAATCTGCCATGCCTCGACATTATTTTGGGTTTTTCGGCACTATCGTACACTGACCAAAACATCAGCCATGTACCTATTTTCTTCTAGTCGAGTTATTCTTAGATCTTAAATAATTGGACATTTGAAAAGTATAAAACGTGGAAAATAACCACCATGAAATCAATAAGTTTTAATCATGTATTCTAAGAAAACGGTCTTAGCGGGATAAGGCGGGATTTTAAAAAGCGGGATTATAATAGAACGGAATTTTGAATAAACGGGATTTAAAAAAACAGTAATTTAAAAAAACGGGATTTTAGAAGGCGGTATTTTAGAAAAACGGGATTTTAAAAAGCGGGATTCCGATAGGTTCCCTTTTCAAACGGTAAATTTCTGTTAAAACAGCTGTCTGATACGGTCTTAAGCTATTCCTACAGATTTCTACAGAGTTTTCAAGCACAAATCTAATGTGGTTTTAGTAGACATGTATATTGTATATCTTGGCTATATAAAACAAATATACAGTATACTATTTTATCGTTCAACCATCAACGAAAGTTAAGTAAAACAAAATTTATAAAAAGTTAACAAACTTTGAATGAATGAAAAAAAAAAAATAAATAAAATGCAAATTAAAGTTGGAAAACCCAGAATTAGTAGATAATGTTTTTTTTATTTATTTGCTTGATTACATCAATAAAATTTAACTGCGAAGAATCTGAATGATTTAGGCTAAAGTATATCTACTATCTGTACAGAAGATTCGTAATATCAAAGATTTAAGAAGAAAATAACGCGTCAAAGTTGACGGCGCGCTGCCGCGCCGTGCGTCGCCGCACCACTTTTACACACCGTCTGATGGTCGGAGATTGACTTCTTAACATTCTGATTTTGTTTTTCCATTCTATAATTTTTATTCCATTAACAAATTTGTTCTAAGATATTTCATTCAAGTGGAACTTAATGGCTTTAGTTTATGTCGTCTACATATAGTATAAACGCTGTACTGTTTTACCTATATCAACTTGAAGTCGAGTGATCGACCTTTCTCTCAAGATGTTGTATAGGTAAGGTTTGCCTACTACACCTTTGTTTCACCACATCACCGTCATCGTTTTGTTTTGTTTCTATAATTATTTTTTTTTTAACTTCATAAAAACAGGTATACGTTATCCAGTTCCAGATTCTCCCCTCAAAGTTAAAATTATATATAGGAAAATTAAACCAGAACAGATGTTTCCTCTAAATGCATACAACCAAATACACAAAACACACACAGACAGAACCACTAAACAAACATACAAAAAGAAATGTATCTATTAAAGAGCAAGAAGCTAAAGCCGATGCATTTAAAAGATTCATAGACAGACATCTGCAATAAAATCTAAGGTAACTGAAACCAAAACCAGAGACAACAATTATAAGTGAAAAATAGAAGAAATACATACATGTACTATACATATACTATAAGGCATCTTCTTTGTGTCTTCTATATTTTTTTTTGCTGAACGTGATCCTGAGTCAGAGCCGGATTAAGCATTGCCTAGTGATCAAGAGCTCTGAGGCCTTCATATTTAACTCTAATCATATAAAATAAAAAAAAATTGTAATTATGATATAATACTCGCAATCGTAGTAGCATAGTTAAATAATTTATTTTAAAAATGGCAAACAAAATCATGAAGAAATTACTTATTTTTTATTTTAAAATGTATTATTTAATCGTCTGTTTATAATAAAAATGATATAAGCCAACAAAAATGCTTTTCTGAATTAACAAAAAAAAACTATCCTAGTTCAATACTTGAATTTGAAGAACCACTGATAATTGGATCGTTTTGTGTGTGTTTTAAACAGATTAACAGAAAATTTAAGATTTCATTTTACTATTATGCTACCCCCCTTCATAACAAAAGAGACGTCTTAATGTAACAAAACTATTATCCTCTAATGAATACTCAATTATTAATGAACCGGAAAAGTTGTACCTATGGTCGTTTAGTTGTTTGTTTGACTGTCAGTTTGTCCAGGGTAATCTCAGAAACACGATGTCCGATTTCAAAAATTCTTTTGGTGTTTAAGAGGTTATACCTAGTGGATTGATTTAAAGCTATTCAAATATTTATAGTGAACTAGGAAACAAAGTAAACAAATCCGATATCAAAAAATTGTTTTTGTGTTTGCATGATAAAATATGCAAATATTTAAAAATCTCTATGAAACAGGATAATTTTCATGGTTTTTAAGAAGTTTTAAGAAAGTTTTGTCTGCTAGAGTGAAGCCGGGTGGTACAAACAATTATTTAGAAATAAAAACTGGGAACGTAACATTTCTTTTGAGGGTTAAAACATTAATCGTACACAGTGAATCGCAAGAGAAGTCCCCTTCCACACAAGGAAACTGAGTTGCCAGCAACTGGAAACTTGCTTGGCAAAAAGGGCGTAATGGGAGGGAAACAAATCTCTCTCATCAACAAACTCCCATTTGCTGGCAACTCAGTTTCCTTGTGTGAAGGGGACAAGATAAGGTTTGTTCAAATTAAATTTTAATTAAGCTTAAAAATAGCTGCTTGAGTTACTTTTATGAAATTGTTAAAAAAAAACTCATACCTTAATGTTTTCGACCAGAACTAAAAACATCAAAAACCAAATATACAATCACCAAACTTTGAAAAGGGGTTGGGGTCAGAATCCTGGAAACCGAAATCTCGAAAACCCAAAATCCTAAATCCCGAAAACCCAAAATTCCGAAAACCCTAAATCCCGAAAACCTAAAATCCGGAATACCCTAAATCCGGAAAACCTAAAGTCACGAAAACCCAAAATCACGAAAACCCAAAAATCCCGAAATCGGCATCCCGAAAAATTATATAAAATGAAAAATTTGCCCAAATTTTTCATTTTGTATAAGAGTTTTTTACTTGTTCTATTTTATTTTCGGGATTTTGGCCTTTCTGGATTTTCGGGATTTTGGGTTTTCGGGTTTCTGGGTTTTCGGGATTTTGGGCTTTCGGGATTCTGGGTTTAAGGAATTTTGGGTTTTTCGGGATTTTGGGTTTACGGAATTCTGGGTTTTCGGGATTTTGGGCTTTCTGGATTCAGAATTTCGGGATTGTGTCCCTCCCTTAAAGTCTACAAACACAAGAACCCGCCAAAATCTTCAACATCCCTTAAAAGAGATTCCATTTTTATAAGTATTTCAGTTTTGTGGATTATAAGGTTTCGAAAAATTTAGTTATGTCGATTTTAGTTTCGAGGATTTTTTAAATTTATTTATAAAATTTAAGAACACTGTGATTTTGATTTGGTATAAATTTAAGGATTTTGATTTTGGGAATTTTCGATTATATTGAATTTAGGGACACTCGATTTCGTAATTTTAGCTTTGTGTATTTCGATTTGTGGATTTCGGTTAAGGGATTTTTAGGGGTTTTTAGGCGAGGAAAAACGTTTTGATTTCGGTTCTGTAAATTTAAGGATTTTGGTTTTGGGGATTTTTGATTATATAGAATTTAGATACTACCGATTTCATAAATTAAGATTTGTTAATTTCAGTTCGGACATTTTGGTTTGTGGATTTCGGTTTCGGGATTTTGGTTTTCGGGCTAGGATACCCAACGTCCTTTACCAATCTCAGCCCATGATCTGAAAGCTATGTATATTCTTTTTGAAAGTGCTATACACCCAGTTTATCATTTGAAGGTGACGCATATTAAAATATATAACTATAAACAAGCCTGCAATAGACCACATAATCAACAAAAAAAAAAAACCTTCACATAATAACGCCAACACCTACATACATCACAATGACGACATAGACATTGCCATCTCTTTGCCATTCATAACTTTCATAATATATCGACACCTACAACATGCCTATCTTCATTCATACATTTAATATAAATGTGTCTATATATCTTGTTCATACTTAAAATAATAATATTTATAACAATATAAATAGAGATATATGTCCCAAGAAAAAACCTTATACCAATATAAAATCCACCCACATCGTGTGCCAGCCTTATAGTCTTTTATTACTCGTAGGGTCTTTGTGGAAATTTCCTTTCATTTGAATTTTTGCTAAAAAAAAAAAAAACAAAAAAAAACACCCAACCAGAAAAGATACACAGATACAACCTTTATACAAACATGGCATAATAAATTTTGTAAGGACCAACAAGGATAACAAAATTTTTGTCTAAGCGACTTGTGTATATAGAAAAGGAACTTAAGTGAACCTATAAATAGGAAAAAATGGCATACAAAGTTAAAATTCTGTTTTTCTTCTTCACCACCAATTGATGTCTTAGATTGTATGACGAACTTCTTATACAAAAAATAGACACCTTTATAACAATTGACGTCATTAAAAACGTGTCACATACGACCTTAAAGGTCTTTATTATATCATTTTTATATCTAAATTTCAATTTAATTTATAAAAAAAAATTCTCTCGTTTTCTTTGATCTAAAAATAGCAATTGATAAACATATAAATAAGGGTGTGCCTGAATGAAGAGAATTTGTGAGTAGGTTAATTTAGAAAAATATGTTATCGACCAATCTAAGTCCGTTTTTAAAAAACCTCGTCCGCCACCCCCCCTCCTCAAACTCGTCTCTTTGCAATCAAGTTTCTCCAAATTCAAAATGTATATCTTATTTTATGAAAGATATAATCAACAAAAAAAAAAAAAAAAACACACACGCACAAACAAATACATTCTGACGTCACGTCCGTTAAGCACTTACGGAAGTTAGGTACTATAAGCCATTTTTTTTGAAATTTTCGACCACTCACTACATAAATTAAATATTTAATTAAAAATTATGGTGAAATAAAACTCACACATTATACACATAACAATAATAGTGTAGTAGGTAGGTATGTTGTTATTCATTTTACAAAAGATAAACGTTGACTTTGTTCATCTCATTCAATGAAAAAAAAAAAAAAAAAAAAAAAAAAATAGTACAGAAGAAAATGTTGTATTTTTTTGGTTAATAAATTAAAATAAATTTTGTAAAATTTTTGGGTGAACAACTGACAGGCAGAACACGTCGAATAGTTTAAAACATATTGATAACAATTTTACTCTTAAGAACTTAATGCTGAGTCAAGTAATAAACGAGTTCAGAGTAAAATTCAGTCTAAATTTAATTTTGTTGTATGGGTTACACTAGACTTTAGGCTAAATTCGATCGTTTATTACTTTAATCTAGTTTTCGACAAGGCACTAGAGAGTTTTACATAGATTATGGCAAGGCCCTAGTACTAATTAGCAAAGGCTAGAACACCGGTCTTGGCGATTATGAACCCTTTTGCCTCGTCAAGCAAAAAAAAAGCTGAATTATGTGAGACTCGATCCCGCGATGTTCTGTTTGTCAGTTCAATGCGCCACCCACTGGGCTAACTTCAAATAATTCAATGTCGAAAGTGAATAACACTCATTCCATATCCCTCGTCTAAATTTTTGTTACTGGAATCCAGCAAGAGCTTGCCAAGTATGTGACAAGTTTTCCTCGTCTATATTTCCCCTCCTGAAAACTTATTGGGGCCTTGCCCAAACTAGACAGAAACTAGGAATTTTTCCAATCGGATTAGGGTCAATGTTTTTATGATAGCAAAAAGTCCTTTAACAAATTAAAAGTTAAAGAAAATAAGATTTAATAAGACTTGTCGCCGCGCTCCGTAGCTGCATAAGAACCATCTGGGTTTACAAAATGACCTAAATCATTGTTAACATTACCACCCTTACTATACCAAGAGCGTGATATTATATGAACAACCATATTGATTCAACATATTTTTTTTTTGGTCCATTTTTAAAATAAAATGACAGATGAAAAAAAAATATATTCATTCAAAAAAAAAAAATGTCACACTCCCACGACGACGACGTTGACAATCATGTGACGTTTCGGTTTCATTAACAATCCCCCGCGATGATTAGATGATGCGTGTCAATGTATTTTAGTATTTAATTTATAAAATCTGTTTTGTATATCTGTAAATTGTTACATATTATATACAAAATTTTATTTTACATTTTTGTTTGTTCTTCAGCGTTATCGGTGCTCACAATTTCGTGTACATTTATTAGGCTAGTTAGCAGGTTCTTTTTACAAAAACATACCGCTCAAATTTTATAATTAAAATTGGTAAATGGGTTGACTCCGGGTATACAAAAAAAATCGACGCAGCTTGTAAGTGTTGTGCTTCAGCCGCCATTTCCAAAAACGACCTTTAACGAACGACTTTAGAACCTTTTAGAACGACTCATCGTATACTTTTATACATACATACATAAAAACATATAGAAAACGAAATTATCTTTCTCTCTTTAATACAAATTTTGTTTGTAAGATTTATACTTTCAGAGTTAACGCTTGTTAATATGAACAAAAATAACTGAAAAAACATACTTTTCCATGCTTCCGCTCTGAAAATATAAATCTCACAAAAAAAAAATTTGTACAAAGAAAATGAAGACAATGTTGCTTTCTGTTTGTATATATGCATGTTACCCTGAGGAAACACGAGCAGTACTGGCAAGCAAGTTGGCTACATAAATTGACTGTCAAAGTCCTATACATAAATATGATGTGACGTCGCGTCGGCGGCACGCAACTTGTAAGCAAGTTTCTTTCAAGTATCTTACTGGCCACGTTTAGCTTTTACTAGGATAGCCTATCCAGGATTCATACACATTTTATGGGGATTTCGAGTGACATTTGGAACATTCCGTTACCTATTTTTCAAGCTATAGACTGTCAAATTAAATTGAAAGATATCTACGGAGACAATGCATTGAAAAAACTTAAACTTAAAAAAAACTCCACTAACCATGGATTAAAGATGATTAGCTGTGAACCAACGGGCACTTAGAGCAGTTACAATAATCATGGATTAAGGAGCTGTGAACAAAATAGCTCTTAGTCATAACCTAAATAGAGACCATTTCTTTTATTCACAAAACATGTCTATTCATATAAATTATTCTTAGACTAACAGACCAAACAAAACAAGTGTACAATTTCAAAAAGTGCATTCTCCTCTAAATAATTTTTTTTTTTTTTTTTGTTTTCTAATCAAATACCGATCGAATGTTTTCGATCAATCGTCCATTTAAATAAATATACAAATATTTTTCTATCCCTCGATTTTAGAAGTGTTTTTTTTTTTTTTTTTTGTTTAATTTTAATTTTCCACGATCTTCAAAATCTTCACGATCTCTTCGCCTTATGGCCAAAAATTTTAATTGAATTCAACAAAAATATTGTAAATCAAATAAGCATGTTGGCGCCAGTTTAAGTTGAGAGCACATACAAACAAAAATGAAAACTAAAATAAGAGGAGAATAAAGCAAATAGAAACAGCAAAATATAAAAAAAGAAGAAACAAAAAATAACTTGGAACAAGAAAAAAAAATAGTTATGCTAAAATTAACACAATAATAAGATTCAAATCGGGATGTTTGTACATATGAATGTATATCTGAAACTTTTTTTAAAGGTGCTAAAAATTAAAAAAAAATATTAAGTAGTAACAGTCAATGCAAAAAGTATTTCAACAGGAACAAAAAAATAATTAAAAATTTCACTATCAAACAAAAATTCCAAACTTGAAAATAATTTCGACAAAACTATATTTAGGCAAGGGAATATTTTTGGAATACCTTAAGCATTTCCTAAAAACTAAGAACCTCACTGTACTGGACCAAATTTAAAGTTTTTTGGTTTGGTGAGTTTTTTTTGTTTTAAAAATAGCTTGAAAACTATCAGCTTTTTTGAAAAAATGTTATAACAAACATTGTAGCCTATAAAATTCTGCACAAAAAAGATTGTTACATATTTTTTCATAAGAGCAATAGATTTTGAGAAAAACCCACACAAACTTTACAATATAATTTTGTTTTGTTTTAATGTACGTACATATTATTTTCCAAAACACTGTCTGCACATGGGTAAAGTACTGTGCCGTGGGTACTTTTTTCTCAAAATATATTGATCTTACAAACCAAAAAGTTAACAATTTTTGTTTGTTAGAGTTTTATGAGTAACAATTTATACCTTAAATTTTATTTTGAATTAATAGTTTACGAAAATATTACAAAAAGACCCAATTTTGTCCCTGGCCCAAATTAAGCCCTGGTTCAAATTAAAGGGTACCTCCTTCTAAGGATTATTGAAGACATAAAAATTAAGCTCTCCAATAGTTTGTATAAACTGTTAAATGTCTGAATATTTTTTGCAGTGACTGTATACTTATTTGATTTAACTACAAAATGTTTTTTTTTACTAAAAACCCAAATGCCAATTGTTTTTTTTTTTTTTTTCTTTCTTGAATGTTTGTTTTGTATGAATGGAATTCAAGGTAAATTTAATTTATTTAAACATTTTTTTAAATTTAAAGTAAACAAAAATGGAAAAAAAATAGATTTATTATTTCGAAAATGTTTCTACGGTCTAAACTTAGTTCTTTTTTTTATTCGAAACAATTTTACCTATATTATATAGTTTTTTTTTTATTATTTCTCTTTTTTTTTATTTTGTTTGTTTTTTTTTTATTTTGCAAAAGCACTGTGTTATTATGTTAATGAAGAGCTTTAATGCCGGCAATTAATTTTAAAGATGTTTAACGCGATAGATATGTATAATGTAGATATACCTTATACCTACTTTGTGGCTGTTATACCTATTTTTTTTTTTTTTTGGACGTATGTATATACAAGAAATGTTCAGTGTTTCTTTTACAATTTTTGGAATTTTTGTCTGCTTTTTTTTGAAGATTGGAATAAATTAGGCATAGAAAGAAAATAAAAAAAATATTCCTGTTTTTTATTGTTATTAATAAATTAATATATTTAACACAAAAGGAGATAATGTGATAATTTTGTTTGGTATTATTTTTGGGGGATATGAAATTCTTAGAACAAACAGCCAACCCAAAAGACAGATAACTAAGTGTAGCTATAGTGTGACGATAAAAATATGTTGAAAGAATTTATTTGAACGAGGTAGACAGACCTGTTTTCTTTTATTTCGCATAACTGCCTTTTATTTTTAATTTATTTATATCGTGAAGATTTTGGAGTTTTTATACATAATTTAAGCAAAAATGCGTTTTTTATGCTTGACCTACGATTGAACACAAGTTAATTTTTTTTTTAAATATTATTTTTTTTGAAAAACAAATTCAGAAAAAAAGTGAATTATTGTGTCTGTCTATACTTATTTATATACTGGCAGGCTTGTGCTCGAGTTGACTGGAAAAGTTCTTAGAATAATTTTGTTTTAACATAAAATAAGCATATTAGGCTAGTGTTAAATAAACAGGGCCAACCACTAGTGCTTCAAAGTATCCTATCCGGATCCAGGATCGAATATCACAAATTACAACGATAGAATATCACCACATATCCGTATACAAAGTCGTATATCCGGATATTTAATGGAGATAGTTGAGATCGATAGATGATATCCGGATACAGTTCTATTTTGTTTTGATAACATTTTTTTTATAAAGAATAGTAAAACAGAGGGCATATTAAAAAATAAAAATCTAATCCTCCATGACCTCTGTTTTTTTAAAAAGGAATGCATCAAGTTGGACCCGGATCTGAATGTGGATTAAAGTAATAAATGGTATCCGGATAGGCTTGGATGAGAGATGTCTTAAAAACCTTTTGAGTGCACGGAAATTATAAAAAAAGATATATTAAATAAAAAAAGGATCGGCAAATTTCAAAAAAATAATATTATAATTTGACAAACAAATTAAATGAAAAATTAAAAAAGTCTGAAACATTCTTATAAAACTAACCAATATTATAAAATTCAATTAACTTAGCTCAGTTATATATTTTCTGAGATTATGCGTGACAAACAAAATAATTTGCTTTACAAAGTAATTTGTTTTTTTTAGTGCTCGGATTTACTTCACTCAAATAAACTAAACCCGATTTAATGCAAAAGCCGTTTTTCATAGGAAATTGGATTTTAAATGTAAAAATACAACTAAACATTAGTTGTGCAACAATGAATATCACAATTTCACTAGAGAAATGCGAATTCATTGAAATTCACAAAAAATACCAAATTTCTGTCTCGTTTAGGCAAGGCCCAAATAAGTTTTGAGTAGAAAATCTAGACGAGGAAAACTTGTCAGAAACTTGACAAGCCCTTGCTGGATTTCAGTACCAAGCATTAACGAGGCAAACTTTTTAAACACTCGTGAGGCCCTCCCTCGTAAAAACTTGTTGAACATGTTTCGGTACCCCATCAGGAATATATCTTGTACACCAAAAACAAAAATTTTATAAGCATAATTTCAGAAAACCAAGTATGTAGATACAATCCTGTTCTATTCTGTTTGTAGTTGTTATGCAATATGGTATGAAACATTAGAGTCTAAAGCTTATAAATATGAAATAAATAAATAAATACAACTATTATTTTATTATAAAATAATATTTGTATTTATTTCATAATAAAGAAATAAATAAATAAATACAACTTTTATTTTATTATAAAATAGTATTTGTGTTTATTTATTTATTTCATATTTTTTATATCATCACAAATGGAGACGAAACCTAACAATATGTATTGAAACTTATGCACTTTCGACATTGAATTTTTGTATATCGAGTTAGCCCAGTGGGTTGCACATTGGACTGACAGGTAGAAGATGGCGGGATAAAGTCCCACATTAGCCAATTTTTTTTGTTGTTGTTGCAATGTTTCTAAATAAGTTATGGACCAATAGAGTAACTCCATTTATTTATGTATGGATTTGAGAAAATTAGTGTTTTGCATTTTAACCCTTTTTTTGCTTTCAAAATCACGGGGTCATAGGTCCAGTTTTTCAGTGCAATATCATCCCAGTTTTGGAAGTAAGCTCGAGTTAACCCTTTGAATTCGGTGAGTTAACTCCAGTTTAACTTTTAACCCGTCTCTGAAAAACTGGGCATTATACTAATTTAAACAATTGTACTTATTTAAACAATTAAACAATTTTCCCCACATTTGTATTTGAAACTCTCGGCTCTCGACCAAGCGGTTCAAAATCTTTTATGCCACGCATCACGTTTTCGAAGCCACATGATCTGATCAAATCCGACTTCCACCTTACATCAATATTTTTGTCTCCAAAAGCAACTTTTGACTAGATATCCCTTTTATGTGATCTAAGAATAAGTGATTTTAGAAAGAATCTTATCTACGTTTTAAAGTAATAATCGAATTTATTTTTAAAAATATCCGTAAACATGCCCTTGTTTATAAATAAAACAACAAGAGACAAAAATAAATTTAACAAAAATAATTTACGTCGAAATAATTTAATTTAATTCTTTGTATTTTTGTCTGTTTTTATTATTTTTTTTTTTTTGTTAAATATAAAAATGGATAAATCGGGAGTACTTTCAATTCCACACACAATTCTAAAATAAAATTATAACAAGTAGATAGACATAGAAAATTCTTCGACGTACATACGTACAAATATAAATACATACATAGACTTACAAAGCGTACAAACATGCATAATATACCGAGTATTTAAGAAGAGGAAGCAAAATTAATTTTATACATTGCTCGAAAGAAATTATATTTTTCTTTTTTTTACTCTTTTTTGTTTCAGTAAAATATTCTATTTATAAACGAAAACATACATTTATATAGAAGAAAATCATATATTCAAAATGAAAGGCAAATAAAAAAAAACTAAGCAAAATGTTTCATTTACAGAAGTAGGTACTCATTGCGCGCCAAGGCAATTAATTGGCGAGTCAGTCATTCACTTGCCTTGCTCCTTGCGTTATTTTACCGTCTTGGTAGTTATAGTAGAGAATTTTATTTATGTTTGTAGGATTTTTTTTTATGTAGTTTTCTATTTTTTTTTTCTATTTTATAGCTGTAAATTAATTTTGCAATAATAAAATCAATTGATTTATTTTTGAGTTTTTTAAAGTTATTTTTTTATTGAGAAGCATATGGTTTTGTTTTATGATTGCTACGTTATATGGACTTACTATGCTTGATTTTTTCGGTAGTTAAATAATTTTATGATCTTCAAATAGTTATTTGATTGAAGCTTTGAAGTACCATGAACTTAAGTGTTAAATGAAGAATTAATAAAGAAAACAATAATTTCGATAGAAATGGCTGTTGTTAGGTGCCAGTTATGGCTATCATTGAAAACCATCATTGAAAAAGTTAACTGTTGATTTTGAGACCTTTCGAAAGTTTAATCATTGAATATTTTAATGCAGAAATATAGCTTACCACTTCAAAATTATTTCTCCTTCAAAAAAAATTCATTTTGACCCATATCTTCCCCATAACGAAACTTTTAATTTTTCAATGACGAACCTTACCAATGATCATTGAAAAAATTGAAAGTTACGTTATGGGGAAGATATGGGTTTGATTAAAATCACAGTTTGCAATCAATAACCAAGCTTTAAAAACTTGTCAAAATGGTTAAAAAAACAGTGTCTTCAAAAATAGAGTTTTGATAAATTTTTTGATTTTTAAAACCATTAAATCCTTTAAATCACAAACATGTTCAGCAGGAAGTGAACAGAAATTATCAAATCCCAGAAAAGAAATTCAGAAATATACGGGTACACTCATTTCATTTCAAATTTGTTTTTTTTTTTTTTTTTTTATTAATCAACTGATGGATTTTGCGTCGTCATCTAACTCTTCCTTTTCTCTGAATCTCTTCAATTGTATTTCAAAAGAAATATTCAAGAAATTTTAAGAAAAAGACGAGTGACAAACGCGTGCGTATCACAATTCTTCTGTCGAATTGACAACAAATAAAAAAAAAAACATTAAAATACAAAAAAAACTTGAGCAACAAACTTGAATAATCTGTTTTTTTTTTCTAAAGAAGAAGTTTTTGAAAGACATTGCAGAAAAATATAATCACGCTTATAAGGTTCTGGTGTCTTGAGATAGAAGTTTATCAATGATGAAAAGAAGCCCTGATGGCCATCGTACATTTACTGTACATATACATATATTTGTGTAACCCTTAAACCCAAGAGATATAGAAAAAAAGGCAGACCATACCAAATGAAATACTGAAAGCAGCAAAACTAAAAACTACAAGGACAAGCAAGTAGCAGGGCACTTAAGAACGATCACCTTTTTCCACTTTTATTCATCATTTTATCAGGTGGTGGTGGTCGACAAGAGAGTGGTTCCTAAATAGGGAAAGAACTGGAAAAACAAGGAATACTGGGAAGGTATAAGAATACAAACTATACAAACACAGAAATAAAAAAAAAAAACAACAACGAAAAAGATAAGATGGTGGAAACTGATGATGGACAAAGCAAAATACAACCATCAGACAAAGACGACAACGACGAAGAGAAGACTACGCTTCGCTCACGTGTGCAACACACGACGACGACGACCAACGAAAAGAAATTATATTTTGCTGGATTTTCTTTTTCTACCTGAAGACGACACGACATCGACAAGACGACGACGAGGAGATGGACACGAAAAGCGCGATCGTCATCAACGTAATCGTACTAAACGATCAGTTGTTGTGTCCGTCATCGTCATCATCATCAAAATAATTTTTTTTTCGAGTTCTATTTATGCTGTTTTGGACACAAAAAAAAAATAAAATCAAACATCAGAAAGACTCTGGACAAAATCTTAATGAGAAACCATAGAGATGAGGATTTTTAAAGAAATTTAAGACATCAATCAAAAAAGATTTGGCAGGAGGGAGAAAGAGAGAGGGAGCAGTTATGTGTATAGATATAGAGATACCTTCTAGATTTTAGGGTCACAAAACGATCAATTTTCAATCAATGAAATTACAAAGAAGCAGGTGTTAGGATGATTTATTTTGAAAATGGGTTTGCATTCATTCGATTAAGTAACAAAAATTAAATGCCAGACGTTTGGCAGACGGTAATGATGTTGGCTGGCTTGTGTGAAAGGTGTTTTTATAAGATTCAAAAGACAGTGTTTTTTCTCGTAGACAAAATTAGATGATTGAAAAAAGAACATTTAAAACTTAACGAAGGTTTCATTCTTTTTAAATGAAATTTAAATGAATTTTCTGTAAAAGTTGAATTTCGATAAATGTTAAGATAAATTATGCGATAGAATAATAACTTCTTTTAAAATGGAAATTTTCGTTAAAGATTTAAACTGGACGAAATTCTATTATAAACTCAATTTTTTTCTTTAAAAATAAAAGCATGTTTCATACAACGAGAACATTAACACAAAAAAAAATCGAAACTTTTGGAGTTTAAAAAAGTGAAGACACAATTCTAAAGGCTTTAAAGTTAAAAAAAAAAACATTAAGAACTTCATATTCTATTTCAAAAAATGCACCTATTCTAGCACTGAAGCATTTATTTAACGATAAAATCGAAAGTTTAACGATATCACATTGATACTAGAATATTTTTGACTTAACGAAATTTCGACTTTCTTACACAAATATAAAAAATATCTTTAAAATCTAGTAAATATCGATTAAAATTGTATCATAAAATAGTAAGCATGCAACTTATTTTATGAAATATTTGAACTTAACGACATTGTATGTCACACAAATTTAATTATTTATATTTAATTCAATATTTTATAAACAACGAGATTATAAATACTCACATTTTTCAAAGTTTTTAAAAGTTTTAAAATTTAACGAAGCATATATAAATTAAGACAAACATTTTTTTCGTTTAAATATTTAAAAAAAAATAACAAAGGAAACAAATTCATAGCGATTATCAAAAATGTATTTAAGTTAAGAATGCGAGACTGAATTTTCCTGGACTACCAAATTTTAACGAAGATTTAATAACATTGAATATCATTTGAGTCTTAACGCATTTACCAGAAATTTTTTTTTTAGAAAAATTTATTATTTAGAGAATAACTATACAGGAAAATAGACAAAGAGAACTTAACGAAGAAATTTTAAAATTCCAAAAAAAAATAATCGAAATTTATTGTCTAGCGAAATGAATGAAAAAATAGTAATTTTTTATAATCCTAAGAAAGCTAAATCGCAGTGTTTGTTTTCGTTTAGTAAATGCTATTTGACAGAAAACATATACTTATTATAGTTATATTTATTTTAATTTTAAGAATATGAATAACTTAACAATTAAACTAATCGAATATCGTTTTTCTCTTTTTCATTACAGAAGGCAATCGAAGCATCTTAATCAAATAGTCGGAGAGAGAGAGAGAAAGGGAACAGCAAGATAAACGGCACATTTAAATCAGTTTACACACCAGTTGTTGAAAATACACAAACTCCTAACGAAAGAATGAGGAACGAAACAAACAGTCTTCGGCTCTTATACCGAGGGCATTAAGAGGTGTTGTTAAACCCTTTATTTTAATCGATACATGGATCGCAGAAATGGCGGCGATCCTTTGGCGCCTCCCCGGCCCCCTAAACTATTACCTCGTGTCCATCGTCCAAGGGCGGCGGAGCCACCGATGATGAGCGCACGGCCAACACCAGTGCAAAACCAGCATCAACAGGAGCAGCAGCAACAATTATGTACAAACAATCATTCGAGTAGTAGAAACAACAACAACAACACAAACAATAGTAGCAGTAGTAGTAATAATCGAGTAAACAATACAATCGCCAGCAGTCGAAACAGTAATAATAACAGCAGTAATAACGCTACACATCTAACGACGCCACTCCTGCAACTGCATCACCATCAGCAACAACAATTCTTGCAACAGCAACATCCTCATATAACAGTTAGTTTAAATCGCAACAATAGCAATCTAAGTAGCGCCTCATCTACGTCATCAGTGTCGACAACAGTGTCATCGGTGAATAGTTTCACACGGAGAAGACCCCCACCGCCTCCACTGACTGCGGTGACGTCATCTGCTCCATTATCATCATCACCCATACTACCGCTACTTGGAGCAAGTCTTAATCTAAATTTATTAAATAATAATAATATAAATATTAATAGTATCGAACCAGTACCAGTATCGCCTGTCACGCTGGCGGCACCGCGACCTGAATCGGAGCGGCTCACCAATGAGTATGTGGACACACCGTTTCGGACGGCGCAGCAATTGCAGCAGGCGTCACGCAATCAACATCCGGCGGGTCAGCACATCCATGGCCAAACCACAACTCAACACAATCTATTGTTGCTGCAGCAAAGTCAGCGGCAGCAACAGCAGCATAACCAACAGCAACAGCAGCAGCATCATTCGAGTCATCATCAATCTAGTGGTAGCCATAGTAAT
Organism: Melangyna quadrimaculata; assembly: GCA_949320155.1. Taxonomy (NCBI): domain Eukaryota; kingdom Metazoa; phylum Arthropoda; class Insecta; order Diptera; family Syrphidae; genus Melangyna; species Melangyna quadrimaculata. Next base: position 156,075,134 of record OX439484.1, read on the forward strand.
GTCGTCGGCACCTGCGTCGCCAGTGCTGCTACGGCAGCATCAATACATTCGAATTCACGTAGCCTTAAGGGAGACGCGACAGGAGGCACGGGCACGACGCCGGGATTTGGCGCGCCACATGCGACGTCGACGACGCCGGCGTCGGCGACGCTGGCAACCTCACCACCCACAATCACCCGCCTTCAACAGCACCATCGACCTAATGCGCTGCCCATCACCCAGCCCATCACCAAGCAACCCGCCTCAACAACCACATTCAAGAAGGACCTGTCTGAGTCCATATTTCACGAGGAGCAGCTCGACCTGCATCACATTGGAGGCGGCCACGCTAGTGCTGGCAGCATGGGAAGTGGCAGCATGGGCTCCCCCATCGGGGGCATCATCCTCGGCGATGGTGCAATCAACCCCATCACCTGTCCCCGCTGCGAACGCTGTCGGTGTGAGCAGTGCCAAAGTCCAAGGCAGCTGCCACAGACCTGGGTGTGCAACAAGACGTGTCTCTGCAGCGCTGAGACCATCATTGACTACGCCTCGTGCTTGTGCTGTGTCAAGGCGCTCTTCTACCACTGCGCCCGCGATCAAGATATGGAATGCGACGATGGCGATAGCACCCTCTGCGTGGACGACCCCTGCTCGTGCCTGCCCAATAAGCGCACCCAACGCTGGGGCTGGCTCGGAGCGCTTTCACTCGTTCTGCCATGCCTTTGGTGTTATTGGCCAATGCGCGGCTGCGTGGCGATATGCGAGAAGTGCTATGCACGACACGCTGGCCATGGCTGCCGGTGTCAAGCCATCGGCTCGACGAGCAGCATGTTACCGATTGTCAATATCGGCCGAAGTGGGACGGGAGGCGCCAACGCCACAATTGGTGGCACTAAGTCATCGGGAATTAGTGGAGGAGTTCATAGCGGTATTAGCGGAAGTGGCAATGGCCACCATCATCACCACCATCATCATCATGGCGGAGGTGGCGGAGGCGGCAACACCGGTGGCGTCGACATCAGTGCGGCCCGAATACTACGCAAGTGTGACATCACGCCCGAGAAAAGATTGCTCGACTCAAGTCCTGAATACTAACTCTAAACTTTATATTAATAATAATAATAATAAATATATTCTGTAAAATAAAAAAATATTATTTACATGATAAGTATGCAACAAAACATTTATGAAAAATAAAAAAAAAAACAAAATTAACATTACATTTATGGAAAAAAAAATGCAAAATACACAAGTAATTCAAGAAAAGAAACAAAATGAAAAAATAAGAAACTATTGTGTAAGCCTAGGTTATCACACTTATAGGAATCAAACAAATTTATTAAATTATTTAAACAAAAAACAAATTGATAACTATTTGTTTACCCCTTAAATCCCCCTTTAAACAAACAAACAAAAAAAAACAACAACAAAAACACAATTTTCAAAGTTCAAAAATATTTTATTATTATTTTAAATAATGATTAAAAATATTTTTAGAACTTTGTCTTGTCCTATAATTGTCCACTCACCTACCCTACTATTTATCGATTTATATACGTATATATTCCCTTCTTCTTCTATTCAGCAAACAAGAAAAAACACAAAATCATTCGAAATTATTGTATGTCATTTATGTATAACACATTTGCTATACAATGACAGACTAAAAAAAAAAATATTTAACAAAAAATAAAAATTATCAACAGAACTGCATTATGTGAATAATAAAATACAAAAATTAAAAATTGTTTGTAAAGCAACAAAAAATATATAAAATTCTTTTTAAATGTAAAATGTAAATTTAAATAAAATTAAAGAAAACAAAACAAAAAAAAAAACATAATGATAAAAAATATGAATATAACCAAAGACTGCAACAGATAATTATTAAATATTAGAAATGTTATTATTATTAATTTTATTTTTAATTATAATTTTATGTCTGTTTAATTTTTTTTTTTTAATTTCGAAGTAAATTCTGTGCGCTTATATAAACAAAAAATTGACTGGACATTTCTTGGAAATATAGAATTTTTTTTAAATATAATAAAACTGAAATATCCTCAAATGCAAATAAAATTCCAATCCATAGTCAAAATACAAAAATATGCTTTCGGGTAAATTTTTGTAACAATTTGAAAAATAATAAAATAAAAATTAAAACAAAAAAAATAAATGTGAGTAGATGTTTGAAGACCGAAAATAAAAATATTTAAAAACAAAGGGAAACAATTTTACTACATAAATGTAAATAAATAAAACAATTCCTACATACAAAACTATAAGTAGTATATTTAAATTTAAACAAAATCAACTACTTACAATATTTTAATGGCAAAACTAAAATAAAAAAAAAAAATACAGAACCAAACTCAGTTTCTTTGGAATAAAAAAAAAAAATTAAAAACCAACAAAAATGTGTATAAAAACAAAATCAATTAATAACAAAATATTTATTTTATTTTTATGTATAGAGTGTATGTAATGTTCCGTTAATTTTTCTTTTTTTATTTCGTTTTGTAAATTTTATTTTTGATGTTTTTGTTTATCAGTTTTTTTTTTTTAACATCAACCATGTGTATATTCCACGACTATATTTTTAATTCAATTGCGTAAAAAAAATCAAAGCTTTAAAAAAAAAACTTTATTTAAAATCATATACAAATATATTATTTTTTGGTATTTATTTGCGAACGTAATAATAATGCCTACAAGAAACAAAAAAATAGTTGTGAAATGTACAAGTTAATTTATTTATTCGTTTTAATTTTATTTCTATATTTTTTTCCGTTTTCTCTTCTGTTTACAAAATACAAATAAAATAAACAACAAGTTTTCCGTAAAAAAAAAAAACAATAAAACATACTTATCTACAAAAAATTCCATTTATTATACAAACAAATACAAAGCAATAGTTTTTAAATTAAAAAAAAAAAAGAAAAAATTGTTTTGCTTTTCTTAATTTTGTTATTAATTATTTTTTGTTATTTTCTTTATCTTCTTTTCTATTAGTATTGAGAAAAAAAAAACTTAATTAAATTAAAAATTATGTAAATAATAATAAAAATACAAACACACACACACATTAAATCAGTGGAATGAATTTTTAAAATCAAAGAAATGGAAAAATGAACAAAAAATATTTATAGAAGGAAAAATTAAAAAAATAAAAAAAAAAAAACTATATATCTTGTAATAAAATAACAATTATAATTAAAAACAAAAACAAAAATAGAACAAACAAGAAAAATCCTAACAATTTTATTAAAAATGATTCTGTTGATTTTTAACACAAAATAATTTCGATTATTTAAAAAAAAAAACAAACAAACAAAAAAATACACAAAAAAATAAACGCAAAATAATTATTTAAAAAAAAAATCTGTTCTGAGTTATTATTGAATGATCGATATGATGGATATTGGATGGTGTCTAAGTTAAATTTGGAATTTTACTTACATAATTGGGAAGATTATTCATAGATGTTTTTCGTTGCTATGGCGAGTACAAATACTTTGGGAACATACTTGCGCTAAATGAAATCAGAATGAGAAACAAGTCAGAAACGGAATCAGGTAAGCTCTGAGTTTAGCCAGAATCTTCAGAAAAAAAAAAATATAAACCTACTGTGGCAATGGGTGTTGGGGGTAATCGGCACTAATAAAGTTAAAAGGATCTTTAACCTAACTTTAACTTAGGGTCAAAAGACTTACGAGTGTTCACGATCACTTTAGTTCAAATACTTTATAATTAACATGAGAATAACATCATACATGAAAAATACTTGACATAAGGCAATCCCAGCCTAATGCGAAATCGAAGCGAAATATTAGCAACTATAAGAAACTGAAAGGATACACATTTATCTTTATGGCCAAATCTAGGGGAGATTTTTTCTTCGGATTTTGTTTTTTTTTTTCGAATAAGTCAAAACCCTCCTCCGACTAAATTAATGCGTTTTTTTCTGGGAATATAAATTTGAATAAATTGGGTGCCGCAACGGCTCGTGAATAACCAGCAGAGTTGGGAAAGAATGCAATCATTTTAGTATTGCAATCAATTGAATAAAAAGACTTATTTTAAAGTATTTTAACTTCACCCTAGTATTTAAACTTCGCAATGTAATTCGCAGTCCATTTTGAAGTGTTTTATATTGCAATAATTTTAAGCAGTTAAAATACAAGTCTTTTGCATTGATTGCATTCTTGAAGTCTTTTGATTGCAATCAAAGTACTGCAGTCTTTTGACTACTTTGAAGTCTTTTTCTCTTGGAGTATTTTTATTTCTTGGAGTTTTTTTATGATTTTAAGTTTAATATAGTACAAACAAAAAAAAGACTTCAAAGTAGTTAAAAGATTGCAGTACTTTGATTGCAATCAAAAGAATTCAAGAATGCAATCAATGCAAAAGACTTATAAAAGACTTTAAATAATTCAATAAGTCTTTAGTATTGCATTCTTTTACCTTAAAGTCTTTTAACTACTTAAACTGATTGCAATATAAAAGACTTCAAAATTGACTGCGAATTAATTTTGGACCTAAAATACTTAGAAAAAGTAATTAACTGCATTCGCAGAGATAAGTCAAATGACTGGGATTTCAAAGAATGAAATACCAAAGTATTGCATTCTTTCCCAACTCTGATAACCAGGACCTAGTGACTAACAACTCGCAACTATTCCTGTGTGCGTGTGTCGACAGGAATGAAAGGGACCTACAATTTTATGCCGAATCCGAACGGCTTGACAAAAAGCACTTTTTCATGACAAGTGATACTCTTGGAGGATTTGTCAATTACTCGCAAGATGCAGTAGCCATGAAAAAAAAAACTTTTTAGTTTTTAGTTGGTTCTAAATATTGCGCCACAGGCTTCTACAACAGGCCATTGAGAAACTTTGGTGAATTCCATTGACTACAGGTCCGAGCATACTGCTTCCAGTCCGGAGCAAATCACAAGTTGGCAAAAAGATTGGTCATATCTATAATAGAGCTCTTTGATATTGAAGCCGATGAAAATATGGGAAATTGGAAAATATCGACTTGAAATTCGTTGGTATATTCAAAGATTTGCTTCGGAAACCACACTGGTGCTTACCGATTGAAGTGTTGAAGCTCGCACAACCGATTAAGAAGACTCTCTGGAAATATGTTCGATAAGTTGTTATATGCGATATGTTTATCAGTGATATTCATTGGTAGTTCTTGCACGACATATAAGTTTTTTGATCAATGGGGCATATTGAGTTGATGTCTAGTAATTAAGCATGCTTGTATCATACTTGTTTGATGGTTTAGGTGTCTAGACCTACTACCACTTCCCTGGTAATTCCACTTGCCCTTATCGAACCAGTACAGGAGTATCAAGATTCCTCAAAAGACTGACAAAATCTGTTTAAAAAAAAAATGTACAGTTTGTTTGGCATTCTTATACAACTTCCGGGTTTTTTGTTCGATTGCGGGACTACTCGACCTTATTGTTCTGAGAGAGAGAATATACAACATTTTCTTTCTTATTGCAGCATCTAGTTCTCCTCCCTTTTGCAGGCGACACTCTTCCCTCTCTGTAGCTCTTGTCGCCTATTTGCGGTAAACGCCTTTATCATCTGTTATGTACCGTTTTGCATTTCGCTGGAACAATGATTTAATCGAAGAAGCTCGGCAATTCGACCGTCTGGAAGTACCAGGTTGTTTTAAAATTCTAGTACCACTTACACCATATTATGAGTTACTTCAAAGTCAATAAGTCACATGCCATTATCTTTTGTCACTCGTTTCGACCCCCCGACTTGAGCATTGCAATTTTCGAGCACTTCTATAACATCGTAGTCCGGAAAGGCTCCTTCATGGTCATAAGCCTATTCTTGATAGGAGTCTTAAGGATCAATTGGCACGTGTGCAAAATTAAATGTTTGTTTTGAAAAGAAGATTTAAAACGGATTATTACCAGGCGATCTCTAAACGGCTTTAAGTTCATAATTTTCTTTTGAAGGAGATACGATGGACAGGGTAAAGTAGTGGATCACGATAGTATCTATTTTACATCGTGTGAGAGACTCAAGCTTGTATTCAGCACCTGAGGGGTTCAAATGTATATGTCAGAGTTGTTAGTCTTCGAGACTGTTGACAACACCGTTGATTCATACTCCATTGAATTCATCCACTCCACCGCCATACACGATCATTTTGATAATGTGCTCGTCCAAGACCCACTCAGTTAGTCATTTCCACCAGTGCATTATAGTGTTACCATTGTTGTCTAATGTTCATTACTCGAGCTTTTAAGTTTAGCAAGTTAACCCAGGATGGACGAGGCACATCAGAAGTACTAACCTGGTTTACACTAGAAGGTAAAATAAGCACAATTTACTGGTGTTCCGTTTTTCGGCACTGGAAATCGACATGTTAATTCCAATCAAGTGATTGCCCGAATCATATATTTCTAGTGTATTGCTATACTTCAGAATATCACAAAATTCTTTGCTGGTGAGATAAGAGCATAAGGGATATTGTATTAAAAGAAGAACTTTAGGAGTCGAAACATATGGCTTTTCCATCCATTTGTCTGCTATTCTAATTTGTCGTTCCTAGTATTTCGGTACTCTGGTTCTAAATTAAACTTTTAAGCACTAGTTTTTCAATGCGAGATTATGCAAGAGTTTAACAGCATTGAACCTTTGGAATTTGGAGAGGTAACTAGAGTTAATATAAATATCGTCACTAAAAAACTGGGCCTTAGTATTAGAAATAGCAAAACAGCCCTCGGACAATACTTTTTCGACGAACTGAGCGACATCTCGTCTCTGCCACTATGAAACATCCTAAAATTCATACAGAATTCGGGATAGTTCAGGGGGGCTCCCTTTACCTAATCTTACACTTACTCCTTTCCTCACCCTTCTCCTTTGCCGACCTTAAAGAATCCCTGGGGGGCACAATGCATCCATAGATTCGAGTGAGATGATCTGCGTACTAGGCTTTACCTAGTGTTAGAAAAAAATTGGTAAGATCAAGCATTTCTTGTTTATCACATCTTTAGATGCCAAAAATAGATTAAATTGTACAATGTTACTAATAATTGCAGCAATGTGTTTATTTCGAAATTAAATATTTGGAATTAAAGTTAGAAGCATAGATGCCTAAATCATTAAATTGAAATGCAGTTAGAGATCTCATCGAAATCTGTTTAAAATTGAAACGTAGAAAAAATTTGTGCTTATACTTCCAATAAGAAATAGTTTTCGTACATTTGTTAGGTCATCTTAAATTATATTAAGTTAATTTTCTCTTCAAAAATGTCTAACAAAGCCTTTAAATGCGACAAAACAAATTGACCTTGATGCTTCAAATTACATCAGAAATTGACAGTCCAGACTGATAACAGATTATAACAATATTATTATCATTGATCGTTAAAGGCCTATTTCCTAGCTATTTTAATATTTAAACATTGTTGTGAGTTCAATAACAACAAATCTGATAACCTTTTGATGCGAATGCAAACATTGCAAAACAAAGCCCTCAAAAACCTATCAAGTGCACTGGTGATTGCTATATGAATATAGGTTTTGTGGGTGTGTCGAATTATTGATGATTAAACTATAAAGCTGCGTGCTGCGATATCACTCTGTCGTTGAATATGTGCAACTGACAACCTTCTCACTTCTTAGCAAAATATAGCATCTTATTAAACAACATGCTATTGTGAATGAAATAAAATTAGCATAATACAACTTAGTGTGGAATTAAAAAATTATTCACAATCGAGCGACTCATTTCAGGTTGATTCTAATACTAATGCATTGCAATCCGACCTTGATTGTCTAATAATTTGATTTTGTTTAGTTGTTGATAAGTCTGTCAAGTTGTTATTGTCAAGAAAACTTCTGTTTCATCATAAAAACGTCATAGTGGTCAGTAATGTGCCTATGTACCACCTGCAAATACACTTGGCAGCAAATGTTGACCTTTTAACTCGTCCATTGATCACAAACTTTAGAATGAAAAATAAAAATAAAAAAGATTGCATGAATTAAAAAAAAAAAAACTACCTGTCAACGAACATGTTCAACGATAATGTGAATTAATGACTTATTTATTTATTACGATTGTGCTTCATTCATATTCTAGATTATTATGACGGTTTGTGGTCAGAGGTCTTCCTTGTCAAATATTCAACCAATTTTTTTTTTCTTCTGTTCCTTAATAAACTTATTTACTCCGATTTATTCTATACTGTCGACAAAAGGCTAGGCTTGACATTTTATGCGATAACAATATTATTTATTTTTTTGTTAATGATTTATGTATGTTTTGAAGCTAAAGAATATAATTGTTTACTGTTGTAAATTTAACCTACAAAAGTTGTTACACTTAAAATATCACTTTTTGGCGGGGGAATTATATGTTATGAGTTTTGGAAAACATGACATTAACATATTAATTTTGACACACACTGTACCTACTTGTGTTTTTTGAGCTGACACGTGTGCAGTACTATCGAAAAGTCAAAACATTTGCTACTCAAAGTGATACATATCTAATTAGAAGAAATACGTGATTTTAGTCACGTAGCACTAACAGCAAGTGATTATTAAATTTCTATTAAATAGCTGGAAATTAACAGAGTGTTGAATAATATTGTATTTTTTTTTTTTTTAATTACTAAAAGGGTTTTTACTACCCTTAAAATAGTGCGAGCGTTACGAAAATAGGGAAGGATTTAAGATGAGTTACCGATGCACATTGGTTTTGACCAAATGAATATCGAAATGGCAGGGGAAAATAAAGCATTCACCATTCTTGTAGTGCGACTAAAGAAAGAATCCCTACTTAAAAGTACGTTCGAAGTTGGGCCAAATGGTAAACTGATGTGCATTCCTAGAAGTACGTGTATTACGGTTGAATTGTTTTAGTGTAGGAATGCAACTGGATATTTCAGTAGAAAACTGTTTATGAAAATAACGGTAAAATAACGAAATACATGAAACATTGCGATGGTGTCCGAGAGTTGCAAATACTTTCGTTATATAAATAAGGTCCTAAAAACAATATCTGTAACTATACCGCTCTTTTGCCAAATTATCATGCACCCCAAAGTTTTTAAAGGCATTGTTTATGATACAATGTTTTTCTATTGTAGACATATATTCTTCCCTAACCAACATGGAATCTTGAGAGGTAGATCAAATACAACCAACTTAACAGAATTTGTGTCTAAAACCCTATGCGCTCTTGAAAGAGGCAAAGAAGTCGATGTTATTGCAACCGACCTAAGCAAGGCTTTCGATAAAATCTCTCTACCATTGATCCTCTTTAAAAAGAGAGTTTTAAGATTCCAGCATTATTTCATTCAATGGATTCACTCTTATTTAAAGGATCGACAATATAAAGTTCTGTTTAGGTCATCTGAATCTGACTCTTTCCTTGCAACTTCCGGTGTACCCCAAGGTAGTCATCTGGGCCCATTGATCTTTTTTTTGAACATTGATGATGTCGACTCTGTCATTGAAAACTCGTCAATCACAATTTATTCCGATGACAAAAAAATCTTCAGGAGTATCTCATCCACCTCCGACTCGAGTTAAATGTTAGCAAATGTCAATCTATCACTTACTCTCGTTAAAACCTTCCTTTGCTCCTAGAATGTATCTTATTAATAACTAGCCGACCCGTGTTCGCGTTGATTCGCAAACTTTAAAAAATAATATTTTGTTTGCTATAAATACCTACATAATATTTAAGGAATTTGTTTATATTTGCATACCTTCCTACCTACATACACTGTATCAAAAAAGTCTCCATACAGCTTCAACTTTTTTTTTGTTTGCTAAAATATTATTTAAAGTACTACTTACATTTGAAAGAATATGACTATAAATTAATTAATTTTCAAACTTAAAATTTTGAAAAAATAAAAAAATGAACACAAAAATGTCAAACTAATTTTTTTCAAAAGTTTTCTTTGTTAGGTACTATATTTGTTTCCAAAATTCAATGCTCCAATTGATTCTCGGTCAACCGCTGAAAACCGGATGGCTCTAGGACTTTTACTTTTCAAAATAAACTTATTACTTCAACTTAAGCTTTATAACTTCTTAGTCAAACAAGAAAAAACGAAGCAGGTTTGATCATTTATTCGGATTCTTCTTGGTTGGCTCATAATTCGATTAGTATTTTGAAAAGTAAAAGTCCTTGAGCCATCCGGTTTTCAGCGGTTGACTGAGAATCAATTGGAGCATTGAATTTTGGAAACAAAAATGGAATTAAAAGTATTTCTTTCATTTATAGTCATATTCTCTTAAATAATATTTTAGCAAACAAAAAAAGTTGAAGCTGTACGGAGACTTTTTTGATACAACATATGTATTTTTTTTTTTATAGCTTCCGGATAAACAATGTTTTTGCACTGTAACCATTTTGTAACTATGTGAAGCGTTTTATAAGACTAAGAAAATAACAAACACCATTCAATTGCTTATATATTAACTGTACCACCATATTAATATTAATTGTACACACGAATGTAAACTGTTTTTTCCCGTCATTTTAAGATCTCAGTCTTGAAGATCCGACCATTAGAAGCCAAGTTATATGCTTTTTACTCGAACCAAATCATTTTTTTTTTCCATCCGGGAAACACCTTTTTTTTATATAAAAGCGATGCATGGCGATTGCCGATGATAAGAGGTACACAATACACAAATAATTTGATCACATAATGTGACTCTTTTCTTTCTACATAATATGTACCTAATTCACACACACACACACTTTCATGCTACAAATGGTAGCTTAACGTTGTGGCGCTACACTCTTTTTTTTTTACCTTTCTACAACTACACCCTTACCCTTGTGCTCAGCCAGCAGGCATGAGTAAAGTTTGCGGAAGAAAAGAACAAAACTAAAATCACAAAAAAACAAAGCAGCTACCCGTTGATTGCTCTTGAATAGCATTCCTGGATAGACATAATTTTAAAAATTGATAACTTTCAAAAGTTTACCTAAACACGGAAGCTTAAATAACTATTTTTTCTTTATAAATAAGGGGGTTATTGTTAAGCTTGTATGTATAGTTAAGAAAAGATATATGTCTTAAAATTTTCGTAAGAATGTTGAGTTTATAAAAAAATTCTTATTGTTTTAAAATATCAAACCGTTTTGAGTGTATGAGTTAATATTTAGGACAAACTCTTAAATAAAAGTGACAAAAAATTAAAAAAGCAATTATATTCTGAAAATTTAAACAAATTAATAAATAAAAAATATCCTTAAACAGTCTCATAGACATACAGAATATTATAAAATTTGTTTCACGTAAAAAAATTAATTATTTGATGAGTTATGCGCGAAGGAACAAAACAATTATTTCACCTTTTTATAATAGTTTAGATTTAGATTTAGATTAGATGAACCTGTTGAGCAAGTTGTGATCTTGGTGTTATTAGCAATCGTCAATTGAACTTTCGTTCGCACATTGATGAGTCTATCAAAAGAGCTAATTCAGCTCTAGGTTTTGTAAAACGTTGGGCTAAGGAATTTTCAAATCCTTATGTCACAAAATCTTTATATGTTGCATTTGTTAGACCTCTTTTAGAATATGTTAATCAAGTCTGGTCACCTTATTACATAGCTCACTCCTTACGTATTGAAACGGTCCAACGTAGATTTCTTCGTTTTGCCCTTCGTTCACTTCCTTGGCCTGATATATATAACCTCCCACCATATGAAAACCGCCTGAGACTACTCGACATGCAATCCCTGGATAAACGTCGCCGAGTTACTGACCTTGTTTTTATTCACCAGCTTCTGGTTGGTAACATTGACTGCCCCTAGCTTCTTGAAAAAATACCCCTTAACACAAACCCTAGAAATGTAAGATCTGTTTCTCTTTTTAAAATTAACTTTCACCTAACTTATTATGGTAATAACGCATCTCTGAACCGCATGCTACGTATAACTAATGCTATGCTGCATTCATTTGATCTCCACTTTAACATTGCTTGGATTAAGCAATAAATAAATAAATAAATATATTTCTATCACCTATCATTTTCATAGATATTCTTTTGATTCTATCGAAAATATACTCAAGTGGGTTTTTGGAGCACCTGCCAAAACATGTGAATAGTACCCACTCGAGTTTTGGACGAACAAATGCTTTATAGATTACAGCCAGATCAGAAGGGGTAAAAAATTTCTTGCATCGCCGAAGAAAACCTAAACACTTAGCAGCATTTTTGGCGACATCAAATATGTGATCGTTCCATAGAAGTTGGTCTGTGATACACATACCGAGAACTGAAAGTTTTTCGGTTTCCTCAATTCAAATGCCGCTCATAGCGACATAACGACACGAGACAGCATTGAGTTTTTGAAGCATTTTATTTTACGCGGTTTTTAATTCCCCATTGGACAATGATGTCCAAATCAGAATTTAATGAGCTTATCATATGCTGCCGTTAATGAAAGTGAATCTAGAAACGAATATGAAAAGGCTGAGGGTACTATCGTCTGTGAAACAATTTAATGGATTACAAGTTTCATACAAAAGATCATTTATGAATCTAAGGAAGAGAGTAGGACACAAGACGGAGCCCTGGGGCACACCAGCATTTATTTTGGGGATTTCAGTATTGAAACCGTCCACTACAACTTGTATTAGACCGGTCGGAATGGGTTTTCTGATCCGACGAAGAAGAGATTCATCGATGCCGAATATGCGCATTTTCGATAAAAGAGCTTGATGCTAAGCTCTAACAAGCGCTTTTGAAATATCAAGTGCAATAATCTTACTTTCTCCAAAACTATTTAAAGATTATTTGTTCCACTGCTCGGTGAGATAAACCATCAGATCACTAGGGGACCTATAGCTACGAAAGCCGTACTGCCGGTCGTTAAGAAGCTTGCGTTCTTCGAGATATTAATTGAGCTGGAAATTAATCAGCGTTTTCGTGACCTTGGAAAGAAGGGACGAAAGTGCAATTGGTGGATAGTTTGAGGGTGAAGACGATACGCATTTTTAAAGGACAGGCTGGACAAATGTTGTTTTCCATCCAGCTCGGTTCCCAGCGATCTGTCTCTTTTGCACGTAAAGTTGGTTGATGTTCTCTTTCAATTCCGTATAGGTCACCCAAGTCACGGTTTTCCTCTTGCAACACTGTCATTCGGGGGAGAAATTTATAAAGGTAGAAGTAGTGACCTGACCCTAAACAGCCTACCTCACCAATTTGATAACATTACTCGTATGAATGGGGGCTATCGTGAATAAAATTTTCCACGGGATTTAGCTCATCTTTTAAAATTAGTAATGCCAACAATTTTCCACCCTTCCTTGTAGGCTCGAATTTGGTCAATCAAAACGATAGCCCAGTTGCCTGCAATTGAATATTCATTTTCGATGCCAATAAACTCCGGGAGAAACTGCGACGATAATTCACGTTCTCAATTTTCGAACGGGTTTACCACGATATCTAGAAACCAATAATCAAGAAAGCAAAAATCCTGAAAGTAAAAATCTCGGAAAAAAATCTAGAATTGAAATAATCTCGAAAACAAAAATCTAGAAAGCATAATCTCGAACTGCAAAAATCTAGCATAAATATTAATTGTTGAGACAATGAATGATTTCAATTCGCGCGCGCGAATTGTAACCATTCACTGTCTCAACAAATAATATTAATTCTAGATAAGGAAATTCTACTAATCAGTACAGTGGCACATGCACCCATCCAACTATACAAGTAGGTGACTAAATTTAAAGACTGTATACATGAGAGCAACCAACGAACGACGAATGAATGAACAAATGGGATTTAGAACATTAATAAAATTAAATTCTTTACAAAATCTAGACAAAATGGAAGAAATATAATTAAGGATTATTTTAAGATACTAACATTTTCTTATTAATTGCTAAAACAAGTGAATTTTAAGAAAACGATTTGTTCGTCGCGAATAGCAGCAATTCGTTACGACCAATTTATTTTCTCAAATTTCTCATATTTAAGCAAATAAAAATTCAGAGTTTATAATTTTAAAAGTAATCTTAAATCGAATTCTACCATTTCGACTAGATTTTGTGTAATATTAAGGTTTATTAATTTTGTAATTCCCATTTGTGTGTTTATTCGTCGGTCGTTCTCGTTGGCCGCTGCCATGTTAATGGTCCTTTAGTGTTGCAAGGGACGGTCTCTTATAACAATGTAAGTTTTCTAGTCATGTGCTGACCAAATTTAACATAGCTTACCCAGAACACAAAACAGAGTTTAGTCCTCGAATAGGAGGTTCAAGGTTTTAGTTGGAAGGCCACATGTTGGACTTTATAAATTAATTGAAGTTTTGTGAGTCAATTCTGGTTAGTTGTGTGTAGTAAGGTAAGAAGGGAGTATTTTAAAACAGAAAAGCAAATCTTAAAAATACTGGACGAAAAAGAAGAAAAAAGTTATGGAAGCTACCTTAAGAGCCTTGCATAACTCCAGTTTATAGAAGTTATTTAGTAATTATTACCCGTGTTTTATTGGAGAAACTATCCATAGTAGCTATCCATAGTAGGATTTTACATGAATAACAAATACAACATCAGCAGTATGTATACTGCCGATAAAAGTTAAAGTAGAATCATACTGCTGAAATGTTGGTTACTATTAGTTTTTTCGTGAAGTTAATTTTTACTGCTTCTGATTCTCACAAATACTTTATTTTTTTTTTAATATTCTGACAGGTGTTCTTTCAGTTAAACCAATTTTGAAATACAAAAACCAGGCTACTGCGGATGCGTTTGTTTTGGTAATTTTCTACTCTACTATTTATAGAATGCCAAAAAAACACGGGTATTGTTAGTTATTTGTTTAATTTTGTTATATTTTGACACTTTTCCCCCGTATTGAATATTTATTGTACTTTTTTGGTATTTTTTTTATTGTGGTACGAGTATACATTATAAATATAAAATATCCTATAAAATATTTGATTTTTGTTAAAAACATTTTCATTTTTTGTTCTTTTTTGACCAGAAAAACAAATTGTTTCATAAATTGAACATATGCGTTTTATTGGCGTTTAAACTATTGAAAAAGGTAAAACAAAAAATCTCGAATGAATTTTTTTTTTTCTAGATATAGCCTTTCGTGATTTTTTACGTTCTAGATTTTTGTACATTCGAGATTTTTTTTTTTTTTTTTTTTTTTTTTTTGATATTTTTGCCAATCGAGATTTTTGTCATTCTAGATAACGTCTTGATCCCTTTGAGAACAGGGATTTGGGGAGAAACCTACAGCGGATTATCGGACACGCTGCGAGCTCGAGCGTATGAGCAGGGGCACAGGGCAGACGGAGCTCCATTAAATGTTAATTGTATGTTGGTCATTCCTTTTTCCTTCATCACTCCAAAGTTTCCATAGATATTCACCAAAAAGGCTGCTGATACAAAACAAAAATCCCATACAAAAATGACATACAAAATCCATAAACGAAAAAATGTTTGTACTTTTCGTTCTGCAGTACGATTTCAACCAGCGAAATTGAAAATATCATAGACTATTTCGAATTGTCTACACAATTTTTTTTCACAGAACTAATTGCACGGCCTATAAATTGTTTAAATTCTGACTTTTAAAAAAATTGTTGATATATATTTTGTATTTCAGAATAATTGCTAATTTTTGTTTGTTGTTCACCGGCTGGAAAAATGACAAGTTTCTGTCTAGTTTGGGAAAGGCCCCAGTAAGTTTTGATAAACCTAGACAGGGAAAACTTGTCAGATACTTGGCAAGCCCTTGCTGGATATCAGTACCAAACTTTAGACGAGGCAAACTTTTCAAACACTCGTTTTTCTGCGCGGGTAGGAATCGTGTATTTTTTTAACTAACATACATTCATACCTCTTGATACATATAGTGATTTATTCGTATTATATACCTTATCCCAAGTAATTTTTAAATATACATTTCTAGGTTGGAGAACTAAAAATAGCTCAACGTAATTCATATATATACATATGTATCTCGATAACCAAAACCACAAATGAAACAGACACATCACAATATACATAGGTATTATTGATAGCCGCTTTAACTATTTCAACCTAAAAGATAGCATTCAAATGATGAATGACAACCATGGTCGGTGGTACTGTATAAAGATGACGATATACATATAGATGAAATTCAATCTTATATCAGATATCTTCTTGTTTATAACACTCGTACATCAACACTTCAACAGTCAACAGGTTGATGATTTCAGAATGGAAATAATCTGAGAAAGCACAACCTATTCCGTTGTAGCTCTACGAGGATGATTTTTTAATATTTACCGTCTCGGCTAGCTTTTCTTCTTTGTTAAACCTAAGTTTACGTTACCTAAGACATATGTTATTTTATCAAAGCTAAGATTTTTTTCTGTAGACATATATGCTATGGTAGCTAAAAACAAATGAATACTAAGAATCTTTAATCCGGGGACAATTAGGAGGTAGAGAGTGTTAAAGTTGCATACATATGTTGGAGCATTGCGTTATTTTATCAAAGCTGATTTTTCGATATGTCTAAGGGGATAGATGCCAGAAATCTACAGTGGGGTCAAATGTCTCCCAGACCCTTTAAGACTGTAAAACTAATAGTGACATTTCATTCAAGTAATGGTTTTGGAGCTAATTTTTATTTATTCCCGGCTGGAAAAATTCAAAAAGTTTTCAGTAGGGAAAATCTAGAAGAGAAAAACTTGTCAGATACTTGGCAAGCCCCTGCTGGATTTCAGTACAAAAAATGTAGACGAGAAAAACTTTTCAAACACTTGTGAGGCCCTCCCTAGTAAGAACTTGTTGGAGATATAAACTGTTTTCTATGGGTATGAGACACCCGTGCAAGAGAAGAATCTAGTTTTCGACAAGGCAGTAGAGATTTGTTATAAGATTTAGCAAAGGCTAGAATAGAAAATGGGCCTTGGCGATTATGAACCCTTTTGCCTCATCCGGCAAAACCAAAAAAAAAAAAAAAAAATGGCTTAAGTGGGACTTGATCCCTTGATCTACTGACTATCAGTCTTGTGCGCTACCCAATCAATCCTATACAGATGTCTCACACCCATAGTAAAGTGTGATACGAAAAAGAAGACAAAGGAAAGAGAGAAAAAAGTGTCGTATGATGCTGAAATTGCATAGTTCTTATAAAATTTGTGTTTTCGGTGTACAAGAGACTTTCTTGATGCCAACTTTTTTTTTTTTTTGCTGACGAGGCAAACAGGTTCGTAATCGCCAAGGCCCTTGTTTTAGCCTTTGCTTACCCTTGCTAGCCCCTTACCAGAATTTATGTAAAACTCTCTAGCGCCTTGTCCGTGTTTATAAAGCATTATCTTTTAGATTATCATTTTACGTAAATTTACACCCACAACAAATTTCTATATTTCACAATCAAAAGTTTAATATTTTTATTATCAATTAAAATATGATTTTATTTATCACTCATTAAGGAAACACAATTTCCGCATTCTGAAACATATTATTAATTATAAACTCAGCTATAGTAATAGGCACAGTCATAGTCATAGTCACGCCTTGCGGTGACACTCATCTGTTATTCACATAAAAAGCTCATGAACAACAAGTGGATACTTGTTTAACCGGAATTATATTGTATTGCGCTTAGAACTTAACAAAGTATCATGTTAAAGTTTAGACATAGATATGATATTCCAACTAACAAAAAGACCCATATTTCCCCGGCGAAAGGTCAATGTTAAAACAAAAATCAATTACAACATGAGCAAGTGCACGAATGTTGCAGCCAACAAAAAAAAATTAAGTCAATTATTATTGTTAGTCAATTATTATTGCTTTGTCTGAATTAAAGCTTTGCTTATTTGTCTTTACGTTTAACATGAGATTTCATTGGTCTGGAATATCTAGAACTATTCTTAAACAATCAGCAAAAATGAAACATTTTCTATTTTTGAGAATTGATAGTTATCCCTACGATAAAATTTGGAATTTCAATGCGTGTAGACTAAAGATATCATCATCAGACTCCACTCCATTAGTGATGGAATTTTGTATGAGATAGTTTTCTGGAATTTGTAGTGTCACTCTGATTCGGATGTATTTTGTGATATGGGTCATTTATGTCAGTTTAATTATATCCATCTTTGACACATAATGTATTCAAATTCCCCCGGAAAAAAACCACTGATCACATTACTTTGTTAAACCTAAAAAAAAACTAAAGTAACGCGTGTCTTGGTGCAATTCTTTCTCAATGCTGCAGCAACCAAATGTCAAGAATTAAATTTTTTTTTTTTTTTAAAACAAGCGAAGCGTGACTTAGGTATACTTAGTTTTTCTGTAGGGGTAACAACCTAACTGTACGTTGACCATGCGCCAATGACACCAGAACAAGGAGTTTGGTATGGGTATTTACTGAACCGTGCAGGCGTTAATGTCAATTGTAACGACACCTAAAATCGCACACAAAAGTGAAAGTGCCTACCTACGTTACGACCTACACCTGAAATTAATTATTGTGTGTGTGTTTGCAGAAGCATGAAATCTACTTTAAGGGCACTTTTGTTTATCGGAGATAGAGCCGTATATATAGTAGACAGACAAGAAGTGTTTTGACATTTTGTATGACAGAATTTCCGGTGTTTTGTTTTTCGTATCAATGGATATTATCATTGCCTGATGGCCAAATTGAGATTCCACAGGTTGGCGATCTAGTTTGAGTTATTTCTTAGTAAATGCAAATAATATCATAGTATTTTTAAATTCTAAAACAATATTCCAAAAACTTGTATTTTATTAAATTACATCCATAATTTCCTGATGTATATTCGAGATGTACAATTTTGGACCACCTTTCCGAGAGCTAATTGCTGAATAGAGATTATAATAAAGGGTTTTCCAACAAAAGGTGTTATTTTGAATAGCTGACATTTGACAAGTTGAAACTACGCCATTATTAAAATGGGACGGTACACGCTTCAACAGCGCATTGAAATTATTAAAATTCACTATACAAATGGTGAAAATTTGGCAGAGACGATTCGTTAGACTAAAACATTTTTTGGTCGTCGTGAAGCAACTTGTCGGAACGCAATTCAGAAATTGGTGGACAAATTTGAGCTGTTGGGACAAGTTAGCGATGTGAAAAATAAAACCCGTGCACGTCGCTCAAGAACAACTGACAATATTGCTGCTGTAGCCCAAAGTGTTGAAGAAAATCCAGGTTTGTCCATTCCTCGTATCGTTCTTTGGAATTGGGCATTTCACAAACGTCTTTACACCGTATTTCACATAAAGACTTGGGTCTAACGGCTTATAAAGTTTAGTAAATACAAGAACTCAAGCCGGCCGTCGCAACAACGTCGTGTCTTTGCTGATTAGGTCCTTGAAGCTGGAAAATGATCCGGAATTTCATCGAAAAACCATCTTGAATG
The DNA here is from genome assembly GCA_949320155.1 of Melangyna quadrimaculata. Classification (NCBI taxonomy): domain Eukaryota; kingdom Metazoa; phylum Arthropoda; class Insecta; order Diptera; family Syrphidae; genus Melangyna; species Melangyna quadrimaculata. The sequence goes on from OX439484.1 coordinate 156,094,544, forward strand.
ATGAGGCCCATTTCCACCTCGTTGGCTACGTCTAAAAGCAAAATTGTGGCATCTGGGGCTCAAAAAACCCAAGATTTATTGTTAAAAAACCTCTCCATCCTCAACGAGTAACTGTTTGGTGCGGTTCATGGTCATGGTTAATTGGACCTTACTTTTTCGAAAATGAGGCTGGAGCAACAGCTACGGTGAATGGATTGCGCTATCGAGAGATAGTTTATAATTTTGTATGGCCGGAATTGGATGGTATTGATCTGGACAACATTTACTTTCAACAAGACGGCGGCGCTACGTGCCACACAAGCAACGAAACCATCGATCTTTTACGGAAAAAGTTTCCGGTCCGTGTTATCTCTCGACGAGGTGATCACAATTGGCCACCGAGATCTTGTGATTTAACACCTTGCAACTTCTTTCTTTGGGGACACGTGAAAGATAAGGTCTACGCTAACAGCCCAGCGTCGATATAAGACCTTAAAGATGAAATTCGTGAAGCTATTGAGGACATACAGCAGCCACTATGCGATTTGGTGATGGAAAATTTCATGAAAAGGATATTGTTGTAAGCGTTGCCGTGGCGGCCATTTGGCTGATATTGTTTTCCGTTATTAATGGCATACTTTCCTCTTTACATTGAAATAAACATCCGATCATTTATCTCAAAAAATTCCATTTTTCTTAACAAAATAACACCTTTCATTGGAAACCCCTATATTATAAATCAGTGGCGTGGGGATCAGCAACCCTCTCGCCATTTACCTTTAATTGATTCGAATACCGGTGTGATCAAAGCTAAAGCTTGTAGGTTGAGTCGAAATAACACAAAAATCGTATGGGATGGGTGTCTTCTTCCCGCCTAAGCGGTAGGGAATCTTTTATAAAAAATAGACTTAAAAAAGAAACAAAATTATTAAAAAACCAACCGTTACACTAATAATGCCTTGTTTTACTTTTTTGTTTAAGCCAGACAAACCCTTCTTTGTCCTTTTATATTATTTTCTGAATAAAGAGTTTTTGAAAAATAAATTTCAAACTCAATTTTTTGAAAAAAAAAATGGATCAAAATTGTTTTTTTTTCACAATTTTGAGTAGAAAACCCAGTTTTTCAGTGTTGGGCTAAGTCCGACTTAGTTAACACTGGAAACAGATATGTCTACTGATACGCCAGGAAGCTGTTTTTTAATTAATAATGAATGCAGAATGTCTTTTAAAAAAACTGAGAAGATAAAATATCATAACCATTTTTTGAGTTAATCCAAAGTTAACTCACTAAATTTGGTGAGTTAATTCGGGTTTAACTTTAGCCCCGCACTGAAAAACTAGCCCTAAGAGTCTTACTTTTCAAGATATTAAAAAAAAAAATATAGAAACCAACTTCTTAGTGAAAACAAGAAATAAATATGATTTATACGGATTCTTCTTAGGTTTATGAGAAAATTGGTTCATTTATTTTTTAATATCTTGAAAAGTATATGTTCTAGTACAATCCCATTTTCAGTGCTTAACTAATTTGAAATAGTTTTTTTCTTTTTAATTTTTTACTTCAAAATTGACGAATTTGAAAATAATTTTTCTAAATCATTATTTAAAAATAAAATAAAAGAATAGATTTCTGTGTTAAACAAAAAAGTTAAACAGGGCACTGTGTGTGTTACCTACCGCTTTATTAATATGTAATTTTCTTTCTGTTTTAAGTCATGTTTTTAGAAAATTGCCCTCATGCCTAAACTGGAAGAGACCACCCCCTCCTATACGATTTTTGTTTTTTTGTATCGACCCAACCTACACGCTCTAGCCTTCTGTCACACCTTTGGTGAATCACCCTGTATAGGGTGAACTATAGAAAAGTGGAATTAAATAAAACAACAACCTCGACCCTCGGATTCGCTGGTAGGCTTTAAGCAGTAGTCGCTACAATTTTCGATGACTCCGTTCAATATGTGCGCCGATATTCCGGCAATATGGTCTCGATTATTGGCATCGAGCTCTCCTAGACTTAGGACTTGACGTAAACCCCAAGAAAATAATCCATTGGTCTCAAGTCGCAAAATCCCAGAGGCCAATTGATGAACGCTCGTCGTGAGATGAGCGTTGCGGCGGCGTCGGTTGGATGTATGACATGTAGCGCCGTCTTGTTGGCACCACAGCTCGGATGTACATATTAATGTTGTCAAGCTCTGTGCCACAGAAAGTTGGATAGCTCTATACCAGCGACCATTGACGAAAACGGTGTATTCTTCCGCGTTTCAAAAAAAATATAAGCTCCGATGATGCCACCATGCCATAAACCGAACCAAATAGCCGATCTTCCTGAATGCACCCGGCTGGAAAAAATGTCAAGTTCCTATCTAGTTTGGGCAAGGCCCTTGTAAGTTTTCAGTAGGGAAAATCTAGTCGAGGAAAACTTGTCAGACACTTGGCAAGCCCTTGCTGAATTTCTGTACCAACAATTTAGACGAGGGAAACTTTTCAAAACTCGTGAGGCCCTCCTTAGTAAAAACTTGTTAAACATTTTTCGGTCCCCATCAGGAATATCTCTTGTACAACGAAAAAAAACATTTTATAAGCAGCATGCGTTTTCATACCAATATCAATCTTTTTTATAATGGGTGTGAGACATCTGTAAGAACTTTTGATTCACTTTCGACATTGAATTTGTGTAAAGCGTGTTAGCCCAGTAGGCAGCGCATTGGGCTGACAAGCAGAAGATCGCCATATTAAGTCCCAAATAAGCCAACTTTTCATAATCGCCAAGTCCCTTGTTCTATCCGTTGCTAACCCTTGCTAGAACCTTGTCAGAATCTATGTTAAACTCTCTAGTGCCTTGTCGAAGACCAGATTGTTATTCTGCGCGGGCACTGATGCTTGGTGTAACACTTGTAAATTGTATTCGCTCCAATAACGGTAATTTTGTTCAGCTGAGCAAAACATGGGCCTCGTTCGAGAAGATGATTATTTAGATACCAAAAATTCGGATCTACTGATTTACATACATCTGAGCCCGAATTTCGATAAAATGTATTTTAATAATTTCCACACGTTTCTGTAAGCGTTTCTGTAAGCGTACTGAATACTTTGACAGCTACTGAAAAATAACAATTGGAAAAACTGTCTTGTCACCCTGTACAAAAAAAAAATGTATAAAAAAAAACTGACGGTTTTTAAAATTCTGTTAATTCATATTTGCCTAAGAAATCAAATAAAAACCCGATCGTACTGGATTCAAGATTGGGATTTTCGAAAATCAACTTTTCTAGTTATGGCTTTTATGCTCATACGACAAATTTTAAAACGTTAAATTTGTTTTGATTTCAAGTCAGATTCACATTTTTCTTCGAATGCTCCTTAAGTCTAACTGTGCCCTGTGCCTTAGTTTAGGGATGTTCTAAAACGGTACAGGATATCTCTTGATTTGAATATGAAATCTTAATTCTCTAAAGATTTGTTCATCTAATATAACAACGCATTTCTTATAGGTCCTACTAAATTCTTTCAAAAACTAGTCCCATAGCCAAGGCCATTCCAAAAAATAAAAAACAGAAAAAAAAGCACCATTAACAATAAGAATGATCACTCAAGCTCCATAGTGGATCTATCCGTATCCGTATCCCGCACAACCGAACAAAAATCCACCTTACATTAGGTTACAACAAAATACATCCCTAGCACTTCTTCGTTTCTACTCATCAATCTCCCGATTCGGTTAGAGTTGGTCCGGTGCGGTCGGTGTGGCGACGACGACGATAAGCGATGGTGGCGCGGCAGTTGCTCCGGCCAGCCGCCGCCACCATTAGCACAATGCTAGACCGAGGAGAAGACCGCTAGAGAGGAGCATTCAGCAACAGCAGCAGCACCGGCAGGGAAGGAAAAACGTATTTTTTTAAATTCTTTTTTTTCTACTCTCGATAGAGGGAGAGATAAACAAACTGCCAGTTCGCTATCAATCAAACACCGGAAGCAGCTGCTTTAGTTTTGTTTCGTTATTTTATTTTTATTTCATTTTATTAATTTTTCTTGTCTCGCTCTCCCTCCCGTTTCAGTATATACCCATGTAGAAGATATAGAGGTATTAAATTCATATGATTGTGTAGGTCTATCCCGTCTATCGTTTTGTATTTTGAATCTTAAACGGAGTCTGTTCGTCATTCATGACTATGCTGATGCTGTTTCTATGTTTGCTGCCCCCAATGAAGTCGTCCTCTTCTATTGGTATGTGTTCTTTTTGGATGTTGGGGCGCTGTTGTTGCTGATGGTGCTCGCGATCGCGATCTGTTTGTTGGCTTTCATTGCACACGGGTTTTTAGTTTCTCGATTTTAGTGTCCCCTCCAGCTATTAGGCTTAGGATGCATCCAGCACCCTCTGCATTTTATGCACATAGATTTTTTTTTAAATTATATTTTTTGTTTGTATAATCTATTTCCATGGGCGGATGAGATAACTGAGAGATGCTCATGCTTAGTAAACAAAAAAAAAAAAACAATTACAACAACAATGAAAATTCAAAAATAGGAAAATGCACTTGTCTCGCTGCTATTAAGAGTGGGTGCCGCAAACTAGCACAGTTTGCTTATATAGTCTGGAAAATTGAGTTGAAATAATTTTTTGTTGGTCGCAATTTTAATATCACTGATTTAAATACCGATTGGTTGAAAGAGGGCTCAACTTTCTCGTTTAAAATTAATTTCAATACAGATGGTTGTGTCTGGCTAAGTGGCCAGTTATGTGTAGCTATCATCGAAAATATAAATAGTCAATTTTGAGAGGTTTTTAAGAAAAAATAAATGATTATTTTAATGCCAAAGACTTAATTAATATTTCTAGATACCTAAAAAAACAATTTGGCACAACTTTTCTCATAAAAAGACTTAATTTTTCAATGATGAACTAACTACCTTACCAATAATTATCATTGACAAAATTAAAAGTTACGTTATGGGTCAAAATTTATTTTTATTTTTTTTTTTCAAGGAGGAAGAATTTTGAAATCGTAAGCTATATTTCTGCAATAAAATATTAAATGATTAAACTTTCGAACGGTCTCAAAATCAACTGCTAACATTTTCAATGATGGTTTCCAATAATAGATATAACTGGCACCTGATGCAGAAAACCAATAGAAGGGAAAATTATCAGATTTCTTTGAGTTAGGTTATTTTTGTTTTGTTTGATGACGACAATTTCAACTGAAAGACAAACGAACCTTTAAAGGAAACCAAATATGCAGAACTTAAAACAGACATTTTTTGATAAGCGTCCATGTACTGTAGGTACACTGCAGACAAAAAGTTTGAGTCCAAACTGGATTACTGACTTCATTCATGCCTGGGGGTTGGTTTTTTGAATTAAAAGTTAGATTTGTCACCTAACTTTTATAAATTCTTATGACTTTCGGTTGTTGATTTAACTTTTGTTTATGAATCTTTACATAAAAAGGCTTCTCAAAACCCAATTTTTTTAGACCAGGATTGCAAGATTTTTATATACAAGAAACACTTTGCACTCACACGGAATAAGCTGCTGTCCTTCACAATGATCAAAGGGTGGTTATGAAATGATAGACTATTTGGGCGAGTTGCTGTTCGAAAACCCCTTCATCGACCCCAAAATAAGCTGAAACGGTTAGATTGGATCAAAAGGCAAAGAGACTGGACCGAAGAAGTTTTTAACAGAGTTTTATGGAGCGACGAATTGAGTTCGAGGTATTTGGAACCAAACGACGAGTTTTCGTTCGACGCAGTGCTTAACAGAATATGCTGCCGGACTGTCTGGTTCTTACCGTCGAGCATGGAGGCGGTTCCGTAATGGTCTGGGGATGTTTCTCTTCAAGTGGAGTGAGATATCTGACTCGGGTGACTGGAAAAATGAACAGGGAAGCGTATTAGACGATTGTAAATTTTGTAAAACAATGTAAATAAAATAAAAATTAAATTTATAACAAAAACTCAGTTAAAATGTATTTTATTTTATTTTTGATTTTAAATGAAAACAATATGACCTCTGACCTTAGATTGATTGGCGAAAGATTCGTATTTCGGCAAGACAACGACCCCAAAAATCGGGTGGCACAACGGCCCATGAAGAACCAGGGCCTAGTGACTAACAACTCGCAACCATTCCTGTGTGCGCCTTTCGACAGGAATGGAAGGGACCTACAATTTTATGCCGAATCCGAACGGCTAGACGAGAAGCACTTATTCGTGACAAGTGATGCTCTTGGAGGATTTGTCAATTCCTCGCAAGAGGCAGTAGCCCTGAAAAAAAACTTTTTAGTTTTTAGGTGGACGAGGCTAGGAAGCGATCCCAGACCTCCAGCGTGACAGTCGAACGCACTAACCATTACGCTACGGACTACTACAACAACGACCCCAAACACACATCATAACTTTGTCAGGAATACCTCGAACAAAGCGAGGATGAAGAAATATTAAAAATCATGACATGGCCGCCACAATCACAGATATATTAACCCTATAGAGCTGTTGTGGGAGGACCTGGATAGAAGGGTCCGAGATCAACGCCCATCATCGTAATCTGCGTTATGTTATAGACTCCTGGATTGTTGGAACAACATATCACATGAAACAATTCACAAAAAATAATAGCTAGAATACCATGAATTGTAAAAAAGTAATCGAATGAAAAGGGGGCTTCTTCGACGCAAAATCGGTTTAAGCCAATTTCTCTTCATTTTAATAAATTTCTATGTATTAAAAACACAATAAAAATATTTGTCACTTTACTTTGGTTTTTGTATATGTTCCCCATTATAATTTTGCATGTTTATTTTTCTACTAAAGAAGAGTTGTTTTCGATGTTAGAATAGGCTGGACCAAAAATGTTGGCCTGCAGTGTGGGTAAGGTGCCTTCCTATTCTGCCGTCCTTAGTAACATGGGCGTAAGCGCTAAATATCAAAAAATGAGTTTAGGTCATAATTGGAATTTTTAAACAGTCTTATTTATGTGTTGACAAAAAATAATCATATTTCCAACTGGAAATGCCTCAAAATTACGAATGGAAATGTGCATAAATCCATTTTCGTATTATGGTTTTCAAAGAAACCAAAAACAGTAAAATGCAATTATCTCAAGAGTACGCCCCTTTTACTTAGGACGGCAGTATAGGTAGCTATTCGTAAATAAACCAAGTACAACAAAATAGGTAAATCAAAGTTTCTAAATAACAAAGAAAATGATCTTTTACATATTCTTATTTCCCAGATCGAAGCCTAGTGAAGAAGTGTTCTCGAGGCGTACTCGAAGCGTACTCGAAGCGTACTCAAAGCGTACTCGAAGCGTACTCGAAGCGTACTCAAAGCGTACTCGAAGCGTACTCGAAGCGTACTCGAAGCGTACTTGAAGCGTACTCGAAGCATACTCGAAGCTTACTCGAAGCGTAACTCGAAGCGTACTCGAGGCGTACTCGAAGCGTACTCGAAGCGTACCTCAAGCGTACTCGAAGCGTACTCGAAGCGTACTCGAGGCGTACTCGAAGCGTACTCGAAGCGTCCTTGAAGCGTACTCGAAGCGTACTCGAGGCGTACTCGAAGCGTACTCGAAGTGTACTCGAAACGTACTCGAAGCGTATCATCTAATTTTTACTGCAAAGGCAGATAACGATAATCAGACTGTATGTTTTTACTTGCGATATACGAAGTATAGGGCATTTTTGAATTTTTTTTTTCATAAATTCATATTTATTAAACAAATCAGATGGCATACTTTTTTTGAAATTTCAAATTTCCTAGAACTTGTCATAAGGTAAGTACCTATAATTGGATACCTAATTATGATCAACTTAAACCTTATTTTTAAAACAAGCATTATAATAATGAAGTGCCTTAAATTTATTGCTAAATCGAAACTTCCAACGAATTCAAAAGCAAAAGGTACGAGTACCTAAGTTATAACTTGGACTTCGACATAACCATATTATTATTACCAGTGTAAGCTACCCGAGTATAGTATTTGAAATCAAGAGAAAACAATTAACCATTCAAAGCTGGCGATTGCACTATAAGTAGGTATCGTGCAAGTTGTTGCATAGAAGCTATTGCTCATTCTGTTAACGAAACGACAACAAAACACAACATTACACGATCGGGTTCCCTTTTGCGCCATGTGGTTGGTTATATGTAGAAGTGGATATTTTGGTTCTCCTTGTTACAATATCGCTATGTGGTAAACGTCAGTGTGCTAACTGCCATGCCAATGCCAGTGTGGTGTTAGATTATGTAGCCTTAAATTCACATTTCAGCCATCACTATCATACACAAGTAAGTGTAGAAGCGTTAGAAAATATAAAAAGGCGCGCAAAACGTTGTAACAAGCTGGTTGCTACCACACCGCACATTGTCACTTTGGCTGTCAGTGAAGGCAGAAAATAATCTTGCAGCGGAATTGCTTACCCTGCTGGCATGGCAGTGCCATACCAACAATCGCGCATACAGAAACCTAAGACCTATTGGTATAAAGTCTGTGCGATGGGCCTATAGAGGTGCGGTATTAATGTGTTTGTTTGGTGTTTCTCTTTCTTGTTTGTTGATTTTTCAAATTGTTTTTGTTTTTTTTTTTTAATTCTATTTCAATCGTGTATATATTAATTAAAATGCAAATTTTTATTTATGAAATTAACTTCCCACTATCTAAAACATGTGATACCCATGCTTAAATAGATGGAAACAATTTAACAACTTAAACACTTTACGTCATGAGATTAGGGGCACTATTTTATTGTTTATTTTTTTTTATTTAATCTACTATTTACCACTTACTAAAATACTTAATTATGTACTTAAGGTGGTGCAATAGTACAGTGTGGAGCAGTGCGACTCACATTCACATCCATCTTTGACAAGGTCCATTCATCTACTTTTACTAACCTGTGTGAGCTCACAAACATCTTACAATTAGCTTTAGAGTCAAAAGAAACATCTTCATTTCTGGGTGCACGAATTTAAACAAATTCCCCTAGAATAATAAAATTCACATGATCTTCTTGCTGTGATTTTTATAAGAGTCGATAAACATCGACCCAAATTTGTGTCTTATTAGGGTATAACAGACTGACTGGCTGTGTTATACCTTGGGCGAAACACAATTATTTCTGGAGTTGAGGTCACTTGTACTTTTTATTTGAATCATACTCATTAACGTTCTTAGATATTGACAACCCTTTTGAGAACGCAATTGTCAACAAAGGGTTTATTCTGATGGATCGAACACAACTGAAAGCAAATAGTGAAGCCATTTTTAGGCATATTATAAATAAAATTATTTTACCGAAAGGACAGTCTGCTAGCGTTTTTAAGGCAGAAGTAAATGTCAAACGGAAAAATACAGAACAAAATCACGAAAGAAGTTACAGAAATCAAAATGCACTCAAAGCACTTAACTCTTATACATTATACTAGCAGTTCTAAACTGGTGTGGGAGTGTGAGGAAAAGTTATATTAATTGCGTACCAGGCGCAGGCCACGTTATTGTCTTAGAAAATGCTGAGGCGACTTTCCAACGAAAATTGAATCCACGTTGGTGTCTTGGAAAATCAAGACAGAGACTAACTTCCCGCGAAAATTGAAGCCCATAAATTTTAAAGTTCAGAGACCTATAACGGATAACAATAAAACAGCTTTAAACATAAAAATTACACAGAACAGCAACAGAAGACGTTTGAAAAAGCGGTAGAACTGGTACAAAAGAAAAAACTGAGCTCGTCAGAGATCATATTTTTTGTGGACAGCCAAGCTGCTATCAAAGCATTAGTCAGTTAAACTATAAGATCCAAAACAGTAGCAAAATGCCGAAGCGTACTGAAAAATATTTGCAACTCCAACCAAGTCAAACTCTGCTGGGTTCCTGGACATAACAATATAGAATGGAATGATATAGCAAATTAACTGGCAAGGAAAGGGTCATTATCAAACAGAAACAGTAGTGGCCAATTATTTACGGGACCTGAAATTCCCGATAAGCGTTATTAAAACGAAAATTGACCTAGTAACGAAAGAGCAAATCAATAACTCCTGGATTTCGAGGAACTACTGCGTTATGGCCTAGAATTAATGAAAAGGAAACTCAATATATTTTACCGCTGAGTAAAAATAAAATTTGAATCTTGATAGGTGTACTAACGGGTCATTGCGCCATTGACACAATGGCCACCAGAATAGGTGCTTTCGCACCCGATTTCTGTAGAAGCTGTCAGGATGTTGAGGAAATTGAAACCATTGAGCACCTGCTCTGTGATTGTCCAAACCACCAAACAAATTGCCTCCGGTACTTCGGGAACAAGTTTGTTGGAAAACTGGACGATCTAGCGCAGGTCTTGATGGCAAATACGAGAAAGTTCATAGAAAAAACAGGCTGGTTCACAAATGAACCAGTCTATGTGAACCATTAGTTAGGAAACATCTCTGTTTTTTTTTATAAGGGGATCACAATGGATCAATAGGCCCCGTGTACGCCTAGACTGTGCACACCCCTCCTAACCTAACATTAGCTTACCTAACCTTAATTGGGAACTAGCATTAAATTAGCCGCACTAATTACAAATTCTTCAAAGAAAATAGGATGCACTTGTGCACGAAAGTCATAAGCATTTGGGAACTAAAAAAGATATAAGAGTTTAAATTATCCTCTCCAGAAAGTACTCCAAATACTTACGTTGGACATGTTATATGTATTTAATTTTTAAACGGTTTGCTTTTTATTGATTTGTTTAAATCCATCCGTCAGTCGTGCGCTACCCTGAACATGTATTGTGTTTTTGTCCTCAATTACCGTTTAACCCATTTTTTGAGAATTGTTCTCACAAATCACTTCGCATAATTGAACTCCCCTTAATTACAAACTGCGGATAATTATATAAAATTGTTTGCCTGAAATGAACATTTTTCACTTATTCAACTCCGCATAAATGAAACGACCGTTGAACGCCTGCCATCAAATTTTAAATTGAACACACCCGGAATGTCAAATCTGAAATGTCAAAATCTCATTTCTCGTCATTCAGCGCGTTCAACGCATCAAATATTTAGGTACTTTATTTTCAGATGGAGCTTCTGAAGCTGTCAGCTTAAAAAATAAAATAAAGTACTTACAAATTGTATGCGTTGAACGCACGGATGTTCTGCAATTATGTTGTTCCAGTTAAGCGGGGTCGATTGCATAACATCAGTACTCTGAACTTAAAAGCCTCACTTGGGCTTACCATATTGTCAATAGTTCCACTCACTTCAAATTTGTTCACTACGTTGAACGGTGAAAATTATTCGCTCAATGGGAGAATTAGATGAGCCAAATGAATAATTGCATTTCAATATAACTACATATTATGTGCAAAATTGTTATTTTTATAGACAAATTTTAAAGCTTTAATGTTTCTGGTATATACAGTCAGTAAAAAAAAATAAAAGTACAAACCTTCACTTGAAACAAATATGTACAAAAATAACTGTTTATTTGCATTCATATTTGGTGGAAACAATTCATGATTTCTAACTAAACACCTGTTCAGGTGGGAAGTATGACAAAAAAGAACCGTTATGTAAGCCAAACGCAATGCTTTATTGAAAGCTTACAACAGAGTAGTATTTCATATCAAAAAAGTAAGTACACATCCATAACATTCTGCTTTACATCTTAGAACAAGAAACACGTTTTGCAAAAGGTGATTTTCTTTCATCTGAATTTAGCTTTTTCTTTAATATAATGTTCTATTTTTTTTCCAAAATACTCATTTAAAAAAGAAAAAAAAATCGATATGGCACCACGAGGAAAACAACTTTCGCAAGATTTGAAGGATTTAATAATAAAATATCACAGAGAACAAAAAAAAACATATGGGAAAAACTATTGATAAAACCCCTTTCGCTATCCAAAAAATAAAAATAAAAACACCAGCTAACGGGAACAACGAAAAACAAGGCCCGAAGCGGACGCCCACGCATATTCACAGTTCAAGAAAGTAGTCTGATCCTCCGCAAAATCAAACGAAACCCCAAATTAAGTGCCCCAAAAATACAGCAACAAATTGCCAATGAAATTGGTAAAGATTGTAACCCTCAGACAATTCGTCGCGTCCTTCAGAGTGTTGGTTATAACGGTCGAAATGTGAGAAAAAAAACTTTTATTAGTGATGTATCAAACCGAAAATTTTTCAAACCGAGTTGACTCGAGTTAAAATTTAGCTAACTCTAGTTGCAACTCGAGTTGGCTAACTCGAGTTAAAGAAAAACTTTTCAAAGGTTTTTTTTTTGCAACTCGAGTTGAAACAAAAATTCGCGAATACATTTCATGCGTTGTTTTTCTAAATCGAGTTGGCTAACTCGATTTGAAGCGAAAATTGATGAATGCTTCTAATGCGTTATTTTTTAATAATTCGGTTCGGTTTGTTTGGAGTTGATTCGTTAGGGTTATACTGTGAATCAAAAATCAAATAAAAACTAAGCAATTCAAATGGTTACCAATTCAAGTTTAATCTTAAACGCCAAAAATGAACTGAACTTTTTTATTTATGAATATATATGTGATATGCATGTTGTATTTAGGTATGTGATGTACATAAATATAAAGACATTTTTTTTTTGTTCACTTATCGTAGACATCCTTAAATGGAATTTGACAGTTTATGGCTTGACAGATGGACAACAAACTATATTTTGACGTCTTATATATATTTCGTTCAAAATATCACCCCAAAGTCTTCAAATCGCTTGTTTAAAAAAAAACGGATTTTCATAGGAAAACTTTTGATTTTTCAGAGGGTCTTTAATCCATCAAAATCGTAACCATCCTTCAATGGAATTTGACAGTTTGTAGTTTGACAGATGGTGGAAGAACTATATTTTAAGGCAAGTAATCTATTTCGTTTAGGCTTATTGGCCTCAAGTCACTTTTTTTTGAAGCAGTAAGAACCGTGAAAATTTCTGATTTGTATCGGCTTTTATATTTTATTGGTCCATTATTCCATCAATCAACTTGCAACTCAGTTTAAAGTTTTATAAAAAGATTTTTATAAACCAAATATCTAACAGTATACATTTAGCCCGAGTCGCTTCCGAAACAAAAACCGAGTTGATTTAACCGAATGTTATTAGTATTTTCTAATTCTTCCCTTTCCAAACCGAATCGAGTTGTCTTTCGGTTCAGGCAAAATCTAACTTGAGTTTGAAAAAAATTCAAACCGAATTAACTTGGTCAATTCAAACCAAGTTGTCTCTAACATGAGTTTGAAAAAAATTTAAACCGAATCAACTCGGTCAATTCAAACCGAGTTGTCTTTCGGTTCGGGAAAAATCTAACTCGAGTTAAAAAAAAAAATCAAACCGAGTCAACTCGAGTCACTACCTTTTATAAATAAAGTTAATCGCCTACTAAAATTCGCAAAAGAGCATTTAAAATATGATTCAGGTTTTTGGAACACCGTTATATTCTCAGACGAGAGCAAGTTTAATATTCATGGATCGGATGGGCGGGCAAGGTTTGGAGGAAGGCGAACAAAGAGCTAGATCCGAAAAACATGGCTAGCGTGGGTAATTTAGTCTTCATTGAAGAAACAAAGGATCGATATGCCTACCTGAATATTTTAAAGAACAACCTACACCAGAGCGTGCAAAGATTTGGCTTAGAGGGATCGTTATTCTTTCAGCAAGATAACGATCCCAAGCACACTTCATTTGTGGTTGAGTGGTTGCTTTACAATGTTCGAAAACAACTTACAACACCCCCCCCCCCAGTCACCTGACATGAATGCAATCTTTGGGAACATCTGGAAAGAAAAATAAGAAAACATGACATCAAGTCGAAAAATCAACTCAAACTGGTTTTGCAGGAGGAGTGGTTAGGGCTGGCCACGAGACGAGACTCTGCGAGACTTTTGCAAGCCTCGTCCCGGTCTCGCAAAAATCGGAAATGTTCAGTCTCGTCTCAGTCTCGTGTCCGTATAGTATAATTAAGTCTCGTCTCGGTCTCGTCTCCGAAAAATACGATTTTCGGACAACCTGTTGTTGATTTTGGAACGAAATATTTTCGATTATAGTTTGAATACGTGCAAAAGAGAATAAATATTTAACGGAAATTGGATTTTTTTTTAATTTATTAGACTCTCTGTAAATTTCGGTCCAAATATACAGTCTCGTCTCGGTCTCGGTCTCGGTCTCGTCTCGGTTGCTCAAAAGCCAGTCCCGTCCCGTCTCGGTCTCGTCATGCGGGACCGAGATCGAGACCGAGACTTTTCTCGTCTCGTGGTCAGCCCTAGGAGTGGTCCAAAATCGATCCACATGTGACATCAAATATAGTTCGTTCGATGCCTCGAAGGATGTCTGCTGTTATTAAAACAAAAGGATACCCTACAAAGTACTAATAACTAGCAAAAGTTTATAACTTTTCAAATTTTTCATTTTTTTTTTTTTTTACTTTGTGTTATATTTTTTTCTTGATAATTTAACATTTATTAGAATTGGGCTTCAAAAAAGAAGATTATTTTTGAGTGAAGTAAAATATATTGAATTTTTTCATTGAATATTCCTTTTAATTATTCTAAAGTTCATTTTTGAAGCGAAGTTGCAGCTGCGTAGGTATTTACTTTTGGGACTGACAGTATGTTAAAAATTATTTTGTAGCATACTGAAATAACGCTGGTTTTCTTAGTAAGAATATGAACTCAATCAACCATCACAGAGTGTAAATTACATCTACCTACTAGATGACGACACACTTCTTATATTCACCATCAATATGACAACCTACATGAATGAGTATCTCTTAAGATTTATGAAGTTGAGCTTGCAACTTCGAGGTTGCAGATTTCTTTCAATTCAAATTAAATCTTAAGATATTTGTTTTTTTTTTTTTTTTATTTTTCAAGAAATGAGAACGGAATGTTAAAGATTCTTTTTTAAGATTTTGCCATATTTTTGATTAATCATTGAGCCTACAAAATTAGCTACTTCATGCATTTCACAGATACCGCGACATTCTGCTTATAAAATGTCTGGTACCTGGTAATACAAAAACAATTGCGATATGTGCCTCCCTCGCATTAAATATTACAGGTTACGAGTTAAGCGTATATGCAAATTTTACCCTAAGGAAATTACATAGATACCGCAGTTATGTAAAAATATTCGGATGTGTGAGTTGGTTGGTTGTTATTTTATAAATTTGCTTCAATTGCTTAATCAATTAATGGCAAAATTGGAAAACTATGAAATCGACATTTACAATACCTATTATTTTATTTTTGTCATTACTTTCCAAAAAGCTCCATCACTGTGGGATTTTCTTTACACATTAATTATAAATTACAGTGAAATCAAAAACATACATGAATAAATCATTTGAAAACAGCGCAACCGTTGGTAATGGGACCTGGGAATCTTATTGTTTTAGCAAGTTTTTTTTTTCAATGTAGACATGGTATTGTTTGTGTTACCGTTGTTTTTAATAATTTTGCTTTCTGTTTTAGTTATTTTTTGTTTTTAGATAACTGCCCCTCCCGCCTAAAGCGAAAGGAATACACCGCAACACCATATGGAATATAATTTTCAGCTGTTTCAGAAATACGTCGATATGGAAACACGTTCATTCAGAGACCTTTTTTTTAAATATTACATTTTTTATAATATTAAACGACAATCAAACTAATAATATCTAATATCTTTTTCGGGTTGGTAATCGGGCTTACCCTTTTTTACTCTTATATGTAGCTCTTAAAGTTGGTCTTGCAATTCGGTCTGTCTGTTTAAATAGTTTTAATAATAAATTTAAGTAATAAATTTAAAACAACTTAATACTAGAATCTAGATTATTTTCATACAATTTTTGATCGTTTGAAATCCTTGCTTTAATTTGGAAAAGGATTTGTAGTTAAAAATTAAAAAACCTGGTAATTATACTAAGAGTAGTTTGCGTCACGTGCCCGACATTAAAACTACCAAAGTTCAGAACTTCATTAATCATTGGTTTATTTTAGCTAAAGTTTGAGTATTTATAGCAAAATAGCATTTTCTACAAAAATATTAACAAATAAGGATTTTTTTAACAAAAAAAAATTGGTTGAAAACAATGTACTTAATCTGAATTTTAGCATTATAATTGCCGTAACGTGCCCGACAATTATGTAACGCCCCCGACATGTACGAAATTGGAACTGACTGATATTTGTTGAAAACGTGGTCTTCTTGGTCCAAATCGTGATCTTGTTGGTCCAAATCGTGTTTATTCGTGTGTATGAAAAAAAATTGTTTTCCTAAATAAACGTTAAGTGGAGATGTTGATAATACAATATTTTTAACACATATTACTTAATAACTTTTGAAGGTGAGTATCGATTGATTTAGTTGTTTGTTATTTTACATCTCAATGAAACAACATTTAATTTGATACCTGATTTGTTTATCTACGTGCAATATTAGTATCACAAACGAATTAATTAAATTTATCAAAAATCGGTCGAAATTATCTGCTTTGTTCATTGTCAACCTTTGTTATTTGCTTTTAAAAAATCATAACTTCATTTTTACTGGTCAGACCTTCAAAATAAATTAAGGTTTATAAAAAAGGTTACAAATGTGGCTAAATTTCTGTATACAAATTATTGGGGAGGGGCGAAAAATTTCATACTAAAAGGGTGTGTAAAAGTCCCGTCGAATTCATATTGGCTCTTTTAAATTCAAAACTTGATGAAAAATTTTGAAATTTCAAAAAACAAAGTACACACGATTATACGTTTATTACGTCTATTGCTCCTCTACAAATACTATGTTACTAGACAAAATAAACAATTTTTCTTGGTTTTCAAAGACTTTTAATAAAAAGCGTCACATGCCCTACAATATGTTTATCACCTTTTTTTTATATGTTATTAGCACGATAAAATTAAACAAAATTATGTATTAAATAGCTCACTTCCTGCGCTGTTTAAGTCGAAAATTATAAAAAGCTACTAGCCTCAGTTTGGTAATACATAAAATTAAACTGTTGAATTGTCACGTGCCCGACATTTTGACAATATGATTTAAAAACGGTAAATGTATGCCTCTACTTGGCTTATAAGCAAACAATAGGTGTTGACATTTCAAAAGAGAAGATAGATGAAGAAAATAATACAAAAAAGTATTAATAATAAGATGAAGCAAACCAAATTATTTTCAAATAAAGATCATGCTAATTTGTAAGGACGCTGGACTGTTTGCAAGTAAAATTTTTGTTTAGTTTGACATGTTACTATTTAAGTGTTTTTTGAGATGTGACTACTCATAGAAGTAAGGTTAAGGATAATACTTTATATAAAAAATATTTTCATTTGTTTCCCAAATAAAATATATAAACATACAAAGTTACCACTTTTCATGGAATGCCCCTATTGAGTCATACGAAGTTTGTTCAGGAGGCCTTTCAGAAGATTGAAGTTAGAAATTAAGTTTGGTAAAAATGGCGATACTAAAGAACATTTTTTTTTTCCATTAAATCAGAACAATTATTAAACAATGTTCGAGTGCCAAAAATGTTAAAAAAAAATCATCAATTACGGACAGTGTAAGCAAAAAGCTGGTTTAAAGAAAAAAAGTTTTATCCAAACAAAAAAAAAACCGTTGCTAGAAAACCGTTATCATTTGAAACGGACAAGTTTAAAAATTCTGATCAATTTCTGAGGAATTTAATAAAATCAATCGACACTTTTGTAAACCTTTTCGTGCTATTTCTTGAAAGTTTTTTAATTTACATGCAATTTAAATAAACATAAATGTAGGAAATTTAATGTTCTATAAAAAGTATCTAAAGTTGTTTTTGGTTCGGATGGACATTGGATGAGATAAACTTCAAAAGCCATTAGTTGAAACTGATTTTTATACACGTACTTGGAACCCCTAACTGTCATAAAATATAATTATGAAATGATATTTATATCTTTTTCTAAGCAATTTTGGTGTAGCGATTTTAAAAGTTCCGAAAATTGTTCACTTGGAATGTAAATAAGTTATTTCGTGAATATTTTTAAAACTTAAATTCAGTACCAAAGTTGCTTTAAAAAGATATAAATATTATAACTATATTTTTTGATAGTTAAGGGTTCCAAGTATGTGTACAAAAATCAGTTCCAACTTAAGTGTCCTCCTTTGACCACAGCAGTGATGCAAACATTGCTCGTTGCACTTAGTAAACATCATGTTTCTTGCCAAAACTATTTGACCGATTTGGATCGATTTTCTAATTTCGTCTTGTAATACTCTAGACTATTCGATTCCAAATTTTTATCCTATTTTTTGAGTGATTCAAAATTACTCAGTTTCCCAGATTTTTTTTTTTTAATTCATGGTTGGGTAAGCAAGACAAATATAACATGTATGAATTTAAAACTGATGTGGTGTTTTAGAAAATAATAATAAAATAACAAACAAGTTTATAGTGTACGGTTTTGTCCTCTGTTGCATATTTCCAAAGTTATAAGGGAAAATGTCGAAAAAAATGGGGTTGTTTTAGCCTTTTTTTCACTGTTGCATTTTTCCTGCAGCGAGCACTGCTTTTTCGAAGTTGCAAAGATGGCTACAGACTACTCTAACATGCCCCAACAACATATAAAAAATGCACAAGTACATTTAAGCACATATTTTACAATTTAGCAATTTTTTTGTAATTATTGACTGGGCTATTATGAAAAAAAAATCAGAAATTTTTATATCTGTTTTCTTAAAAATTAATTTTTTATATGTATATAAAAATTCTTGAAAATTAAACAAAAAAAGTTTTAGTATTTAATAAAATACAAAATTAAAAAAAAAAAAACAAATCAGTACCTTACCCATTTTCAAGATATTTAATTTTCAGAAAAAAAATTTCAATATTTTTTTAAAAATCCTAAAAAAAATCCGAAAATTTTTATGTGCAAAATTGGTAAAATTGTGAAGGACCTCTCTAGTACAGTCAACAAAGGAATTTTGCTTGCAAAACATAAGGCCCTCTGGATTATTTTTTTATATGGTAGGGGTAACCCACAGGTATAACATACCCAAAGTCCCCAGCCCAGGGCCGCGAGCTTATCTGAGGAGGGGGGGTTAAAGGTACCCCTCTTTAGATTTTCGTGGATATTGGTCTTTTTATATTTTTTTTCGATATTTCTACTCGCGCATCTCTATTGCTTCCTGCAAAGCTATGAGCATGTCTTTTATTTGTAGGGAATTTAATTTTCTTTCACTTTGTCATATTGACTGTTTTTTTAAATTATTTAAAAAAAAATGCCCCTCCTCTCTAAAGGAGGGGAGAAAGAACCCCCTTTATTGGCCAACAAATTTTGTATTGAGTTTCTTTAAAAAAAACGTCATCATTTTTTTGCGCCATATGAAAACAACTCTTGCTAATTAAATTTTGACTAATCTAGTATACATCTACTTATTCGTATAGTTTCGGATATATAGAAAAAAAAAAGGAAATTAAAACCCCTTTCTTAGCCCCACGTCATGATGAAATAACAGTGAATGAATTTGTATTTACCTTTTTTTGTTTTTTTTTTCCAGGTAAATTGGTCAGAAGACATTCAATATCTAAGACAATAACCGGTTTTTCAGATTTGTTGACTTTTCTACCCCCCGCATCTCCATTATTATTGACACTAGAAAAAATATGAATAAATCATTTTATAGACAATTTAATTGTCTCTAATTAAGTAGTATAGACTTTTCATCTAACATGTTAGGTTGTGCCAATATCCACGAAAATCTAAAGAGGGGTACCTTTAACCCCCCCTCCTCAGATTAGCTCGCGGCCCTGGGCTGGGCTACTTTGGGTATGTTATACCTTTGGGTTACCCCTACCATATAAAAACATAATCCAGAGGGCCTTTTTTATAATTTTAAGACTTCGTTGACTGGGCTACTTATATAAAAAACTTAGTCGAAATCGGTGTAGCCGTCAACATGAGATTTGAAAACCAAAAAATCTGTTTTATGACATGTGCCGTTAATAACCGTTTTAAATCATTTTTTTGTACCAAAATATTTATTGTAGTAATAATAGTAGTTACCTCGAAATTTTTATTTCAAAACTATTAGAACCGTTTTTGAAATAAATCAATTTTTTGTACATGGGAGTTACCGCTATTTTTTGAGCTAAAAACATATTTCAATTTCCCCTCTGGGGAATCACCTAAGAACCTTAAGTCCAAAGTTTGAAGAAAATATCTTCAGTGATTTAGGCATTTAGGCTACATTTCGAGGTACAGACCGATAGACTGACAGATAGACAGAATTGCCGGATCCACTTCTTGCGCGTTCTCTTTCTTCGTAATGGTAGGGAAAATTATTATCTCAAGTTCGATTTTTTGCACGAATCCTAAACTTGCCCTATACTACGTATATCGCAAGTAAAAACGATATTGATGATAATCAACTTGTTGCTGAAATCATCGGTTAGCAGGATTCTTCTTAGTTTTATGAGAAAGTTGGTTCATTTATTTTTAAATTTCCTAAAAAGTAAGTCATAGAACCATCCGGTTTTTAGTGTTTGACTAAAAATTGATAAGGGCATTGAATTTTTAAGAACAACAATAGTATTTAATAGCATTGTACCGCGCTTAACGCTCTTCCAAACCAACGCCAAAAATTCGGTGCGGCGGAGAAACATTCGCCGTTGGCTTAAGCACTCTCATTTATCTACATTCAAGTAAATTTTTATAAGTTTCATCTAAAGTTACTTTTGACGTAATTTTTATTTCCTAAGATTTGATGACTAGTAGACTATAAGCATACAAATGTTTCAATTTCAATTGAAAATACTATTAGATTATGCCTAAGTCGGCTCACTCGGATTTTTGTTGTTTTAAAATATTATAATCGCTACCTAACATTTTTCAAATTTCCTATAAGTGATTCAAATATTGTTGTGGAACTTACTCCGTGGGAAATTCTCGAATCACAATTAAT
Source organism: Melangyna quadrimaculata (assembly GCA_949320155.1). Classification (NCBI taxonomy): domain Eukaryota; kingdom Metazoa; phylum Arthropoda; class Insecta; order Diptera; family Syrphidae; genus Melangyna; species Melangyna quadrimaculata. The sequence continues at coordinate 156,115,460 of OX439484.1, forward strand.
GACACCGACCGACAAAGGTTTAAGCTCAGACGAGATGAGACGAGACCCTATGAACTTTAGTGTATACTTGAAATATAGCACACAATAAAAAATAATAAATACAAACATTTTTGACTAACATGATGCTATCGACCAACCAGTATAGCACATCGCATCATTGAAGAAAAAGGGTATTTGGTCGAGAGTATTTTACAGTTATTAACGATATAATCATCATCAGCATCACCATCATCAATGCACTGTTGTGTTGTGTGGAGGGCATAAGGGGCACATTCACTCACATGAGAGAGAGATCACCCATTTATTTTCGCATTTAATGCAATTAACCCCAAACTAGGGCCAATCTATCTAATTTGGCTTAATTAAACGTATACTTCAATGGGGTGGATCTGAGGCAATAAAGTAAAAATAATAAATATAAAAAAAACACGACAATGGATGATGATCATCATCGTCGCCGCCGTGATAAAATGTTTTTACTTTTACTTTCGAATTCAGATTAGAAATGTCGCTCTAGAAATTTCATTTCGAGTTGAGGGGAAAAATGTGTCAATTTTAACGATACCTAACTCAGCTAGCAAGAAGTTAAAAACATTGAATATTCATGGATCTTATCAATTTGTCACGGTGTGTGTTCAAACTTCAAAGAAAACAGTCCAGTCAAAATGGATACAAATGTGTAGAGACATCGAACAACATAGAACGCTGACTAAGCCTAGCAACGCTACTGATGCGAAAAAATTCTATTCTATTTCCAGTACACAGATTGAAAAATGAAATCTATGACTATACCAAATTTTTGGATCAACTCTCCACTCTCTTTTCGCAGAGAATTTATTGTCCGGACCAAATATAGCGGTGTGCAGAAATACGAAAATTGAGTTTTTTTGTGTTTGTTTTGTTGTTTCTTCCATTAGAGCACGGCTTTATTTGATTTTTTCTCATTAATTTCTTTTTAATTATTTAAAATTTGTGAAACTCTCCGTGAATATTTGTCCGCTGCGTTTTCGTTAACATTTCTTTGTCTTATTGCTGGTTGGAACCATATGAAAATTTTGTTTCGCATCAGCAGCGTACTTTGGTTTATTCGAAATTACTTTTTGAGGCAAAATATTCACGGAGAGTTTCACCAATTAAAAACCTACTAATACTGAACGGAAAAAAGAGTGGAGACTTCTGCAAATATTCGGGTATAGTAATAGTTTTGATAACTAGCAACTAAGACCCCTCCCCTCACACCCTTCTCGCCAACAAACTAACTTGTTTCTGGGAACTCAGTTTCATTGTGTGAAAGCGGTCTAAGATTTGTCTGCGTGTTATTCGTCGTGCCGAACCCAAATCCAGCATCTTAATTACACCATGAGTTCTAATTTTCGAAATATTCCCATTAGAAAGAAAAACAACGTAGTTTTCGCTATTTTGGGGGTTAATTTACATTAAACTAACATTTTGAAGCCTAGTACGTACTTCCTCATGAAGTGAACAATCGTCTGTGGAGAAAGTGATCTTTTGACATTTCTCGCTGCTACACAATTGTGAATGCGTTGTGAACGTTTGAAACCACAATGCCTCAAATAACTAGTACAAAACTGTCTAAGCTTCTCCAATATTTTTCCGTACATTTTGCTCGTGAACGAAAACTCTCCACTTTATTCTCCAAAAGGTATCACGAGATTCAGGTATACAAATACTAAAATTGAGTACGCTACTGATGCGTCCCCAAGAGGACAATACAATTCATACGAAAACTCAGCGGAAAAATATTCATGGAGATTTTCACTAATAGCAAATTTGAACACAAAAAAAAAAAATCAAATAAATTCATGTTGTAACGAAAGACACAACAACTTAAAACACTAACAGAACAAAATGTCATTTTCATCAACAATTAATAGGCAATTTATTGTATGTCAAAAGAGAGTGAATAATACTCAAAAATCACGGTATAACCGGGTTTGAGTCCGACAGAAGTAATTTTATATCCGCCCGCAAGCGACACATTTAAACACCTAAAAGTAAAAAAAAGTAGTTTCAGTGACAAAAATTTTCAAAGAGCAGTAAAACTAACAAATTTTTATAAGGAGTCAAAATTCTTCCTGCATCTATAACCTCATATTTCATTCAACAAATTATATAATAATATATGTCATGATTATTAGAGGTTATGGAGAAATTAAAAAAAAAAAAAAAAAATGTAACTAAACGAATGACTCGGAGTGTAAATGCAAGGCCAATGAAAGAGAATAATCACGGGTAGCAAACATGATAGCCGTACCAAAATATTGTACTGAAAATATTTCTATTTGAAACAAATTTGCACTAATTTTACTAGCTTTTTAGAGGAGTGGAGAATTCTCTACACAATCTGGTTAATTCTTGTACCCATGCACGGATTAAACCAGAAGAAACGTACACTATTACAACTGAAGCTTCCCTTTTTTTTTTTCTTTGTAGAAATACGTATTCTTTTCTTCCGATCCTAGACCATTATTCAAAACGGAAATTCAAATTTGCAACTTCTGTATAATAAAACAATACTACGCTCAACATACTCTCATAGATTAAGGTACTTCCTCAGGAAGTACCATCCCTTGTTTCACTTAAATAAAAAAAAATACTGTCGGTCTCTGGGGAATGACATTGCAAACTGAAAATTAAAAAAAAAAAAAAATCAACAATAATACGTCAAACTTTCCCACGATCACGCGCCAGTCGTAGCTCGTAGAGCAAGTGTAGCCGCATCATCACCACCAAAACAGGAGTAACTTTACACTCTATCGCACGATACCGAGGGGTGAATGACGTGAATGACGTGAATGACATGATTTTGATATAAATCCCGATCCAGAGAGTTGTATAGTGCGCCGCTTGAGATTGGGATATTCCTTGTAAAATCATACTTTCCATCCTCTTTCTAAAAAACGAAAATAAAAAAAAAAATATAAAACAATTTTCAAAACCACCATATCCGCAAGGTTATTGAGACGCACTTGTACCTCTCTCTCTCTGCCAACAACTAACAATGTACACGAAGTGATATGTGATTTTTGTTTACCCCTGGTATGCCCTATGTCAATGTCTGGAGGAAGATAAACGAACACAACAACAACAACTACAACAACAAAAACAAAAAAAAATAAAACACGAACACGTACATTTTTATGATGGAAGAAATACGCCCTCTTCCGTTTGGGCATGTGATTTTATCGGTCGTTTCCCTTCGGCGTATTTTGTTAGGATCAATGTTTGTATGCACATCACAATCCATATATAAAATCCGCATCCATCGAGAAACTAAAACCAGAATCAACACGGAACAACACGGTAGCAGGCTAACAGCTCGCTGAAAACATTTTGCCATATGCCTTCCAAAAAATAAATTCAAAAAGAAAAGATCCTGTGTGCTGTTCGGTGAGCGACTATTATAAGTTGAAGTTCATCTCAGCGCAATATGGAATGTAAATTTTTCAATTTTTACATGTTTTGCTGCTGATGGTGGTGGTGGTGTTCGTTTGAAACCCGCATCTTTGCTCTGATTTAAGAATTCTATTCGTCATCGTCTTTCATTATAGTTGAGTATACTCTTATTTCTTGGAAAATAAAAAAGAAGACATGAGGAAGCAAATGAAGTGCCTTCTGCCTATAACTAGACCTAAATATAAGTGGTGTTCAATTTAAATACAACACAACAGGTCCTTTCTTTCAAGAGTTTTTCGCTCAAATATGCCACTTCATTTCCTGAATAGGGATGAACATTAATGAATAGAGTCCCTTTTTTGTATAGTTTCAAGTGGTCGATCTTTTTAGCACTTAGAGAAAGGTACCAACATAACCTACATATTTTCAAAGAGGCACTCTACCTACTCCAAGAAAACATTGGAACACATTTTTGAGAAATGGCATTCAAAATGAATCTCATGTGAAATGAATATTGTGTATTTAAGTTATTTAGGTCGATGAGGATGTTCTTCAGCTTATCATTGTTTTGTAGGTACTCATATAATTATTATTTGACAAGTACTTTTTATTGTTTAGGTAAAAATTAAATTTCTTATTTACAATTAAACCCATAAATTAATGTTATGACGTTAGCTTCCAGATATTTTGATAGTTTTTTTTTTCAATGGATAGATTTAGAAATATAAAATTTAATGTTGTTAGCTATGTGAGCAAGTTAGTGCGATCCGGTATACTTTTTTTTTTAAATATTTATACTTGTTGTGAGGACACAATTCCAGTTTAGTAGAATTCTTTCTTAAAAACTTCTGAATTGAATAGGGCGTATTCATAGTCAATTTAGACCTGGGTCTAAGTTAAGCATAGGTTTAGTTGAATTTTCGGACGTTGATTCTATTTTTTTAAGTTTATCATTTCCAAATATCTTAAGCTATTTGTGCAGTATACCAAGTTAATTATCTTACCAAAAATTTGTAATTAAAATCGGTCTGTATTCATTGAGCCAAAATTATCTTAAACTGTAGTTTAGTTAAACCTGGTTCTATCTGCGCCCAATGTGTATCGTGTGGATAATTAAGAATGTAGACACTGTTTTTTTTACATTATCAAACCGATTTTTTTTTAACACAAAACTTTGAAAAACTGAACTTTAAAATAACTAATTTTATTTATACAGATTTTGGATTATGCAGAATGCTTTTCATTGAGAAGGCAGCTTGTAAACCATCTGACTTTCACCCAATAAATATCTAACTTTGTCTTTCGAAAATCCTACAGCGTGTAATGAATGAACCACTCTTAAAACATCTGGAGACTCGCAAAATTTGTTTTGCCCCACGGCATTTATTTTTTGCAACGCCGCATTTTTGTTTGCCGCACCGCATTTTTGTTTGCCCCCCGGCATATTTTTACCCCGCGGCATTTTTTTTTGTCCCGCGGCCTTTTTTTTTTGCTTTGCGGCATTTTTTTTGCCCCCCCCCCCTGGCATTTTTTTTGCGCCACGGCATTTTTGTTTGTCCCGTAGCATTTTTTTTGCAACGTGGCATAATTTTCCCCCCTCCCCTCCCCGGCATTTTTTTTGCACCACGAAATTTTGTTTGCCTTTTGGCATTTTTTTTGTCCCCGTGGCAATTTTTGGAGAGCGTCGAGTTTTGAATTGTAAACTTTTTTCTAATATCAATTCCCTGCATTAAAAAAAAAAAATCATCAAAATCGGAGCAGTTTCTCCGGGTTCTTGAATAATGGCCTTTTTTAGGCTATCTATAGCCTCCACTATATCATTGAGAATGATTGGCCCTACAGAGCGAATGTTCCTCGCCACTTTCGCGTCGGTTTGGGAGAGCTTTTTAACGAGGCTATCCCCAACTTCCCAAAATGCTCCCCAAATTTTATGAAAAGTGCTACTCCCGGAATTTGTAAGACGACAGCACTGGTGCCAGCCCGATCATCAGACTTCTTTGTGTGCTGCTGAGTCTTAATATGTTCATTTTTATTGAAAAGCTTTGTCCGTCATAGGGATTGAACTTAAGACATATCAACTGGAACTGGAATTATACATTTTGTTTTTCTGTCGACTGTTAGACTACTTAGACGCTTTTACCTACAAATAGAAGTTTTTTTTTATAAATTGAAGTGAGTGACGTCTTTTCGTCTTTGAAAACACACTATAACATTTGATGTGCTGCAAAAAGCCCTCAAGGTTTTAAAATATTTTCAGTTTTGGGTTGTAGGTAAACTATCGAAATTACAAGAGAAGATTCCTAATTTCACCTAATTATATGTACCAACATATTATGAAGATAATCTTGGTCAAGTTGTGCATTTTTATCTCATTCGCTTATTGCAATCATTATTATATCATTAATTGTATATCGTGCGACTTGTCCTCGAAGCTCGAACAACCTTTTGCTTGGTTCTCCATAAGAGTGTCTAGCTGCAAAGACGCACGGCAGCATGCAGGGACCCTGTGAGTGTAGAGTGTATGCTATTTTTTTTAAATGTTTTTTAGTGCCCCCATAGAATTAATTTCTCTGTGAATAAGTAGAATTTGTTTATTAATATTATTAATATATGCTCGTTCTGACTCAATATACATATTTATCTACATAATATAATGCTGCCCCCAAACCCCTCCCGAACTAATTGACGACGCCGAAGACGAACGTTGACAAATATTAAATGATCGGTGGTGTGGGGACAATACCCCAATCCGAACAGGGAAAACACCGACTCCAACCAAAAGCCGCACCAACATCAAATCCACCTCCATCATCACCAAACAAACGAGATACGACAAACGAGACCAGCCAGCCTTTGGATGGACTCTCAAGGCGTTATGGTTTATTAGCTAAGCGAAGCGTATTCACAGTCACATCAGTATCTCTATCGATTGACACACAGACTGCGATCATATAGTACCCAACTCAGATAAATGATTATTCTGATGATGTAACGATTATTTTGCCTCCTCCAGTTGTAAAAATAGCATATTGGCCACCTAGCAAAATTTTTAATGGCACAATACAATCTATGCTTATTTTTATAGGTAGAGGAATACATTATACAGGGTGTCTTGCAAAGTATTTGACTTTTTGTGGCTTTGAGTTAGTACTTGTTCTAATAAAAACTTTTAAGGTAGGTAAAAGCAAAATTATGGTCTCAAGAGCTGTTCAACAAATGCGGACCTGTCCATACGTTTACGTGGTATTACGGGGTAAATATTTTGTTTCAAAGAAAAGTTGTGTTTCCAACAAATAAAGTTTGTTTCCAATCGATCTTAACTTAAAAAAAAAAAATATAAAACCATAAAGCAACCATTTATTGCGAGTCACCCTGCAATATGAGAATTGCAACAGTGGAATGAGAGGCGGCGACGCGGCGGGCGCGGCCAGTGGCGGCCGCGATTACCATTGCCATTTGAAACCATTTGCGTCCATTCCATATACTACGTTTGAATGTTTTAGGAATCTATTTGTAGTGATAGTGACTGAAAAGTTTAATTGTCATTAACTTATGGGTGAGGAATTATTGTTGCGCTTAGAGAGCTGATTGTGCATGCTCTGGCACTGGCTTTGGCGACATGGGGTGTGTCAATTGATTTTCATTAGGGCAACAAATAAAACTACTTATAAACGTCAAGCCAAACGACAATGTTAACGGGAGGGACGATTTTTGCAAGCTACGTCTATGACCTATGACATAGCTTATACATAAGCGGCTTCAAGATTTTTTTCTAAATTTTGTAATTCCCTTTGAAGTTTGACTGATGACAATTCAATCAATAAGGAGTTCAAAATAACCAGTCTGTGCATTTCCACGGAAATTTGAATTGAAAATCATGCGATATGTCGAGACTTAACCCTAAATTTTCAGGACTCAAACACGAGCAGTTTGGCCGCCATTTTAAAAATTGGCATAAATGCAATTTTTTCATTTTTTATAGGACACTATTGAAAGAATATACCTATTTTAACTTATATCAAAAGGCACGGTAGTCCCAGCCTTTTGGATAGGATCAAACTAATGCAAATTTCGAACCCCCTCTAATTTCAGTACAAATAGAAAAAAGAAACTTAAAATCTGAAGCATTTGCTAAGCTCACCATATTTCAATTTCCTATCATTAGTGGTTCATGAGATATAACACTGAAAAAGTATCAAAACCCGTAACTAACTGACTTACAGATCATCAAAATTATGGAGCACTTTCCGATACCGTAGAACATTGAAATTTCACCTCCGATTATTTCAGAAGGATAAAATTTGAGATTTTCATAAGTGGGTGGGATTTCCTCAAAATTGATATCAATTTTATGGAGCATTTTTTTGATTGTCGTTAAATGATGAAATTTGGTGGAGCGACAGATCTTTAAGTGTATAAGCAAAAAGAAACAATTTAAATTTAAGATTTTCCATTAAGGGGGTGTGCCATCCGCCCATGTTTTCAGAACGGATTTCAATGAAATAAAGTACTTCGTTCTGATTACACTGCACAACAGCATTTCTGATGATTGGGTTATGTTACATGTTACAAGCCTAATTTTTAATGACGATTTCAAATCTGTGACCGAAATTTCCCTATCAGCTCTAGTTTCAAAAATATGGCAGATGGGAGTCATTCCATATGACATCGTCTAAAAAAATAAAAAGTTGTTGCTTCAATATTTTTGATTTTTTTTTTTCAAACTTTGTGAGAATGTTTTTTGGGGTTCTGAGGAAGCAAATCCAGCGTCATTTAATTTTTGATGCGTCACCCTCCCCTATATCCCCCTTGAAACATTTTAAATTCAACATTTTAAATTTAGCTCTAACATGCCTATTTAAGACATATACAAGTTTGGTATCTCACTGTAAAGCTTAAAAGCGGCAGTATTTGTAAAAATTATTTAAACACACAAAATCATAACCAACCAATATAAAAAACGATACTGAATGTATGTGCGTCTATTTCACTGATTTTTTTCTGATATTGAACTGACTCCAGTGGCTAGACTAGTGAATGTACTAATTAATACTTCTAAAATATCAATTACACATATTATAACATAAATAAAAATTACAGTTGACTCATTCGGACGAGTTTTTTATATCAATTTAAAACAATATTCATTAACATATTGATATACAGGGTGGCCAATACAAGTTTCTTTTTAAAAATGCAATAAAGGAAACAAAATTTAAGTTTGTCCATGCATAATGGCTTTATTAGTAAGAGCAAACATTCCCATTAATACATTCCTCGGCCGGCTTCGCAGTAGCGCATTCTCATTCCAATTTTCCAAGAACTTGTGGATTTTTGTCGGGCTGTAGCTCACGGATTGATTGAATGATATTGAATTTAAGTGCTTGAATCGTTTCCGGATTGTTAGAACAACATCGGTCCTTTACGCTTCATCACAAAAAAAAACTCCAAAGAGGTCAAATCGCAGCTCCGAGGCGGCCAATTGACATCGCCAAGACGGCCGATTTGGGAATTTGGTGCTCAAAATATCGATTGTGGCATGGGCTGTGTAGCATGGCGCACCATCCTGCATGAACCAATCAAGTGCGGATTTTCTGATCCCCAGATATGCCAATTTTGTTAACATTGCAAGCGCACAGTGGGTGCTTCATTTCGACCAAAACTTCTTTTCAAAAATAGCACTTTTTGGGCTACACAGCACTCACTTTGGAATACATTTTTCAATATTTTCCAACGTTGTTCAATCGCAAAGCGACTCATTTCGTTCCGCGGAGTCATAATACTGACTTTTTGTCAAGATTTCGAGCGGGAAACAGCTATCATTGTCAAAACAATATCAGCCAAATGACCGCCACGGCTACGCTTACAGAACAATATCCTTTTCATGAAATTTTCCGTCACCCAATCTCAAAGTGGCTGCTTTATGCCCTCAATAGCTTCAAGAATTCCATTTTTGAAGTCTTGAATCAACGCTGGGCTGTTGGCGTAGACCTTGCAAGGTTGCAAGGTGTTAAATCACAAGATCTCGGTGGCCAGTTGTGATCACCTATTCGATAGACAACACGGTCCGGAAACTTTTGCCGTAAAAGATCGATGGTTTCATTGCTTGAGCGGCACGTAGCGCACGCCGTCTTGTTGAAAGTAAACGTTGTCCAGATCAATACCATCCTATTCCGGCCCTAAAAAATTATTGATCGTCTCTTGATAGCGCAATCTATTCATAGTAGATGTTGCTCCAGCCTCATTTTCGAAAAAGTAAGATCCAATGACACCGCCGGACCATAAACCGCACCAAATAGTGACGCATCGAGGATGAAGAGGCTTTTCAACAATATATCTTAGATTTTCCTAGCCCCAGATGAGACAATTTTGCTTGTTGACGTAGCCACTGAGATGGAAATGGGCCTCATCAGTCAAGATGATTTTTCGATGAAATTCCAGATTATTTTCACTCTTTTTTTATAGTGAATTTTAATAATTTCAATGCGTTGTTGAAGCGTTTATCGTTCCATTTTTATTAATGGCGTAGTTTCTACTTGTCAAATGTCAAAAAACTACAGCTTCAAAAGTGACAACTACCGAAATAGTGGGCTATTTAAAATAACACCTCTTATTGGAAAACCCTTAATTTTGAAAACCGCGCAATCGAGGCATAAGTTAACATAGTTTTTATTCAATTTAATTTAAAATATTTAAAAAAAAGTTCAAAATGGCGGTTTTTTTTTAATCTATTGAGAGGTTCGTACAGCAGAGTAGTTCGTTTTATAGATTTTTTCAAAATCATCAATTTTGAGTCATCTTTGGGAAAGAAATTGTAATAAAAAAAATGACATCACCTATTCGGGTAACGGTAAGGTCGAACTCAAACTTCAAAAGTAAATAATATGTGCAAAATGTGTTTCAAAATTGTAAAATAAAGCAAATTAGCTTTAATGATTGCCTTTATTAATTCTCATATTCTCAATGTAACACTGAAAACAAGATGCCGTTATGTCTTATAGTTTTCGAAAGAATTGAAAATTACGAAAACTACTTTCATGTTTAAATTTTTTTTTTGTAATACCCTCCCGACTTCAAGGGAGGAAATAGATCCTTATCTTGTAAAAACAAAAGACCTACTTGTATTTTGTCCTCTGTAAGAAACCGTTAATATTTTTCCAAACCGATAATCAAGAAATAGCTGACTTTCAATTTTAAATCAATTTTCCGATTCATCGGCGGAGTTTTGACCCTGGCGACTCGAATCTTTATTAAGCTGATTACTATCACTAAAACCATACTAACTTTAAAGATATGTTGCCCATAAAAGACCATTTACTTTAAACTTATGAATTTTACCAACTTCTTACGATGTGACTTTTAATGATTAAAAGTTAAATACACTTAATTTTATTTATTAAATACTGACTTCTTTATGATAAAATAAAAATAACTTAGTCGATATCACCTCCAACAAACCATTTAAGTCGGCCTTATTTAAAAACCATTAACCATCTAATGAGCATTCAGCTTATCATAATGCTCTTCAATATTTATGTGTTCTGTCAACATTCTTCCAGAAATCAAAACAACATACCATACCATACCTATTCCCTCTTGTGTGTTTCCTTCTACATTAACTATATACTGTGAGTCAAAACAATCTCAACAACATAAATTCATTGCAGAAAATCTTATCCAAATGCTAATTCTATGAATGGATAATCCATTACGACATTTTATTCAGTTTCAGTCATCAGCCAGAGCTATCGAGAGCGCTCCCTCTCAACTCAACCCATCATTTTTGGTTTCTTTTCCTTGTAGTTTGTTTGAGTCTTATTGGCGGAGCGGAGGAGGTAGGTATACTATAATGCTCCATTTATCTGCCTGGCCAAGAGTAGATGACGACGACTGAACCGAACCAAACTGAACTGAATGACATAAACATAAACACGACCAAGCGCACATTTAAACCATGCATATACCGGATAACAATATTCTGCATCCATATGTGCCCAGCAGCTTCTCTAGATATACCTTCACCATCTTTTTATACATTCGATTCATTAAAATTGTTGAATACAAAAAATAATAAAAAAAAAATCTAGAAGAACCTTCATCCCGACTTGCAGCATCCGCCGCGTCGGCCGTGCCACTTTCGGAAGGGCATGGAACTGTATAGAAAAAGAACAACAAAAAAATAGTAAAAAAAACAGAGTTGGAAAGCACCATCATAACAAGAAGAATCATAAAGAAGCAACAGTTTTAGTCCCCCAATAGACCAGATCCAGAACAAGAACCCGCATTTAAACCATTACCATCGCACCAATACTACCAGAATATCGCAGAACAGAAAACTAGGAGAACTAGAACTAGAATTGAACCTATAGGGAGCAGTACTACCTATTCTCTAGCTCCACCGCACCGCAACGTGTCGTCAGAACGGAATCAAATTGAAAATATCAGCAAAGTTGCTGTGCCGCGCTGCGCGCCGACCGGGATAACTGGCTGGCACCACTGTTGACAATGTAGTTGAAATTAATTAATTTGAAATGGAAACACATTCATGGTAAAACCAAATTCTAAGAAGTAGATTACTTATCCATACCTCAGGAAAAATTTAAACACCTAAGATAGAACTATAATTGTCGACTGGGCACTTAAGTCAAAAATCAACAAAAAGAAGCCTTCCGAACAATCAAAAGGAGAACTCATCCATAGTGCACTCAAGTGAATTTAATCATCTTTCTATTTTGTTCATTCCTACTTCAGCGAGATGTCAGTTTTTCTTAAGTGAGGTGCACTCCCGAGCACGGTTCCTCTCCGAATGCAAATATGAAAGAAACTTAACGAAAAGTAACAAACCGCAATTATAGCCGCGCTATTGGAATTCCTTGTATTCGTTTGTTTTCGTCCGACCGCTTCAGTGCCCCTTTTGAGCATTATAGTTGCGGCTTTAGCACAGCGTTTTTGGTGACGTCAAATATGTGGTCATTCTACAAAAGGTGGTCTGTGACACATAATATACCGAAAACTGAAAGCTGTCCAGATTCATCGATGCAAAACCCGCTCATGGATAGCAGAATTGGGAATGGGTTCCGCTTTAACGACGAAGAGAGCACTGATGAGCATTTGAAGCATTAAATTCTACGCTGTTTTTGATTCCCCATTGGACAAGGCTGTCGAAATCGAATTTGAATGAGCTCATCATACGTTGAAGTTCCACATCCGGAGGACATGGATTTAAATCTAGAAACGAATATAAAAAACTAAGGGTACTGTGCAGTACTACCACTTTACTTCAATTGAAGTAGATCAACTTCTTTTTTTCAATTAATTTTAAAATCTACTTCCTACTTCGCACCATCGCCTAAATATGGAAAACTACTTCCTTTTAAAAATCTCTGTTTCAACATACATTAATTTTACAAAAAGAAGGCCAAATCTACTTCTTTTTTTCTCTGTGAAATATTTTGTGTAGTTATATTTGAGCAAGATTAAACTGAAAATGAAATTCAACAACTTGAGGACGTAAAAAACAAAAAATTTACAATTTTATTTAATTTTGTGTAAGCAAATCCTTAAAAGATTTAAACTTAATAATACGGAAGGGGAATTACTTCAATATTTTAATCCAAAAAAAAAAAAAAAATAGAAAATAGTAGTATGCGAACTGTTCTGCCAATTTTGAAAGCGCTTTTATTCCATTACTTTTAGGAGTAAGCAATAGATTTGTACACACAATTTACACCTGAAATAGATGGTGTCATCTTTTTGAGTGTATTAAGACATTAAAAATACTGTCGAAAAACCAATAATCCAAGAACTTTCTGAGTTTATGCTTAACTTGGCAGTTCTGCCCCACAGTTCCGCAGCAGCAGAGCGAAAGTTCGCTGAAATGCACTTCATTAAATACGAAACCACCAATAAACTCCTCTGCGGAATTGAGGAAAGCAGGCAAATGTATAAAAAAAAACGAAATATTCGAACAACCAATAAATTGTTGGCTTATTTTCAAAAATATAAGTTGGTAGATGGAAAATATATAACTTAATGGAAAACCAATATCAATGCCAATTTAGAGCTTTTTTTTTTTTTGTTCCTTAAAACTTTTTAAAGACTGAAATTGTTTTCGTTTATTTTTAATGACGTGTTCTTATTTTTGTAAGAACATACTAATGTTATGTTTTATAACAAAAAAATAATTACTTAAGTACCTTAACATGAAGTCTGAGATGTTATTAAATAATATACAAGAATTTATGTATGTACCAATATAGTATTACATATATAAATTTAATTTGCATCACTTTTTTTGTTAAGGTATTATAATTATATTTAAGTATAATAATTGTAATCCTCTTTTTTTGTTTAATTAAATTCAATTTAATTGAAATTTTTTTTAAAAATATACATTCACAGAAAAAAAATTTAGTTTTGGAATCTACTTCGACTTTTGTCAATATACTTCCCTTTTTCCTTCAAATCTACTTCGACTTTTTTTCTCCGGAAGTGGTAACACTGGTACTGTGTTGTCAGCAAAACAATTTATAGCGAGCTGGCAACATATTTTTCGACCTCATCGGTACATGGAAAAAAGTTAAGAAGATTTAGGGCCGTCAAACACAAATATTTCACACCTACACTCCGGGTCAGAGGCTTAGGTCTTATGTTTTTAAAACATTAAAAATAAGGCCTTATCGATCGAACCGGAGTGGCAGACAGTTGTTTTTGTATTTGATGGTCATAAATCTTTCTGTGACCAAAGTTTCAACCTTTAACGAAGTAAGGTATGTAAGTTAATCGGTCGCTAGTTTTCCAAATAGACCAAGAACTAGCAACGGATGCACCTGCGCCACAATTTTAAAAATATGGGTATATTTGTAATGTATATTTGGACCGAGAGTCTAATAAATTAAAAAAATCCAATTTCAGTTAAATATTTATTTTCTTCTGCACATATTCAAACAATAATCGAAAATATTTATAAAATTGTATTTTTCGGAGACGAGACCGGGACCAGACTTAATTATACGAGACCGACATACGAAACCGAGACGAGACTGAAAATTTTCGATTTTAACTAACACGAGACGAGACTTTCAAAAGTCCCGCAGAGTCTCGTCTCGTGGCCAGCTCTAGTCAAGATCTTTCAGAAATCTAGCAACTGCACGAGTGCGAAAGAAGATTTGACCCATTCAATCAATTACGTTCTCAAGTGCAGGAGAAGTCATAATACTTTCTGGCAGCGTCGAATTAATAGCAAACTGTGCTCCAAGCAAGTTGGCTTTATCTAACGAGCTGATGAAAGGGGTTTTATTGAAGGCGAGCGTTGGAATTTCGTTATTTTTACAAATGACTAAAAACGTTTACTTTCTTTGGGATTTGTATTTTTTGTAAAAATTTGATTCTTTGAATGTTACAGGTCTTTCTAGCTTGTTTGAACTTTTTCAAGTTTTTCTCAGTACGATTTGCTTTATAATATCGGAAGCTTATCTTCTTCTCTGAACCTGAACATCTCTTTACAACTCGAATCCATGAGTTTTCTTTGGGTCTGATAGATTTTACACTATTCGGGATAGAATTTCTACAATTTCTCATTCTAAAAAGAATTTAATTTGTGATCATCTCTGCACTGGAGTCTACATAACTACCAAGGAAGCATCGTGACCAGTCAAAGCCACTAGAGAAATCATTGAGTTGGGACCGTTTGAGACTGAGAGTTGGCTTTCTCATATTGCCAAACGGTTCACTTGTTAATTTTTTCTCTAACTAAAATTTGTTGGCATGGGAAATTCACTGGAACGACAAAATGGTCTGATGTGCCTAGAGGCGATAATACACTAAAAGTGTGTTTATCAAGGTCAAAAATAAGGAACAAGTCGACAGTGTAGGCGGATTGACCTGCAACGTCAGGGATTCGAGGAGGCTCTGCGACAAGCTGAGTCAGGTTGCTTTACTCGGCAAAAATCTCGGCATATCATGACAAGTTTTCTTTTTATTTCTCAATTACTCACGATTTGAAATGAAAAAAATTGCCTCGCAAGTCATAAAAGGTACCTTAAACTATTTTTGAAAATAATTTTGAGCGATTTAAATAAAAATCTATTTTCTCCTTATTGGATTTGCTTAAAAAATTGAAAGAAAGAAATCACACCACAAGAAATCATCAGCAAAATCAAACTGTTGTAGAGCTACGCTATAGAAGCCATAATCTCCCTTAAGACTGCCATGCGGTTTTAATAAATCCATTGGCAACCATGGCAATAGTCATCATTTAGTTGATCGTATATTCCCTGCTATTACCGCGCGCCGGCCGGCTCACCCCCTTTTCGACTATATTGCCTCTCTGTCGAAGTCATCGTTGTTGTCGTCGTCGTTCGTCGTCATCAGTTTTTTTAGACAATTTCCGGGTCGTTGACTTTTCCCTCGCGTCCGATGATGATCGCGCGCACACCAACTTCTATCTATCTATCTTCAATATCTATTCGCCCGCTCCGTAGCTTGGGAGACCAGCGACGTCGACGAGCGGAGCGACAGCGACGACGACCGAACCGACGACGCACGGTGATGACGATGGAGCCTATAGGCTCTTTTGGAGGCACAATCAACTTCGCCTGGCTGGATGACTGACAGAGTTGTACCTTGTGCGATGCAATACGATACGTTATCCATCCGCACGTCCGTCCGTTCCGCCACAAGATCGTTCGTTTATTCGTTTGCGCGTATGTTCATTAACTGTAAACATATAGGTCCCCACATGTCCGTCCACCAAGGAGGTTGGTCGAGGGACGTCGGCGCGCGGCGCGGGGTCGTTCAGATAGATAGGTGAGTGCGCGAATAGATGTGTGAGCACGGTCTGTGCGCTCATGGATATTCTACGTTCAGCTATAATGCTTCGTCTACACACGCATCCGTCCGCCCCATTTACTATGCACCCCCCGCGATCATTGCATATTGCAGTTCGACGGAGCTAACACATATTATGGATAGTTTTTTGTTGTTGTTTTCGTATGTGTTCGTCATGTGCGTAGCCGGGTACACCAAAGACGAAGCGTAGCGCAACGCAACGCAAAATTTATGCTATAAAGTCAACGCATTTTAATCAGTGTGTAATTACCGGATGCGCATTTGAAATTAAAAAAAAAAAATATATAAAGATATATTTTACTGAACCCATGGTGTTCCAATGCCTTGCGCCTGCTGCTGCGGGATGACACTCAGTGGGTATTCCTTCTTGTGGTTGATTGTGGGTACACATGCATTTAGATATGTTTTATTTGTTTTTCGTAATGTTTTATCGAAAACAATAAACATATGGAATTGAAATGGGCACATGGCAAAGCTAGAGTCAAAATATAAGAAATTATTAATTTCGTCAAATATTTTCGTAAGGCTCTTTTCAAAAGTGACTTACCTATACTAAGGGTATAAGCATAGGCGCCGGCAGGATTTTTTGCAGGGGGTGGGGGTTAGATAAAAAATGAATATGCAATTTTCGAATTCGATGTTTTTTTTTACAGTTTATTTATTTTGTCTAGGCATAGGTCAGTTGTAAGTTATTTTATTTTAGGACTAGAAAATGTGACATTTTATTCGTGTGTACGTTAAATAATTATTAAAGGAAGCAAATATATGATTTTTCTTCAACATTTGTTACTTAGTGAATAGCAACTGCAACCGCCTGGGCTCTTTTCCAAAACGGTCAATTATTTTGTTTTTGTAAAAGTTTGTTTGTTTTTTGACAATATTTCCATGAATGTACATCATGCACAACGAATCAAGTCGTTTGTCGGTCATTGTGGATCTGAGCCAAGTTTTTACTTTGCGTAAGGTGCTGGACGATCGCTCAGCTGTGCAAGTTGGAATTGAGAGCCCTATACAAAGAGCTGAAAAAATCGATGGATGAAACTCCTCTACACTGTTCAATAAATCAGAAATATTTGAACAATCATTTCCATTAGTCTGCATTTTGTTAAAACTGTACCATATTTCGGACTCCACCAGGAAATTATCCATGAAAGCAGCCATATTCCTCCATTATTTTCCGTATAAGTATATCGAATTATGGAGAATCCATAATTTTCATATTTTTTGGTGTTAGCTGAAATAGTGAAAATGCAGCTTCATTTTCTTTTGAAAAGCGTTCTGTAACAGCTGTAATAGTAAATAGCTTTTCTAAAATAACTTTGGGGGGAAGAAGCGGGCTCATTTGATCGTTGGATTTGTTTTTGAATTATTCTTGGACAGCTTAAAACTATGCCTGATTCACTCAAGCATTTTTACATTACCTACCATAGAGATTTAAAGCAATTGTCAGCATCCCTTCGATTATGTTGAAACAATTTATTCAAAACATTGACCTGATCTTTTACTGTTTACAGATTTTGGTCATCGCCCTGTAAAATATTAGCAACAGGTTCTAGCATCGATGAATAATGCATCCAGAGTTGTTCATTCACATTAAGTTCACACTCAATTGAACTTTTTCCTAACTAATTTTAGGAACTTGAATTTCGAAACCAAAATTTAATATATCTACTTTATTCTGGGTATATTTTTAATTCTGTATCGAATTTCTATTATTGAATCCAAGATGGCATTTTTGTTGGTTGTTTTAAAAATCTGGGGTGGACTTTGTCAAAAAAAAGTACATTTAAACAGTCGTTTTTGTGAAAATTTCCTAGTTAACAATAAAAATAGAACTAGTATGATTGTTCGGCGGGAGCCGAACCCCTTGCCCCCCCCCCCTGCGGTCACCTATGGGTATAAATAGGTTAATTTAAAATCAACGCTACTCGTAAGTCGTAAACAGATTAAACAGATTACCTTTTCTGATTTTCTAATTTAAGTCGAGTAAACGGAAATCGAAAAAGTTAACTCTAAAAAAAATTGCATAGGTCTAAATTTTTGATACACACGTTATTCTTCTCCCGCATCAGATTTTTTTTTTATATATTCCGCGCGCACAAAAGGGGGCGAGCGAGTAGGTAAGTAGGAGAGGATTTAGATACCGATGTACATTGGTTTTAAAGCCTAGCCTGTGGAGAAAGTGAACTTTTGACATTTATCACTAGCCGCGTTTTATTATACCCGAAGACCTACATAGGTCACTGCTTTACATGCATTACAACAACTCTATATGATCTTGATATTTATCGAGTTCAATTTTCGTGATCCAAAATTTAATTACATTTCTGGCCACCAGGCTACTTTTTAACTTTTTAAGGTTGGTACTACAGTTTTGGGCTGTCAAACACGGTGTTGCCAAACAACTTATTATTTACATTAATTAAGTCTGCTTTTCACGGGAGCGATTTAAAAAATAATTAGCTTTTTTTCAAGTCAAAAGAATCATCTCTCTACTCATCGTCTTCTAAATGGACCTACTTTTTGCGAAAAGTACAAAATGAGAAATTAAAATTTTGGCTACCGAAACATGTTTGCAAAAAACATACGAAAATTGATCTGACATATAAATAAAGCCACCATACAGAATTTTAAATTGCTTTTTTGTAAACAGGTGTCTTCAGTATAGATATTTATTTCTCACTTTTGTATTTTTTGGCAAAAAAGTAGTTTTGTTTACCACGACTGATTTCACACAAGGAAACTGAGTTGCCGGCAACTGGGAGTTTGTAGGTGAGAAGGGCAAGGATTAAGGGGAATGAAAAAAAAACCCAATCAACGTTTCAGGAGATTTTTATCACATTCCTTCTCACATTATTCGTAATGTGCGTTCAGCCAATAGACTTTATTTGGAAACAATCAAAAATCACCGGCAATTTTGTTTCCTAGTGTGAAAGGTACAAGGCAATTAAAGGAAAGCATCAACAACAAACAAATCCAGCAACCGGTTTCCCTGTCTAAAAGGGGACCACCACTCGAAAGCTGATTGCTCGGCTTTGTACTTTTTGCAAAAACAAGGTTTATGTATTTAAGCCTGACAGCAACTAAGCAGAGAAGTCGCCGGCAACTTTTAGTTGCAGGGAGTTGCCGATAACACAGAGCAAATAAAGCTGCTTGCCTTCGCCCCATAGGCAACTTTCGAGCAACTTTTGGGACTAGACTGTTTTGCTTGTACCTACTAATTGTGTTATTTTTTCACCATTATTATTATTATTATCCTCAAAATTAAAAATTAATGCAACGATCACTTGGAACACTTTAATAAGGACTAAGAAACGTTTGAATCACCAAAATCGAGCTAGTAGTTTTGGAACGGTTCTGAGTCCATATTGAAGCACTCTAAGTAATAGTCACATCAGTTTTTAATTTTGAGGAATATCAAGAAAAAAATTGTTATGAAACATACACTTAATTTCATGCAAAATTCGAACGAAATTGTTTTTTTATGAAATTTTTTCTGATTATCCTCAAAATTAAAAATTAATGCAACGATCACTGGGAACACCTCAATAAGGAATAAAAAACGTTTGAAACACCAAAATCGAGCCAGTAGTTTTAGAACTAGAGCAAGGTACTTCACACTTTTTTGATTTTCCTATGAATACCAAATGAATTGGAATACATTTAGTTTTGTATGCAATTTTTTGAAATTGGTTTTGTCTTTTGAATTAAAAATTAAACTCTTGAACACTAAAAGGGACTTTTATTAGAAATAAAAAGAAAATAATTATTAACAAGGTTATTTTAATACAATGCACCAATCTCAACTCAAAGTAAACAAAATAAACCTGGTCAAGAAAAAAAAAAAATAAATGTCAAAATTTTATCACGTGGCACCCGTGAAAATTAAAAATTTTTGATGACCCACATCGTTTTATTTTCATGATCTGATCCAGTTCAGATCAATTTCATAATAAAAAGCGGCTACTGGTACACACTTGTGAATGCGTTGTGAATGATTGACGTTTAAAACCTCAATGCATCAAATGCCTAGCACATTATAAATCTAGGGTGTGTAAATTTATTAGGAAAGAATCCATTGCTGCATTTTTTTAATTTTTCAAGTTGATTCAAATTCTAAAAGCACGCTACGCAAAGAACACACTGAAAATAAATGAGGAATACGCACAAATTGAAAACGTACACAATTTGTTTTCTTTTATTAAACTGTCGGAGCTTTACCGAGGGTTCCCGTATATTTTGCTCGTGAAGTGCCCGTGAACGAAAACTCTCCACTTTGTTCTCCACTCAGCTTCACGAGCACGTCACGGGTGAAGGAAAAGGCGAATTTTTATGGATTCACGAGATGGTTCACAAGTATGTTCTAGGCTTAAATATTTGCATATCGAAATGGGAGGGGAAAGTTGGGGCGGGTAAAGCATTCCACATTCGTGTGGTGCGACTGAAGAAATAATTTCTGTACATTATAGTACGTCCGAAGTTGGGCTCGAGGGTACACTGATGGGCATTCCTGGAAGCGCGAGTATTACCGTTGAATTTTTTAAAAGGAGGAATGCAACTGGCTATTTCACTTTAACAACGTTTATACATAATAATAGCGATAAAATGGAGAAAGACACGAAAAATTACGACGGGGTTCGAGAGATGTAATTGTTTCCGTTATAGAACATTCACCTATCATTTTTAAAGCTCTCTTTTGTATTCTGTCCAACAAACTCAAGTGATTTTTTGGAGTTCCTGCCCAAACATGAGATGTAAGTGCCGTTCATGGATAGCGACATTGCATGTGGGTTTTGCTTTAACGACAGGAGACAGCATTGAGTTTTTGAAGCATTAAATTCTACGCGGTTATTGATTCCCCATTGGACAATGCTGTGGAGATCAGAATTTAATGAGCTTATCATACGCTGCCGTTCAAGTTCCACATCCCAAGGACATGTATGAGAATATGTAAACGAATATGAGAAGCTAAATGAACTGTCGTCAGCGAAACAGTTTAATGAATTAGAATTTTCAAACAAAAGATCATAGTATTAAAATAAGGAAAATAGTCGGAGGCAAAACGGAGGCAAAACGGAGCCCTGGGGCACACCAGCATTTAATTTATGGATTTCAGACTTGAAACCGTCCAGTACGACTTGCATTGAATGGTCCGAAAGGTAATTTCTAATCCAACCAAGAAGAGATTCATCGAAACCAAACGCGTGAATTGTCGATAAGAGAGCTTGATGCCAAACCCTATGAAACGCTTTTGAAATATCGAGTGCAATAATCATACTTTCTCCAAAATGATGTAAAGATTTGTTCCTGTGTTCGGTGCGATATACCATCAGATCATCAGTGGACCTATTGCTACGAAAGTCGTACTGCCGGTCATTAAGAATCTTCGAGATATTTCTTGAGCTGAAAATTGATTAGCGTTTCCATGATCTTCTTGCAAAGAAGGATCGTAAGTGCAAGTTTGAGGGTGAAGAAGATACGCCCTTTTTAGAGACAGGCTTGACAAATGCTGTTTTATATCCACTCGGAAAGAGATCAGTTGAGTAGGACAGATGGAAAAGCCTAAGGATTTTATTGTTGGTATCGACGCAGAAATTCATACTCTATACCAGCGGTTCCCAAACTTTTTAAGTTTTGGAACCCTTAGCAGAGTAAAAATATATTTCGGAACCCCAGCGTGTTGTATAATTTTTTTTTTTTTTTATTAATTATGAAAAGCTTATACTTCGATAAAAAAATGTAAACCTCAAACATTTTCATGATTACATACCGTGTAGCTGGATAAAAATTGGCCTGGTGGGTAGTGTGAATTTTGCCAATAAAGGGACATTTTTTCTATTTTTAATATAAAGCCCTCTTTCACACAATAAAACTTCTTTTCTATCAACTGAGAGTTTGTTGGCAAGAAGGGCATAACTCAAGATTTTTATCCTTCCCCTTACGTCCTTCTCGACAAAAAAACTCCCAGTTTCTGGAAACTCAGTTTCCTTATGTGTGAAAGGGGACAGAACTTTTCTAATCTTTTCAGCTTTCTTTCTAAAAAAATTAATAAATTTGATAAATTAAAAACGATTGTTATAACTTCTTAAGGCTTATTAAAAAAAAAAAGTTATAAACTTGAAAATTTTTATTAAAATACCTTAAAACAAAAAAACAAAAAAAAATTGAAACGTTTTAATATGTTGTGGAAATACTATACAGCAAAATAATTTTTCCTCTGTTATGGAGAAATATTTGTATTGATCTGCATTTTAAGTGACTTCGGCCACGACAAATTATGAAAAAATTCCTCATAATTATAAGAAAACTTGTCATAAAAGGACTTACGAAGCTTATTAGTACAAGTCTGGTAACGAGGTTGCACAGAAAGATTGACTTCCTAATATTGATCCAACGAAATTATTAAACCATGTAAATATAAATGAAACCCTAAAATATGATGATAGTGAAGACGAAATAAGTGTATGTAGCAGGGACTGTTTTAAGAAAAATTCAGAACTACCAACAAATCATTATTGAACAAAATTTAGAAAAAAAATTTCGTTTGGATTTAATTTGTAGTTTCTTATACACACGTAGCCCGTTTATCGTTTGGCTGTTTTATCGACAGTTTCTTAATTTTGTTGTTTTCTTAGTTTTGTTGTAATTTTACCGCGCTAGATGAAACACTTTCCAATAAAATATTTAATTTTTGTTAAAGCGATTCAATATGAGTTTCTTTCGCAGAAAGTGATGCCAAACGTTTTTTTTTGTAATTTTGTAATAAATCATTCGAAATTAAAATACGCAGCAAATATTCGAAACTACACTATGATTGTAAATTTTCATTCGTTGAAGTACTTTGGTTTGAACTGGTCGAAGAAAGGGCTGAAGGCCCAACTATAATAGGCATAAGCAAACATAAGCTTATATCAAAAAGCTAACGAAAATTTGCTTATGTTTGCAAAATTACCCCGTATAGCCACAATGGACTTACGCGCGCATAAGCAAACATTAAAAAATACCTCTCCGCTTCGCCCCACATTCGATTTCCAGCTTTGTGATTTGTTCCGCATTTTTAAATACAAATGAAAATGCGGCAACCATACAACAAAAACTACACACATACTCGTGCACACCTTGTGAATTGGTTCACAAAACAGCTGTGGCTTTGTGTTTTTTGCTGCATTTGTAAAATTTACTTATGCGCTGAGCGACTGGGATCGCTCTTGCTTATGCACGCTTAAGTGAACGAATCTGAGAAAAATTGAACGAAATGCAGCTAGACTCCATTATGTTCACTCGCATAGGGATTCTTTGTATTCGCACGTTTACTTATGCGCGCATATGCTAGCTTATGCCTATTATAGTTGGGCCTTGAGTGTTAAATAACAACAACTAGTAACGTGATTTAAAACTACCAATTCCAAATATCAACTACCAGAAAACATAACAACTACCACTTAAAACAGTCCCTGGGACGTAGGTCTGTCTGGTTACTATGGCCGGGTGGATTTTCGTCAAACTTGTTACTTGGAGTTTTTTGTGGAAATTAAAACAACATGACTGTTAAGGTTAAGGTCAAAGGACAAAAGTCAAAGGCCGAATCTTTTATAAAGACCAAAGATTGCACTTTCAATGCAGCATCATATTCCGAGTGGTCTGACAAACAAAGACATTAGTAGTCTCGTGCGCTTCATAAGAAGCTCCAACTGGTTTTAACGAGAAGAAAATTAACGAGGGGAAAATCTCTAGATCCACTTGGTATCATAACGGACCAACTAATGGTCTAAGTGTGTCTGTTCTTTGCTAACAGCTACTTCACCCTAACCTTATCTCAATCCAACGCGCGCCGAGTATTACCGCAAAAATAGAGAGAGCCGATACTGGGAAGAGAACAAGAGAGGAAATACAACCGCTAACCATATGACATAAACCAAGGTGTGGACTGTGGAGGCTGTCCCAAAAGTCGAACACATCTTGTATGGACAACAATTATTGTGCAGTCAAGAATGTTGCGAAGCCCTCAGGCTCGAGGATACCAGGAACTCAAAGGGTCCATTTTAGAAACCAAGCCATTGCGGATACTAGATTACATTTAAATGCCTTAAAACATGTGTGAAGGTAAACTCGTTTCTTCAAAGATAATTCATAATGTCTTTCCTTTAAGCTACTTTTTAAGACGGGATAACAAATAAGAAAGTATTCCCACCAATAAATTGCAATAATACCACAGGATAACCACAACATAAGGAAGTGCATGACGGTAACTTCCTTAACGCTGTCTCACACGCAAGCGAACATAAAAAAATATTAGCTACCTGCTTGAAAAAAAAAAACAGAGTCAAACCAAATGCCACAAATGGCAACAAAATAAGGACATTCTGATTTGACATTGTTTGTTGGCAGTTTCACCCTTTTTGCCAATAATTTGTGGTCATCGCCAGGAAGCGGAAATTATTTGTTTTACCATTATAACTGCTGCTATATTTTTGTGCTACATATAAAATATATTAACCCCTGGAACTTGTTTCTTATTCATTTTTAAGTAAAAAGAATCCAGTTTGTTTCTGGTAATTCGATGTTTAATGCATTGTTTCTGTTCTGTATATCCTTTCTCACGCATGTTATTCTATCAGAGGAAATAATGAATTGCTTTAATAAAAATACATGTATATTTCTTCCTTTTTAATTTTTTTGTTTTGTATTGAAAAAATTGAAAGTCAACCGGAACAGCTTAAGGGGTTAATCATATCCTGGGAAAGGAAGTATGCATACATTTACATAAATAGTTTTATAAAAAAGTAGGTTTATGGATTTGTTTTTTTGAATTAATATTATATTTGAATGACGAGATCACAAAACGCTTTAATATTTGGGTAATTTTATTTATGATAATTTTTAGTTGCTACAAGTTGTGATAATTTATACTTACTTTAGGTACTATAGGCAGGCCCGGAGATATAAGGATGGGAAGCAAACCGGGGCCTGTACGCTGAGCGGCAGATTACCTGAAAACCTACCTACATTTGTTTTGCCACCCCGGCAATTTTGTTTGCCGCCCCGGTAAATTGTTTGCCAACCTGGCAATATCTTTGACACCCTGGCAATTTTTTTGCCATCCGGCAATTATTTAACCAGCCTCGCAAATTTTTAGCCACCCTGGAAATTTTTTGCCACCCCAGAAATGTTGTTTTTGCCACCTTGGCAATTTGTTTTTTACCCCGTGAATTTTTGTACCACCCTGGCAATTTTTTTGCCACCACGGCAATTTGCTTGCCACCCAGATTTTTTTTTGCCACCCTGGCAATTTGGGTTAGGTACGAATGACCGACAAAAAAAGATGGACTGGTCAAAATATCGACTTTTATCGACTTTTTTGAAATTTAAAATGCCGTCAATTTTTGGTCGACTAAAAAATGTCGAATACGGTGAAAAAAGTCGACTTGTCGATATTTTTTCTCAACAAAATTGTACGAAATGCCGACTTTTAAAACATCGACTTTTATATGATCGACTTTCATAGTCTCGACAAAAAAGTCGACACATGTTCAGCGTTCAGCCCAAAACAATAGACTGAAGACGATGCGAAACCAGATATTATTTAACCAGAGAGATTTTACGGGCGACATTTTGATAGCCGATATTTTGATCAGATTATGGTTTATGGAATGATGTTTACATCAAATTTCAACTATCAAAATATCGACCATTAAAATGTCGACAGTCAAAATCTCGATTATTAAAAATGTCGATTACAATCGATATTTTGAAAGTCGACATTTTGAAAATCGCATATTAAAAAATCGGTCTAGTTTTGTTTCGATATTTTGTTCAGTCGGTCTTTAAACCAGAAATTTTGACAGTCGATCTTATCGAGTCGATGTTTTGAAAGTCGACATATCGTACCCAATCCTGGCAATTTATTTGCCACCCCGGAAATTTGTTTGCCACACTGGCGATTTTTGTCCACCCAGGTAATTTTGATGCTCCCCCCGACAATTTGTTCGTTACCCGGCAATTTTTTTTGCCACCCTGGCAATTTTTTGCCACCGCGACAATTTTTTTGCCACCCCGGCATTTTTTTGCCATCCAGGCAATTTATTGGCACTGGGTATGACATGTTGAAACATGCAATATCTAAAAACATGCAACATTATGATAAAATGATTTTGTTAATAGCCATGCAACATTTACATTAAAATTAAGTTACTTTCAATCAAATTTTTTCAAATGCATGTTCAAATGAGTGACCTTTTTAAGAAACACTAATGTACCTTTACATAATACATAATGGCTATAGAATTTATTTCCCCTGTGCTCAGTATTCCTTCCAGACCTTGAAGCCTGAGTTATAAGACTCTTCACAATAAAACTAGAATTTGATTAAGTGCAAGAGAGTAAAGTATAAGATGGAATTGAAGCAAAAGAGGTACCTTCTTGACAATACTTAGGTTATTACAGCTTTTCAAACATTTTTTTGTTAACTTGTTCCAGCTATTATTTGGTAAATTCTTTCGATATTATTTAAATAAAATTGGTTGACTCCCATCATCCGATGCAATCTACTTGCGTAATTTTCTGTTTTGCTTTAACTGTGTCCAAATAAATATTTGTAAACAAAATATAATTTTTAAACAAACTGATTAAGAAAATGTGGTGAGAATACCTGCGCAGCACAGATAAAAGTGCAGCGAACAGTATTTACAGAAACAGCAAAATTCATACCTTTTAAAAACAAATGACCTAAGAAGTCAACATCAAATGAAGGGGTTGCCATCAAAAACAAATAACACAATTTCTTTTTTATAGGTTATAATTATTTTTAGATTTTTATTCAGGACAAGGATAGTTATTAGTCAGGATTTTTCATGACGCAAAAACAAACTGGAAATATTTTATCCCCTGTGCACATTGCGAGCAATTTTGGGCTAAATTTTGTAAAACGCTGGAACATACTTATCTGAAAACATTTCAAAACTTATTTGCCTAAATTCCTGGATTTGACAATGCTTTTTTCAAATTTTGAAATTTCGAACCATTTTTTTTTTTTTTTTTTCGAAAAAAAAAAAGTATACCCTTAACCACTTTGACTATCAAAAATCTATCTGTTTAAACTTCTTCGAACTTATTTTAAAAACGATTTATGAAAAATGGCAACTCTATGTACGAACTGCAACATCGAAAAACGATTGTAGCAGCAGCAGCAGTAACAGCCATCACCAGAGCAAGCAGACAACCACGACAAATGCAAGCAATCTTTTCTAACTTTGAAAGACGAAGAGTAGACGTTCTGGAAACTTGGTTGCATGTTAAACTGTCTATCCTCTTTCCTT
The DNA here is from genome assembly GCA_949320155.1 of Melangyna quadrimaculata. Taxonomy (NCBI): domain Eukaryota; kingdom Metazoa; phylum Arthropoda; class Insecta; order Diptera; family Syrphidae; genus Melangyna; species Melangyna quadrimaculata. The sequence continues at coordinate 156,143,041 of OX439484.1, forward strand.
TGTCCTGCTTTCCATCCCCCAAAAATGCAAACGTCCGCAAACACTTCTTGTAAAGAAAAAACATACAAAGCGGAGCCAGAAGTGGAATGGGGGTGGGGTGGGAAAGAGGTGGTTTTCTGATAATACTCGGCAGTTTTTTTTTTACTCCTTTTTTATTTTTTGTTATTTTGTTTATTATTATTTTTTGTTAAGTGTAATGAAGAGGAGCGAAGAATGTCTCCAGCAAGCAACGACGACGCACGATGAATATGTGCTACTGCTACCATACAGCTTGATGTTTTTCTGCTTCTGTTACCTACCCAAAGAAAACAAACAATCAAATGAATGGAGGCGTCAACGTTTAATGACCTTAAAGGACGAAGCGTGGATAAGCAACTGAAAAATAATTTCAATAGGTAACACATAAGGTAATGTACAAAATGCACAGTTGTGTTTGTGTGAGTATAGGCAGAATTAAAAAAAAAAAAAAAGTAGCAGTGCATATGCACAGCACTTTAATTAGAAACGCGCAGCTCAAAATGATCGCGCTCTAAGAACGGCAGTATGATTTTCGATTCGCTGGTAAAGGGAACTGTGCAAACCAGGGAAGGTTCTTGAACCTGCCAACTCTATACCTTCTCAAATCTTCCACTAGAAGTCGTTCTTTAACTTGCAAATAAAAGTTCTATATAAAGGCAAGTTTTGGATTCATAAAAAGATAACAAGGAAGAAGGCACAAAAATGTTTTGAAGCTGGTTTACCCACAGCTGGTTTTAACACTTGTTGGGGGGTGGCTCGCCACGCGTCCCCTTACCTGCTACTCAAGGCAATGTGAAAAAAAGTGAAAAGCGATAGAATATACAAAAAACTATTAAAATTTAAAATCTTGGTAGGTATATAAATATAAAAATGAAATATATTTCGTTGGTAGAATCAGAAACCACTGTTAAGATTTGTATAAAATTTCGGGTTTATTTCTATTGGCATCAGGATGGTTTAAGTAAAGTTTCAGTAAAATTCGAAACAAAAGGTTATTTCATAATTTTTATTTTTCTTTTTATTTCCGCGCCTCATTTCAAGTAGGCATTTTTGAAAAGACAATCTGAAATTTGTCCTGTTATATGCAAAAGAGATTGAAATTTTATATGAAACAAGAGGGACTCTTTAATGTTCCAAATGATACCAAATGAAAGAGACTAAGAGCCAGTTTTTCAGTGTGGGGTTAAATTTAAACCCTATTTAACTCACCAAAGTTGGTGAGTTAACTTTGGATTAACTCAAAAAATGTTTATGATATTTTATCTTCGATGTTTTTTAGGTCATTCTGCATTCATGATCAATTAAAATAAAGCTTCCTGACGTAACTGTAGACAGATCTATTTCCAGAGTTAACTAACCCGGTCTTAACCCAACACTAAGCAACTGGGCCTAAATGTTGGCTGAGTCACTTTTTTTATGTAATTTTATCGTTCCGTACGGTTAGAAGCACATACAAAAAGTGAAGAAAAACGGGTTTTAATGGTTTTTTTTTTTTTTTTTGTTTCTAATTTTATTAAACATTTGTATGCTACTGTGTGCTACCAGCTTTCAAAATAACTTCAAAAAATCGATGTATAAGAGTTATACAGTAATTTCAAATAGGCAAGTGAAATTTAACTTATGGCCAACTTAATGGCGTAAAGCTTCCCTTTTTCATATACTTTTCGTGTGAGCCATCCCCTATCCATGGTTGCTATTTCAACTTCTTCCGCTACAAAAAATAGTTTTATGTCGCTAGATTATTTCTAGCGACTTTTCTAGCGACTTTTGAAGGTTAGGTTTTATGAGTTTCGACACGCAAATACTATTTTTTTTTATGTAATGTCAATGTCCCTGGTGATTTTAAATTCCTGGCATTTAAATTAATTTGACATTTTCTATTTCGAATAATTTGATACTGAAATTCACAACACACAGGCGCACACATATCAAAACATAATTATGCAAAATGTAAGTGCGAGTGAGCGCAGTAGTCTGATTTAAGCAATTCATGTTTCAAATCTATTAATTTACTTTAAATTTTCGAACAAATATAAAAAGTTATTCAGAGAGAAATTTTCTTAACACTTGTTTACCAGATTTTGCCTAGCGACTTCGGTTCTGCGAAATTAGGCCCCAGGAAATAAGGCCCCAAAGGAAGAAATGAAATAAGGTCCCAAATTGAGGTATTTTTTTTTTTTATAATGAAATTATGCCCCAATGAAATAAGGCCCCACTGAAATGAAAAAATGGCCCAAAACTAAATGAAATAAGGCTCCAACTTGCTTTGACTTTTTTTTTTGGAAAAATTAAATAAAACCCCAATTTTTCTTTATCATATTGAACTTTATTTTAGAAAATGAAATAACACCTCAAACTGTTAAACAAATACTTGAAATACTTTGCAGCTATTCTAGCCTTATTACATTTTTCATAATTTACATGGAAAATCGCACGCTTTTTTTTGCAGCTATTCTGTTACTCCCTGATGGTTTGCAGCACGATACATTGAAAAGCATTAATAAGTAACAGAATAGCTGAAAAAAATTGCACGATACAATTTGTGTATTTGTTTAACAGTTTGCGGTACTTTACCAGCTCTGGGTCCCCGATTAGCGGATTTTTACGTAAATTATGAAAAATGAAATAAGGTTCCAAATTGTTTTTAAAATAAAATGAATTTTAGCCCCAAAACTAGTATTGGGGTCTTAGTTCATTGGGGCCTTATTTCATAATAAAATTATTTCCAAAAAAAAAAAAAAAAATTTAATAAAGCCCCCAAAAAAAGAAATAACACCACAAAATTTGAGAAATTTCGTTTTTGCTGTTTTGTGTGCTTTTTTTGGGGCCTAATTTCTCGGAGCCGCGACTTCTAGCGACTTTTTGTCCCCCGAATTTCAGCCAATCAAGCGACTTTTGGAGGTAGCTCTAGCGACTTTCACTTTCAGCTTGCGGCAACACTGCCCCTATCATTTTTTTCATGGTTTTAAAATTATTTACATTTGAAAAACGGAAACGGGATAATGAAATATCTTGTATATCACCTCAACTTTAAAATGTATCGGGTATTTGTCTTAGCACATAATCCTAATTATTGTCAGACCTTAATAGCATTGGGTACACATAGAAAAAAACAACTTAAAACCAAAGCAAAACACTTTGATTCTAATATTTTTCGGAAAGATTTGGCGCCAACGCTAAAAATTCTTAAATCAAAGTGGAGCGATTTTATTTCAAAGTGGTTCCATACTTAAAAACAAAATAGATTTTACTACGTTTGTATGTTGATTCAAAGTGGAATCATAGGTAAATCAAATTCATCCATCTTTTAAAACCACATTTATCTGCTTCGAATCAACGTAGATTGAACTTCGCTTGGTTAAGTATTGATTCAAATGGCTACCCACGCCACGCTTCTTTGTTTAAATTTATGTAAGACAAAGACAAATGTATATTCATGCTCGACGCATTTCATTTTTGTGGTGAATCATTTATTTGTGACGACTTTTAATGCTATGAGTATTTCATAGTAATAAATATAGGAAAAGTAATTAAATACTGTTTTTTTTATCGATTATATGAAAGTGAATTTTGAGTGCGCGTTTAATTTGTTCACAAATGTAAGGGAGCTACTTCGAAAAATAACAACGCGCTCTCGAAATCCTTTATAAAAACTTACAAATACAAACAAATTGAGGTTTACTTGACTATGCAACACTTTGAAACTACGTTGATGGCTCTTTAAATGCCATAAATGCGAATTGCAATGTAAAATGTGGATTTCAATGTAAAACTGAATACATTTCACTTTGAAACAAAGTTGAGCGCACTTTAAATGTGGATCTCAACATAAAAATGATAACGTATTACTTTAAAGCAACGTTAAACGGAACGTATTTTTAATGTAGAAAAGTTGATTTCAATGTATAAATAAACATGTTTTACTTTGAAACCAGGTTGAATCTTTTAAAATTACGTCGCATATTCAAATTAACATTGTTTCAACGTAAGAATGAAAATATTCCACTTCATTTAAAATACTTTACATCAAATACGGTCGTATTTAATTTAAGGTCGCATTTTTTCCCTCAGTAATACGTTCAGATGAATAAGGAGACTTGCAAGTTTCTATTCTGTGATTGGCTAGCTATCAAAAAAATTGCCTGCAAATGAGGGGACATTTTTTGGACAGTCACTTGAAAGTTCTTGTCAAAATTGTAAGCTGTAAGATTCTAAATCAGTTCAACTTTGTGTTGAATTGTTGGAGCACGCATCGAATGGTTAGATACTTTCTTAATCATTGCTTACTGAGCTTAAAGTTTTGAAGTCAATTTCTAAGTTTGTCATAATAGTATGTCAAAAAAAGTAAGATAGATGTAGTTGACTGCATTTGAAGCCCCTTATGTATCCTGAACGTTCCCATTATCAGACATTTTTTGAAGTTTTCAGATGTCACTTCTTATAATGGAAAAAGGCTATAATTTAATATACAAATTTTATTATTGTTGTTTGTTTTTTTTTTATAAACATAAAAAAAATATCAAAGAAATCATTGAAAACATTTTATAATAGTGAACAAAGAATACAAAAAAATTAAATACAAAGTGAAAAAATGGCTTATTTTACTTCTTTTAAACAATTTTTACATATTGATTGGATGAAAATAACAAAACAAAACTTACTACAAAAATACGAGCTAAAAAATTTCATCTTGATCAATCCTAGTGATATTAGGACCTACATTTTGCTGATTTTTTTTAGTAAAAAGCTAAAAATCTCCATGTATTTTCTATGGGAACTTTCAACTGCTTAGTGGGTGCAGTACATTTAGTTAAAAAAATGTAATATGGGAGGATATTTATTATATTTTTGGATAGGGAATTTTTTTTTGATGATATTTTTGGAAAAATATTTTCTATTAAAGAACTAAGTTTTAACAGCGGCACAGGAAGGGAAAAGCTTATGACATAAATCAAAAACAAAAAGACATCATGTACTGCTTTTACATTAACGACTTTAAACTTTTTCTCTCATAAAAAAAAAAACTTCCGTATTTTCATGAAATGCACCTCCAACAAAATTCAGCTTTGTCGGAATTTTTTGGAAGTGAATATCTTATTTTCCTGGACTATGAGCGAATTTTTGATTTATTTCTCTGACAAAATGTACTCTTAACATTTGAGTAATATTTGCTCGTTCGCCTAACTGAGTCAGTTAAAAATCACGAAAAAACAGTAAATACACGTTTATTCAGCACTGTGATTGATACGAGAACTAGCCCAATAGGTTCTACCATCCTCCAAATGGCTAGGGCTGGTCAAAAGACGTGAGGAAAGTCTCGGTCTCGCATGACGGGATCGAGACGAGACGAGACTAGCTTTCTAGCATCCGAGACGAGACCGAGACTGAGATGAGGTTGTATATTTGGACCGAAATTTACCGAAAGTTTCGTCGGCCTCGGTTGTTTGGGCAGAAAAAAAGGCTAAAAAATTGAAAAATTAAATTTCATTTAAATATTTATTTTCTTCTGCTAATATCCAAACTATATGGGAGTTAGACTATATTTTGAAGTATCGAGAATATTTCGTTCCAATTATTAACAAGTTGCCCTGAAATCGTATTTTTCGGTGACGAGACTGCGACGAGATCTAGATGAGACCGAGACGAGATCTAATTATACGAGAGCGAGACTGAAAATTTTCGATTTAAACGAAACCGATAAGAGATTTACAAAAGTCTCGCCGCGTCTCGTCTCGTGGCCAGCCCTACAAATGGCCCAGTACGTGCGCCCTAGTTAAACACTTTATTGTTATCGCTGTTTGCTATTCTGTGACTTACTACCAAATCACTAGCAGCAACTGCAACAACTTCTGCAGCGCGTAAGCTTATACCTTAAGTTCAGGTTTGGGTTCAAACTTGAGTTTATCTCCTTTTTGTTCGTCTTTAATAGGTTTCAAGTTTCCTCGTTGCAACCAACAAGGTAGGGAGAAGTTTGCATCTTATGCAATGTCATGCACAGGAACTTGAATGAAGAGTGTGCAGTGTAGAGCATGATGGCATAGAGAGTGTGTATCCTACAACCCGCTGAGTTGTGGGTGGACAGAGTCGATGTAAACGTCGCCGTCGGTCGTCGTCAACCAGCACCGTACGGATACGGACGGACGGACGTTGAAACATCAATTTCAAACTCAAATCACATAATCTTGCTTGCTGAGTCGTATATCTAACATGGCCGGGAAAAACTACTTCCAGTCCAACAACCACTTACAGTTTGACTTGGACTGTTCAGTTCGAGCCAAAGACTGCTGCTGAAGGGTTAGTGGGAATGAGAAGGATGGGATTTAGTTTGTACTTTGCATTCAAAGTACCTTCAGTTAAGAATCTTAGAATGGACACATCCGCCCCGCTGTGCTGTGTGTGTGTGTATGAGCTGCCTAGAACAATAAATCGGCAGTTAATTCTCACTTCGGAAAAACTTCTTTGGAAGAGTTGTTTTTTTATATTTTTGTTTGGCTCGGAGTTCGGTTTGGGCGTTTTGAATGTCCCCGCACCGGAAAGCCAGCAAATATGTATAAAGATATTAGTTTTTAACAATAAAATTCCTAATTAGTTGCTTTGGTGATGGGCTTGGATTTCCATATAATCCAGTGCGTTCATTATATTAAATATATAATATTCATAGTGGCGTCGCGTCGTTGTTGATATTGATATGGTGGGATCGCTACCGCAACGTGTTGCTTACTATAATGCTTGCTTTGTCAACTTCAAGACTGGTGTGTTGCATGGGTTTTGGAAATGGCTAATGAATCACTCAAATCACGATTTGGTGTCATGTGACAGCCAAGACAGAAGCAAGTTATTGAGGAAGAAAGAGATGGTTTGATGGCGTGATGTGTTGTGTATAGGGATAGGGACTGCTGCAAGAGGGCTTCCATGTGTCCATATTGGAATATTAATAATACAAATCAATATGGACGACAACCGTGGGATTATATAATGAACAGTGTAAGTTCGAGCAGGAAGGTTGTGTGCAATACAAAAATTAACAATAAAATAATTGAGTACTGGTTTTAAATATTGAATTAATGTTATAATACATAAATTATCCGTTTATAATCATAACTTCCGGTTATTTTTGAATAAACACAAATTCTGTGGGTTGATGAAGAAAGAATTTTAGGAAGGGATTTTATTCTTCATAAGGAGCTCAAAATTGTCAAGCTAGTCTCCTTCAAATTTGACAACAAAAAAATAAGTGACGCGATCAGGGAAGGTAACGGAACACAAAGAACCAGTATTTTTATAACGAGTAAATTGGAAAATAGATCAAATGAAATGTTTGAAGCAAAGAACAAATCTCATCATAAATATTAAATATCCATACTTAGCAGAGAAACCAAACAAAAACAGTTAAGTTCCTTGAAACCTGACAAATCGTGCCAACTAAAGTACTTAATGTTGCGTGTTATCCAAAAAAGGAATTTATAGATTTCGCATTTCGGAATTTTACCGAAGTCTCTGAAAATTCTTAGTTTAACTGGTTAAACTGAATCAACTCATTTTGGAGACTGACAGTATAATTCATTATTAAATATACAGGGTGTCCCATTAACAATGGTCCAAACTGAAATTGGTGATAGGCCAGGTGATGAACTATTAGAATTTGGTAACTTTTCCATACCGAATCATAGCAGTTCTCGAGTAACGGCTATTTTTTGAAATTTGAAAAAAAAATCTAACTTTGAACCAGTTTTTTGCTCACCCTGTCCATAATTGGTTTTTGATTTTTACAAATTTTGCATTAAAAAATTCACTTATAGTTTCACTAACTTTACTGAGTAAAATATTTTTAATTGGCATCACCATTTGCCTACAAATCATTAGTTAGTATTGAACTTTGCCAAAATTAATTTTTGACCACAATCTTCTGATGAGCCCCCTGAATAAAATTCGTATGGCTCAATACAGGTTTTGTATTTCAAAAATTGCCTATTTTTCTGTTGTTTCAAAAAAGGTATTAAACTTGCCAGAGCTATGTTTAAATAGACAGTTATAAACGTTTGAACCCAAACAAACAGGTTCAAAATCAAACAAAAATAAAACATTTTTGCTCAAATATTTCGATAAAATTAGAATTTCACTTCAAATATAACTCCGAAAGAGCTGAATTTTGGTGGAGATCTTCGTTTTGATGTCTTAAATAAATACCTTTAATTTGGACAAGGACCTTCTATTTTCTGTGGTGAAAGCGTAAAAATCCAGTATTTTTGAAAAATTTTCGAAAACCATCTGGTTTTTTAAGAAGTGTCTTTGGAAAACTTGTAGCTTATAGCATTCTAAAAAAAAACATTAGGATACATTTTTCCGTTAGACCAATAAATTTTGAGACAAATGTGCCCAAATACAACGGTGTGGAAAATACCACATCAAAGTATAAAAACACATTTTGTCCCCGTTTTCTCAAAGTCTCTTGCTCCAACGAAAAAAAGGAGTTAATCTTTTTTCTGTAGAATTTTATAAGCTACATGTTTTCCAAAGAAACTTCTTAAAAAACCTGATGGGTTTCGAAAAATTTTCAAATATACTGGATTTATACTCTTTCACCACAGAAAATTAAAAGTCCTTGTCAAAATTTAAGGTATTTATTTAAGAAATGCGTAAGACATTAAAACGAAGATCTCCACCAAAATTCAGCTCTTTCGGAGTTATATTTGAAGTGAAATTCTAGTTTTATCGAAATATTTGAACAAAAATGTTTTATTTTTGTTTGATTTTGAACCTGTTTGATTGGGTTCAAACGGTTATAACTGTCTATTTAAACATATCTTTGGCAAGTTTAATACCTTTTTTGAAACTACAGAAAAATTGGCAATTTTTGAAATACGAAACCTGTATTGAGCCATACGAATTTTATTCAGGGGGCTCATCAGAAGATTGTGGTCAAAAATTAATTTTGGCAAAGTTCAATACTAACTAATGATTTGTAGGCAAATGGTGACGCCAATTAAAAATATTTTACTCAGTAAAGTTAGTGAAACTATAAGTGAATTTTTTAATGCAAAATTTGTAAAAATCAAAAACCAATTATGGACAGGGTGAGCAAAAAACTGGTTCAAAGTTAGATTTTTTTCAAATTTCAAAAAATAGCCGTTACTCGAGAACTGCTATGATTCGGTATGGAAAAGTTACCAAATTCTAATAGTTCATCACCTGGCCTATCACCAATTTCAGTTTGGACCATTGTTAATGGGACACCCTGTATACATATGTATATAACGACTACAAACTTAATACAATAGGACCTCGGTAGTTCGAAAACTCGGTAATTCCAACGCTCTAATATTTCGAGCCCCTTTTAAACTTACTCTAAGAGAAAGTTAGTATTGGTTTCTTGTCAACAAAAACTTACAGGTTTTAATCAAATCAAAACAACGTAGAAGAAGTTAAAAAAAAAAAAAGCTGTAGAAGGGTAAGAAAGTGATTTTCGACAAGACGTGCGTCGCGTCGTCGATCTGTTTGTCTGTGCATCCTGATGTCCATCGAGCTAGAGCATAAGCCGTTGCGTTGGAGGGATTTGGTTCAAATTTGATGTGAAACCTGTTTATGTGTTTCTACAGAGTAAAACTTAAAATTTGTGTTTGAGCTCGTGTAGCTGCCATACAACGATTTTAGTTTTATCAAGTTTTCTCCAAAACAGCTCCAACAATTTTGATTGAACTGTGTACATTTAGTCTCTAGACCAGTTTAAATAACACTGAATGCCAGGTTTTGCCAACAAAAAAATCAAAGAATGGAATTAAAAATTTGGAATTTTATGAGCGAATTCCCGAACATCTTAATATTGGTTAGTTTTATTTTGTCATAATTTTGCAGTTCGGTACTTCTAAGTTTTTCAAATAATATTGCATTTAACATTTGTATTTATACATTTTCCTACGAACAAATAAAATCAAAGAAAAAATCTATCAATTTTTATTTTTATCTCTTTTCCCCTTTTTTCATATTAAATCAACAAATTTCAAATTTGCAATTTGCACTTATTATCGAACCGTCAATGTCTAGCTACATTCGAGTTGTTATCTACAAGCGCAAGTTAGTACAATCCAGTCGTGTATTTTATTTTCTCAAGCTGGCGTTCTTTTTGGGAACTAAAAAGTATACGCTAGGCAACTGCTCAAAACATTTCCATAAAATTTCAGCCTGTTAATAATTTTGTCCGGGTAAGAGTCTTTTTTTGACTTATTTGACTGGACTATTAATTACAATCATTTTTCATCCAAAATATTGACTTAGAAAAAAGTAACCAGTTATTCGAAAAACTCCGTGGTTCAAATTAGGGTACGCGCCTTACGAATAACCGAGGTTCGAAAAATTAGTATTAGATTTTTAGGAATGATAGAAAAATTGATGAAATGGTCGATTTATCTACTAGTGGGTGTGTCCAAGTATTTATCACATAATACCTTTTTAATTCTATTATTTTAGCGACTACTGGCCAAGCGAGTTATGGTTACCCAAACGGAGCACATCAAGATTATAGAGCTAATTCTTTGAACTCAAGAAGAACCTATTTGTAAATTTTTCATTTTTTTTGTTTGAAAAGGGGTTTACATAGTAAAGGTTCTTGTAAAATCATAAATTAACCTTTTGATATTGTGTAATCCCACCACACAAGAATTAAGTTAAAACCAACAATGCAGCACAAGTTAAACAAAAATTTCACATAAGTTCTGAAGATAAGACAAAAATAAAATAAAACCTATAACGTGAACAGAGCAATAACAAAAACTTATGAAATAAGCAAACAAACAAAAAAAAAACTACTTAATAAACAAAAAATAAGCTGAATTAAAAATACCTACAAGAAAGGTGGGAGCAACTTAAAGACTTTAACATCGAAGAGCATCATAATCATTGACCATACAAACAGGGTCCGGATTATGATACTTCAATGGGAATAAATATATTTGGACCTTTGCTAAATATGTTTAAGATTAAGCTGTTTTAATTTACTCGTGGTCCATTTGACAATAGTCAGTTCAACATCAGATAGTAGGTACCTATTCTCCAGATAAACTAACCCGTTACTAGTATTTAAAACAATTGTTGAAATTAAATGTGGGACTAAAAATTGAAGATATTAATAGGCGAGGCAAATTTCCTTTTTTTTTTTTGCAAACAAAATCCAAGAAGATTTTTAAAAGCAATTTTCTTAATTTGGCATTGAAAATACTTTGACAAAAGTCCGTTGATAAATAAATCCCATATAACTTACAGCAATACGGTAAATGCTATTGAAAATGCCAGTAGATCAAGTAATCCACAAAAAAAAAAAAAGTTATGACAATTTATGACAAAAGTTATGACATTTAAAAAAAAATACTAAATTACGAAAATACTCGTTTTTTCACGTAAAACTCCTAAACGGTTCATATTTTCGAAAAAAATTGGGCCGAGATCGCGTAAGACTAAAACTAGGGCTGGCACCGAGACGAGACTCTGCGAGGCTTTTGTAAGTCTCTTCTCAGTCTCGTAACAATCGAAAATTTTCAGTCTCGTCTCGGTCTCGTGTCGGTCTAGTATAACTGAGTCTCGACTCGGTCTCTTCTCCGAAAAATACGATTTCCGGCCAACTTATTGATTATTGGAACGAAATATTTTTGATTATAGTTTGAATACGCGCAGAAAAAAAACTAAATATTTAACTGAAATTGGATTTTTTAATTTATTAGACTCTCTGTAAATTTAGGTCCAAATATACAGTCTCGTCTCGGTCTCGTCTCGGTTGCTTAAAGGGCAGTCTCGTCTCGGTCTCGTCGTGCGAGACTGAGATCGAGACCGAGACTTTTCTCGTCTCGTGGCCAGCCCTAACTAAAACGAATGTTTGATTGAACGATCGTCGTCGTCTTGACGATAGCTGTCTGTATACTCACATATATGAATATATAGAGAGAGCAATAGTCGAAACAACGATCGCTCAATCGATCAATCGTTTTAGTCTTACGCGATCTGGGCCCTGAATAAAAACTTTGTACTTTTTTAAAGATGTTTGCAATAAGGTTAAGTCAAAATTTTTCGTTTTCTGATTTTTATTCTTAAAGAACGAAACTGTTGAAAATAACTTGCTTTCAGTTTGTAGACCATAATATTTTGCACTAAAAAGATTAAAACGTTTTTTCCATACGAGTCATTATCATCATACGGCTGGAAAAATGCCAAGTTTCTGTCTAGTTTGGCCAATGCCCTACAGTTTTTAAGGGTTAATATACACAAGGAAAACTTGTCAGATAAAAATGTATATGAGGCAAACTTTTCAAACACTCGTGAGGCCCTCCCTAGTAAGAACTCGTTGGACGTGTATCGCTACCCCATCAGGAATGTCTCTTGCACACCAAAAACACAAATTTTATAAGCACCATACAATTTCAGCATCATACGACATTTTTTTCTCTCTTTCCCTTGTCTTCTTTTTCGTATCACACTTTACTATGGGTGTGAGACATCTGTATAGGATTGTTCAATGAGGAAAACTTGTTCTAAGTTGTTCTACCTTAAAAGCAAGTATATAAAATCCGGTTCTATTCTGTATGTAGGTATTTGTTATGCAATATAGAATAAAACTTATTCACTTTCGACATTGAACTTTTGTATAGCGAGTTAGCCCAGTGGGTAGCGCATATAAGACTGACATTCAGAAGATTGCGGTATCTAGTCCCACATAAGCCAGCTTTTCTTTTTTTTTGCCGGACGAGGCCTTTGCTAAATCTTGCTAGTGCCTTGCAGGAATCTTATCGAAAGCTATATTCTTTTTTCTGCGCGGGCAGTCGAAAGATATTGCTACTTAAAAAAGGGTCAAATTTCGAAAATACAGGTTTTTGCATACATTTTTGAAACGGTAAGTTTTATCGAAAGATTAGGTTCATTCACATATATTACCCCTTATAAGGCATGATTGTATTGACAATAATTTGTTTCTTAGAAGCCATTATTTGAATAGTATCATTACTTCAAAAAAAAAATCATATAAAGTCGAAAATACCGGATTTGTGCTGTTTAGCCTTAAATGCCTTCTTTTTTTTTAACTTATTTTGTTACATTCTAATATTTTATAGAAAAAATATAATGCTAAATTTGTCCGTATAAGGGATCAGATACTAAGTATTGCAACTTCAGAAATAAAAACTTTAAATTACCTCAGGGCTGTGGGACACTCAGAACTAGAATATAGGTACTGATTTTCTTTATTGGGTACACAATTATTTATTTATGATTTCATTTGACCGAACCCTAGACATATTTTATGTGAATATTCAAATATATAAAAGCTGTTTCAAGATGCGCGCTAGAAGGGCGCGTGCGGCCATCATACTTGGCGTATCACGGTAGCCATCAACGCACGCTGCCACACCAGTAAAATGGGTAAATGGGCACCAACACCATTCACTGGTATTGAATTTTGTTTGAGTATTGTTTAAGTTTATTATTATTATTTTTCTCCTTTACAATCTTTATGTTTTTTCCAGATTTTTTTCCACTCTGTTTTTTGTTTTTTATTTTTGTTGTTTGTGGTTTAGGAAGATTTGAATATTTGTCCAAGATTATTTTTCTTATCGACTTTGTTGTAATCGGATAACATAGCGCTAGTTTCTTATTTAAGCTTTTTTTATGCTGATTTAAAAATTGGAAACGATTTAAAACCGAGTCTTACACTCAGGAAAAAAATGAAACATGTTGCACTGGAATCTCAGCTATTATATTTTAGAACTGGGACGTATGCACAACAAAACTTAATACATTATTTTTTGTGCACGATTAATTAAATGACCGTTAGGAGACCCTGAGGTCAATTCTTCATATTCTGTAAGAATTAAAACTATATGATCTTTGTTGCTAAGCGCATCACTTACCTGATTTGTTTTCTTAACATGCCGACTCCACTCGCCATGAACCATGACCAAAATCAGGCCATGAACACAATCAACGCTCAAGGATGGCAAGAGTATTGTGAAGGACTTTTATACTTTCCAATAGCTGCACCTAACAATGAAGAAGTCGCCGACATCACAGACGGAGAAGTTAGTGATGCAGTGAAAAACTCCAAAAAGGGAAAAGCGATTGGGCCAGACGAGATACCCTCAGAGTTCTGGAAAAAGATGGTCGGGCCTAGATGGCTCATGATTCTTATTTTCAAACTTATCTGGGGCGACCAAATGCCTAGTCAGTGGAGGGATATTTACCTTCTTTCAATCTACAAGGGGAAGGGTGATACACGAAATTGCGACAGCTACCATTTGATCAAGCTGGATGTCACACACCATGAAGATCGTTGAGCGGATATTGGAAGGCCGCCTACGAAAAATAATACGGCTGTCTGACGGCCAGTGCGGGTTTGTTACGGGTAAATCAACCACAGATGCTATTAAGAGTATAAGAATCAGAATAGAAAAATGTCGGGATTTCTCAAGAGATTTGCATAATGTAATGGTTGATTTTGAAAAAGCATTCGACAGACAACCACGGAATCTGAAAAGGGTCCTCTTAGGCAACGAGGAGTTCCGGAAGTATACGTACTGATGTTCATGGACATGTACGAGCAAGTGAAAACAAAGGCAAGATGCCCCGCAGGAACCACCGAAGAGTTCCCAATCAGAGTAGGTGTGCACCGGGGAAGCGTCTTGAGTCCTTTGCTCTTTATTACTGTCATTGACTTTCTGTTTGAGGATAAGGTGACGGACCCCAAAGTGAATCAGTTATTCTTTTTTGACGATGGAGCCAACATAAGTTAAGATCTTGTGTCCTTGCCACGAGCACTTCATGTATGGGTGAATGTTCTGGAGGGAAGCGCGAAAAACACCGAATACCTATGCTGTCCATTTTCTGATCCACACAGACCTTTTCCGGACATCTATTTGAATGAAACAGTGCTTCTCAAGTGCGAAGAGTTTAAATATCTTTGATCTGTGATCAATAGCGAAGGATTTTGTGATGACGACATCAAACATCGCGAAAGCGTAGGGTGGATGAAGTGACGGGAAAACTCCGTCATCTCTACACGGCAGTTGTTCGTCCAGCGCTTACATACGGTTCAGAGTGTTGGACAGTGTACAAAAAGTATGAGATTAAATTGACGGCAGCTGAAAAAAATGAATGACAGCAGGAGTGACAAAGCGTGATCGAATAAGAAGCAAGAGAATCCGAGGAAGCCTATAATACACGTCAAAAATACCATCTTCGACAAAATTCAGAATGACCAACTTAGCTGGTACTGTCTTATACAAAGAAGATGACATGATAACCCAGTTCAAAAGGCAATAGCACAAGACGTTCCAACACTACCGCGGAAGAAAAGCAGACGCAAAAACTCCTGGATAAAACAAATGCAACGACACCTGCGTTTAGTTGGCCTCAGACATGGAACAATTCAAAAGCGGGAGACCTGTCGACGTTTTCTGAGGTCAACCGGCGATCCCCACAAGTGGAACCTTAGGTGAAGCAGTTGAGTGGGAGTCCCCCTTGAGATTATGACAATCGCCGGTAAAAAAGAAAAAAAAACCCTAAAAATGTCATCTAAATCATTAGAGCTGTTTTCGAGTAACTAAGAAATTACAAAAATGGGCGTGACAGTGGGTGGATTTTGCCAAAGCTAATTTTTGTTCATTTATAATAAAAACTCATTCAGCCTTATCATAATAAAGATAAAGAAATTTAGGAAATTTAAATATTACAATTACTTCTGTTTTAAGTGGAGTGATTGAATATATTTCAATTAAAAAGTTTAAGTGACCTCAACGCCAGAAATAATGTATTTCGCCCAGATATGGGTGGGCTCTTCAGTTAGTCTGTCATATCCTTCTAAGACAAACATTTTGGTCGATGTTGAACGACTTTTAGCCTTCATCTTTATCGCCGATTCAAGGCGATATTTCTTCCTCGGGTCTTGTCTTTTTCCTTCTTCTAAATTAAAACGATCCGAGAGAAATTTTGTTCCTGATATAAGGCTGATTGCATCCGAATCATTGAGTCATTTCAAAGAAAATGAGATAAAGGGATTTCCGAGAAAAGTTGTTAACAAAACAAACTTTCATTTTTTTTTTTTTTTTTTTTTTTTCATTTTTGCCACTCTCGCATCTACCTTAACTATCTATAGGTAAATAGATCCTTCTCTCATAATTGATTTTTTTTTTTTGGTTTTTTTAACTTTTAGGTTTAGCAGTTAAGGTCTACAGAAACCTTATATTTTCCAATTTGAACTTAGGTGTTTTAATTTCAACAGATCACCTCTATTTTTTATTTTGATAAATGTATTCAAAGGTTTACGAAAAAAATGCAAACAATCATCAAAGCCAAACATCATTTTTCTTATTGTTGTTTAATAAATCAGTCAATCGCCATCATCCTTTTAACATAAGTGATGAAATCTCGAGACCGCTTTCTGGCATTGCTGTCTGCCGCTGGCTGGCAGGCTAGCTGGCGCCATTAACTTAGTCTCCAATGAATCGTGCGAAGGTGAAGTAAAAACGTCACACAAATTGGCGTGATCATCTCCTCTAGGATTAAAAGTGCTCTCTGATGTGACTCTTAGCAAGTGCAGGTTCGGTATAGATTCTATGTCCAGTTTGTTGCACAATGAATGACCTCTTGTTCGTCCCTTAGATGTTGTCGTTCTAGTCCACACGACGAACGCACGACCGCATAAACTACCAAGAATCGTCTACATTCGTCAACATTTAAAGTGAATCCAGGTTATGGCCTGCGTACAAGTATCATTACTGTGGCGCCACTGTACATGACAGCGGCCACATCTCTATACTTTTCAGCAGCTACTTAGTATAGAATTCTCCTTGTTCCATTCTCCCGCTCGCCGCGCCGCGCCGTCCCGAGTGACTCAAAATCCAGTTGTCGATACACTACTATACTGTCTCTAGTATCAGTCTGTCAGTGGTGGAGCGGGCGGCCGGTAGGTGGGGGGGCGGGAGTCGAAATAAATATACATTCTTATTTAATGTTGAAACCTATTTAAGTTCATGTTTTGAAATGGCTTTTCTTTTGTTTACCCTTACTTAAGTTATGGCACTCCAAAGTTCTTGGGAACAACTTTAGTGCTATATACCTACCTAGAATGCGGCATAGGGGCAGTTGCTGCCGCACGCCGCAACTCACGCTACAGATCCATCGATAAGCTTCTGAAAAATCCAACTCAGTATATATATATGTATTCGAGTAGTTCTTGAGGATTTTCCCTTTCCTTTTTTTTTTGAAGACTTTGGACAACAAATATACGTAGTGATTAGTTCTGACGTAATTGTCCCCTCGTTGCTGCCATGGCTACCGCATTTATTTCATAGAAGTTGGATGCTTTTTTACTTTTTGTATGATGAAGTTCTATTTTCTTATTTTTTCTACCTGGTTCTGTATTACACGATGCTTCTTCAATAAAATCGTCTATGTTGTATCTACAACCACTGTCAGTTCATCGAAATCTTAGCGTTTATCATTTGACGCCACCGACCGGCAACAGCAGTGGTGTGGAAGCAGCGGTGGCGGATAATTTATATAAAGCGAGAACTTTACCGCGCAAATTCGAGCGTCAGGTTATTACTTTTTGTTTCTTTTAATAGTGGCGCACAGCACAGGCACACACAATGGCACCATTCCATCATTTGCATCCATAATGCCGGCCACGGGAAACACTTTTGTAAACAAAAACTATTTTAAGTTGATGATGATAGTGGATATTAGGTAAGTATTACTATTTTAGATTTGAGAATCGCAATTTGAAAATATATAAGAAATCATAACATCTTCATTCTGCCATGGAATAATAAGCTGAAATATTTTAAGAAAAAATATACGAACTCTATATATGTATATTTTAGAAACTATGTATATTTGTGCGGGGAGGCTAGTGACACATAAGGTCCAACATTGCACTTAAAAACGTTACTATATACAAGTCCTTAAATTTCAACTGAAACACGCTTGCTAGGGGTGAGAAAATATCTTGGTGGAGAACGGTGTAAGGTAGGCTATACGAAATTAGGCCAGATGGCCACGAGACGAAACGAGGCCGAGGGTTATAAGACCTTAATTCGAGTTTTGCGTAAGCTGATAAGTAGGTAGGTTTATATGTCGGCCACGAGCTACCTCGCTCGATGACCCATATAGCGCTGTAGTGCGCCGTTTTTATACCATAATTCATTTGACTTGTGAATGAAAGCGTATTTAAAAATCGAAAGAAGGGATTTGGGGATAGACCTCCCGGTGGATCATCGCCTACGCCTTGCAGTTCGGCTGCAATATGCCAAGCTAGGCAATTTCCTGATTTGACCAAGACGCATACGATATGATCCTTCGAACGTGGTTACCCCTGTAACCTCCGTCTGCTTTCTCAACATGACGTGTGGTCACAGGAGCAAGTACCACCCGCTCGTAAGGCAAGCCATCTTTCTTGGTTTATTTTGATTTTTGAAGAGAATGGGTTGAACTTGTGGTGTAAGTTTGAACAATCAATTGGAGGGCATAGGAAAAACAATCGCAGTTCGCATCTGAAAACCATGTGCCAAACTAGGCAGTTTGTTTGACTGGTACCGTGTGATCGTCCGGCCTTCGTAAAGCATACTTACTTTAGATGGCGCTCACAGTCCAGGATGGGCTACGGCCTCAACTAGCAAGCCCCTCCAGCCAGCTCTGTCTCTATCTAGCCGCTTCGAGTTGCGCACACCAAGTTGGTTGAGGTCGTCCTCTACTTGTACGCGCCACCTGTTATGGGTTCTTCCTCTGCTGTGTACACCATCGAGGTTGGATTCGAAGACTCGTCGGGCAGGTGGGTTGCTGTCCATACGCTCCACGTGCCCCAGCCGTCTCAGCTGGTGTATTTTCAGCTTTTTGACCAAGTCATCGTCGCTGTATAGCCCGTAATAGCTCGTCGTTGAATCTTCTTCTCCACACTCCTTCGATACACACCAGACCGAAAATCACACCAAGAATCTTCCTCTCAAAGCACCCTAGCAGACTTTCATCCTATTGTTTTAATGTCCATGCTTCTGTCCCATAGAGCAGGACTGGAATGATTTGGGTCTTGTATAAAGTCTCCTTCGTTCTCCGAGAGAGGGCCTTACTACTAAAATGCCTTCTTAGACCGAAGAAACAGCGGTTGGCAAGAGTAATTCTTCGTTTGATCTCTGCACTGATGTCGTTTTGCGAGTTAATAGTGGAGCCCAGGTAGAAAAAGTCCTTGACAATTTCGAAATTATATCTGTCCATCGTGATATTTTGCCCGAGTCGACTATGTTTAGATTCCTTTCTCGATGACAGCATATACTCCGTCCTGTCCTCATAAACCGCCAATCCCATTTTAGCCTCCTCCGATTCTCCGACGCTCGCAAATGCGCCTGCTTCGTTCTGCCGACAATGTCTATGTCCTCTGCATACGCAAGCAATTGGACGGGCTTTTGATAAATTTTACCACTGGTGTTGACTTGCGCGTTGCGTAAAATTGTTTAAAGAACGATGTTAAATAGGTTGCATGATACCGCGTCGACTTGCCTCAATCCTTTCTCAACATCAAAGGATTCTGTGGTGTTCTTACCGATTTTGACGGAGCAGCGAGATTTCTCCATTGTCATTCTGCACAAGCAGACGAGTTTGGCAGGGATGCCGAGATATGACATGGCTCTGTATAATTCGTCCCTTTTCACGCTATCACACGCTACTTTAAAATCGATAAAAATGTATTGTGTATCGATCTAGAATTCCTGGGTTTTTTTCTAAAATCTGTCGGAGTGTGAACATTTGATCGACGGTTGACTTGCTTGGTAAAAAACCACACTGATAGGGGCCGATCAGATCGTTGACAAAATGTTTTAAGCGGTCACACAGGATAGCCGATAATATTTTATAAGCAACCGCAGCCGCACTTCGGCTAGGTCGGGTGAACGGAACTATTGGTCATCATCGTCCAAGTTGAATGGAGTGTTCTGCCTACTAGAGGTAACTTGGTTGTTTTGGCCGCTAAGCAGTCTAGAGAAGTGTTCTTTCTAGACCATCAGCACTGACTGTGTATCTGTATCTACTACCATAATCTCACTCTCATCTCGGCAGGCTTCTCTTCTAGCTTTGTATCCTTGGGTGGATCGTTTCGTCCTTTGATATAATTTTCGAACATCACCCCTGCCACCAAAACCCTCAATAGATTCGACTGCCCGCCCGGTTCTCGTGCTCTCTCTTTTTCCTCCGTAGAGCTTCCGGGCTACTCTCTCAGCAGCTCTTGTTCGAGTCTAGTAGGCCTTGTCCTTAGCTGCATGCATCAGACGGCATTCTCCATCGAACCAGGGGTTTCGTTGTGGTCGCCTAGTGAAACCCAGCACAACAGAGGCGGCACTTCTGATGGCTTGTTGACAGTGCTTCCACTGGTCCTCTGCACTTGATGCTCGTGGCGGACTTCCTGAGAGATAAAAAAATTACGTGGTACGCAAAAGTTCTGGCGGTCTCTTGCGATTTAAGCTTCTCGACATCGTACAATTTCACATCATCTGCTCTGCGTTGTGGCGTCATGGATATCCGCATACGTAGTCTTACTACCAACAGGTAGTGATCCCATCGTGAACTTTAAAAATCAGTGG
This sequence comes from Melangyna quadrimaculata, assembly GCA_949320155.1. Classification (NCBI taxonomy): domain Eukaryota; kingdom Metazoa; phylum Arthropoda; class Insecta; order Diptera; family Syrphidae; genus Melangyna; species Melangyna quadrimaculata. The sequence continues at coordinate 156,163,659 of OX439484.1, forward strand.
TCTGCTAACTTGCAAAAAGAAACCGAGGTCAATCCTAGAACTAGAACTATTTCGTCACGATTAGAAAATAAAACAAATCTTCGATATTCATTTCGGAAAGTTCGTTACGGTTGTCAAGAATTGACCTAACAAAAGATTCTGCTCTCATTCTATCCAAAATCGGAACAGAAATGAAAGACTGTTTCCCTTTACTGCTGGTCCCCATAAGTACGACAATGAGTATTGAAGTGAATGCCCAGCTTCACCGCATGATCTCCTATTGGCCAGTGCAAGTTGTAACGATCCTGGCTATGTTCGAGGATGATGTAGCCGAATTAATGGCTTTAAGAGACACTTAATTGTCTGAGAAAATAGCCGTGTAGGTATCGTGTTTCAGTTGTAGTTCGAAAATTGTTTAAGTAACTTGGATTCTTTCCTGATTGCCAGTAATTCAGCGTGAAAACACAACATCGCACTCCATCTTTGATCCATCAGTAAGATAATTGTGTTGAAGTCTTTCGTCAATACGACGTCATCATCTCACTCCTTTCTGGATGGGAATTTAACTTTAAAGTCTGTACTGTGGATCATTGTAATGGTATAATAGTCAGTGGGAATCGAAAAACAATTGGTGGTGGCGCCTTTAAGTTGTTGTTGTTGTTCAAAAATTCAATGAAAACCTTTTAATTGAAATTAAATTCAATTGAAATGTTAGGTTTGGCAAGCCAGGAGTTTTATTTTTTAGCATTAACGATCTGCCAGATACCATGGCCCTGAGTAATGAACGAATTTAGAGCCAAATTTAGTCTAAAGTTGAGTTTAATCTATACAAAAAAAAAAAATTGAATTTACGCTAGATTCGACTCAAATTTTGTTAATTACTCGGGGCCCACGTATTTTATGTGTAAATCTAGTGATAAAAGGTGCAGAAAACGCTTGAGGCATTTGTTTGACAAGTCAAACAGCCCCTGTGGTAACAACATTCTTTGAACCTTCCTAGGTTTCTTGATATTATAAGCTTTTTTTAGGTCGCACGTCTGTAACATCATCTTCGACTGGAGGCCCCACCTTTAACCAATATTTTTGATACAGGCATATGAAGCTTACAGGCCTTCTCAACCCGTTCTTGTTTAAATGTTAAGTTTCCAGTTTAATTTAGGTTCGACGATGTTTTGCGCTGGAGGAGAGTGAAAGTGATTGACTACAGAGTCGAGGTAGAGTGAAGTGATGTATCTTTGTTCTGGTATTTAGTAGATTGAGTTCAGATTTGCTTTGATTAATACCTAATCCACAGCTTGTAACCCAGTTACCTAATCCATAGCTCGCAACCCAATTACTAACCTTCCTGAAAGCCACCCTCGCGATTTCACTTATCACAGGGGTAAACTTTCCTGACACTAGTAGTATCAAATCATCTTCATACGCAAACGCCTTCACTTCACACCTCTCCAGCTTAACGAGGATCTTCTTCATTACTAAACGTCAAAGAAGAGGAGACAGAACACGACCCTGGGCGTTCCTCTACTGACGTATTTGGTTGAGTTTTTAGAACCTAACGTAGCTTGAATCCTTCTATCTCTGGGGATGCAAATTATCCAACCTCGGTTGCAGTATCATACCTCGGTAGAACGAAAAGAGTTGCTTTACGCTTGAACAAAGTTGGGAAATATTGAAATTGAATTGGACACCGATTTTGGGCGAAAAATTATATTTTCTGATGAGCCGCATTTTTATCTCGGCGGCTACGTTAACAAACAAAATTACCGCATCTGGGGCTCAGAAAACCAGCACGTTACTGTCGAGGAGCCAATGCATCCACAGAGAGTGACAGTTTGGTGCCGATTGTAGAGTGGTGGCATTACTGGACTATTTTTCTTCGAAAATGAGACTTGAAACAACGTTTCGGTCGACGGTAGGCGCTACAGAGCCATTTAAACCGACTTTTTTTTACTGAAATTGAAGACATAGATTTGGACGACCTCTGGTTCATGCAGGATGGCGCGCCATGCCACAATCAATCTTTTTCCCAAATCGTGTTATCAGCCGTCTTGGCGATGACAATTGGCCGCCTCGGAGCTGCGATTTGACTTTTTTTTGTGGGAAACCGCGAAGGACCGATGTTATGCCAACAATGCGGAAACGATTCAAGCACTTAAGGCCATAATATCATCCAAGCAATCCGTGAGCTACAGCCCGAAACCATCAACAAGGTCTTGGAAAATTGGAGTGACAGAATGCGCTACTGCGAAGCCAGCCGAGGCAGCCACTTGAACGACATTCCATAATTAATGATGTAATGTTTGCTGTACCAAAATACATGGACAAAAATTAATTTTCTTCATTTTATTAAAAAGAAACTTGTATTTGGCCCACCCGTATAGTCTTTGAAGTTGATAGTTTTCTCAATTGTACTACTTCGTGAAGAGCCGTTTCTGTGGACTTAAACTTCAAGTATACCTACGTATAAAGAGTTTTCTAGAGGACATCCAACTAGGATATCCATGATGTGTTTGCCTAGGATCCGCTCCATAGTTTTAAACACAAGAGAGGTCAGACTTTTTGGTCGAAAATCCTTCCTGAATTCATGCCCCCGTCTAACGTCCATCAGGATAAAAATGACTCGGGTCGGGTACATATGGTTGAAGTAGAGGCAAAATTTGAAAACTATTTCCAGGCAGGGTTACAAAAAATTAACAATTGAATAAAATTTGAATCAAAGAAAATTCCATTTTCAAGTTAAAAATCAGTGAATCCCTCTGCTCGGCTCAGCATTTATAAATCAAAAATAATTCAAAGCCCATATACATATAAGCCAAGCTATTTAATCCAAGAAAATTAAAATTCAACGAAGTGAAAGAACTTAAGCCAATAAATCAAACCCAATGTTCTAATATGCCATGCATTGGTCATTAATTATTATGCGCGCGCCTGTGCTGCTGCTGCGCCCCTTTATGCTCCTGCTGATCGATTCTTTATTTTATATATGTGTATGTGATCACCAGAAGTCAGCCATCTTTTCTTTCTAAAGTCTTATTATGTATGGTCGTGGTCGTGTTCGTGGTCGCAGCCGCGTCATCGTCATCATGAAATTATGATAATTTGTGTCCATGCTGGATTGCTGAATGTAAATTTCCAGAGGTCAACACCAAATGGTAACCCAGAGTACCCACCCAAACGCGCAATGCGATCGTGTGCAGAGATCTTGGGTGTGCGACATCAGAGAGCACAATCAGTGTAAAATTTGCCAAGACATCCCACGGTCAAGACCTTACAACGACGACGTCGATGTTGTTGTCGGTTTGGAAATAAATTATTTTTTTTTTCCCTCCTTTTTACCGATCGAGAAATTCTTAACCTTTTTTTTTTTTTGTTTGTTGTTGTTTTTGGATTATGAATTGGAACAAGATTCAAAACAAAAAAAATTAAACTTCTTTCAAGAAATTCACAATGAGCCCACGCACAGAATCACCTCAGGCCAAACGGACTGGATTGGATCGTCCGCGTCCGTCTCGAAAGACGAATGGATGGATGGATCGGTCCATAAATAGGAGGGTGGGTCAGCAGCACGCGATATATTGGACACTCTAACGTACAAACGACGATGCGACGAGTGGAAACAAAATTATGTCTCGAATAACACAACATTTTGAAAAATTAAGACAAGTCAAGTGTTGCCACTTTGCTAAGAGCAAATTCAATACAGAAGTAAAAATTAAATTTAAAAAGGAAATAATTTATGGATAGGAATTATAACATTGAATAAATGTTTTATGTCCTTGTTTATTTAATTGCTTCAGCTAGTGTTAAACATTTTACTCACTTATTATTTTCTCATTACTTTGACAGTTTTTCATATAGTCGTATAATATTTTCTGACAAACTATGAGTACAAAATGGCAATCAATTTAGCAATACGATGGATGAAAAAACATTTTTTTTTTTCAAATCAGTTAGGCTTATAGAAATAATAAAAAAAAACTACACTGGCATCACTTGAAGCTAAAGAAAACCTTTAAATGCCCGGTGGAGTTATTTACGGTGAAATAATTCAAATTAACTCGAAGAGTTATGGATAAAGAAGAATACACAACCAACAAAAAAAATTATAAAGGAGACTGAAGAAGGTAACTTGCAGGTAAAGGTAACCAAGTGATTATACTTTTGAGGCTGACCAGGTGGATTTTGTAGGTGCGACCGAACTTCTATACTTTCAGCTTCATTTTTAAGATTTTCTTCTTAATCGTTCTCTTGTGTCCTCTTTAAGAGAAGAGGGGCATCCGAATTTTATTCGATGAAGTTCATTCTTGAAAAACGTCAAACATGTGCGCTGACCGCTGAGCAGCCGTTGAGGGACAAAAAAAAAAAAAAAATAGGTTTTTTTTTTTTTTTTGTTTTGATATTTTTTCTTGTAGCCAAAAGCTACGAAGTTAACCCGTCAGACCGGGTGATGTCCTACATGAAGTGGTTATATGAGTTCTTTCATGACGACGAGCACCGACGACGACGCGACGCGACGTCGACAAATGACGATTTTTTTTCTTGTACAGATTTTAACATACTTATATTCATGGTGTTTTTTTTTTTTCAATTTTCAATGAGAAGTGATAAAATACAACCGGAAAGTAAATCGAAGACGACAAGATTTGAACTTTTGATGAGGCATATTATCATGATTCTCGCCCACACTTAAAAAAAGACATTAGGTACAGTTCCTGTTAGTAAACTTTAACAACTATTGGAAATAGGAATTGAAGTGTTAGTTCTTGGTTACAAGGAAATTATTAGTCGAGATGATTACATTTACATTCTAATCAGAATCATTGTTGAAGTGTGTGCTCTTTTGAGAGATGTGGTTTCAGCTGAACCAACAAAAGTATTTTGCTTAAAAATTACCTAGACATTTTCAGGCGGTTTTGCTCTTCTCCTCAACGAGGAATCAGCAACTTAGGTAGGTACACTAAAAACTAAATGTTGCCAAAATCGAAATTACGATAAATCATTTTATTTTTTTTTTTGAGGATTTCATTTTGGGGTTTTAGATGATTCGTTAGAACAGATGATAAGTTCTCGGAAAAGACTTATGATTTTGATACAAAAAGTTAAAGATCATACTTTTAAGGGTATGTATATGGTCAACGTTTCGGAAAAAAAATACCAATAATGGAATTAACGCCTGTCATAGAACCGATTTTATATATTTGTCGTTACCGGCTTAATTGATTACGATTAAATTTTGAAGGGCCATACAAAAAGTTGTGTGAATATAACAAGTTGTAAAATCTCGAGAACTTAAATATAATGCGATCAACTTCAAAATAATTTTATTCTACACATAATGACGTAATGAACAATTGATTAAAATTAAAAAAAAAGAATTCAATAGACAGTTTTTTTTTTAATCAAAAAACTTTGTGAAAATTGTTAAAAAAATTATTTCGCCGCGAATTTTTGAGAACTATTGACTCTTGACTAATTTTTTTCCACATCATGTCATTATTGATAATTGATAGGATTTTGAACATAAATCAATTGACTTTTTTTTCAAGCAGAAAAAACCTAAAAGATCTGCTAAGAAAATTTTGTTCGTCTTGGATAGCTCCTGACGAAACAATTCAAACGACTTCGGAATTTCGGATCAATTTTATATGTAATGACGTCATGAGGAATGGATACAAAATAAAACAAAAAATAACTGACTTGATTGCATATTGAAGACCGAAGAAGGTGTTCAAAAATTTTGAATTTGCGATTTTCTTAAACAAAGGCAACTTTGGAAAGTTACCAGTGTGTGTCATACCTAACCTCTTATTTTTGGAACAAACCCTCTCACATACCTAAAGAGGGGGAGAATACCATTGTTACTCGATGTTAGGATTTTTTCAACCCAAACTCAACGCTGTAGCTTTAAGATCTATTTTATGCAAGTTACCAATATAATTATGTTATGGTACCCTGTGCGGGGATAAAATAACCTTTTATATACATTTTTTTTTTTAAGATTAGACTTAACCAACGGTTTTTCATAAGCCTTAACTTGATTGGGGACTAACGACTAATGTATAAATGCTCCATTAGGCCACGTGTTCAAATTAAAAGCATTTGAGCAAGTTATGCGTTCGAAAACAAATCAAATTTAAAACAAAACGATGATTTAGAAGAGGAAATAAGTTGGTCTTGCAAATACTGTACGTTCCGTGAGTCGCGTCAGACTGATTTCCCCAATATATTTATCGTTTTTTTAGGAACTAAAGAAAAACGGTAGGAATCTACTTTTAATGCAAATTGTTATAAGTGTTAAAGGAAAACCTAAAAAATGTCACATCACAAAAATCTAGGAGAATTCAATAGCAATAAACTAAACATAGGTGGCTTATAGGAAAAACATCCAACAAAGTAGAAATCAAAGAAAATACCTACTCCAGCCGTAAGTTCTAACTCAAAAATTATAGAAATATTTAAATCTGCAAACTCGTTTCACAGTGAGAGTTTGGACAGACATCTTAAACTCACCATATTTAGTACAATGTTACTTTTAGGTTTGCCAAACACCAAGTTTCAGAAATACAAATAATATCAATGGCTGTATTTGTATGCATAAACAATAATCATGTTCTAAGCTCATCGGAACTACATAGCTAATTTTTCTGGTGCAGACTTTTTTAGGTTACTGTGGTAGATTGACAAAAACCATTGTGCCATTGTAAATTTTTCGATGATTTATGCACGTTTAATAATTGTTTCCATTTGATTTATGTTTTGTCAAAACGGCTCCGCGAAATTAGGCCCCAGGAAATAAGGCCCCGAGAGAAAAAATTAAATAAGGCCCAAAATTGGGGTATTTTTTCATAATGACATTACGCCCCAATTAAATAATGCCCCACTGAAATGAAAAAATGGCCCAAAAATAAATGAAATAAAGCCCCAACTTGTTTTGATTTTTTTTTGGAAAAATGGAATAAAACCACAATTTTTCTTTTTCATATTGAACTTTATTTTAGAAAATGAAATAACACCCCAAAATGTCAAACAAATACTTAAATTGTATCGCGTGATTTTTGCAGTTTTTTTGGCCTTTTTGCATTTTTCATTATTTACATGAAAATGCTAAAATAACATTGTTTTTCACAAAAAAATGTGTGAAGATCCGCTTATCGGGGACCCATAGCTGGTAAAGTACCGCAAGTAGTTAAACATAAATTTGCCCAATTTCGTTCAGCTATTTTGCTACTTACTAATGCTTTTCTAATGTAAAGATCGTGCTGCAAACCATCAGGGAGTAACAGATTAGCAGCGCGATTTTTTGCAGCTATTCTGTTACTACCTGATGGTTTGCAGCACGATATTTACATTTAAAAGCATTAGTAAGTAACAGCATAGCTGCAAAAAATCCTAGTATTTGTTTAACAGTTTGCGGTATCTTACCAGCTCTGGGTCCCCGATAAGCGGATTTTCACTAATTTTTTTGTGAAAGACCATGGCGCAAAATTTAACACGATTTAATACGCTGTTAAATCATTTTTAGTATGATACTAGGTTAAAAATTGTGTTTTGCTAATTTTAAACTAGTTTAGCATCGAACTATCACCTAACATTTTACTAAAGTTAAAATCACCAACTGGCTATTTTATGTTTTTTGTATCGTACTAAATCCATATGAAGAAGAAAATTTTGCGCCAATGTTATTTAGCATTTTCATGTAAACTATGAAAAATGAAATAAGGCCCCATATAGTTTTTTTTTTAAATAAAATGAAATTAAGCCCCAAAACTAGTGTTGGGGCCTTATTTCATTGGGGCCTTATTTCATTATGAAATTATGCCCCAACAAAAAAAAAAATGAAACAAGGCCCCAAAAAATGAAATAGCACACCAAAATTTTAGAAATTTCGTTGTTTTTGTTGTGTGTCCTTTTTTTTGGGCCTTATATAATTTTTTTTTTTTTTTTTGCCTTATTTCCTGGGGCCTAATTTCGCGGAGCCTGTCAAATCGACACAAAACCAATATCGAAATAAGCGTCAAATTGTCCCGAAAATTTGTATGATATTTTTATAAGTTGGTGTGAATTGGCATTACTTATTTTAAATTGAATTATTAAAAATGAGCAAATAATTACTACGCTGAAAATGTTTGAGTGAATTGGCACGGTGACAGAACGCCCTGGTAAACATGTCAGATGTCAAATCGACCAAAGCAGAAATGGGCGCTTCGTAAAAGATTTTTTGGATGATTTGACAAAAATGCAAGATCGCCCAAAAATGTAATATATTAGACGCCGCGCACATTGTATTGAATCCTATTATGATATGATAAACTTTGTTGTTGAAAGTACCTTGATGAATGATTTCCAGTCATCGTGGTACTACAAAGCGTTGATAAAAGTACTGTTTCCGCAAACCAAAGATGTTTTTAGGCGAACTTCATGGATTTTCATACAAACAGCGCTCCTATTCATGCAGATGGAGTGTTAAAATCATCAAATATAAGCCAAAATGCTCTATTGCTTCCTTAACCCCCTATGCACCGGACTTGAAGATAACATTAAATGTTAGGGGATGGCTCACACTAAAAGTGTACGAAGAAGGGAAGCAATATGATGACTGCTTCACGCCATTAAGTTGGCCTTGAGTGAAATTTTACTTGACTATTTGGAATCACTGTATAACTCTCTTAAAGACCGAATTTTTTAATTTATTTTGAAAGCTGCCAGCAGCCCACATTACAAGCATACAAATTAGACTAAGAAAATTAAAAAACAAACAAATTAAACCCATCGTTTTTTGTAATTTTTTGTATGTGCTTCTAACCTTATGAACGATTAAATTACTTAAAAAAAGTGACTCGGCAAACATTTATTCTCTTATCTGCCGTTGACTTTTTTTCTCGGAGCTCAAACATAAGTTGTTCTATGGTACATTTAACAGTGTCCCTTATGTCATTCCAAATTTTGATCTCTTTCGCATAGAAAAGGAGATAATTCAGAGTATCTTTTCACAAATGCCTGCTTCTGTTCTAACCTTATGACGAGCAGAGTAAGTGAATCAATTTGGGCTTTATAAATGTTCATAATGTTTAAACTACGTTTTAGATTTTATTAAATTGTTCTTTATTATTTATTTTTCAGAAAACTCACTAGGGAAATTACCAAATGTACATAGGAACTGATCGCCGAAAGCATGAGAATCTAACCTTCCAAAATTAGCGGCCATTTGCCTTATTAAATATTCCATATGCAAAAATGTATTATAAATTAAATAATTTTTGAGTAAACAAGAAATTAAAATGGCGTCCATATGCATTTATTCCATCATCCAGGTTATATTCACAGTTTTACCGAAAACCTACATAAGAGATAAGGTTTGTGTGAGAGCACATCGAATGGCAGTTATAGTATTAACTGATGTGTGGAGGAGTAAGCCTAATATGCATATTGGTATTCTGACATCTAACGTCTGATAAAGACCCAATCATATCCGTTGGCATAAGGTTTTTTTTTAAGTTGTTGTTTTTGTTGTCTCCACTTGAATGCTTGAGGCTGGTTTTAGATACTCAAAAGCCTAATCGTATACATGGGCGTGGGTAGGTGCCAGTTAAGCTTATTTGTGACGCTGATGGCGATCGTTTCAGATCGCCAATCGGCTGGAATGGAATGTCGAACACGGCTATGCTAATTGGCTCTAAGTTTTTATTTATGCCAATTCAAGGTTACATTGTGGTGGGTCAATTAATTAGAAATGTTTTTTTGTTTGTCTTTTTCTCAGAGAAATACGCTATACGAACTTGAAATTATTTTTTTTGAAGAAGTGCCTATAACTTAATAGACTAAAGGTATTTGGGAATGATAATAATAAAAAAAACATAAATGCGATCTCTAAGAAAGGAAAAAACAACAAACGTTCATCATGGCGGTGTATGCAGATATCATGAGGATAGGTATCTTCAATTATTAATTTTGAATTAAATACCAGTAGTAAAGGTAAAATTGTACAAACATTCCTTTTAAAAGAATCCTTTGGAGGGTATCACGCCACTCACAAGTTACGGGACACAAATTTTGTCAAGTCAAAAAGGCTTCAATTCTGTTTTAAGAGACAACCTATGAACGAATTTAACAACATTCATAAAAATTCTTTAAATACTGTGCTATTAGATAAAAAATAAATTGGTTGGCGCAACGGCTCGTGAAGAACCAGGGCCTCTAGTGACTAACAGCTCGCAACCATTCATTTGTGCGCTTGTCGACAGGAATGGAAGGGACCTACAATTTTATGCCGAATCCGAACGGCTAGATAAGAAGCACCTCGCAAGAGGCAGTAGCCCTGAAAAAAACTTTTTATTCTGTGCTTTTAGAGAAAAACTTTTTTTAACGAAATTCTAAACGAATTTTAGCGAATATCTTCACGAGTTTCATGCTAATTCTTTTACCTCCGCGAATTTTAACAAAACTCTTGACGAATTTTATAAAAACTCTTTTGATCGAAATTCTGAACGAGTTATCTGTTTTCTCAACGGAAAAATTTTGTTTTCTTCCTTTTGTTTGTTATACGAAACTCTGACCGAGTTTTTGGTTTTAGATGATGAACCTCTTAACGAGATTCAAATTTGTTTGCTTACACGTTACAAGGCATAGCCTCAGGGGCGTAGCTACCGCGGTATCAGCCGTATCAATTATACGGGGCCCCCGAGATACAGGGGGGTTAGGGAGATTAGTTTGTAAGAAACTGAAATACATGTGAAAAAAAATTAATAAATACAAAAATGTCTTTTCTTGGCAGGTATTTTTAGCATTGTACCAACTTAATTTAGTTTCAATAAAAAAAAAGAGGAACGTGATGAAAGTAAAAATATAATAAACATTTTAGAGAGCTACGAATTCATTGTATTGGTCTCGTTATTTTCTTTTTTGTTCGAAATCATAAACCCTGTGTCCAAAGCCTTACAGCATAAAGACCATGGTTGACAAAAACCAAGGATTTTACTAAGTAATCTTTTAAATAGACTAAGAGAATTAAGAAATCAAAAATCATTCTTAAGTTTGCTTATCGAGTCTAGAGATTTAGGAAAAGCGTGGGGGTAACAACTGTTTTTAAATATAAAAGAAGGAAAATAATGAAACGCTTTTTTGGCGAATTATCAGAAGATGAGAGAATATCAGACCCGGAATCTTAATTCAAAGTCAATGTTTACTATTGCTGCTAAGATATATTGATCTCCAAACTGAACAAAGATTTCAGAGCATCTATGATCTAAGTTATTTATTTGAAGTTTTACCACCAGGAAAACTTTTATCCTTTTCAAATGAAAAAATTAAAAAGGAAGCAGGAAACTGGTTGCTAAATACAATGAGGAACTGTCAGTTGATCTTGTTGATGATAAATAAATTTGCGGAAACAAAGACAAACAAAGTTTTTTTTTTTAGTTTTTTTTAACTGTTAGTTTACGTTTTATAGCACCTACATTTATGTATGTATATATACATATATTATATTTAAAGACCATATGTATGTACCATTAAATATAGGTACCTACTGGATTTGTTATTGTGAGTGTTGTTGTTTGTTTTGTTAAGGGGGCCCCCTACTAGTTCTTAATACGGGGCCCCTCGAAGGCTAGCTACGCCACTGCACAGCCTGTTCTTTAATTCAACTTTGAACGAGTTTTTGTTGTAATATTCTGAACGAATTTTAACGAAACTCTACATGATTCATAAAAACTGCTTTACTACCGCAAAGAAGTTAGCGAAACTCTGAACGAGTTTTTATTTCAAAATTTTAAACGAATTTTAAAGATACTATAGACGAATTTCATAACAAATCTTTTACCTACTATCGTGTTTTTACAGGTAAACCTTTTTTTAACGAAACTCTGAACGAATTTTAATGAAACTCTTAGGAAATTTCATAATAATTCTTTTATGTCTTCTCATCATTATAATTAATCGCCAGGCACTGAACTGGTTTGTATGAAATTTTGAACGAAGTTAAGTTTAAAGAACTAAAATATTTGAAGAACAAAATCAAAGCAAACATTTAAGCCGAACTCGCAATTGATTAAAAGAGAGTTAAAATTACATGGAGACCTTCACTCGAATTCATATTCGGAGGGTCACACGCTGATCACGACTTAAGGGCCAGCAAGGACGGTATCAACGTAAGTTTTTTCAGCCAAATTTCATCAAGTCAGTAAGCACTTGGGTATAGGCTTTAAGTCATCAGAAAAGTGGCATGCTTACTTTTACGCTTTCCAAGAGAGCGCTGCGACGAAATGCCCAAACGTCAATACGGCTCCAAGTTAAAATCTTCATATTTCTTCAACACTCCCCCAAACCTCAGAAAAACATTTGGCTTAAATGTACGCTTAATTCAATTCAATTCAATTACTCAAGAACTAATAAATGTCGTTCGACCAATGTGCAGGCTTAGCGATCACCCCCATAATACTGTCAAACTCTAAATTACTAAATGAAATTCTTAAAACAAATTACCGAAAATGTTCACCTATTATTCAACGAAACTCTGAACGAGTTTCAGTTTCGAAATTCTGAAAGAATTTTAACGAAACTCTTACGAATTTCATGGAAACTCTTTTAGTTTCGTGCTAACACTATTTTTTATCGGAACTCTGAACGAGTTTTTAATTACAAATTCGAATTTAAACGAACTTCTTAACGAAATTCATAAAAATTCTTTTGCTAAAGTCCTATTTGAGGAAATTCAAATTTCTAACGAAACTCTGAACGAGTGTTTGGTTTAAAATTCTGAACGAATTTTAACGAACCTCTTCACGAGATTGACTTGACCACTTTTTTATGTTTTACGAATTACCCATCATTTAAATTCTAAACGAATTTTAATGAACCGCTTCACGAGGTTCATACAAATTCTTTTGTTTCCACGTTACAAGAGACAGCCTTATATTTGTTGTAAAATTCTGAACGAATTTTCATGAAACTCTTTACGAGATTCATAAGAATTCTTTTACTACCGTTCCATTAGAGACAAACCTTTTTTAACGAAACTCTTAAACGAGTTTTTGGTGTAAAATTCTTAACGAATATTAACGAAACTCCTGACGAATTTCATAAAAACTTTTCTGCTATGGTGCTGTGATATAGTTCTTTTATTTTGAAAGTCTGAGTAAATTTTAACGTTACTCTTAACATGATTAAAAACGCCTTTACTACCGTGGTATTAGAGAAACCCCGATTTTTTACGAAACTCTGAACGAGTTTTTGGTTTAAAATTCTGAACGAATTTTTACGAACCTCTTAACGATATTCCTACAAATACAGGCACAGCCTGTTCTTTTATTAAACTCTGCACGAGCTTTTGGTGCGAAATTCTGAACTAAATTTAACGAAACTCTAACAAGATTCATAAAAACTTCTTTACTACCGTGGTATTACAGAAAAACTTATTTTTTAGCGAAACTCTGAACGAGTTTTAATTTCAAAATGTTGAACAAATTTTAAAGAAACTCTAGAAGATTTCATAAAAAATCTTTTACTATCGTGTTATTACAGGTAAACCTTCTTTTAACGAAACTGAACGAATTTTAATGAAACTCTTAGGAAATTTCAAAATAATTCTTTGATGTCTTCTCATCATTAAGGTCAATCGCCATGTACTGAACTTGTTTGTATTAAATTTTGAACGAAGTTAAGTTTAAAGAACTAAAATATTTGAAGAACAAAATCAAAGCAAACATTTAAGCCGAACTCGCAATTTATTAAAAGAGAGTTAAAATTACATGGAGACCTTCACTCGAATTCATATTCGGAGGGTCACACGCTGATCACGACTTAAGGGCCAGCAAGGACGGTATCAACGTAAGTTTTTTCAGCCAAATTTCATCAAGTCAATAAGCACTTGGGTATAGGCTTTAAGTCATCAGAAAAGTGGCATGCTTACTTTTACGCTTTCCAAGAGAGCGCTGCGACGAAATGCCCAAACGTCAATACGGCTCCAAGTTAAAATCTTCATATTTCTTCAACACTCCCCCAAACCTCAGAAAAACATTTGGCTTAAATGTACGCTTAATTCAATTCAATTCAATTACTCAAGAACTAATAAATGTCGTTCGATCTAATGTGCGGGCTTAGCGATCACCCCCATAATACTGTCAAACTCTAAATGAAATTCTTAAAACAAATTACCGAAAATGTTCACCTATTATTTAACGAAACTCTAAACGAGTTTCAGTTTCGAAATTCTGAAAGAATTTTAACGAAACTCTTACGAATTTCATGGAAACTCTTTTAGTTTCGTGCTAACACTATTTTTTATCGAAACTCTGAACGAGTTTTTAATTACAAATTCGAATTTTAACGAACTTCTTAACGAAATTCATAAAAATTCTTTTGCTAAAGTCCTATTTGAGAAAATCCAAATTTCTAACGAAACTCTGAACGAGTGTTTGGTTTAAAATTCTGAACGAATTTTAACGAACCTCTTCACGAGATTCATACAAATTCTTTTACTTCTTTTTTTTTTGTTTTACAAACTACCGATCATTCAACAAAACTCTGAACGAGTCATTGGTTTTAGATTTTAAACAAATTTTAACGAACCTCTTCACGAGATTGACTTGACCACCTTCACTCGAATTCATATTCGGAGGGTCACACGCTGATCACGACTTAAGGGCCAGCAAGGACGGTATCAACGTAAGTTTTTTCAGCCAAATTTCATCAAGTCAATAAGCACTTGGGTATAGGCTTTAAGTCATCAGAAAAGTGGCATGCTTACTTTTACGCTTTCCAAGAGAGCGCTGCGACGAAATGCCCAAACGTCAATACGGCTCCAAGTTAAAATCTTCATATTTCTTCAACACTCCCCCAAACCTCAGAAAAACATTTGGCTTAAATGTACGCTTAATTCAATTCAATTCAATTACTCAAGAACTAATAAATGTCGTTCGATCTAATGTGCAGGCTTAGCGATCACCCCCATAATACTGTCAAACACTAAATGAAATTCTTAAAACAAATTACCGAAAATGTTCACCTATTATTTAACGAAACTCTAAACGAGTTTCAGTTTCGAAATTCTGAAAGAATTTTAACGAAACTCTTACGAATTTCATGGAAACTCTTTTAGTTTCGTGCTAACACTATTTTTTATCGAAACTCTGAACGAGTTTTTAATTACAAATTCGAATTTTAACGAACTTCTTAACGAAATTCATAAAAATTCTTTTGCTAAAGTCCTATTTGAGAAAATCCAAATTTCTAACGAAACTCTGAACGAGTGTTTGGTTTAAAATTCTGAACGAATTTTAACGAACCTCTTCACGAGATTGACTTGACCACTTTTTTATGTTTTACGAATTACCCATCATTTAAATTCTAAACGAATTTTAATGAACCGCTTCACGAAGTTCATACAAATTCTTTTGTTTCCACGTTACAAGAGACAGCCTTATATTTGTTGTAAAATTCTAAACGAATTTTCATGAAACTCTTTACGAGATTCATAAGAATTCTTTTACTACCGTTCCATTAGAGACAAACCTTTTTTAACGAAACTCTTAAACGAGTTATTGGTGTAAAATTCTTAACGAATATTAATGAAACTCCTGACGAATTTCATAAAAACTCTTCTGCTATGGTGCTGTGATATAGTTCTTTTATTTTGAAAGTCTGAGCAAATTTTAACGTAACTCTTAACATGATTAAAAACGCCTTAACTACCGTGGTATTAGAGAAACCCCTATTTTTAACGAAACTCTGAACGAGTTTTTGGTTTAAAATTCTGAACGAATTTTTACGAACCTCTTAACGATATTCCTACAAATTCTTTTGCTTACACGTTACAAGGCACAGCCTGTTCTTTTATTAAACTCTGCACGAGCTTTTGTTGCGAAATTCTGAACTAAATTTAACGAAACTCTAACATGATTCATAAAAACTTCTTTACTACCGTGGTATTACAGACAAACTTATTTTTTAGCGAAACTCTGAACAAGTTTTAATTTCAAAATGTTGAACAAATTTTAAAGAAACTCTAGAAGATTTCATAAAAAATCTTTTACTATCGTTTTATTACAGGTAAACCTTCTTTTAACGAAACTGAACGAATTTTAATGAAACTCTTAGGAAATTTCATAATAATTCTTTGATGTCTTCTCATCATTAAGGTCAATCGCCATGCACTGAACTTGTTTGTATTAAATTTTGAACGAAGTTAAGTTTAAAGAACTAAAATATTTGAAGAATAAAATCAAAGCAAACATTTAAGCCGAACTCGCAATTGATTAAAAGAGAGTTAAAATTACATGGAGACCTTCACTCGAATTCATATTCGGAGGGTCACACGCTGATCACGACTTAAGGGCCAGCAAGGACGGTATCAACGTAAGTTTTTTCAGCCAAATTTCATCAAGTCAATAAGCACTTGGGTATAGGCTTTAAGTCATCAGAAAAGTGGCATGCTTACTTTTACGCTTTCCAAGAGAGCGCTGCGACGAAATGCCCAAACGTCAATACGGCTCCAAGTTAAAATCTTCATATTTCTTGAACACTCCCCCAAACATCAGAAAAACATTTGGCTTAAATGTACGCTTAATTCAATTCAATTCAATTACTCAAGAACTAATAAATGTCGTTCGATCTAATGTGCAGGCTTAGCGATCACCCCCATAATACTGTCAAACTCTAAATTACTAAATGAAATTCTTAAAACAAATTACCGAAAATGTTCACCTATTATTTAACGAAACTCTAAACGAGTTTCAGTTTCGAAATTCTGAAAGAATTTTAACGAAACTCTTACGAATTTCATGGAAACTCTTTTAGTTTCGTGCTAACACTATTTTTTATCGAAACTCTGAACGAGTTTTTAATTACAAATTCGAATGTTAACGAACTTCTTAACGAAATTCATAAAAATTCTTTTGCTAAAGTCCTATTTGAGAAAATACAAATTTCTAACGAAACTCTGAAGGAGTGTTTGGTTTAAAATTCTGAACGAATTTTAACGAACCTCTTCACGAGATTCATACAAATTCTTTTACTTCTTTTTTTTTTGTGTTTTTCAAACTACCGATCATTCAACAAAACTCTGAACGAGTTATTGGTTTTAGATTCTAAACGAATTTAAACGAACCTCTTCACGAGATTGATTCAAATTCTTTGACCACTTTTTTATGTTTTACGAATTACCCATCATTTAAATTCTATACGAATTTTAATGAACCGCTTCACGAGGTTCATACAAATTCTTTTGTTTCCACGTTACAAGAGACAGGCTTATATTTGTTGTAAAATTCTGAACGAATTTTCATGAAACTCTTTACGAGATTCATAAGAATGCTTTTACTACCGTTCCATTAGAGACAAATCTTTTTTAACGAAACTCTTAAACGAGTTTTTGGTGTAAAATTCTTAACGAATATTAACGAAACTCCTGACGAATTTCATAAAATCTCTTCTGCTATGTTGGTGTGATATAGTTCTTTTATTTTGAAAGTCTGAGCAAATTTTAACGTAACTCTGAACATGATTTAAAACGCTTTTACTACCGTGGTATTAGAGAAACCCCTATTTTTAACGAAACTCTGAACGAGTTTTTGGTTTAAAATTCTGAACGAATTTTTACGAACCTCTTAACGATATTCCTACAAATTCTTTTGCTTACACGTTACAAAGCACAGCCTGTTCTTTTATTAAACTCTGCACGAGCTTTTGTTGCGAAATTCTGAACTAAATTTAACGAAACTCTAACATGATTCATAAAAACTTCTTTACTACCGTGGTATGACAGACAAACTTATTTTTTAGCGAAACTCTGAACGAGTTTTAATTTCAAATGTTGAACGAATTTTAAAGAAACTCTAGAAGATTTCATAAAAAATCTTATACTATCGTGTTATTACAGATAAACCTTCTTTTAACGAAACTGAACGAATTTTAATGAAACTCTTAGGAAATTTCATAATAATTCTTTGATGTCTTCTCATCATTAAGGTCAATCGCCATGCACTGAACTTGTTTGTATTAAATTTTGAACGAAGTTAAGTTTAAAGAACTAAAATATTTGAAGAATAAAATCAAAGCAAACATTTAAGCCGAACTCGCAATTGATAAAAAGAGAGTTAAAATTACATGGAGACCTTCACTCGAATTCATATTCGGAGGGTCACACGCTGATCACGACTTAAGGGCCAGCAAGGACGGTATCAACGTAAGTTTTTTCAGCCAAATTTCATCAAGTCAATAAGCACTTGGGTATAGGCTTTAAGTCATCAGAAAAGTGGCATGCTTACTTTTACGCTTTCCAAGAGAGCGCTGCGACGAAATGCCCAAACGTCAATACGGCTCCAAGTTAAAATCTTCATATTTCTTCAACACTCCCCCAAACATCAGAAAAACATTTAGCTTAAATGTACGCTTAATTCAATTCAATTCAATTACTCAAGAACTAATAAATGTCGTTCGATCTAATGTGCAGGCTTAGCGATCACCCCCATAATACTGTCAAACTCTAAATTACTAAATGAAATTCTTAAAACAAATTACCGAAAATGTTCACCTGTTATTTAACGAAACTCTGAACGAGTTTCAGTTTCGAAATTCTGAAAGAATTTTAACGAAACTCTTACGAATTTCATGGAAACTCTTTTAGTTTCGTGCTAACACTATTTTTCATCGAAACTCTGTACGAGTTTTTAATTACAAATTCGAATTTTAACGAACTTCTTAACGAAATTCATAAAAATTCTTTTGCTAAAGTCCTATTTGAGAAAATCCAAATTTCTAACGAAACTCTGAACGAGTGTTTGGTTTAAAATTCTGAACGAATTTTAACGAACCTCTTCAAGAGATTGACTTGACCACTTTTTTATGTTTTACGAATTACCCATCATTTAAATTCTAAACGAATTTTAATGAACCGCTTCACGAGGTTCATACAAATTCTTTTGTTTCCACGTTACAAGAGACAGCCTTATATTTGTTGTAAAATTCTGAACGAATTTTCATGAAACTCTTTACGAGCTTCATAAGAATTCTTTTACTACCGTTCCATTAGAGACAAACCTTTTTTAACGAAACTCTTAAACGAGTTTTTGGTGTAAAATTCTTATCGAAACTCTGAACGAGTTTCAGTTTCGAAATTCTGAAAGAATTTTAACGAAACTCTTACGAATTTCATGGAAACTCTTTTAGTTTCGTGCTAACACTATTTTTTATCGGAACTCTGAACGAGTTCTTAATTACAAATTCGAATTTAAACGAACTTCTTAACGAAATTCATAAAAATTCTTTTGCTAAAGTCCTATTTGAGAAAATCCAAATTTCTAACGAAACTCTGATAGAGTGTTTGGTTTAAAATTCTGAACGAATTTTAACGAACCTCTTCACGAGATTGACTTGACCACTTTTTTATGTTTTACGAATTACCCATCATTTAAATTCTAAACGAATTTTAATGAACCGCTTCACGAAGTTCATACAAATTCTTTTGTTTCCACGTTACAAGAGACAGCCTTATATTTGTTGTAAAATTCTGAACGAATTTTCATGAAACTCTTTACGAGATTCATAAGAATTCTTTTACTACCGTTCCATTAGAGACAAACCTTTTTTAACGAAACTCTTAAACGAGTTTTTGGTGTAAAATTCTTAACGAATATTAATGAAACTCCTGACGAATTTCATAAAAACTCTTCTGCTATGGTGCTGTGATATAGTTCTTTTATTTTGAAAGTCTGAGCAAATTTTAACGTAACTCTTAACATGATTAAAAACGCCTTTACTACCGTGGTATTAGAGAAACCCCTATTTTTAACGAAACTCTGAACGAGTTTTTGGTTTAAAATTCTGAACGAATTTTTACGAACCTCTTAACGATATTCCTACAAATTCTTTTGCTTACACGTTACAAAGCACAGCCTGTTCTTTTATTAAACTCTGCACGAGCTTTTGTTGAAAAAATTCTGAACTAAATTTAACGAAACTCTAACATGATTCATAAAAACTTCTTTACTACCGTGGTATTACAGACAAACTTATTTTTAAGCGAAACTCTGAACGAGTTTTAATTTCAAAATTTTGAACGAATTCTAAAGAAACTCTAGAAGATTTCAAAAAAAAATCTTATACTATCGTGTTATTACAGATAAACCTTCTTTTAACGAAACTGAACGAATTTTAATGAAACTCTTAGGAAATTTCATAATAATTCTTTGATGTCTTCTCATCATTAAGGTCAATCGCCATGCACTGAACTTGTTTGTATTAAATTTTGAACGAAGTTAAGTTTAAAGAACTAAAATATTTGAAGAATAAAATCAAAGCAAACATTTAAGCCGAACTCGCAATTGATTAAAAGAGAGTTAAAATTACATGGAGACCTTCACTCGAATTCATATTCGGAGGGTCACACGCTGATCACGACTTAAGGGCCAGCAAGGACGGTATCAACGTAAGTTTTTTCAGCCAAATTTCATCAAGTCAATAAGCACTTGGGTATAGGCTTTAAGTCATCAGAAAAGTGGCATGCTTACTTTTACGCTTTCCAAGAGAGCGCTGCGACGAAATGCCCAAACGTCAATACGGCTCCAAGTTAAAATCTTCATATTTCTTGAACACTCCCCCAAACATCAGAAAAACATTTGGCTTAAATGTACGCTTAATTCAATTCAATTCAATTACTCAAGAACTAATAAATGTCGTTCGATCTAATGTGCAGGCTTAGCGATCACCCCCATAATACTGTCAAACTCTAAATTACTAAATGAAATTCTTAAAACAAATTACCGAAAATGTTCACCTGTTATTTAACGAAACTCTGAACGAGTTTCAGTTTCGAAATTCTGAAAGAATTTTAACGAAACTCTTACGAATTTCATGGAAACTCTTTTAGTTTCGTGCTAACACTATTTTTCATCGAAACTCTGTACGAGTTTTTAATTACAAATTCGAATTTTAACGAACTTCTTAACGAAATCCATAAAAATTCTTTTGCTAAAGTCCTATTTGAGAAAATCCAAATTTCTAACGAAACTCTGAACGAGTGTTTGGTTTAAAATTCTGAACGAATTTTAACGAACCTCTTCACGAGATTGACTTGACCACTTTTTTATGTTTTACGAATTACCCATCATTTAAATTCTATACGCATTTTAATGAACCGCTTCACGAGGTTCATACAAATTCTTTTGTTTCCACGTTACAAGAGACAGCCTTATATTTGTTGTAAGATTCTGAACGAATTTTCATGAAACTCTTTACGAGATTCATAAGAATTCTTTTACTACCGTTCCATTAGAGACAAACCTTTTTTAACGAAACTCTTAAACGAGTTTTTGGTGTTAAATTCTTAACGAATATTAACGAAACTCCTGACGAATTTCATAAAAACTCTTCTGCTATGGTGGTGTGATATGGTTCTTTTATTTTGAAAGTCTGAGCAAATTTTAACGTAACTCTTAACATGATTAAAAACGCCTTTACTACCGTGGTATTAGAGAAACCCCTATTTTTAACAAAACTCTGAAAGAGTTTTTGGTTTAAAATTCTGAACGAATTTTTACGAACCTCTTAACGATATTCCTACAAATACAGGCACAGCCTGTTCTTTTATTAAACTCTGCACGAGCTTTTGTTGCGAAATTCTGAACTAAATTTAACGAAACTCTAACATGATTAAAAACTTCTTTACTACCGTGGTATTACAGACAAACTTATTTTTTAGCGAAACTCTGAACGAGTTTTAATTTCAAAATGTTGAACAAATTTTAAAGAAACTCTAGAAGATTTCATACTATCGTGTTATTACAGAAACCTTCTTTTAACGAAACTGAACGAATTTTAATAAAACTCTTAGGAAATTTCATAATAATTCTTTGATGTCTTCTCATCATTAAGGTCAATCGCCATGTACTGAACTTGATTGTATTAAATTTTGAACGAAGTTAAGTTTAAAGAACTAAAATATTTGAAGAACAAAATCAAAGCAAACATTTAAGCCGAACTCGCAATTGATTAAAAGAGAGTTAAAATTACATGGAGACCTTCACTCGAATTCATATTCGGAGGGTCACACGCTGATCACGACTTAAGGGCCAGCAAGGACGGTATCAACGTAAGTTTTTTCAGCCAAATTTCATCAAGTTAATAAGCACTTGGGTATAGGCTTTAAGTCATCAGAAAAGTGGCATGCTTACTTTTACGCTTTCCAAGAGAGCGCTGCGACGAAATGCCCAAACGTCAATACGGCTCCAAGTTAAAATCTTCATATTTCTTCAACACTCCCCCAAACCTCAGAAAAACATTTGGCTTAAATGTACGCTTAATTCAATTGAATTCAATTACTCAAGAACTAATAAATGTCGTTCGATCTAATGTGCAGGCTTAGCGATCACCCCCATAATACTGTCAAACTCTAAATGAAATTCTTAAAACAAATTACCGAAAATGTTCACCTATTATTTAACGAAACTCTAAACGAGTTTCAGTTTCGAAATTCTGAAAGAATTTTAACGAAACTCTTACGAATTTCATGGAAACTCTTTTAGTTTCGTGCTAACACTATTTTTTATCGAAACTCTGAACGAGTTTTTAATTACAAATTCGAATTTTAACGAACTTCTTAACGAAATTCATAAAAATTCTTTTGCTAAAGTCCTATTTGAGAAAATACAAATTTCTAACGAAACTCTGAACGAGTGTTTGGTTTAAAATTCTGAACGAATTTTAACGAACCTCTTCACGAGATTCATACAAATTCTTTTACCTCTTTTTTTTTTGTGTTTTTCAAACTACCGATCATTCAACAAAACTCTGAACGTGTTATTGGTTTTAGATTCTAAACGAATTTTAACGAACCTCTTCACGAGATTGATCAAATTCTTTGACCACTTTTTTATGTTTTACGAATTACCCATCATTTAAATTCTATACGAATTTTAATGAACCGCTTCACGAGGTTCATACAAATTCTTTTGTTTCCACGTTACAAGAGACAGGCTTATATTTGTTGTAAAATTCTGAACGAATTTTCATGAAACTCTTTACGAGATTCATAAGAATGCTTTTACTACCGTTCCATTAGAGACAAACCTTTTTTAACGAAACTCTTAAACGAGTTTTTGGTGTAAAATTCTTAACGAATATTAACGAAACTCCTGACGAATTTCATAAAATCTCTTCTGCTATGGTGGTGTGATATAGTTCTTTTATTTTGAAAGTCTGAGCAAATTTTAACGTAACTCTGAACATGATTTAAAACGCTTTTACTACCGTGGTATTAGAGAAACCCCTATTTTTAACGAAACTCTGAACGAGTTTTTGGTTTAAAATTCTGAACGTTTTTTTACGAACCTCTTAACGATATTCCTACAAATTCTTTTGCTTACACGTTACAAAGCACAGCCTGTTCTTTTATTAAACTCTGCACGAGCTTTTGTTGCGAAATTCTGAACTAAATTTAACGAAACTCTAACATGATTCATAAAAACTTCTTTACTACCGTGGTATGACAGACAAACTTATTTTTTAGCGAAACTCTGAACGAGTTTTAATTTCAAATGTTGAACGAATTTTAAAGAAACTCTAGAAGATTTCATAAAAAATCTTATACTATCGTGTTATTACAGATAAACCTTCTTTTAACGAAACTGAACGAATTTTAATGAAACTCTTAGGAAATTTCATAATAATTCTTTGATGTCTTCTCATCATTAAGGTCAATCGCCATGCACTGAACTTGTTTGTATTAAATTTTGAACGAAGTTAAGTTTAAAGAACTAAAATATTTGAAGAATAAAATCTTCATATTTCTTCAACACTCCCCCAAACATCAGAAAAACATTTAGCTTAAATGTACGCTTAATTCAATTCAATTCAATTACTCAAGAACTAATAAATGTCGTTCGATCTAATGTGCAGGCTTAGCGATCACCCCCATAATACTGTCAAACTCTAAATTACTAAATGAAATTCTTAAAACAAATTACCGAAAATGTTCACCTGTTATTTAACGAAACTCTGAACGAGTTTCAGTTTCGAAATTCTGAAAGAATTTTAACGAAACTCTTACGAATTTCATGGAAACTTTTTTAGTTTCGTGCTAACACTATTTTTCATCGAAACTCTGTACGAGTTTTTAATTACAAATTCGAATTTTAACGAACTTCTTAACGAAATTCATAAAAATTCTTTTGCTAAAGTCCTATTTGAGAAAATCCAAATTTCTAACGAAACTCTGAACGAGTGTTTGGTTTAAAATTCTGAACGAATTTTAACGAACCTCTTCACGAGATTGACTTGACCACTTTTTTATGTTTTACGAATTACCCATCATTTAAATTCTAAACGAATTTTAATGAACCGCTTCACGAGGTTCATACAAATTCTTTTGTTTCCACGTTACAAGAGACAGCCTTATATTTGTTGTAAAATTCTGAACGAATTTTCATGAAACTCTTTACGAGATTCATAAGAATTCTTTTACTACCGTTCCATTAGAGACAAACCTTTTTTAACGAAACTCTTAAACGAGTTTTTGGTGTAAAATTCTTATCGAAACTCTGAACGAGTTTCAGTTTCGAAATTCTGAAAGAATTTTAACGAAACTCTTACGAATTTCATGGAAACTCTTTTAGTTTCGTGCTAACACTATTTTTCATCGAAACTCTGTACGAGTTTTTAATTACAAATTCGAATTTTAACGAACTTCTTAACGAAATTCATAAAAATTCTTTTGCTAAAGTCCTATTTGAGAAAATCCAAATTTCTAACGAAACTCTGAACGAGTGTTTGGTTTAAAATTCTGAACGAATTTTAACGAACCTCTTCACGAGATTGACTTGACCACTTTTTTATGTTTTACGAATTACCCATCATTTAAATTCTAAACGAATTTAATGAACCGCTTCACGAGGTTCATACAAATTCTTTTGTTTCCACGTTACAAGAGACAGCTTTATATTTGTTGTAAAATTCTGAACGAATTTTCATGAAACTCTTTACGAGATTCATAAGAATTCTTTTACTACCGTTCCATTAGAGACAACCCTTTTTTAACGAAACTCTTAAACGAGTTTTTGGTGTAAAATTCTTATCGAAACTCTGAACGAGTTTCTGTTTCGAAATTCTGAAAGAATTTTAACGAAACTCTTACGTATTTCATGGAAACTCTTTTAGTTTCGTGCTAACAGTATTTTTTATCGGAACTCTGAACGAGTTCTTAATTACAAATTCGAATTTAAACGAACTTCTTAACGAAATTCATAAAAATTCTTTTGCTAAAGTCCTATTTGAGAAAATCCAAATTTCTAACGAAACTCTGAACGAGTGTTTGGTTTAAAATTCTGAACGAATTTTAACGAACCTCTTCACGAGATTCATAAAAATTCTTTTTCTTCTTTTTTTTTGTGTGTTTACAACCTACCGATCATTTAACAAAACTCTGAACGAGTTATTGGTTTTAGATTCTAAACGAATTTTAACGAAACTCCTGACGAATTTCATAAAAACTCTTCTGCTATGGTGGTGTGATATGGTTCTTTTATTTTGAAAGTCTGAGCAAATTTTAACGTAACTCTTAACATGATTAAAAACGCCTTTACTACCGTGGTATTAGAGAAACCCCTATTTTTAACAAAACTCTGAAAGAGTTTTTGGTTTAAAATTCTGAACGAATTTTTACGAACCTCTTAACGATATTCCTACAAATACAGGCACAGCCTGTTCTTTTATTAAACTCTGCACGAGCTTTTGTTGCGAAATTCTGAACTAAATTTAACGAAACTCTAACATGATTAAAAACTTCTTTACTACCGTGGTATTACAGACAAACTTATTTTTTAGCGAAACTCTGAACGAGTTTTAATTTCAAAATGTTGAACAAATTTTTCAAGAAACTCTAGAAGATTTCATACTATCGTGTTATTACAGAAACCTTCTTTTAACGAAACTGAACGAATTTTAATAAAACTCTTAGGAAATTTCATAATAATTCTTTGATGTCTTCTCATCATTAAGGTCAATCGCCATGTACTGAACTTGATTGTATTAAATTTTGAACGAAGTTAAGTTTAAAGAACTAAAATATTTGAAGAACAAAATCAAAGCAAACATTTAAGCCGAACTCGCAATTGATTAAAAGAGAGTTAAAATTACATGGAGACCTTCACTCGAATTCATATTCGGAGGGTCACACGCTGATCACGACTTAAGGGCCAGCAAGGACGGTATCAACGTAAGTTTTTTCAGCCAAATTTCATCAAGTCAATAAGCACTTGGGTATAGGCTTTAAGTCATCAGAAAAGTGGCATGCTTACTTTTACGCTTTCCAAGAGAGCGCTGCGACGAAATGCCCAAACGTCAATACGGCTCCAAGTTAAAATCTTCATATTTCTTCAACACTCCCCCAAACCTCAGAAAAACATTTGGCTTAAATGTACGCTTAATTCAATTGAATTCAATTACTCAAGAACTAATAAATGTCGTTCGATCTAATGTGCAGGCTTAGCGATCACCCCCATAATACTGTCAAACTCTAAATGAAATTCTTAAAACAAATTACCAAAAATGTTCACCTATTATTTAACGAAACTCTAAACGAGTTTCAGTTTCGAAATTCTGAAAGAATTTTAACGAAACTCTTACGAATTTCATGGAAACTCTTTTAGTTTCGTGCTAACACTATTTTTTATCGAAACTCTGAACGAGTTTTTAATTACAAATTCGAATTTTAACGAACTTCTTAACGAAATTCATAAAAATTCTTTTGCTAAAGTCCTATTTGAGAAAATACAAATTTCTAACGAAACTCTGAAGGAGTGTTTGGTTTAAAATTCTGAACGAATTTTAACGAACCTCTTCACGAGATTCATACAAATTCTTTTACTTCTTTTTTTTTGTGTTTTTCAAACTACCGATCATTCAACAAAACTCTGAACGAGTTATTGGTTTTAGATTCTAAACGAATTTTAACGAACCTCTTCACGAGATTGATTCAAATTCTTTGACCACTTTTTTATGTTTTACGAATTACCCATCATTTAAATTCTATACGAATTTTAATGAACCGCTTCACGAGGTTCATACAAATTCTTTTGTTTCCACGTTACAAGAGACAGGCTTATATTTGTTGTAAAATTCTGAACGAATTTTCATGAAACTCTTTACGAGATTCATAAGAATGCTTTTACTACCGTTCCATTAGAGACAAACCTTTTTTAACGAAACTCTTAAACGAGTTTTTGGTGTAAAATTCTTAACGAATATTAACGAAACTCCTGACGAATTTCATAAAATCTCTTCTGCTATGTTGGTGTGATATAGTTCTTTTATTTTGAAAGTCTGAGCAAATTTTAACGTAACTCTGAACATGATTTAAAACGCTTTTACTACCGTGGTATTAGAGAAACCCCTATTTTTAACGAAACTCTGAACGAGTTTTTGGTTTAAAATTCTGAACGAATTTTTACGAACCTCTTAACGATATTCCTACAAATTCTTTTGCTTACACGTTACAAAGCACAGCCTGTTCTTTTATTAAACTCTGCACGAGCTTTTGTTGCGAAATTCTGAACTAAATTTAACGAAACTCTAACATGATTCATAAAAACTTCTTTACTACCGTGGTATGACAGACAAACTTATTTTTTAGCGAAACTCTGAACGAGTTTTAATTTCAAATGTTGAACGAATTTTAAAGAAACTCTAGAAGATTTCATAAAAAATCTTATACTATCGTGTTATTACAGATAAACCTTCTTTTAACGAAACTGAACGAATTTTAATGAAACTCTTAGGAAATTTCATAATAATTC